>CM045566.1:22092025-23292025 GCA_024721245.1 Mitragyna speciosa | reverse complement strand
ATGACTTTTTTTATATATATTTTATTATTATTATCTATTTTTAGCATTTAAAAGTGCATCACTTCTAGGTTGCATTTCACTTAGATGTTAAGTCATCTGTGCACTCTAACTATAAATAGTCGCTTTCTTACGTGAGAAACTGTGGCGTATATGCCGTTCTCCCCTTCGTGAGCAGAAACATTCAGTAACGAGATATTAGTCCCCGTACCCATTATGTTGCATACTCACTTTCTTTGACCACTTATTAGCTATATTACTATTTTTTTTTTTTTTTTTGCATTTCATTTTGCATAGACACTCATGACTTCCTCGAGATCTCGACTCGAGTTTCGCAATTAATGCACTAATCTTGACCAAATCTCGATGGAAAATTTTGACCCTCCTGATACCCACATTTAGATTTTAGGATTTGCATTCATTTAGATGCATCCAAAACGCGATAGAATTTAGGGGTTAGCTTAGAAAATTTTGATTAAACCTTACAACTAACTTCGACTAGGTGGAAAGGGTGCCTTAAGCATGAGCCTTTGCCTTCCCTTTCTTCAAACGTGACTCCTGGATCTTCTTCTCTCGTTTTTTGTAGACCAAAGTCGGAAAACGGTTTCAACATTTTTTCTAAAATTTTTTTGTTTTTATTTGATTAAACGATTTTTTGGATGACTTGGTACACCCAAAGTCCATACCAAGTGGCGACTCCATTTTTAAAATAAAATTCTTTTTTTAAAATTAGTTGGCCAAAACTGTCACACTTTTAGTCCTGGCCTTATCTTTATCTTAAAATACCATTTTTTCCAAAAAACACTTTCTCACTAAAAATTTGATTTTTTTCACACACGCACAGTTTTTTCAAAAGCTTTTCTTTTCGAAAAGGGTCACCGGACAAAATCACCTTTTTAGGGCAAAACAGTCTCGATCCCACCGTGCTATCGATTTTGGGACATGACATAACTGATCATCAATTCAAAGATAATTTTATACGTTCACGAATAAATTGATTATGGTTGTTAAGAAGCTCTAACAACTTATCTTTCCTTATTGTGTCGGTAACCAAAGTAAGACTGTTAATTACTTTCCTAATCAAATAATAAACCTAGGTAATACTTTAGGATTCAATCATTCAACAGCTTTAAAACTAAAAAAGCTACCAATTCTAACAGGCAAATACCTAAGAGGCTTTGTTCAAATTAGATTATCTATTCTCGTGATATAATCTAAAAGTCTCTATAACAATTGAATTAATCCCTCGCCACCAATACTAAAACTATCAAAAAAACAATTACAGATTTGACGTTTTAGATAGCTATAGATTAGATAATTAAATAATGGCTAGTTATCTAACTGTTTAAAACAATCACACAAGAATGAACATAATCACCTTGAAATTTAAATAGAGAATAGATAAATATTCATAAACGCATAAAATAATAAAAAATATTTAGATCTCACAGTATTGGATGAACCAGAGTTTCAATTATCCTTCAACTAGAAAAGTATTGAGAAGAAACCAAGTAGAGAGAATAAAACAATGTATTGTGGAGAGAAAGAAAGAGAAAGAAAAAGAGACGCTCTTCTCAAGAAGAGAGAACGAGAGAGAGTTTTGATTGAGAGGTATTTTCCATCTTTATTCTCACTATTCTTAATTTTTCTAGCCTATCCTAATTTGAATCTCTAATAAAAAGGAATATTTCCTTTCAAAATAGGGTTCTAATTACCTAATAATTATTTCCTAAAAGATAACTAATTGTAATTGACTAAAGATAAAAGGTAATCACTAAAAATCATCTAGGATTTAGAAATTCTGTAGCTAAGTGTGCAACTTGAGTCATTAATTGAAAATTTTTCTATTAATCCTGCAAATCAGTTTTCCAGTTACAGCATGCCCACGTCTTATGGACATAAGTCTTCTAGAAATTGCTATTTTGTTCCAATTTGCACCCAATCACCTACCAACAAAGCAAAAGACAAAAAATGAGTAGGATTAAGGATTAAGCACTATCTTTAGCCAAAAATAGAGAGTGATTAAACACAAAATACATGCAAGTTTAGCTCTCTAACAAATTCCCCCATGCCAAGACAATGCTTGCCCTCAAGCATTCAACCATCCCAAAAGTATAGTCAAAATACCAAATACTTACATTAGAACAACTAGCAAAAATACCAAATTTCTCAATAATTTTATCAAAATCTAAATGTACAATATTCAACTTTTTCACTAAGACTTTCAATATAGTCACTCGACCCTCAAAGAAAAATTAGATAAGGTATCATTTAAAGCTCACATCAATGCAATAGAAAGGTATTACCATAGGCTTACACATATATCAACTCTCCACCACTTAATAAAGAACTTAACACAAAAATCAAAGGGTTTTTATAAGAGTTGTAACTAGGCTTGGGGTAAAGGCATGTAAAAAGGGAAAATTTAGCCAAAAGGTATCAAGAGAATGCCATAAAATCATTAAATGAGTACAATTGCAATCTCCATGTAACTCCATTCCTTAGTGTCTACCACAACTTGAAAAAACTAGGCAAGCACAATTACATTTCAAGCTTTGCCCAACTATCACTACGCAACACAACATGTATATACATAACACTTCATAATTTTTGTATTTTTTTTTTCTTTTTTTTTTCATGTTTGGTTTTTTCTGATTTTTCTCTTTTTTTTTTCAAAATTTTTTTCTTTTTCTTCTTTTTTTTTCTAAATAAACATAAAAACTTGAAATACTTGCCAACAACTTTCTTTAATAAACACCCTACAATGGGACTTCCAAAAATTTTTTTTTATGCAATAAAATTGAGACTCCCTTGATACACGTTTCAAACAGAAAGCCCAGATAAATAGGCTTTTGGCTAAATTATATGGCTAATAAACAAAGAAAAGATTAAGGCTCAAAGAAGGCTCACTAATGGTAACAAAATCAAGGCACGTCTTTACGATAGTTAAAAAGGTTAAGCCTATGTGCCCTTATCATTTTATTGCATCAAATTTAAAAATGTGGTCTCGACATGCATAACATTATAAGTTTTAGAATATCCAATCCATGTATGAAAATCACTCAATCAAAGAAATACATCAAATATGAATGAATTGCTCTTAAGGCTCAAAGCTCACAACAAAGGGTTGAACAAGTCTAATCTTATACATTTGTCAATCAACTCAACTATCAAGAAAGGTTAAATACTTATACGAGTAAAACTCATGCTAAGCATACTTGAATCTTGACTGTTGACAAAATTTTCAACAAAAATTTGAAAAGAAAAACAGAGGAACAGAGAAAAGACACTAATTTGTCAAAATAACTAAAATAGAAGAAATCAAGTGATTAGAAGAAGTAAAGCAGAAAGTATCCACTCCCCCACACAAATTTCCTACATTGTCCCCAATGTAAAATGATAAATAAATAATTAAAACGGGAACTCCCCTGAATGAAAGCTAAGAATTGGGGCATGGTGGCATTAGCTACTCCAAAGATAATACACCCTTGTCCATTCCGAGTCTTGACCCTTTTGACGTGCCTTTGATTTCTTCTTTGAACTTTGATTCGTCTGAGCCATAGGTGATACCTGAGAAAATAACAATCAATTAATGAACTTATCCAAAATATCCATAATATTCACCACTAATAGTTCACCTATCCATTAATCATGTAAGAAAGGATCAATTGCAACAACTAAAGAACAACCACCTACACATTCAACAAATTAGCTATAAAAGTCACACCAATTAAAAACAAGTAATAGTAATGATCAATTGCTCAATAAAGTCAAGTATCTCCTCTAAAGAACAATGGCCAAGCATATAAAAGAATCCAATCAGTAGTTCAGCTAGCAAAATTGTCACAATTCAAGTAAATGTATGAACAACCGATACACGAAATCATAGGCAACCTCAACAGGAATTCACATAAAAATGTCAACTAATCAAACCTGAATTCATCACATTAACCATCGATAACAACAATTAACAATTACTGGAATAGTACAGCAGCATCATTAACAACCAATGATCAACCAAATTGCCATGATGCACCACAAATCATCAATAATTTATTAATTAAATTGGCAAAATTCCAAGAGGAACTTACTTGAAATAGACAAACCCTAGAAGATAATCAATGTGACGTATGCTACTATGATTATGAGTGTGTGACTGTTGATTGAGGCTCGGCCAAGAGGCTGTGGTGCAACTAGTGTGTCAGCGGTGGTAATAAGAGACTGAAAAGTGAGAAAGATAGTGTATGCAATCGAAAAGAAAGACAAAGAGAGAGAGAAAGAGGGAGGAGAGAAAATAGAAGAGAGAAGTGGCATGGAGGGAGCTGCAATTTGGAGAAGCTGTCGGTAGTAGAAAATAAGAGGAAACAACTGTGGAGCAGGTGGTGGAGAGAAGACAAAAAAAGAAAGGGGAAAGAGAATTAGAGAGAAGAGGAGAACGAAAGAGGAGAGAGAGAAAGAAAAGTAGCGGTGAGAAGAAGAGAAGAAAGAGAGGGAAGTAAGAGGAAGAGGAAGAGGAAGAGGTGGAGAGAAGAGGAGCGACGGTTGGCGGTGCAAGGAGAAAGAAGAAGAGAAAAAGGAAAGTGAAAACGAAAGAAAGAATTTAGGGCAAAAAATTTCGGCCCCTTTTTTTTATGTACCAGACAAACGAACTAAAGAAGACTAATATTCCTACAATGTGGTCACGTCCTATTAAACTAAGTCTTTTGCCTTCCTATGTAATGAATACTTCAAATCCAATGTTAAGACGTAGGCATGTCTTAAGGGGAAGAGCCTTCTAGAATTTTTCCATCATCAACTCTTTTTATGTTGTACACAAAACGTGACCACACCTTACCAGATGAAGTCTTCTGACTTTTTTATGTAATTTTTCTTTAAGAGATACAACCATAAAGTGTGGGCACGTCTTAATAGAAGAAGTCTTTTGACTTCAATGATTTTGAATTTCGATAACACCAACTATAGGATGTGGTCACGACCTATAAGAAGAAATCTTCTAACCTCTTGAAAACTTTAACTCTTTAAGCATCTATTATAGGGCATGGGCACTCCTTATAAAGAAATGTTTTCTACCAAAACAAAAATAATCAAACTCACACTTGAACTTAAATAACTAAAAACAACAAAAATAACCAAATAAATTAAATTGGGTTGCATCCCAATAGCGCATTTCTTTAATGTCTTTGGCTAGACGTAGCCACTCTTCAATCGACATAATTGAGATGTTAAGAGCTAACTCTTCCACATTAAAAGCTTGAAATCCCTCATAAAATGGCTTAAAGTGATGACCATTCACTTTAAAGGTCTTTTCAGTGTGTGGGCTTTGAATTTCAACTGCACCATGACGAAAAATATCAGTAATTACAAATGGTCCAAGCCCACGAGAACGTAACTTACCTAAAAATAGCTTTAGTCGAGAATGAAAAAGAAGAACTTTTTATCTCACTGAGAACTTCTTCCTTGAAACCATTTCATCATGAAAAGCTTTGGTCTTTTCTTTGTAAATTTGTGAGTTCTCACAAGTTTCATTCCAGATGTCTTCCAGCTTTTGTAATTGCAACTTTCTTTATTCTGTTAAGAATACATACTTCAAATGCTTGGCCAGTGGATTTGATTCAACCTGTGGAACCTGGGTCATAAATGGCAAGAGCTTTCAGTGAGACAAGAGTAAAACAATATTAGACACATCAACCCTTCTTGGTTGAAGTGAATCTAAATTAACAATAGTTTCTTGCAATTCCACAGGAAAATCAAACTTCCCTTGCATCCCTTGGACGTTCTCACGATCAAGGCTATGTGTAGTAGCAACCTTCAACACATTTTCATTATTTAACTCAAAGTTTTGCTACGTTAAAGAATCAACTACATCTAGAGCAAAAACTAAATGACAATTATAGGAAATTTAATGGCATCATCAATATTAAATTTTATAATATCACCATCAAATTTCGATCTTAAAGTTCCCGTAAACACATCAATTTTTGTCACAAAAGTTTTCAAAAATGGCCTTTTTAATAAAATTAGAGTTGAATTAGAAGAATTTTCTTCATCCATATTAAGAACATAAAAATCTGCAGGAAAGACCAAATTATCTACTTGAACTAAAACATCCTTTAGGACTCCATCAGGATATGCTATTAGATTCTATCAGCAAGTTGGATTATTACACCCGTTTCTTTTAATGGCTCCTAAATTTAATGAATCATAAATAGCACTAGGCATAACATTAATAGAAGCATCTAAATCCAATATTGCCTTTTTCAATTCTAGTGTTTCCTATTCTACAAGGAACAGTAAACTATACTGGTGTCCTTGCACTTTGGTGGCAGCTTTTTTCTGTAGCATTGCTCGACACATTTTCTCCCTATGTGAACCCTTTCATATCCTTTCAACTTTCTCTTACTGGTGCACAATTTCTTGAGAAATTTAGCATAACGAGATATTTGCTTAATTGCATCAATAAATGGAATGTTTACCTCGACTTTTTCAAATGTCTCAACGATTTCTTATTCTTAGCTCCTCCTTCTTTGACTTTGCAAATCTGCTAGGGAATGGAGGATGAGGTATCATCATGGTTGAAGGGTCCTCTTTAGACTTTAACTACTAAAAACTTCGAGGTTGAGCCCCATCTTCCTCTTTTTTTATTTTTTCTTCAACTTCATTGTTAGATGCTCTCTTGTTAGGCTCTTTCAACTCCTTGTCACTTTTCAAGGTTATGACACTAATATTTTGCTTTGGATTCACCACGGACTATGAAGGTAATTTCCTTGAATTTTGAGATTGCATTTGACTCATGGCAGATGCTATCTAGCTTACTTGATTCGTCAAGTTCTAAATGCTAGCACTAGTCTCTTGTTGAAATTATTGGGCATCATTAGCTAACGAATTTACAATTTCTTCAAGGGATTTACCCTGCTTGGAAGATGATTGTTGCTGTGGTAATGTAATTGATGGCTTAGATTGAAATTGTTATTATTGGTACCGTTGGGGCCTTGATGCATAGTTAAAATTCGGGTGATCCTTTCATCCTAAATTATACGTGTTTGCATAAGGATTATACCGTCTTTGTACTAACTCTGGGAATCCACCAATTGTATTTGCTTGTTCATTCGGATCATCTTGCAGTATGGGGCACATGTCGGTTAGATGACCCAGAGCATAGCGAATCCCACAAGTTTTTGCCTGTTGCAATTATTCTACTGCCAACTTTTCAACCAAAGAAGTTAGCGCATCTAAACTTTTATCAAGAGAAGACATACTTACCTCATTGACTTTTTCGGAGGTAAAATATTGTCTATTACCAAATTGTTGTGTATTTGCAGCCATCCCCGAAATTAAGTTCCTTGTTTTAGTGGATGTTTTATTCATCAATGTGCTTCCACTGGCAACGTCAATTATCTTCCTATCGTGGAAGACAATCCTTCGGAAAAATATTGGATGAGCAGTTGATCCGATATTTGATAGTGCGGACAGCTAGCAGATAACCGCTTGGACCTCTCCAGATACTCGTACAAGGTTTTTTAACTATATTGCCGGATTCCACATATGTTCTTGCGAATATTTACAGCTCTTGAAGTGGGGAAGAATTTCTCAAAGAACTGCCTCTTCATCTCATTTCATGTGGTGATTGATCCAGAGGGTAAATAATAGAGCCAATCTTTAGTTTTATCAGCTAAAAAAAATGAGAAGGCTCTTAATTTAATTCGTTCCTCATTAACTCTTTAGGGCTTCATAGTAGAATACACCACATGAAACTGTTTAAGGTGCTTATGAGAATCTTCACTTGGCAAACCATGAAAAGAAGAAAGTAAGTGAATAAGGTCATATTTCAATTCAAAAGCTACATCTAAAGTAGGGTATTCAATGTACAGAAGTTGTTGATTTAAATTCGGTATAGCCAATTCTCTCAAAGCTCTTTCGTTGGCCATGATGATTTCTTCTTCTAAGTCACTAGAAAGTTCGACAAGATCTGTCACCAACTTGAGTCCAAGAGATGAGGATGTTTGTTCACCTAGCTGCTTAGTTTCTTTCTTCAATCTTCAGGCAGTCTTCTCTATTTCAGGATCATATTAAAGTGCACCTGTTCGAGAAGAACGATGCATAAACTAGCAACTAAACAAAATAAAAAAGAAAATAAATATTGACACCAGTCCCCAGTAACGGTGCCAAAATTTGTTGGGTGTTAAACCAGCAAAATAAAATTTTCTACTCAAATAAATATAAAGTGAAATGTAGTTATGAGTAGGTTCATATCCACAGGGACTAGTCGATTTATTTTTTTTTCTTGACAATTAAAATTGAGAGAAGGGGATTTCAAATAACTAAACTAAAGAAAATTTCAATTGAAAAAAATTCAATAATGCAAAGTAAATTTAAACGAAATCAAATAGTACCCAAGCTCTAGTTAAAGGAATAATTTCCACTTTAGTTCAATTTAACTGATCATTGATGTAAAAATAATTTCTTACGTTCACAAATAAATTGGTTATGGTTATTAACATGCTCTAACAACCTACCTTTTCTTACTGTGTCGATAACCAAGATAGGACCGTTAAGTACTTCCCTAATCCAATGATAACCCTAGGTAAAACCTTAGAATTCAATCATTCAACAGCTTTAAAACTTAAAAAAGCTATCAATTCTAACAAACAAATACCTCATAGGGTTTTTTCAAATTAAATTATCTATTCCCGTGATATAATCCAAAAGTCTCTATAACAATTGAATTAATCACTCGCCACGAAAACTAAAACTATCAAACAATGAGGGATTTGACGTTTTGGATGTCTATAGATTACCTAACAATTAAATAGTTGCCAGTTATTTAACTGTGCAAAACAATCACACAAGAATAAACATAATCACCTAGGAATTTAAACAGAAAATAGATAAAGAGTATATACTCTTAAACGCATAAAATAATTAAAAATATTTAGATCTCACAATATTGGATGAATCAGAGCTTCAGTTATCCTTCAACTAGAAAAGTGTTGAGAAGAAACTAAGTATAGAGAATAAAACAATGTATCGTAGAGAGAAAGAAAGAGAGACAAAAAGAGACGCACTTCTCAAGAAGAGAGAACGAGAAAGGGTTTGATTGAGAGGTTTTTCCCCTCTTTATTCTCACTATTCTTAATTTTTCTAACCTATCCTACTTTGAATCTCTAACAAAAAGGAATATTTCCTTTAAAAATAGAGTTCTAATTGCCTAATAATTATTTCCTAAAACATAACTAATTTTAATTGATAGAGGATAAAAGGTAATCCCTAAAAATCATCTGGGATTTAGAAATCCCATAGCTAAGTGTGCAACTTGAGTCATTAATTGAAAAATCTTCCTTTAATCCCGCAACTCAGTTCCCCAGTTACAAGAAGCCCACACCTTATAGACAGAAGTCTTCTGGAAATTGCCTTTTTGTTCCAATTTGTGCCCAATCACCTACCAACAAAGCAAAGGACCAAAAATGAGTAGAATCAAGCATTAAGCACTATCTTTAGCCAAAATAGAGAGTGATTAAATACAAAATACATGCAAGTTTAGTTCTCTAACAACAACATAGGGGTATTTTCTAACTTGCTCTAATAAGCAAGAAGATGATGATAGAATCTCTAGTAAGCTATATAGAGTTTTAGCTATTGAATTGTGGTTCAATACGTATGAAAATGTAATTGCGGATATTTTAGATCCTTTGTGCTCTGAACATTCTCTATCCTCGGTGAAAGTTAATGAAGGGAGGAATCATGGTCTAAAATCATTTAAATTCTGAAGTTTATTGACATACGAAATTAAGAGAGACAACTTATAGCTGCTTAGTCTTGGCCATTGATTGCTGAGGAACAGTTTTGCAAGGAGAAATATAGAGTTAAATCGATGAATATTAGTAATAGGAACAACAAGTTTTCCATTAAAAGAAGATGATTCATTAATTCCACAACAGAATTCTATCCTCAATTGACGATAATGATATGATGATAACAAATTATGGAGCAGTAAAAGAGGAAGCAGTAAATTTTTATAATATTTCGTTTCCTGACAAGTTGATGTAGTTTAAAAATCTCAACTAGACTTCATCAATAATTAAAAGGTGAGACAAAAGAATCCAAGGCAAAGAAGTTTTTGGTTCATATTTCACCCAAGGAGAATCAAAATGCTTTATTTGAAATAAAACAAAGGACAACACCAGAACCAGATGGGTACATTGTGGAACTTATCACAAAACTAAACTATTTGGTTTTGAGGTGTTTCAGACCATGCAATTATGTCCTAGTCACAACTATGCGTATGGACATGTGAATGGCATATTAATATCCTTGATTTTTAAAGTCTAGCAAGCCAGTAGAATGAGAGATTTTCGTTATGTTTTCTACCGTAATGTTCTATATAAAATTTTTTCCAAAGTCCTAACTAAGAAAATAACGAAAGTTTTGCCGTAGACTGCTCAGTGTTCAGTAAAATGATTTCCTAAAAGATAGAAACATATCCATTCGGTAAGATGCTTAGAAACATATCCATTCGGTAGGATGCTTTCTTGAAACATGAACCATATTTAATAATAGGGTTAATTACACTTTGCCCCCTGAACTTGGGGGCAATCACACTTTACCCCCTAGACTTCAAATATCTACCCTTTGCCCCCTAAGATTAACGGAATTTTCACTTCTTAACAGCTGAAAATAGTACAAAAATTTAGCTTATCAAAATACCCCTCCTTTAAAACCAAATGGGTCAAAAATTAATTATACTTTGCCCCCTGAACTTGGAGGTGAAGGAGTAAAAACACATTATCCCATTGAATTTTAATTGTATACATTTTGCTCCCTCTGGTTAACATAATTTATACATTCAAACGGCCTAAAATAGGATGAAGTTCTGCATACCAAACATACCCTTGCTAATAACAGGTTTATTTCAACACCATCAGCATTATTTCATGGTGATGCATGGATTCATATTTAGTCGTGACCAAAATATCCTTAGAAAATTTAATATTTTATCCCTTTTTCCTTTTGTGTTTAACAAATTACAATTTTATTTTAAATACATGTAAATCATATATAAATTTATAGTATTTATATAATTTTTGAAACTAACATATTTCATTCCAAAATAATTTTTTATATAAATCTAATGTAATTCTTCAATAATTAAAAAATTTGTAATATTATAAACAAAAAAAATAATCACAGATAATCTTATTAGTATTTTCTGAATAATATTAAATTAAGACAAATAAATTAAAAAGAAACACAAAATTGTAAGCAATGGTCAAAATTTACATTTGAAAGTAATGATGACAAATTAAATGTAAAATTTGTAATTAATAAACCATCAATTTTGAACATTTATTAGAGGATAAAAGCGACACGATTGCACTATGCTTATTTGGCATATATGTAAGAATATATGTGTTTTTAATTTAGCTACAACCTACATTTTTTATACTAATATTTACTTTTTGAATAATTTTAACTCGTCAATTCATTTTACGTGATCTTAAATATATCAATGTATTTAGGTAGCTTTTTTATTTTATTTTTCATTTATTTCAAATTTTTGTATTGCCAAGTAAGGCCACGTGTCTTAAGTGGTTTTCCATTTCAAATTCTTAATTTGATAGATATTGTAGATTTCCTATATTTATATTTTTTATGAAAATTTGGTAAGTTTTAAAGTTTTTATTTATTTTAACTATATTATTATATATATTAATCATTTTCCTTCGATTATTGCCTTATAATCATTTTGTGCAAGTATTACCGTTATTTACTAATATTTTTTGGACAAAAATATTATTTCTAATCATTGACCATTCTTCACAGGGGTTCATACACACATGCACACACATTGGAGGCAAAGTGTTGCTCCACTAATTAAATCTAACCATTATTCATGGGCATTAATGTCATTTCTCCACATTTTTGGATGGAAACCTTATGCCTAACGTCTTACTAATTGTCAGAGGGGGCAAAGTGTATAAAATCAGAGTTAGGGGGGCAAAGTGTAATTAACCCTTTAATAATATTATACTGATGCATAGTTTGGTTAGAAATTACCGTAAAATTTCTAATCTTCCAAGATGTGCCCTGAAAATATAACTGATGAAAGCGTCTATGATTTGTGAGCTAGCATTTTCTTGCTGAAGTTATATTATGTACGAAATTTCTTGTGAAATTTGTTGAACGGATCAAACTTCATGTAACAATTGCCCACTTTTTAGAAGTACAAATAGTGTTACACTATTTTTGGGCTATTAGTTTATTATTTTTCATGGGATAGATCACCGATACATGGGCCCCTCAAAGGATGTGATGAATGAGATGGCAGTTTTGGAACTTTGTTGGGGTTTTACCGACGTGAACTCCAATTTCCAATGCAAGAAAGGTTAAAATTAGATTGATTTTGTACTAGTGGGGCCACACGCTTTTAATTTATGGGCTAATGTAGAAACCAAGTTCTGTCCATTCTGCGGTCATACTCGGTTTTGGCCGATCAAGTTCAATTTTTGACCGAATTTTACCTTTTTTTTATTTTTTATTTTTTCAATTGATTCATATTAGATGTCTGGTCAGTTTTCGATCTGATCGGTTCAATCAGCCGATTTGGTTTGAATTTGAAAACACAAGTTGTATGGTTGGATATTTTGAATACAAGAGAGAATTAAAATAGGAAGATCTTATTTCTTTTTTTTTTTTTGGGCCCTCTCGGTTATGAAGACATTTTTTTCAACTGTATGAATGTAACAGTTACCAATATGGATTGGTTTTCATATAATATTTGATGATGATCTCTTTGTGTCAGCTGTTGCAAACTAGAAGGCTATGATCATTACACTTTTGATTATCATTAATGATGATTACAAAGTGAAAATCTGATTTTTGTGAAACTTTACTAATAAGTTCTATTTAGCATGGAAGTAATAATGCTACTACCTTATCAATGGCTTCCATTTGTATGCCCACGATATATAATGACGCTAATAGGTATTACGAGGGATATTAGTGCTATGATTAGGTAGTTCATAAAACTAATGAGTAGCCTTGAACATTCCACACCTTCAAGTTATAAAAACTTATTCTCAACAGTTTTTGATTTATATAAAAACTTATTTTAGAAAAGTTGAAAATCAGTATTTGACTTAAAAAATCCAAAAACATAGTAAAAAAAAATAGTTGAGAACATCATAAAATAATTTTTTTTAAAAATCAGAAGTTAAAATCAGAAAGAAAAAAAAAAGCTATTGAGAACAAGCTCTAAGTATATCTTAATGTTCTTTTCACCCATTCAATGTTTTTTCCCTAAGATTAATGTAGAACTATATAAGTTGATTCTTAGAAAGTTAATCTAACTATGCGAGAACTTGACAGGAAATGGCAATTGTTAAGGCAAAAAGAAAAGAAATATTTAAGACCATATGTATATAATACACAATAATAAGCAATAGAGAAACGCTCTAAGAATGTACAACCCAGGAAGAAATATTAAATCTATGGAGGACAATAATTTTCTCTTAGATTTGTGTTGTAGGGACGACCAACAATAGAATTTTCACTTATGGACTGGTTCTAAAAGAGGGAGATGGGAGAGGACAAAGGACATCGACAACCACGCGTAACAATTCATGGTCAGATTTAGCTAAATTTTGATTTTTTTTTTTTTTGAGGGACTAAATTTTGAATTTTGAAATATGTACGGTGCATATCAGATGATTTATATCGAAATCAGACATTGTGGGATTCATGTAAAGGTACTTACAATCAATGTTTCGAAAACGAATCGTTAGTTGAATTGACGAGGTGATCAGGTTCGATTTTAACTAGTCGGATCAATTTAGCCCTGGCTCAATATGTAAATATCTAATAATTCTACATAATAATATAAGACATTACCTGATAAAAAAATTAAATATTTTTAACAATTTAGACTTTCACAAATAAATTTTTAAATTGTAAATTCAAACAAATAAGTTCATCTCAATTGTACATACAAAAAAATAATAATTATAATCTTAATAGTATCCAAAAAAAACCACATATGAAATTATATAAAATTCATCAAAACTGCTGAAATTAAATGAAATTCATAGAACTCCAAATGTTAAATCCACAAGTAACATAAGAGAAACATTAAAAGTTAACCAAATTACATGTCTAATTGTCTAAATATTAAAACTATAATGCCAAAATTACAAAACCGTTGGTTCAATGGTTCAAATCAGTTTAAGTGATTCCTACAGTTTTCAACAGTCTTCTAGGCTAGTCAAATCAGTGTTTGAATCGAACCGAAACTATAGCTGATTCATGGTTTGACTGGCTGAATTGGTCCGCCTAGTCTGACTCTTAAAACACTACTCAGAATTTTTATAACTTGCATTTCATTGAACAACCTTGTTTTGTACAACTTGTGCAATATATTCTCTCTATCAGACGGAATGGTAATTTTTTTATAAGTCACTAGGCATAATAGTTAAATTTGATAATTATTCCAAAAATCATCCAAAATTTGTGAAATATTTTAGGCAAGCTCAAAATTATGTCAAAAATATTTTTGCACTACAATTGTCATAATCAATGCCATTGGTTGAAATTAACATTTTGCTCCTTATTTTCACAATGGTGTTAAAATACATAACTAAACCTCCAATAACAGAAAAGGCATAAAGTTCTTTAAGAGATAGGATGAACAACAATAAGAGATAGGATGAACAACAATTTTGAGTTAACACTCATTTGTTTCGTATCAAAAGTTTGAACCATAATAGCAAAACAAAGCGATTCAAGGTAACACATAATCATATATTTGCTTAATGAACATATAATTATAGCTAAAAACAAATAAGATAGCATGTAGATGAAACATATCCATCATAAAACAAATCATAAAATACATACAAGAATATGTTTACACAAGATGTACTACCAAACATTAATAATAAGTTGATTTTAGATCTATCAGGATTATCTTAAACATCTCCATTACTACTCCTTTCTTTCACATGATCTTCACACTGAAATTCTCCCCCTCATAATTTTCTACCTGATCTTTCACTTCGAAATTCTTGTTCATATGATCTTCCATATCGGCATTCTACATGATCTCATTATCTGCTCAAAATTTTGATCGACAATTTGTCAACCATTAAATATTTCCTTTTCGCACGAAATTACCTCCTTGCGTGTTACTCTTGAAGGTAAAAGTTCTGAAGTATGAGGATTAAAAGCTGGAGATTTGAATATGAAGTCATCGTCTTTCTTGATTTGTGGATATTTTTCCTTCTTTTCCTAGGGAATCTTCCTTGGATTGATTGCATCAAATAATCTTGGTCCATGTTTTTTCACTCTCATTCTCTGTCGTGGCTTTTTATTCAAGTCAATACTATCCCTCTTTTTCGTTGTGCCATATTGCTTTTGTGATCGATTTAAATCTAGAGTGTAATCCGACCATTATATGCTGAAACATTTTTAGCCTCGGTCTCTACATAAAAAAAACAGAAAAAAAAAAACTTATGTCACAACACCACAAAAATTGAAAAAAAATGAAAAAATAAAAATAGATTCCATGAACACCATCCATAAGGTGAGATAATACTCCACAAATCAAGAAAGTTCAAAGGTACAAACAAGTGTTTTGCAAGCACCATAAATACATTAACATAGGTTAAATTTGTTAACACAATAACAAATAAACATTTGATACATATGTGCATATAACAAAAATCAAATTACTAGTAATAAAATTATATATATGTTAAAAAGAATTAAAAGAAGCCAAAATCACACAAGAAACTAAATATAATTTGTGAAGTGTCAAAATCCTATCACATAAATATTTAGTCAACAAATGAAGGCACAATGACATAAAGCTTTAAATGATCTGTGATAGGAAGTGACAGTTTTGTTTTCATGCCAATATAATTTTTAATTACTTAAACTCATAAGTTTTAGATTTTAATGAAATCACACAACTCTACGAGTGCAAATTTATATCCAATAACATATTTATCTACTAAAAACATTTTTTATTTTAGGGGATATCTAGCAAAATATTGTTTAAATATTGTTTCCTTCGTAAAATTAGCTCCACAAGTTGGGCATCATGGAGTGTTTTTTTATTTTTTTTTATTTTTTTACTCTCGAGTATTCACTTCGTCATTTTCCCTTTTAATAATTTAGAATCCAACTAGTACCAAAAGAGAAAAAAACATCTATAACAAATAAAATTCAATTGACAAGCACTGCTACTCCAATCATTATTTACAATAGCATCTAGTTTAAAATGTAAAAGATAGGAAGGTAGACAGGAGCAAATAATGAAGTGGGAAAGAAAGTAGAATTCTAAAGCCGAAAAGCATTCTGAAATATATAAAGGACAAATAAGAGAATCTCGTCAATGGGAGTTGGCTATAGAGATGAGGTAGAATTGAATGTTGACTCCTTGGACAAGCATTTCAAAAGGGAAATTGAAGGGGCAAAATGTTACTACCAACGATGTGTATCAATTCATGGCCGTATTTAGCTTAAATTCGAATTCTGAAAAACAATAGGTATAGACACACGATGTACATTTATTCTCACACAAATTGTGAGATCTTTATAACATGTCATATACAACTTAAAATTTTTCATACAACATTTATGCAACATATGGAATATCTAGATTAATAATACTTAAAAGCAGATCACCCATTATTTGGGTGGTCTTTCCTTTTAAAATTAGGAAATTATCGACATTATAAGAAAAACTAATAATAAATACATAATTAACTAAAACTACTTAATTATATTATATTATCCAATTGAATTTTGTATTTATAATTTTTGTATAAAAGACACATAGAGTATGTTATAATCACTAGTGAAGCATAAAAGGGAGATTTGGTGAAATGTCATTTATAATGAGTTCTCAGAAAAGCCCTGCTTACTAATATTAAGGTAAACATATTAAAAGGAAAAAAATATTATAAATGGTAATTTTAAAATTTAACCACCAACCTCACCTTTTTTTTTAAGCACACTCATGAAGTATGATATGATCACTAATGAAAACAATTAAATCTAACAGCTGAGGTGTGTTTCAATCTCTAGTAAAAAAAATCTATTATCTATTATGTATATTGAAAAACAAAGCCCAAAACCACGTCCATTTAGATGCTTACGTGGACATGTTCTCCTCCAATTTTTTCATCTGTTTTTGTGACTTTACTATTATTTAATTACTTTAAAAATAGTTTTCATTTAGTATAATTAATTGATTCCTTATTATACACAATAGTCAATTTTCCTTACATTCAGTATTCAAATTCTTTAAACATGGTTTTCATTTAGTATAATTAATTGATTCCTTACTATATACAATAATCAATTTTCCTTAATAATTCAAATTCTTAAATTTAAATTTTTATATTTGTATACTCTTTTTATCTGAATGTAGACAATGATTATTCTTACTAAATTTAGTTGTCACTCTTGTCACTGTCTCATACTCTATCATTCCTGTGTTTTTAAATTCGAACCGGTTTGATCAGGAACTAGGTAGGCTTTCAGTCCGAATTAAGTTAAAAAATTAGATTTAAAAAAACCGATCAAATCCGATTAAATGTCGAATTTGACCGACTAAAACTAAGTTTGATCGGTAATTGGAAGAACCACCAAAATTCGGATGGCATGAACAAGAAAAGGAGTAATCGTTACTGATGCATGAAGAAGTTATGTAATGACGTGGCCGTATATTCACCACTTGTGTCGACCTATGTGGAACCTTCATGTCTCTTCTAAGTTCTGGCAAGCAAACATGTAGCTATAGGGCCACTTCATTTGCAGGACTAATCACTCTCTTTTAAATATAGCAATTTTGTATGTCAAATTAAAACATATATATATATATATATATATAATTTTCTATGCCAAGTTAAGTATAGAATACATATACTAAATACTACTACATTTATTATTTCCTTATGTTTTTGTTTGTACAATAAGTAATTGCAAACATCATTTTTTTATGTGTGCGTGTGTACATATATGTGTGTGTGCGTGCGTGCGTACATATATGTGTGTGTATGTATGTATGTATGTATGTATATAACGTATTTATGATGTCATCCTGTTCGACCTTGAGTCGATCTCCGATCGAACCCATTGACTCGTGACCCTTGAGCTCAGCCGAGTTGATACTCGGTTCGAGTCTGAGAACATAGTATCATTCACCTAAAATTAATTTTTTAATTTTTCTTTTGATATCTAGGTTACTTATGAGTAGGTAAGCTTGTAATTGTCCAAATGATGCACAATCTCTAGATAACATTTTCTTTGACTGCTTTGCTATGATAAATTTTTCTTAAATTTTGTTAGATTTCTAATAGTTAGTTCTTTTTTTAGTTGTTACATTTCGACATTTTCTTTTACTTCAAAAAGACATATCCTAGTTATAAGTATTTTTTTGATAGTCAAGACTTAATTCTTTTTATATACGTTAAATATATGTTTATCAACGAAATAATTTATATATCTAAAGTTGATCCTTCCACAAATTTTTTTTTTTGAGAAACTATAATGCTAATGTCGCGCCCCATTTTTTCGAAGGAGGACGGAAAAACGGAAGAATTAAACGTGTGTTGTGTTTATTTATTGAGAAAAGAGTGTAGGCTTTTAGTAAACTAATTTTTTAGAAAAAAAAATACTTTACAAAAAAGGCTTGACAAAAGATGTGATTTTAGAAAATGCATTATTTCAAAACAAAAAGAAAAAGGGCCTAAAATGAGGACTTTGAAAGTGCGACGATTTTTGGGCCCGAAAATAGAGTCTAAAAAGGGTTTTTAGTGAAAAGGGAGTCGTCACTTGGTATTGAGTTTTGGTGTACCAAGTCACCAGAAAATATTTTACAAAGGTAAGAAAATCGAGAATGATTTATTTTGAAAAATGATTTTTGGAAAAATATAGAAAAAAAAGAAAAACCCTTTTAGACAACTCCAGGTCTTTGAAAACAAGAGAAAAAGGTTCGGGAGTCACAATTGAAGAAAGGGAAGGCAAAGGTTTACAACTAAGGCACCCTTTCAACCTAGTCGAAACTAGTTGCGAGGTTTAGTCTAAATGAATGCAAATCTAGTCCTAAAAAATGGATATTGTTAAGGGACAAAATGTTCCATTGAGATTTGGTCGGAATTATCGCATTAATTGCGAAACCCGAATATAGACCTTGATGGAGTCACGAGTATAGATGCAAAAATAGAATGCAAAAGAAAAGAAAAATAGTAATATAGATAGTAAGTGAACAAAGAAAGTAGGGATGCAATATAACGGGTACGGAAAACTAATAGGCTCATGACTAGCTATTCTTACTTACGGAGGGGGGAACGGCATGTACGCCACCGCTTCCCACGTGAGTAGATGACTATTTCTTAGTCAAAAATCACACAAATGACCTAAAATTTTATGTGTAGTGGAATCTGAATGTTATACACTAAATAGATGTTAAAATAGATAATAAATGGTAAAGTATATATAAAAATCATAGAAAAATGGAAAAGGCCTAAAAAAGATAAAATGTGTGTGAAATGTCATGAAATGCACACGAGAAATGATTCTAATACTAAAAATAACCTAAAGGCCTAACATTGGACTAGCCTATTTTCTATAAATTCTCCGCTAGCGTTGGACTAGTGAAAAAACCGAAATTAATCACAACTAGCGTTGGACTAGTGTGGCGACGATATACATATATTATGACAAGTAAGTGAATAAATAAAGCATAGATTAAAGCAATAATCAAGTAAAAGCAAATAATAGCACATAGGAGCATATGGCACACAATCATAATATTCTAAATGCAAAATCCTAGAGAAAGCGGATAAAACATATAAGCACATAGCACACATAGCACACAAAAAGCCCTAACTATTACACCGAAGGAGCCTAATTACAATCTAAAATAAGAGAAAAGAAAATAAAAGATAACCTTTCTAACCTATCGATTACATTTTCTATCTAAAATACATGGGCTTTCGTCAAATAGATAAAATATAAACTATTTATTACATTAACTATCTAAATACAAAATTTTTGCTAATTGGAATATTACCTATCTATTACATTTCTTTGAATAATTAAAATTAAACTCAAATAACTAACATAACATAAATAAATATTCACATGTAAATGAAATAATAAACACTTAAAAATACAGGAAAAGAAACACACAAAAACATAGAAGCACATATGAGCACATAAAGAGAAATAAAAAGGGTAAGAGGGGTACCTCCCATTCGTAAACTTGGTACAAATTACTAATAAAACGAACAAACATGTTAAGGTACCACTATTTAGAATATAAATATGGGAAATACTTAAAATAGGGGATAAAAATGTAAATTCGAGCAAAATTAGGGGACTTAGAATAAAATTCCAGCAAAAACATAAGACTTGGGAATGAAATTCCAGCAAATTTAAGGGATTTAGAAATTATTCCAGCAAGTGTGAGGGATGAATCAATAAATTCCAGCAAGTTTGGGGCTCTAAGTAAAATTCCAGCAACTAGGGAGAGTCAAAAATAAAATTTCCAGCAACATTTAAAGGCTAAAGATACAATTCCAGCAATGTTCTAGGGTCAAAAATACAATTCCAGCAATGCATAGGGGGTAAAAAGGTGAACTAGAGCAAACTTAGGGGGGTGAAAACATAATTTCAGCAATATTCAAGGACAAATTTGCAATTTCAGCAAACTAAGGGGTATAGAATTGCAATTTCCAGACATATTAGAACATATTGCAATTAACTTAGATATGATTGAAAGAAACTACAAAATTCTAGGGGCCAACTAAAATAAAATGAGTACTTAAATGAAGTAAACTAAAATATTGAAGGGTATAATTAAGCAATTAAGAACCCAAGAGGGCAAAATGTAAATAAACATAATCTGATGAAGATAATGAAAATAAATAACTAAAGAAGAAAACTAAGTCTCGGCTATAATTTTTCTTTTCTTTTCTTCGATTTTTTATTCTCTCTTCGGCCTCCCTCTACCATTCTCTTCTTCTCTTCGGCTCACTCACTCTCACTCTCTTCTTCTCTTTGGCTCACTCACACTCTTCTTCTCTTCTTCTTTTCGGCTCACTCACTCTCACTCTCTTCTTCTCTTCCTCTCTTCTTCTCTTCGATTTTTTATTCTCTCTTCGGCCTCCCTCTTTTCTCACTGGTTCTCTCCTCAGTCTCTCTCCGAAATCCAGAATCAATAATTAAAGATCACAAATCTCTTAAATCAAAACCCAAAATCCTTAAATCCAAAAATATAAACACCGTAAATCGAATATCCTATACACAACTTACATTAATTGGAATACAAATCAAAGCAATTAAGAGAGTTCCATGAAGCTTACCTTTTTTTCTGCCGAGGGAAGAGGTGGCCGGTTGTGATGGTGAAAATGATGGCTACCCTGTCGGTGGTAGTGGTTCAGCTTTGACTGAGTTCCCTTTTTTGTGTGTGTTTTATGTGTTTGTATGTGTTTGCCATTTGTGTGTGAGTTGCATGGGCGTATACTGTGAGAGAGCTGAGGAGAAGGGATAGGAAAATGTGTGTCTTGTGTTGTTGTGCGTGAGCTGGTGCAGATGAGTTGTGTAAAAAAGTGAGAGCAAAAGTGTTTTTGTGTAAGTGTGGAGTGGGTGAAGAAGGAAGAAAATTCATCCAAAATCCCCTCAAAATCCGTCTTTTGCAGGAGGTTTGGTTTGATTTCTCTGCTGGCTGCGTGCTAGCAGTTGCAGAAGCACTGCAGCTGCTGTAGCAGCTTTTTTCTTTTTTTTTTAATGAAAAATCCAAATAAATAGTAAATAGTGTTGAAAAATTATGAAAATTTTATGAAAAATCTATAAATTCATAAAATGCGTGTATAAAATTTTTGATACGAAAATTCTAATCATAAAACATATTTGAATATGTGTCATATGTGACAAAATTATGAAAAGAAAAATAAAAATACTAAATGACCATTAAAAATCACAAAATTTTTACACAAAATATATTATCACACAAAATATGTATACTAAAATTTTCACTCAAAAATTTTAACATATATGCATTCTTGGGTAATGTGCCCTTAACAAACAAAAAAGACAAAAATTAAATAAATACTTAAATGACCTCCAAAAATTATGTAATTTTGACAGAAAGATTTATGAATACAAAAAATGCACATATGAAAATTTTTCACTTGAAAATTCTTGTAAAAAGAGTGCATTGGTAAACAGTGTCATTAAGTTTAAAATACTAAAATTTTAAATAAATAATGAATGACTTCCAAAAATCATTAAAATCATAAATAATGATAAAAAATAGTAAAATTATGTATTTACGAAATAAAACAAAAATAGAATAATATTTAAGTGGTGAAATTACCATTTTGCCCCTGACGTGACGAACTAGTCATAAATTGCATGAAAACTATAATTGACCCCCGAAAAATGAAAAATATCCCCCCTAAAATAAAGTAACACACATATTTTTACAAAAGGTGTGTCAAAATTTGGTGTCTACAGCTGAAACCACATGTTTTTTCATATGTTCATATTCATAGGATAATGGACTTTTCTCAATATTCATTTTTCCTATATTTTTCCTTTCTTACCCATACATGGACTTAGTTTCGTTAGAATGCACGACCGTCGTCAGTAGGTGCAGACGTGGACAAGCTCATATTATTTTTTAACCATGTTCTTTAGCTAAAAATTTTAGTTTTATACTTTTTTAGCTTTAAAATTGGTCCTAACAATTTCTATGTGACATTATTTAATACTTATTATCTAACATCATGATATTTTTTGTGAATTTTTTCATGCAAGATCCTGATAAAAAAAATGTTTGTATATAAGAATTACATGTATGCCATTTCCTTAAAGAATAAAAGTAAAAGAAAATTCAAAATTTCCTCAAAACATATTTAGATATATCTAGTTAATAAAAATGGTTATTAATCAACAATTTTTGCTTATTTGCTTGTATAATTTTTTCTTCATTTAGAGCACAATTATATTTTGATAGTTGACAATTCAAGTTTTGATTATATATTGAAATTCTAACAAGTTTATTTGTGAAAATATTGGTAATCTTTTCATATTAGTGTAATTGTTGTTTGTTATTTTCTTAAATATTTTGTTTAAGTATGTGCCTAAAAGAAAATATATATTTGATAATAAATGGAAAAACAAAAGTAAAAAATAGGCATCCAATGGAGGATCGTGGGTAATGCATGTAGGGCCAAAGCAAGGATGGGGACTAAGTTGGTTGGGCGAGTGATAGAAGTAGGGATGAATTTCTTACGAACAGCGAGAGATGAGGAAGGGTATCCCACATAATTATCTATTCTTAAATCAAGCAAAGAATTTGTATGATGTACTGTAAAATTGCATAAAAAGATTATTTTTAAATTAATTTTTCATTTAGTCACTAATTCTTTAACTAAAAAAAGAGATACAAGTACTTTTTTAGTCATTATGATCCCGTGCATAGTGCATGAGTTTAAGCGCTAATCTTTCTTTTCCTATTTTTTCACATTTGTTTTTATAATTTCACCATTATTTAATTACTTTAATAAATTATTTTCATTTAGCATGATTAATTGATTTCTTATTATATGCAATAATCCCATCTTTCCTTGTATTCACTATTCAAATTCTTAAAATATTTCCTTTTTAATTCCCACATATATACCTTTTTATTTCAGCATAAATTGGTAATGATTTCTTATCATTTAAAAATTATTCTTCCTTGAATTCAGTTGTCACATGTTACTCTCTCAAACTCTATCATTCACCTAAAATTATGATTTTTCTTATGTGTTTAGTTTTATTTATATATCTATGTTTATTACTAGTAGTAAACTTTTACTTGTCTGAATGCCACACAATTTTAAGATATCTTTATGTTTTAGTTCTTTGGCTGTGAAGGTCTTTTATTCAATTTTTTTTATTCTTAAATTTTTTTGTTCCACTTCGACCTTTTCTTTTACCCCTAGAAGCTGTATTTTAGTTGTAATAGTTTGAATAAAAAGAAAAATATGTAATTTTTGGACAGTTAGGACTTAAATTCTTTTAGATAGTTAATTTTTCTACTCATCCTGAAAATATTTTATATATCTATACTTGATCATCGAGCAAATATCTTGTTCAAAAACTACTGTACTTGAAATATCTTCTTCAAAACCTACTGTACTTCAAAAACTCTTCTCAATATTAATCTTTCTTCATTTTTCTTTTGTTATTTATGCATAAATTTATTACACACACACACACAAACAGAGGCCCAAAACTATGTTCGCATAGGTCCTAATGTGGACATATTCATGTTATTCTATTTTAAAACTATATTACTTTATTAATTATAATTAAGGTTGCTAATATTAACTTCCTAAAATCTCTATATTCTTTTTTTCTTAAATATTTTCTATGGTAAGTAAATTAAATCATTCTATAATGAATCATTTTTGCATTATTCATCTGTTTTAATTTTAAATTCCATATTCAGGAAATAGCTAACATTTAGGATTTAAGATATGACTTTCCAACATTACTATGAAAGTAATTCCTCATTGAATCAGAAATTACATATTCTTAAGTTAGGAATTTTAGTTTTCTACTTTTAAAGTTTTGGTCTAAAAAAAATTTGTGGGACATTGCTCAATAATTATTATCTAAATTTATGATTTTTTTTGAACTTTTTTCATAAAAGATTATGGTAAAAAAAATTGATAATTTGATTAATGTGTTACAAAAGTACATAAAAGATTTATTTTAAAACTAATGCTTAAGTTAGGTACTAATTCTTTAACTAAAAAAAGTGATACTAGTAATTATACATAATGTACAAATTCAATACTAGTTAAATCTAACAATTAAGTGTGCTTTAATCACTAATAAAAAATAATTAAATCTGACAATTGTTTCTACCCACTTCCAATTGAGGGATAAAAACAATTAAATCTAATAACAAATGTGAAATCAAGTGATGGCAAAATGGTCCAAAGGGGAGAATTTATGTAAAACGACGACGTTTGGGATTTAGTTCCTAACGTCTAGCGTCATGTAATTTTCCAACTTTGGTTAGTACAAGATGATCGAACCCATATTGAAAAGGAGAAAAAGAAAGAGAAGGAGAAAAGCTGAAGAAATTGAAGAAGAATAAAAGAAAAGATGATTCACAGAAAATGGAGTCTTTTAACTCAAAAGTTTTCTTTGCTTAGCATACATATTGGGTAGAAAGTGCATTCACAAATGAATAGGACGCAGCAGATTATTATGATTTTTTATTTTTTTTAAGGAACTAATTAAAATCATGAAGATATGAGCCTTGATTAAAAGTTGCTGAATATTTATTTGGAGATGGGTACCAAGTTTTTCTTGATTCTTGTTATTTTGTTCTTCTGAGTTTGGTGAAAAAATTGCTGATTTTTCTCCACTTGAGGATAGTTAGCACTTGTGCCAGATGTTGGTGTTATGCTGAGGTATTGTTTTCACAAGATAGTGTAAGATAGTTTTATTATGAGGTGTGGTCTGTATTGCTGTTTGATCATTAATATCTGGTTTTTGAGTATTATACTTTAACTAGTGGGATTTTCGATTTCTTTTGTATTGTTTTCAGCTGCCTCTCACTGGTTTCATGGTATTCTAATAAAAACTTCCATTATAGAGTGAAACTTAAGTGAACACAATAGTCCGTGATGCTTGAATGATACATAAAATGGGCGAGGGCATAGGAGAAGGTATGCTGAGGATCCAGGTTGATACCGGAAGCAGTAGAGTTTATAACCGAAATTAATGGGTTTTTCTGTGGCTATATGTAGTGTGGAAATCAAAGGTGAGATCCCTTTATTTTTTTAGATACCTGCAGGGCATTGTCTTGCTTTTTGATCGTTATAAGGCCGTATATGCATGCTTACAGGCTGAATGAATTATGATTGTGATCAGGTCTAGCAGTTGAAGACGTCAAGTAATTGTCTAAGTCTTGAGTTTACTTTAGCACGGCTTATGTACGATGAATAAATTTCTGGGCATGTGCTTGAAACCTTTCGCTCTTAATGCATTTGCTTAATCGGTTGTTGTATCTTGAAGACAAAATGGTTGGGGAGGATCCACTTTTGCTGTTGATTTTGATTGTTGGACCTCCAATATGATTTTGAGGTTGTTTTTGTTATTGTCCAATCTAATATCATGTTTGTGTGTCTTTGAGTTATGTAGGATCGATTCCTTAAGCCAGAGCTGAGGAAATACGAAACAGTGCCTTCATCAAAGTGAAAAGATAAAGAGAGTAATAGATGGAGTTTGGATATGATTTGAGCTTATGTTTTTTCTTTGTTACATGACATCTTGCAACTGATGTCTTT
Source organism: Mitragyna speciosa (assembly GCA_024721245.1). Classification (NCBI taxonomy): domain Eukaryota; kingdom Viridiplantae; phylum Streptophyta; class Magnoliopsida; order Gentianales; family Rubiaceae; genus Mitragyna; species Mitragyna speciosa. The sequence goes on along the minus strand of CM045566.1, from coordinate 23,265,671 downwards.
TGAGTCGATTCAGGAACAAACTGCAGTTTCAACGAATTGATGTTTTAAAAGCCAGTTTCTGTGGGATTAACTTTTTTGCAGTTTTTTGTTTGTCTTTGTAATGAGTATATTATCCACTCCCAGAGTCAACATTTGTCACATCTATCCAGGATGCATTATAATTCTAGGGAAAATTTCTTGACCAAAAGCAAAAAATCTGTTGGATTCTGACCTAGACTACATTGGATTCCTCCTGGGTGTGGAAGCAACAACCTGAAGTATGTCGAATAGCATTCTTTAAAGACCCATAAGAAACAAAATTAGATCAACGAACAACATTGGTTGAGTAAAGTTAGATTATGTTTCATTAATTCTTCCAAGTTAACAAAAGGTAACCCAGCTAATGAATCAGGCTACAATTTCATTTGCTTCTCAGTTCTCACTAACAGCAACCACAAATTTTTCTTCCAGAAGAAACCAAGGAAGCAGAAGTTATTTGAAGGTTAGGTGGCACTGGCTTTTCAGTTGAATGGCCAGAAATGCAGAGATTGCCTGTTTCATCCTGCTCCCAGAACATATCCACCATAAGACCTCTGGGATTTTGTTGGGACTCTGTTCCTGGAATCCTAACATACTCAGCTCCAATAGGTACCTGAATGATAATTGTAGCCAATTGAGGAGGAACATCATTATTGTTGGACCTTTTACCAGAATTTTGATCCTACCATATTGATGGGAAGTGCTAATAACATATAATTGCTTACCTGCAGCCTTGTCCCTGATGGCAAGGTCAAGGTTTTCATCTTTCCCTCAGCATCAAAGTTCTCGAGCTCTGCTTTCTTTACTATGTTCAAAAAAACTTCTTCGAGTGTTCCAAGACCTAACTGGATCTTTTTTATGCCAAATTCCCTTTCTCTGGTTTCCAGCTCAGAAAAGAATTTCTGATGAAGTTGTAAAAATGGAGAATTAAAGACGCAACAAAAGGAAGAAATAAATCATGTGCGTAGTTGAGAAAGATATGGAAATGTGGACAATTGAATGGCAATGTACTTCTGCACCACTAGATACAAAGGATAAAGTCGAATTTACTTACTGCTAATATCTCTTCCTCAGTATTTGGGAGACTAAATGTCAAAAAATATTTGTTTTCCCCTTTGGGATCGACGTTGAGTTGCTGCAAGAAATAGATGAAAGTTTAAAAAAGATTTATTTATTTGGAGGGATAATGTTGACAATCTATATTGTCTAGTACAGATACCTCTTTGAAAAAGAGCTTCACAGCTTTTCGATGCTTTGCATTGATGTCATTCTCTTCAGTCAAAGCATTCGAAATACATTTAGGAAATGTCACTTTCGCAATGTATCCTGCACCAAATCTTGACTTGAGCACAGTGGAGGTGCCAATACAGCGAAGTCTACCATTTGCCATTATTCCAATGCGATCTGATAAGATGTCTGCTTCAACCATTGAATGCGTAGTTAGAATGATGGAACGCCCTTGCTTTGCATTCTGAATTACATTCCATGCACGTCTCCGAGTAATAGGATCCATTCCAGTTGTCTTCAGAATTATTACAAAATTTGACAATTGGTTAAGACTGAACGCAAATTATTGGGCCAAAAAGGTTTCGAATGGTACATACTGGTTCGTCCAAAATGAGAAGTTTTGGATCTCCGATGAGGGCAATTGCTAAGCTTACTCGCCGTTTTGTACCACCACTATAGTTTCCTGCTCTTACATTGGCACTCTCATCGATGTCTACATCGGCCAACAAATGTTGCACTTCCTGTAATCATGTCAATTGAGAAATTCAATGTGGGTCATAAAACCCACTAAGTTAACTGCAAATGCTAAATGGAGAATAGAGTAGGACCAATTAATGTAGTTTCCTGTATTACTCACCGATTTAATTGTAGCTGGAGGCAAGCCTTTTATACTCGCAAACAGGTGAAGGTGTTCTTTACCTGATAATGCATTCCAAAGAGAATCGAACTACAAAATTTTGAAGATTCCTTAGCTTCTTTTGTTTAAAGAACTGTATTAGTCTTCAAAGGTTTGCAAAGGATAAAAAAAATACCTGTGCACATACTCCTATCATTCTTCTGATTCGGGACATTCCTTTTGAGCTCCGAATTGAATTTCCCCATATGAGTGCTGTCAAAAGAGAATGGACTTGTGCATTTACCGTCTTTTTTTTTTTTTTCCCACCTGATTGACATACATCAATCCAGAATTGTGAATATGAATAATATGAAACAACATAAAATGATTACCATTTCCGTGAGTCACAGGAGTAATTCCGGTTAAACAGCTTATTATGGTTGACTTGCCAGCTCCATTTGGTCCAAGGAGACAGAACAACTGATTCTTTGGGAAGTTCATCCACAACTCCTGAAAAGAAAAGGTAATTGTATTATTGATCCGTAAACCATGCTTACATCCCAGCTGTGATGCAGAACCTAAACAGAGAGCTTATGTAAAAATTATGCTACACTTTTGAAACATGGATTTCTCGTGTTGCCCCAAGTTGGTCAACACTGAAAATTCCAGTTAGGCCAAAATGAAAATTTTTACCTTGACAGCCTCGAAAGGTTTAGTGATTTTGCATGTACAGCATAAACAGCAAAAGCAGAAACGATGGCTGCTTATTTTTATTGCCTTGGAATATGACTTTGCAAGACCACGCAACTGAACAGCAACTTCAGGATCAACAATACGTTGCCTTGTTGCTTGTTTTACAGATGCTTCCTCTTCGCAGACATCCTCATCATCCGGAGGTAAATGATCTGGTCGTCTAGTAGATCCAGAATCAAAATGTGTAACATCCTCTATGTAATGAGGTAGAAAGGTCAGTCATTGCTATCCGCATTGAGAAATTCCAGGGCTTAAAATTACAATATCTGGTCTTGTTTACCTTCCACTTTATTATCATCTCTCCCTGTCCAATAGCTTGGCATCAAAAAGTACAGGAGTGGTTTCCTCACACTGGCAGAGTTGGGAAGTACATTATCAAAATAGATCGCCAAAAGAGACCACAAAAAGAATATTGCCCCAAGCCAAGTATAGAAGTAGTTCTGCCATAACAAATGTTTTAGCTAAGAAACAACAAGAGAAATCAACCATTTAGCTTTAGTAAGGAATAAAATTGTCAGTGATCATACAGTTGTTTGGCCATTGAAATTTTTTGAACACATGAGAGTAAAGAATAGAACAACATATAAATGGAGAAAACTGTAAATCTAGAAGGCTTCTTTGGACAAAGTGTTGAAGGACCAGCTTGAAACAAAAAAGATTTGAAGCTTTAATACCATTGAAAAACAAGTGCTTTCACCATTTGCACAGTCGGCTAGTTTGCTCCAAGTAATGCCACCTTGCCTTGCTGCCAATTCAAGCGAATATAGACCTCCCGCAAAAGGATTAGGCGGAAAAAATGACCATAAGATGCGATATTTTCTTTTTATATCACTTGAGTAGAAAAGAGGAGAAAAGGACTGCAAAACAAAAGGAAATTAAGCAACATTAATGGGCTTGATATGCTATTCTTGAATCATTAATTGTTCTTGGAGATTTTGAAGAAACACTTGCCACAGTCACAATGCCCAAAACAAGTATGAAGAAGCCTATAGATGTAGCTGAGGATGATTTGCCAATAAGAGTTGAGATCACGAATGCAAAACCAACCTTAATTGTAAAGATAGAATAATTAGTCATTATATCATCAGCTATACTTGTTTTACGATAAAAAGAACAAAGAACAATTCCTGGGGTGGAGCTTACCATGCTAATAATAAAAAAGAAAAATAAAAGAAACACTACCACAATGTTGTTTTTCAAGAAAATCTCATCTTTAAACATTGCCCCAAAAGCAACAATCAATGCTGATGTAAGGAATGCCATGAATCCTTCCCATATGAACCATGAGCTCCAATAGGCAGCATCATAAAGACCCATTATACTCATTATCTGCAAAACAAATGCTAAATTGAGGTAAAAAGAACAAACTTGAAATTGCCCGTATAACAAAGATCATACTACAAGGTGAATTACCTGTCGAAGTTTAAGATCTTTCTCCTGAACCAGAGAATGAATTTGAAATGTGAAACCAAACATAGAAACCGCAAAGAAGAACACTGCTCGGAGAGCTTCTACTATAACAACATCATCCTCCCCATCCGAAGATTTAATTTTTGAGGCAGGGTGTGCAAATTCCTTTAGACCAACATCAAAGCTGAAATTGGGATCTGAGAATTGATTATCAAACAATAGATTCATTTAGGCACTCAATCGAGCTTGTGAATTGAGATAGTTTTCAAGCTATTCCAGGCAACGGAAATTAATATTTTTACCTCCAATCAAGGACCTAGAAATTTCACGTGATGTAGCAAATTGAAGGGGAATTTGGAACTTGAAAATGGGATCCTCATTTTGCCTTCCAATTTTAGTAGAAGATGAAGAATTTATTTCTATACCATATCCTATCTCCTTGGCATTTGTTTCAAACAAATGTAAAGCCCCGGGAGTATGCATTGGATTATTCATGAGCCAATCATTCAGTTCATCTTTTGTTCTAAATGATTTAACCTGTACAAAAACCAAAATTGCTTTATCAGACAATCAAACCTTGAAGAACCTTACCATAAATTCCAAGAAAGCATTTTTAATTCAACAATTTGGTTTAACCCCCATCTTACAGTCACATTTTCTTTTCAGTTTACAAGTTCACTAAATTTCATTATTTTCAGAAATTCTTTTTCTTTAGGCATACAACATCCATAGTCCAAATTACCATAAAGTAGCACACTTTTTCATCATTGCAACATTTAGGAGAGTGGTCAGACCAATTTCATGATAACTTTACCTAAGAGCGGTTTGATCAATTTCATGATAACTTTACCAATTAGGGATCTGATCAGCACAGCCAAATTTGCATAAAACATGATAAATGTCACTCTATCAAAATTTTAAGGGATAAAACATTCAATTTCATTGCATGCAATTGATTATACAGGGAAAGAATAGTGGAAAAAATAACCTTGCTTTGAGGGATTATACGACCGGGGTTATTTGCCATTATTCCATTGACAATGGACTCAAGTCTTTGGCTTTCACTGCCACTCCAAACAAAGTCATAACATGGAATCTTGATGATCAACTTATCCTCACATGCAGGAATTGGAGGACTAATGATGGCTTTGGGATCGTGGATGGCTGCGGAAAAATTGGGATTCCTTTGTCCATGATTTTCAGTCTTCTTGAGTGCAAACATGAAAGCAATGAAGAAGAATGATGAGAAAAGTTGAAGAAATGTCAATCTTCTGCTTCTGCATGCCAGAATGAAGTTTTTCTTCAACAAAGCAATGACTTGTTGCCTGAAGAGTGAAAATCCACTTAGCAACTCCATTGATTCACGATCACAAGTTATTTCCAATCTCCCTGTGCCTTAAAGTTTTTGTACTTTTCTGAAGTTTAAGGTTTGAATGCTGACAGACCTTTTCTTTGTAATAAACAAAAGAATTTATTATTTAACAGCTGGACTGAAGGTCGTCAGCAAGCCAAAAAAAGGTTCAAGAAAATAAGGTGGCCGATTTGTCCACTTTCTAATGATTTGCTAAAGATCCAGCTTTCTTAGCCAACTCAAGACTAGCCTGTAGGCTTGAAGGCATTTGAAAGTTGTGATTTTTTAGTTCACCTCTGTAAATTTGTCTTTTTTTCTTTTGAAAGTAGGTCGGAAAATTAAGTTTGTGAACTAAAAAATTTTACCATAAAAAAGACAAACAATAGCTAACCATTTCAAGAATGGATTTTTATTTCACATACGTAAAAAGGCAAAAGTTTATTCTCTGATTTAATGCGGATGAAATTGTTAATGGGTTCCAGATTTGAATTTTCCTTAGAAGCTTCAATGTGAAATCTTTATGACGCATTTGTCCTTATCAACTTTAATGGGATATTTACTGTTTGTAATAAATTTTGTCCCGTACTAGGCCATGGATCAGATTTTGACTTGACCCACCTGTTTTGCTTCTTCCAAAGATATTGAAACGTATTATTCCCATTCTTTCTTGTGGAGTCGGTACTTTAAACAATGACAGAGAAGAAGTTCAACAGTTGGCAAGCACTGGGAATTGAGTTCTTTTCTAGTCTTGAGAAACGGGTTCCATAAATTACCGAATGAAATTACAAGTTAAAATATACAAAGAGTGATGTTCTGATGGTAGCTTAGCACAGTTTCCTCCAAAAAAGAGGGTGCATCATAAATTTGAAGGCCTGATTGACGCCTGAACTTTAGAATAATCTTTTCTTCTTGCAAGAGGCCTAAAAGGAGCAAAAAAAAAAAAAAAAAAAAAAAAAAAAAATCTGATCATGGCAGGGTTTTACAATCAGGGAGTGGCTTTGTCCCGAAAGAATGTAACCTATCATGTATGTCTAGAAAGTGTTTTCCTCCTATTAATCCTTGATTAATTCTAAAAATTTTTGCTTGCTTCTATCAATTCTTGATCATGTTAATTCGCATTGTTTTTTTCTTTATGGCTGTGCAATTGACAATTGAAATTGTATTGAGGATTTACTGCTTTAAAAACATGCAATTAACTTGTGTTCAATTTCAATTTTGTTTTTGATCTATGTAATTATGTCAAAGAAGTGGGATTGGGGCTGTTTGACAACATCCATGTTTTGCCCTTTTTGTCTGTTTTGTCTTTGTGTCACATTTCCAGAGAAGGCATCTGCAGTCCAATTTAAGGCTGGTTCTGTTCCCAGCTATCCTTTTTGTGTTGCTTGGTGGACTCCGACACTACCAGCTGAAGAAGGATAACAACAAACCTGGGAAGGCAAAAATGCCTGCTGAATGGACTCCCCTACTTTTAGTTCCTGCTGCTGAGTTTCGAGCGGTGAAAACTGAAATAATGCATTTAGATGACTTGCCAGACCAGTCTTGCAGAATAAATGGTTCTTGTCCAGCATCCATACTTATAACTGGGAACAACAGAACTTTTGGACAAGGTATTGCATAATTTACTCTCAAATTTATTGCTAAATTTACATTTGAGACAAATATAGTTTCTGAAAATTTGGATATTAGTGTAACCTTTATCAATGGATATTGATAGGTGTAGCTGGAAATATGTTCTCACATTCATCTTATAGTCCCAATAATACAGAAGATGCTGTGTTTGTAAGATTGTCTCACTTTTGCTCTTTTATTTGCTTGGTCTTAGTTGTATAAGATTTTTCTTCAAATATAAGCTTGAAGTAGAAGAATTTTGTTATCTGTATCTGAATTTGTTGTCTTGGAATAACTTAATGGCTATATCGTTTTCTAAAATAATCCAGGGGATGGTAGATCAAACTGCTGGCAGGAAGTATTATTATCTTCAATCTCAATGCACATCAAACTCCACAATTCCTGTACGCACTCAACAAGGAAAAGAAGGTAGAACATTTTAAAGTACGTACTCACAAGTAAATAAATTGATGAAAAAACTGCTTGTGTGTATTTGCAGCATGCTGTAGAACTTTTGGAATTTGTAATGATTTTGGTACTGAATTGAATATGAGCCAATACAAAGCATCCATTTTAAAAGTGGAATTGCACTTGATGCCTTTCATGAAAATTAAGCACAGGTTAGCACTTGTGTTGATAAAACTTAGCTGTTTTGCCTTTTATGCTTATGAAATATTTAAAGTCTCCTCTTGCTATTTGTAGATTTACAAAATGTTTTAAGTTTTACCCCCTCTAGTAAATGGAGTACAGAGATACTTAATAGTTACTGCAATAACTTACATGTTTGTTCTCAAAATGATTAATAAACAAAGTTTAGTTCGTGTAGTGGATATTTGTCCTTTAGCCTATAATTTATTAGAAACAAAATATATCGCTAGCATGATTGCGAGATTCTTGTGATGAAATATTCAAACTCTTTTCCTCCTTTAATTCACTTCAGAGGCTGAATGTGTTCGAGGTTTGCGTTTATGGCGCACAAACTATGTAGAGATTAATGATGAACTATTTAAAGGCCACTACAATGGGAATGACAAGGGGGAGATAAATGAAATACTGGCTGGTTGGTTCTTCTTCTCATGCTTCTATTTCTGAAACTATGCACATTCTTATTGATTTTAACTCTGTTTATATCTACTATTTAATTTTTTAATAGCATATGATTTTCGAGAGTCAAGCATGAAGAATTTTGATGTACACGTGTGGTATAATACTACTCCAGGAAGCTCAGAAAGAACATCAGATCAGTTGCCAGTTGGCAGTGCTTTGAACATGGTATTATGCCTAAACTGTTTTAACATTTTGTTCTTCTTGTTTAAGAATCTATAGAAGCTTTTTCAAGATTGAAAGGATGTCCTGCATGCTTTTTTTGTCATTTAAGGTACAAACTTTTGGTTGTTTAGAGATGGATTTATGATCATTTCTAATAGAATGTCCTGAACCATCAAATTTACTTTCTTTGCTGGAACTAATTGTTGTTACTTAAGGAATTAATTGACAATCATGGGCATATGTTGGCTACAACTGCAGATATAAGAGATATTGACCTCTAGTTTCATACCAACACAGGTTTGGTGTGCTTACCTCCAATCTGTGTTTGGGTCTGCTATGAGAATGATCTTCGAGTTTATTGGAGAGATGCCTATACCTAGCCCTCTTGAAAGAACTGATTTGGCATCTGAGCTTGGTGCATTGTTTTTTCCTTGGGTGATACTACAATTATTCCCTGTAAGTACGTGAATTATGTCTTTCTGTCAATGAAAATAATTGACATGTGGATGATGATATGTAATAGCATGTTCTCCATTATCATTTTGAACTTACAGATGCTCTAAATGAATTATCACTTTTCTTTGTCCAGTTAATTTCCATTATCTCATTTTCCTCAATTACTTTAACAACTGAAGGTCTCTGATTTCTATATTATTGTGTAAGGATTACACTACTCATATGAATTGGACAAACGAGATTGATACTAGCTGCTCTTGATAGGTATACCATATATATTTGGTCATAATGCCTTAGTTTGAAGGTTCTAGATTGTAGGATGCTGCAACTATACAAATTGTTATTATGAGAACACTTAATACTTATATAGCATAAGCTCATGACAGTTTATTTTTATGCTGCCTGTTGTTCTTTTCTTGATTGCTTCATAATGTTACGCCTACTGAAAAAGGTGCAGAATGTATAAGGTTATGGTTCAGACATCTAATTCAAGCTTAATGGCCTAATAATGGAAAACATGGTGATGTGTATCTCTAACAATGATGAACATGTAATTGAAGGAGAATATTGTTCTTAATGTTACTTCTTTTTTTCATTTATTGTAAAATAATGCCTTGATCAGCTTTCTCCAGAGTTTGTTTGCATAGCAATGTCTTATAAACCCGACAGTTTTGACTGGTTAAGAGGCAAATTAATAAGCTGGAGGTCCCATTATCAAAACCCACTCAATAAAATGGACCCTGCTTGTAATTAATCCAATCAAAGGATACACCACAATTTTGGTCATCTACAGTAATGGTCAAAGGAACAAATTGAACTATTTTACTTAATGAAAGATTATTAAATTTCTGATTCAATTTTCATTTTTTGATTCTGAATTAGGTCATTTTGTCATCCCTGGTTTATGAGAAGCAGCAGAAACTGACAACCATGATGAAAATGCATGGTCTTGGCCATGCACCTTATTGGGTGATTACGTACCTGTATTTCCTCATCATATGTTCGCTCTACATGGTTTGCTTTGTAGGATTTGGTACATTGGCAGGTATATTATAAATTTAGGGCTTTCATCTTATCCAACAGTTATCCTTGTTACTTCTCAATATCTGGTTCTTTTGCAGAATTAACCTTCTTCACATTGAACTCATATGGTGTCCAATGTGTGTTTTATTTCATCCACGTAAACTTGCTAATTTCGTCAGCCTTTCTGCTTGCGACGGTCTTTTCAAACGTGAAAACTGCTTCAGGTCAGGACAGAAGATTCAGTTTATATCAAATCTTTTTATCCAAATTAACATATGTTTAAACATTGGACATTGCAGTTGTTGGCTTCATATTGGTCTTTGGAAGTTGGATTCTGGGGACCTTTCTTTTTCGTCGCTTGATTGCAGATACTTCATTTCCAAGTGAGTGCAAGTTTCAGTGCATCCACTAGTGTTACTCAAGCAATTCCATAAAATTTTTATTTTTTTATTTTTGCAACCATGATGGTGACATCTAGATAGTTGTTAGTATCTTCCCTATGTAGGCTATTGAATATGTAATTTGGCAAAGTTTAATAACCAATGTTCTTTAGATTTCATGTTCCGCTCTTATTTGCATATAATTTTTTAAAAATATTCTTGAATCTTGGAAGGTACTTTCAGTTGTGACTCATGTTGCAATAGGTGGTCACCTTTTTATATACTGATATCAGGTTGATTAGCTATAAATAGTTATAAGAAAAATGTTTTCTTGGTAATGTTAGTTTTGGAGATAAATTATTTTTAAAATTTTTCTCACTCCTACAATGAGTAACAAAGTATCTGTCCATTCATCTTTCTGGAAAGTGAATGACTGTTTTTATCGGAATCATGAAACAATTTTGAGTAAGCAAATATGAGAGAAGCCACTCCACTATGAATTTGGCATTATCAAGTTAATATGGACATTGAAACTATTGCAGCATGATTATATTCTGTTTGCAAATTTTGTATTTCATTAGAGGCTATTTGATATTCTCAACCAATAACAATGAAGTAAAATATTGAATATATTGCTAGAGTTATGAGATTCTAAAATGCAGTCTAGAGTTTGTTCCCTCATTTTTGTTTTTCGACATATGATAAATCCTAAAAAGACGTAGAAAAGATTTAAGAAGTGTGGAGTCCGTAAATGATGTGATACAGCTGTGCACCACACTAACGCTTCTTGTGGCCTTGTAGTGAATGGATGAAACAAGGTTTTAATAGCTCACAAATTTGATGCGTATCAGCATTTTTGGTTACTTGAGTCTGTGAGACTCAATGTTAGCAGTAGTATGTTGATATTTTTTTATGGGTTTGATTTCCTTCTCTGGGCCATTCTTTTGGTTCCTCAAGGATCTCATGTACAACTTAAATATGCAATGTAAATTTTGGTTGCATGTATTTTGGATCTTGCCTTCCTCTAATAGAACCTTATCCATTCCTATTAGTTCATATTTATCTAAGATTTTTCCAACTCATTCTCATCTCATTGTGCTTAGGAGTGTTGCTTATTGTCCTGGAGCTCTTCCCTGGTTTGTCACTCTATCGTGGATTGTATGATTTCTACCAATACTCAGCAGCTGCAACTAATATGGGGGCATATGGAATGCGGTGGCAAAGTCTAAAGGATAGCAGTAGCGGAATGAGAGAAGTTCTAATAATCATTTTAGCTGAATGGTTGGCATTTCTTCTCATGGCGTACTGTGCTCAACTATTTCTGTCATTGGGAAGCGGTGTTTGTAAAAGTTCTCCGCCTTTCTTCCAATGCTCTAAGAGGAGGCCTTTATTTTTTAAAAATCCTAGTTCACAAGCCCAAGAGTCTAGGGTTCGTGTTCAAATCGATAAACAGGATATTGATCAAGAGGTATTTCAAGTTCTGTTCTTCTATGTGTTGCAAATGTAGATGGAATTTTTAATGTGTCAATGGTTATCGAGGGAGGAAAAAAATGGACAAAAATATAACTATTCTGGAAATTCCAATTATGAATTTATGTTTCAGTAGTTCATTTAAAGGGAACGTCTAATGCATCAAAAGTATTGACGTTGTAGGGCCAGAGCTATCTTGTAATCTCTGTGCTCGACCTTCCAGTTAAATTCCTGCCTCCATTATACAGGAAATTGCTGACAGCCACATGTCATCATGTTAATTGTGGCATTTAGCAGTGTTCTACTAACTTTAATTTCATTTGGATGTTCTTAATCTTTCTTGCTCAAATATTTAAATTATACAAATGAACCTGATCAGTTTTGTTTTCCCTAGATGGAGAGGGTTGAACAGTTGGTCAGTGAACCAGATACAAACTATCTCATTCTCTCCTATAAACTCAAAAAGACATATCCAGCACAGGATGGGAATCCAAAGAAGCATGCTGTCAGAGGGTTGTCTCTTGCAGTAGCTAGAGGGGAGTGTTTTGGCCTGCTAGGTCCAAATGGTGCCGGGAAATCTTCCTTCATTAATATGGTTAGTATATGAGTGCTCATAATAATTTCTATATTTTCATTTCCATGAAGACGTAGAAGGCATATGTGGTTTGGGATATGATCACTGTGCTCTATTCCTTTATTAGTTATCTTCACACTCTGTCACGATTGGCAGATGACTGGACTTACGCAGCCAAGCTCTGGCACAGCATATATTGGAGGTCTAGATTTGAGGACACAAATGATTGCAATCCATGCCAACATGGGTGTCTGCCCACAAAACAAGTATGTTAATAATCCTCATATTTTAACAAAAGGTTTCTACAAGCAATTTTTCTTCTATTCTTGGAAAAAGAAACACTCATCTTTGTTTTCCATTATGTGGATAATTACACAGTCTCCTTTGGGAGACGCTAACAGGAAGGGAACATCTCAATTTTTACGGAAGACTTAAAAAACTCACAGGGGCTAATTTATCACGGGTAAGATAATATTTCTCTGAGATTAATTATCCAATTTATTGAAGGAAATAGTACATGATTTATTTTCTGTCTATGCAGTGATGCCAAGTCTGCTCCCTTTTTATTGTTATTTCACGCAAGATTGTAATATTTTCTATATATAGTATACGACCGGTTTTCTGTCTATGTGGTGATGCTAAATTTGCTCCTTTTTATTGTTATGTTGCTCAAGATTGTAACATTTACTATGAAAAAACGTAAGCACGATTTTAATATTTCTGTTTGAAAAAAGTGCATGCCATAAATACTTCAGAATAGTAGGCAAGAACATTGCAAACAAACCTGTTCTCTCTTGGCGTATGATGAAATTTTGAGACGTGATGGTTAATAACTTACAGGACTTTGGTCTGCATTGAAAGTCATCTTTTGACTTGTTCTCATATTTAGTATCTTCGATCTCTTAGTTCATTTTCAATAGATTTGGATTATGTAGGATGTTTAACATCTTGAGAAAATTGATCCAATTCCAGTCACTGTTTCACTTCAAAGTTGGTGATTGGCTTTTCTTGAAGTTCAAAGAAATATTTCCAGCTGAACCGTTATTGTTGACTTTAATGTATGATGAGTATATAATTTATTTCTTTTTAGTCCATTCACAATTACCACTGCCTTTTCTTTGTTCAAGTCAATAGCAACTATGCATATGTTGTGTAACTCTCTCCATTTATAAGAAAAAAGCGGGAAACATAAAAGAATGAATTTAGTTGATGATTAGTTGATGATTCTTTTTCATACATGTAACAGGCAGTTGATGAGTCTCTTAGAAATGTTAACCTGCTTCAAGGAGGAGATGCTGATAAACGTGTGGGAGAATATAGTGGTGGAATGAAAAGAAGATTAAGCATTGCAATATCTTTGATAGGAAACCCGCAAGTATATCCAAATCTCTTTTTCTCTACATTGCTGCTCGAGCTTCCTGCAAATCTGAATTTCATCCCAAGTATTTGTGAACACTTTAGGTGGTCTACCTGGATGAACCCAGCACAGGATTGGACCCGGCTTCAAGGAGCTTGCTGTGGGATGCTGTGAGAAAAGCAAAACAAGATAGAGCAATTGTTTTAACAAGTACTTGACCTAACACACCCTTTCTTGAATTGTTCTACACTTTCCATGTCCATGTCCTCCTCATTTTTTTTCTTTTGTGTTACTTTGTGTTGTCTCTGTCAATGAGCCTGTGTTTTATACTATTTATATTATGGCTTTTTCTTCTCGCTTTTAATTCGTAAATAGAAAATTCTGTAAATTAACAGAATGCAGTAATAACTGACGGACAAAAGAATTTGATTGACAACTGCTGTTATCTTGAGATCTGACCATTTGTTGGCTCTGCGTGCTACACATCCAGTTTGATCAATTCCTCTTGCCTCTAGTGAACTGAATATTATTCAATAATTACAGGTTTTCAATATGAATGTGACTTAACTTTATTTGCGTTCATGTTCAGCACATTCTATGGAGGAGGCAGAGCACCTCTGTGACCGTATAGGAATTTTTGTAGATGGAAGCTTCCAATGTCTAGGGACCCCTGATGAGGTAGTTCTTATGTTCTTTGTTTGTTACATCCCAAATGCCTACATACCATGGTTACGGTGTTAATACCTGCCTATGACATCAACTGAGTTCTGGAGTATTGTAGCTATTCTTCTGATCTAATCTCTTTGAACATTCTCACCATACATATATATAGTAACTAGTAAGTGAATGGCTACTTAGGATGTGGGACAATCCTCAATTGATAATTTTTACTCAGACAAAATAACAGATAAATTAGTTCTCTGCTACGTATTGTTGTAAATATGTATCCTGACCATGATGACTTCATGCACCACTAATGTTCTGACATTAACTAGAACTTATTTAAGAAGAAAAGCATTAGGAACAAGATTTTTGTGACGGAGGAAGAAATTATTAGTGATGAAGTGGGTATAACCTGGTCCAATATATCTACAATACCATCAACATAAAGCTTTTTCTAGTTGTATATAAGTTTCCCTTTGTTGGTGTTTGGTGTCACTGTTCTTGTCACTCCTGCTATTCTTGGAGGTGGTTTTGCAATAGTTACTATTATCACTCTTATGATTTCTCTACGCCTTAACTTTATATCTCGACAAGAAAACATATTCCCACTGAGTTAAGTAACTTGCATGCTAGTCCTCAAAACATATGATGTTAACTAATGAACTTTTACTGCTCTGTTGATCATGAACATGCTTAGTTGTTACATTTATTTTATTGTAACGATAGCTTAATCAGCTATAATTCTGATTTTAGTTCATGTACTTGCTCAATGGAAATTGAGTGACAAATGGAAATATTTCTGGTGAATATATAACAGCTGAAGGATAGATATGGGGGGACTTATGTATTTACAATGGCAGCACCATCCCAGAATGAGAAAGATGTGGAGGAGTTAGTTGAACGTCTCTCTCCAAACGCCAAGAAGACATACCACATTTCTGGAACCCAAAAGTTTGAGTTTCCAAAGAGAGATGTGAGGCTCTCAGACGTGTTTTTGGCAGTGAAATATGCAAAGGAGAGGTTTGGTGTCTGGGCTTGGGAGATTGCTGAAACTACTTTGGAAGATGTCTTCATCAAGGTGGCAACAGAAACTGACCAGTCGTCCAACTAGTGCTTAGGCAAAGAATATCACTACATAACTTCACTTTCTTGTTCTTTGCATTAGAACAATTTCGGAGACTATTATATAACCAGTATTGGCTATTCATCTCAATCTTTCCCTTTTTATACCCTCCCTCCTAAATAATGAAAAAAGGAAAACACAACATAAAGTTGTCTTGAGACGTTTGTTTTATTGCATAATAACTTGTTAAGATTGAATGCAAGCTCAATGGCATTTTGCAAAACTTGAAACAAAAAATTTTGTGAATCTTTTGAACATCATTTTCTTGAATACGTATTTTTTATGAACAGCTCCAAAAAAACAAAGCAAACCCGTAAATCGGATTGTTGTCAAGATTCGGCTGGTCTTGATGGACAAAAATTGTAAACTGGCTTCCACCCAAAAACCAAAATTCCCTATTTTTTAGGACAAGATTTGCTACGTCACACTATAGAAAGAATTAAAATGATTCTGTTCCTTGGATTGTGTAATGATTCAAAATGCAACACTTTCTTGATTGGATTCAACGTTTGCTTACTTCATAGACTAGATAGGGTAATTTCCTCCTCCGTCACAAAAACCTTGTATTGACCTCTCTTCCCATAATCACTTCATAGACTAGAGAGGTCAAAATGCAAAGCCATACTTGTATTGACCTCTCTTCCCATACTCACTTAATTAGTCAGCAACTCTGTAGAAACACTTTGCTCGCGTATTAGAAGAATAATTTTTGCAGTATTTTTAAAATAGATTGATCCAAAAAAGACATTATTGCTTTTGTTTCTTTTATGCACTTAATAAGGATTAAAAAAAAAGTATGAGAAGAAAAGTATCGAGACATCAATCTATTGGGTTCTGTTATAACTCCAACTGTGCTTGAGACGACTAATTACTATTCATAAAATACTGATGGGTACTTCAAAACTCAAATATCCAACCTTTATTCGAGGTTAAAAAAAAAAGAAAAAAAATAAATCCGAACATGTGCGCCTTTTTCTTTTTTCGAACTATTTTGACATTAACATGATGCAATTTCAAGTAAAATAAAAGAAATTATACAAAAAATTTTGTGAACATATATATGTTAACGGAATACATAGGAAAAAATTCATAAATACCTGTACTAATAAACTAGTTGAAAATTGTTTTAAATTTTACTATTGACCATTACAAAAGCCGTCAAGGCACATGCAAGTGATCGGGTGTATAAGGCGCTAACTTGTCCCAACTAAAAACTTGTTTCGGTGATGCCTGCGCATTTTGGGCATTATGGTTCTTGTTTTGTCCTTTTTCGGCATTTCGGTACCCTCTCTCTCTCTCTCTCTCTCTCTCTCTCTCTCTCTCTCTCTCTCTCTCTCTCTCTCTCTCTCTCCCTTATACAAAAAAAAAAAAAAACTTCTCCTTAATCATCAGTACTTCGCTCCCATGCTCTCTCCTCTCCCTCTTTACTCTCCCGCCGCCATAGCTGTCTCGCATCGTCAGCTCAACGCCGCCTCCGACTTCTCTTCCTCTCTTAAAACTCTCCTGCCCAAATCCCACCCTTATACCTGAAGCAGCCGCTTGTGCTTCGTCGACTGTGATTCTTCTGCAACTACAATTTCAAATGGATGATGCGGAACAGAGATGATTCTCCCTCCTGATTTCAGGCCCCAATCTACCGAAAAACAAGAAGCAACAACACAGGGTTTGGCTTCCTTCAAATCCCGATAATGTTAGTTCCTATAATAAAAAAAAAAAAAATCTGTACTTTATACGTATGCCATGAATTTATTGCATGATACTCTGGCTTGTTTCGGAATTAGTAGTATTATTTGTATCTTAACGGTGGTTCTTCAGATGTATTGAGGTACCAAGGTTGCAAGGTCGTTAATTTCTTTGATAAGCCATATGAGAACAGAGACGTTGGAATTTTAGCATTTTTTGTTACTAATTTTTATACTGCACCAATGTGATTTTTGAGAATTTTCTTCTTATTTTTCTCAGTTACAGTTAATTTCTGTCATGTGTTAACTTTAATTTTGTTATGTGCTCTGATTTTCATAATCAAATTTAACTTGATAAACAGGTGCATTGAATTCATCTAAGTTTTCAGAAACGGAGTGAATTCATATAAGTTTTCAGAAACAGAGGACTTATATGATAGCTTTGGGGGGAAAAATTTGTTTTGCTTCATATACAGTTGCCTGGCATTGCTTTTATATCTATTTAACGGCTATGAATTTATTTACGTGATATTAATATTGAACTCTTACGCATCTTAGCTCTGCATGCGTATAAATCGCCAAAAGTGCAAGCTTTGTTTTGAAAAGATTACCTTTTTATTGACAACTGATTTTTCTAACTTTTTTACCCCAACTTTGTGTTGAAATTCTTGATTAATAGATTCTTTGACTTTGTTCGCTTATAATGAATCTTTGTCATGCATAGTAGGTTAAAGTTGCTGATAATCCATTTCTTTTTTATGTTTCCAATAAAGAGCTTAAACCCAGAGGAAGAATTATATAGGTCTCCAAGGAAACAAAGCAAGTGTGTGTCGACCTTGTGGCTGACCATATTTTGACAAATGCTGTTCAGCCTCAAATTTATTCCTTCTTGGAAGGCTTTAATGAATTCGTATCAAGGGAATGTGTTTCTATTTTTAATTAGAAATAGCTTGAGCCACTAGACTGTGGTCCAGAAATTATTTGCGAAGTGTTTAAATTTCAAAGCTCCCTCCCCCTTCTTGTATGCGAATGCATGTTGACAGACATTATGCCTCTTGTAGTGAACATTAGAGGGTGAGCACTGAACACGCAGCTTACAAAGCTGCATCTTGTGCTGTTCAGTGGTCTTGAAAAGTTGTCAAAGGCTTGAATAAGGCAGATATAGCAAGATTATTGCAATTTGTAACTGGTGCATTAAAGGTAATTATCTGCTGTTTCTGGAAATAATTTTAATCATTGGCATTTATTCTGTTGAGTTAATTTTAAAACTATGCGTACTGCTTATGAATTAAAAATTTGGTGCGTGTGAAAGTATAGCCAGCCTAACAAGAGTTATATGTATGAAGGTGACAACTTCAGATTCTAGATGCCCAAGAAGATAGATATTGGAGATGATAGAAAATAATAAGATACTGAAGGATCATTGTTCTAACTATCCTGTTAAGTTTCAAAAGAATTGGAAATAAAGTTTTGGTTCCTGGACGTTTCTGCGACACAACTTTTTCTCCACCAACAACATCAACACCCCTATGCCATCGCTGCCCTCCTCCTCCTTAGCCAAGTCAGCTTGGAGTGTGGATTCTATTGAATTCACTACTTTTCCTTTTAATTAAATCAAAATTGTTGTTGAGGAAAGATGGTTGGTGACAGAAGCAAGCCTCAAGCATCAGCATCAGTAGCTCCACCTCGAACCTTGAATGTGCAGAAATTTGCTGAATCTCGAGCTTTTGAACTTAAGGCTCTTCATTCCATTGTTTCCGGCCGTCTGAATAATGATTTTCGATGGCAAAAAAAAAGAGGAGGAGAACTACTGGTCACCACGACAAGAAGAAAAGATTTAGGAAGAAGCAGAAAGTTGGACAAGGGAATAATAGCAATGGGCTTTTGGAGAATGACCAGAAGAAGGTTGCTCCTCGTTGTATTCGTCGGAGACTTGAACTGAAAAAGAATCTAGTATCTGGCTTTTCTGCTTCTGGAGATGGGACCAAGAGATTGCCAACTCATGTCTGGCATGCCAAGCGCTTCACCATGTCTAAACTCTGGGGATTTTACCTTCCTCTCGGTCTGCACGGCAGGTATTTTATTATTTAACCACTACTACTACTAATACTTATTACAAATATTAATTATGTGGCTAATACTTATTACAAAAATTAATTGTGTTATGGAATCAGAATTTTATCATTGTTTATCAGTTATTATTCAGCAGTCATTTTTTTCTTTTGGGGGGTACTGATTGGATGTAACAATTGGAATTTTACTTGTTTGCTTCTTTATTTTGGAAAGTGGTAATAATTATAAACTATCAATGCTTTATGTAATACATCATGCAGAGGCAAGGGTTCAAGGGCTATCCTAAAGAAATTAAATCAAGGAGCGCTTGTGCATGATGCAAGTTACTACGGTGTTGTCGAACTGGATGGTCCAGAGGCAGGCATATCTACATCTTGTACCTTGCAATGCTTAATTTCGAATACTTCTGCATTTTTAGTCCAATTTGTTAGGTGTTGCTAGCAGAATAATGAAGTTATTGGCTATACCTGGATCTAATGTTTCATGTTTTCAGGATCTTCTATTGTCAATTCTAAGTACTGTTATGGTACCTTCTCCATCGGGGAATTTGGATGACACATCCCAGAATATACTTTTGGGTGTCACTTATGGTAATGCAATGGTGGGTTTCCATCATGATATTTTGGGTGCATATCAAAATTTGTGATGTTAATGGGAATTTGACGTTTGCATACGTCTATTGGTAGCTTCATCATGTTGGGCCACTATTTGCTCAAGCTGTTGCTCCAGTGACCTATATGTGGCGACCGCAACATTCAAATTTTGATTCAAGTATAGATAACACTGATATATATGGCAAGCAGCAGAGTAGCGACAACTATGCTTCCTCCAGACAGCTGTGGGTATGGGTACATCCTGCAGCATTTAGAGAAGGCTTTGATGTCCTGAAGTCTGCATGTGAAAGGGTAACTCCTGTGCCTAATACTATAGAATAAAAATTGATTTAACTGTGGCATAAATTGTTATATGCTTCCTTGTTTAAACATTTCTTCTGATCTCTGAGTTTGGCTCCACTGTCCATATAAAAGTGGTATACAACTTATTTTTTTTCATTTCTACTCTTTGATTTTCCATTATCTTATACCAGTTGATGTTTTGTACTGAATTGAGTATTTCCTTTTATTGTAACGCCTTTTTCCACTTGAAACAATATGAACTACTCAAAGTAAATGAAATTGCTAACCCACTACTATGTATCCAAGCTTCATTTACGGGACAGGTATGCTGTCCTTAGAAGTGACACGGTATTATGGGTTTGAACGATAAAAATTATTGTTGTCTTCCTTTCCTTCAGATGAATTTAAATCAACGCACAGTTAGTTGTATCTCTCTTGAGGGTAAACTTGCAAAATTGGACCTGATAGGTTTGAGGGCTTTTCAGCTTATTCAGAAGATATTGTATCCTGTGACCTGGTAATATAGTGCATATTATTGCTCTTTCTTCCAATACCATATACGTGTAGGGAATTTCATGGCTGAATGGTATTTCCTTGCAATGCAGTATATCTACAAACTCTTGGGCTCTACAAAAATGTTCACTTGTCGTGGATCATGGTAAAACTCTACTGAAAAACTCATCTATAATTCCACACGAAGACCAAATTTCAACTTCGGCCATCATTTCTCTTATGGTAAACGATCCACGTGCTTTCTCGGGCAAAGGCATTACTGTTGGGTCGGAAGCAAAACCTTCTGAGGTGATTGGCGCTAAAGAAACTGATATCCAAGGGCACACAACCCTGGAGGGAATTCCACAATGGAACACAGACTCATCCTCATCATTATTCTTAAAGCCTGAAGAAAAAAGTCAGTTTTCTGCATTTGTTGATTTGTGGGATGCCAACAAAGGGATAATTCCACCAGTACAAGAAAGTTTTCTTTGCAAAGAAAAGCAGTGTCAGCTCATGAAAATTTTCAGCCTTAGTGATGAGAATTGCAGAAATGTGAATGCTTCAGGAGAGCAGCAGTTGTCTCAGTTATGTCCTATTTTGCTTTTGAAAGATAATTCCCATAGAGGCTTTTCAACAAGGTAAAACTACCCTATAGTTTACTGACAGAGCAGAGTATATATCTACAACGCCATACTTAAATTGATTATTATGTTAACTTTTTTTTCCCCACTATACTTTTAGAAGAATCTGTTCTATTATTGAGCATGTTCTTAAGTATTTAGAAAAGTATATTTGTACCAAGCATACAAGTGTACATTTATTACAAAAAACTTGACACAAATTTTTGTAACTGATATTTTATAAGGAAAGTATACATATACTAACAACAATTGACAACTTGTAAGCATTTAATCAATAAAATTAGTCAATTGTTGGATAAGAATATTGATTTTGTTTTCTCGGGGAAAAATTCTTGGTGTTCGCAAGTAAAACTGGGCAAAACCTATAAAGTGCATTTGACTTGGGTGGAATTATTTATGAAAGATTGCTTGTCATAGGGAAGTTATTGAGTATTTTTTTCATCTTAGAAAGTTCATTTGGATACCCTGTTTAATACCAACCTGACTGATGGAATGTGGGTTGCTCTTTTGGTTTGTGCAGTGTTTGAATACCTGATAGCCATTTTTTGTTCATCTCGTCAGATGGTCTATCATTCTTCCATTGAGTGGGGTCAAAGCATTTTGGACTGCCCTTGTTTCCAATGGTGCTCAAGCCATTGGTTTGAGGGAGAGGCACTGGATCGCATGTGAAGTAAGTATTTGAAATGTCACTGGATATTGAATTCAGTACAAGGTTATTATGATTTCTGTTGATTCAATATTTCCTTGTCAGCTGGTTTGCCGTATTTTCCTTCAGACTTTCCTGAAAGCAATGCATACTCTTGCCTTACGTCAATAGAGGAAGCTATTACTGATCAAAAAGTAAAACTTCGACCTCCTGCCATGACTTCTCTTAGAATCCCAACTTTGATACCTTGGGACTGTATCCAGTGTGCTTCTGAGAAAAGATCTACAACAGAAGTGCCAGAAATTCTTCCAGTTTGTGACAACTCAGTGAATATTTTAAATTGCAAAAAATGTGCCAAATCAGCTGTGGGAGTCCGTGGTGCTTTGTTTAGTGGCTTTGTAGCAAGGGCATCCAATGTGCTGGTTCATTTCTTGAGTCATGTCAACGATGATCTTTTGCTTTTGTTCCCCAATCTGCCGGCAGGAAAGAGATGCTTGCCTAAGGTAACGAAGGATGAAGAAATGATAAACCAGCAAATGAACAGTATCGGCTCTCAGATTATGTGTCACCAAAAACGATGTTTCATACGAGTTTTTTTTCATGCTTTTAAAGAAGGTGTTTTTGATGAAGGAGCTGTGGTTTCTGCTCCTCGGGCTGCTGATATAACTACATGGCCTACCAGGTAAATTTTCTGTAGAATTAGTTTCAGATTTTCTCTTAATTGTTTGGCTTGCATCACAGGGATTTCTAAGAATATTCTGGGTTATTCACGTGAAGAAGCAACAAGTTCCATCTTCTTCAGGAAATTTTATTAGTGAGAATGTTAATAGGCATTGCTGCTGATGATATTGAATAATATTAGGTGGATTGTGGATTAGGCACTGTTTTTTTTTTTTTTTTTTTTTTTTTTTCAATGCTATGTACCTTTATACTTTTATGCTTCCGTGATGCAAGTGAATGTAATAAATACTTAGGAAGTAAAAAAGGACTTGGGAAATTGATTGTAATCAAACTGTTTCATAGGTATTTCTTTTAGGTTACTACAATTAGAAACCTCATATAATGCAATATAAACTAATATTAGGTTCAACTGCAACCCACTTGCTGGTGGGACTACCCAAAATCTTTTATTCTAATCTCCACCATCAGCTTTTGCCCCATTGGGAAATTCCCATGTCACATTCCAACTTTTTTTTATTTTTATTAGTATGCATAATAGTCCAGTTGCATTCTGACCAATCCTGTCAAAACTTGGTTACTGCACATAGTGTTTAGGGTTCATAAGATTTAGTGTGTTTTGCTAAAAGAATTTATGGGGAGAATCAATACTTCCCTATGCCCAGTTAAATTGATGGCTTATATTACCAAGCTCATAGAACTTTGTCATATCTGTTGCTAGGGTTCTTTTGATCATTAATGTTGTATATCATGGATATAGAAACTGAACTTGGGTAGGGCTTGCACACTAAAAGATGCACATGAGGTGTATGTATCTGGATTGGTAGGAAGGGAAAGAAGAAAAACTAGATAAACTGGAATAAAAGAGGCTACATAAGAACCTGTGTAAAAGCATCCTGTTGTAAATGATGCAGATCAGAAGATGATGGTGGAAAATTTCGAGTACCTCAGTCTTTACTGGGTTCCTTCATTGTTCAGCAGCCATCTGGGAGATGGGAGCTTCAAGTACCAGAAGACCCAGTAGTGAAAGAATATTTTAGATGGCCAATTGGTTTTGTTACAACTGGGTTTGTTCGAGGAAGGTAATTATTGTTTACTGCTACAATCTGAACATGCTTCTGCTTGCATTCTTGTAGCCTTCGGAACTATTTGTTCGACTTTAGTTCCTTTGAACTTCATTTATTTATTTATTATTATATATGTTTATTGACTGTTGTATTAATGGGCATACAGCAAGAAGCCCGTGGCAATAGCTTCATGTGAGGCAGTCTTGCTTGCTCGGTAAGGAGAGGAACAATGGAAGACCGTCTCCAAGGACAAGAGGAGGAAGGGCATTTATGTTCTGGTTAGGAATTTGAGATCCACAGCATATAGACTTGCTCTTGCAAACATAGTCCTGGAAGCACAAGAGGAAGATGTGGACTACATGTGATCTTTATTGTCAAATGTAAACTATATTGTTGATGGTAGGATAGGTTTTTTATTTTATTTTTTATCAAATCTATACTATTACAATCGAGGTGAAAAGGAATAGTGATTGGTAGGATTCAAACTCCTGATTTTTGGAGTGAAGTCATAAAACTCTAATCGTACAACTCTTTATTCGTTCCCAATAAGATAGGTTTTTTATAGGATAGCGTTAATTTTATCTTGTTCGATAGAGTGGCAGAGCCCGGTGAAAGTTTTTCTCCTTTTTCTTGCTACTTTTTCATTTCCTGGTATTTAGTGCTAGCATTTGTTTGTTAGAGATATCATTACAGTTGTTTCTTGGTAATACACAATGAATTGTTTTTTGGTTATATGATTAATGAATCTAAGTTGTTTCTTGGTAATACACAATAAATTGTTTTTTGGTTATATGATTAAAGAATCTATGTAATAACATATGTACTCAGGAAATAATAGACAACGAGTTCAATAAAGTTGTTTTGTATAATTTGCCTGTTGACCCTGGATTCCCTTTCCTTCGTTTGGTTAAAATTCTATTAAATACATCGTGAACTTATGTGGTGGATCGAGGAGAGTGCACTAGGTTAGGGTGTGGTTGATGCCATAAGTAATACTGTCACCATGGTTCAAAGACTCGACTGAGTTGGAACGGGATTGGAGATGGGCGATTCGATACCGCTTCGATTTCACTCAGAGACAGCGGACTCATCGAAAATTGGCCGATTTCGGCCGACTTGGACCGATTTGGATCCGAATCGGTGTAAATCAGCCGATTTGGAACGGTTTGTCTGGATCAACCCGGACACCATGAAATTGGTGCTATTTCAAAGAATAAATCAGAAATATTACTCACCTGGCTTGGTCCAGCTATTTTGCAGTCGGTTGGGGCTATTTTTCGGCGGTTTAGGTGTGACTTTTGGAGGTATTTTTTGACGGTTTAGGTCTGAATTTGGGGGGTGTGATTTTGGTGATTATGGCTACGATTTGACTGATGGGATGGTGGTTGAAGGTGAGGAGAGTTGCTGTGGTGGTGATGTTGAGGCTGGCTGTGGCTTTGTCATCTAATCTTTCGGCGTCAGAGTCGGTCGTGGGGAATGACGATGCAAGGCTTTTCTTTTTTTTGTGTAATTGAAACCACAGCGCACAATGTGTGCAGAGGCTTTTTCATTTTAATTCGACAATTTGTGTGCAATTGCTTTTTTTTTTTCAACGCGCTTTTAATTGGTAATGTTTTCGAAATTGCACTCCAGTCTAAGGACTGGAGTGCAAAAAACAAAAAGAAAAAAAAGGAATCAGTGTAATAATGCACTAAAAGAATCAATGAAATAATGCACTATCGTGAAGTGACCAGCACACTGCAATTGGTTCAATGAATCGCTTAAATTTTCGGCAAAAGTTATTCAAAGACTGAGAAGAAAGCCGTATATAATGTACTCATTCTTTATTATATTCTTACGCACAATCTCTTCATTTTCTTTCTTCAGTCTGTTTCTTCATTGTCAAATATCAAGTTGTTTGTTCATCTTCTTTGTTTGTTCATCTTCTTCAACTTCATCTGCGGCAATATTTTTTGGGTAAGTTTGTTCATTTTGTTTTTTTTTTTGTTTGTTTATCATAATAGTTATTATTCCCTAAACTTAATGATTTATTTAAAATGTAATTTATGATTCTTTTATATTTGTATATTAAGTGATATGTTGTTTTATTTTGTTGTGATATGTTATTGTTTTTTTTAAAATAAATTTAGTTTGAGCGATTAACAAACTAAGACTAAATTTCAAATGCATTAAGAATACATATTTTACTAGTTTATTACTAAAATAAATAATTAATTACTTATGCTAAGATACACACACACATATATTGTTTCAGACATCTTCTCTGTTAGTTTTTCATTGTTAATTTCTTGAGTTTATAAAATAGATAATAATATATTGCTTTGTGAAGACATAATTACCGTAGCTACACTTTTATATTATCCACTTAGGCAATTGGCCCAATACACATGAATTTATCTTTGAATTATCCAGTAATGCATGTTTAATTCAATTGGTACCTGCTAGATAATTCAATGACAATGGTGCTAATTCATCACTTCACATAATTTATCTTTGAAATATTCAATTGCTTTGCATAAAATGACAACGATGCTGAATAGGGATCTAGTTTCATAGGAAAAATTACCTCTAAATTTAAAACTACTCTAAATTTAGTATGCAAACAAGTTTAATATGTAAATAAGATTTGCAAGTTACTAACATAAGCTAAATAATTATTTTCTTTGTTAAATGCCAACTCATTACTTGTAGTACTTTTTTGATGCATTACTTATACTAAGCATTTACGATGGTGTATGTAACAAGGTTAATATGGCAAGTAAAGATATTAGTTGGAAACAATGTACACCTGTAGGTGGAAATAAAAAAGTTGTGAGATGTAACTATTGTGAAAAAATAGTGCATGGCAGTATTACAAGATTAAAAGAGCATGTTGGTCATATTACAGGACAAGTTGAAGCTTGTCCAAAAGCTCCAAGAGAAGTTACAAATGTAATAAAAATGCATTTAAAAGCTGGTAAGATCTCAAAGAGCTAGTCTAAAAAAGAAAAAAGAAGAAATATTGAGCTCTTTGCAAGAGGAAGAATATGTATGGCGACGAGGATGAAGAAGACTTATATGAGATTGATGAATTAGAAAAAAAGCAGATGAGGCAAGCAATGAGAGAGAGACCGATACTTAGAATTTGTTGAAGAACAGCGAAGGCATTCACTGTTTGGAAGTCGACCATCCATATCTATGCCAGGTATTATTTGTAAATTAAAATTTTATGATAAGTGTCATATCAATTAATTAAAATACATTGAAATTATTATTTATTTGTTTATTATTTATTTTTAAATATTTTTTACTCCAGAATATATGGTTGTTGGTACTTCGGAGCAAGCAACTGCTGGAAGTAAAAGAGGCCTATCTCGTAATTTTAGTGTCAGATAGGCAGATGAAATGATAAGCAGAGGAGTTTACTCGCATATGTTTCCTTGAAACAAAAATCAGTCAAATCAATGTTTGCAGGGGAAAAACATAAAGAGAGTCGATAAGGCAATTTCAAAATTTTTTTATTTCAATGCTGTACCATTTCATGCAACTAATAATCCATACTATCAATCAATGATTGATGAAATTGCCATAAGCTGGTCCTGAAATTAAAGACCCTTCAGCTTATCAAATTGGAAATGAATATTTAGATGAATAATTTGATGAATCTTCATAAATATTTGAGAGATATCTATGATAAATTTTCAACTTTTGGCTGTACACTTATGTGTAATGGTTGGAGTACTCGCACTAAGCACCCAATAATAAACTTTATGATATACTGTGATAGGCATATGCTGTTTAACAAATCAGTTGATTGCACAAATGTGAGAAAAAATGCAGAATATATTTTTAAATTAATGGATGAAGTAGTAGAGTCTATAGGAGAATAAAATATTGTACAAATTGTGACAGATAATGAATCTAGCATGAAAGTTGCTGGACAATTATTAATACAAAAAAGAAAACATCTATATTGGTTACCTTGTGCTGCTCACTGCATTAACTTGATGTTGGAGGATATTGGCAAGATGGATGAGGTGAAAAAAACCATTGCACAAGCAAAGAGGATCACTAGTTTCATATACAACAATGATAAAGTAATGAATTTGATGAAGACATATACAAGAAGAATGGAATTGTTACGTTCTGGCATCACAAAATTCGCTACTGAATTCATTTATTTGGAAAGTCTGCTTCAGCATTGTACAGAATTGAAAAGAATCTGCATCCCATATGAATGGATAGATTTCAATAACACTACCAAACGAAGAGCAAAAGTTGTTGAAATAGCTGAATTGATACTATCGAAAGGTTTTGGAACAAAGTCAGATTGGTCTGTGCAATAATGGAGCCTTTGGTTAAAGTCTTAAAGACTGTTGATCAAGACAATAAACCGACCTTACCAATTATTTATGAAGCCATGATAGAGCAAGAATGGCCATTAAAAAGTCGGTGAAATGTTGGAGAGTATTTGGGATGTGATTGACAATAGATGGTACGACCAATTACATTGTGATTTACATGCAGCAGGTAATTTAAAATAATACACGCAATTTAAATATGCATTATATATGTATTCACTTGTTTATTTAATTTTATGATTTTATTTTATTTAGCATATTTTTTAAACCCGACCCTGCAATACTCTGGAACATGTGAGTATAACCTTGACGAGGTTCGTAAAGGGTTGAAAAGAGTCATTGCAAAGTTGGAGCCAGATTTGGATGCACAAGTTGATGGCATAAATGAGGTATATTTATGATTATGCTATTTATATGTATTAGTGATCATATGCATTACCAAATTCTAGAATTTCAACATATATGCATGTGTTATTTTTGCAGATTAAAATTTTTACAGAGAAAAGAGGAGGATTTGGAAGTTCTATTGCAGTAAGAGCATTATCGAAATCCTTACCAGGTTCGAGCTCAACTCAATATATACTAACATTTAAGTTATATGAATGAAGTTAATATTTTTTATGTTATTAAGATTATTATTATTATCCTAATTAATTATTATTTTGTTGTTTAGCTGAATGGTGGCTCAATTATGGTGAAGATGCTCCACATCTGCAAAAGATTGCAGTGAAAATATTAAGTCAAACATGCACATCCTTTGGTTGCGAAAGAAATTGGAGTACTTGGTCATTGATTCATACAAAACTTCGCAATCGTCTAGCAATTAAAAAATTGCACAAATTGGTCTTTGTGCATTATAATATGCGATTAAAGGTGAAAAATCTTGATGCATCAAAGGGACACTGATGATTTCTACAGTCCAATTGATTTGAATCACATTTTTTATCAAGATGACATATTAGATGAATGGATAAGAGAAAGTGATCAGCCTGCCTTATTGAAGATAATCTCGAGTGGTTGGATGAGGGCATTCGCCAACACGAATCAGAAAGACGTCAAGATGGCTATAGATGTGATAGTGATGATGATTTTGGTGATACATTGTCGCAATTTATTACCAAGAAGAACAAGAAAAATACAATTCAATCATCATCTCAGAAGCATAAGGGTAAGGGTAAGGGTAAGACGGGACAAATGAGTAAGCGTATTGCTATTTCATCTTCGTCTGATAAAAGTGATAGTGACAATGATGATAGTGATGACGGTGGCGATGAAAATGGAGTAGATAATTCTTTAAGACAAAGTGGAAGTCACGATCAAGAGAGCCAACAAACAGGAGATACGTCGTGGATTCGAATTAAGATAATTATTATGCCACTCAAGACACTGATCACGGCTATCATCCAGGCATAGAAGCACACGAGAATATCTCAATAAATTAACTGAGTTTCCAAGTCAAGATACTTTCTCTATACTTTTCAGGCTCACAAAGACATAGAGGAGTTGAAGAGCATATGCAAAATTTGAGTATAGATCCAAAGTATAAGTATGATTCTAGTCCAAATTGGAGCACTAGTCAACTGGGGTATGACTACGATAGGGGCTATTATAGCCGATATGATTTATTTGATGGAACTGGACAAGTTGACAGCTCTACTAGTAGTCATGGTGACAGATATTATGAACAAACAATTGATAGATATCATGACAGTTCCTCTTTTGACTCTAATAGCTTTGGCTATGATTGTACTAGTGATAGTGCTGATTATCGAGAATTCGGATATTATCATTATGCTCCGGAATTCACTGGCAATCAATCACTTCCCACGTATCATGATCATAGAATACCAAGTCAATCCTCACAATCAACAAATGCACAAGATGGCTCTTATATGTTACCTACTCAAGGTCATGTCCCATATCCACATTTGTTTTACCATCCATTGGGGGAAAATAAAAGTGATTTTGAACCGCATCGTCATTCTACTTGGTATTGATAGGTATAAACATTCAAACCGTATCGTCATTCTACTTGGTATTAATAGGTATAAACATCCAAAATAATATTAGACCTTTTTCCAAATCTTTCCATTTTGTTTAATATGATTCCTTTTTCAAGATATAGATTGGTTTTTTTGATCGATAAAAATGGTACATTTTAGAGATTTTATTTACTTTTGTTTTGGTTATTTTTGTTTAGTATACTTTTATTTACATTTTGAATGATTATTTATAGTTTTTGGAATAGAAATTGATTCAAAATTTGCGTCTCGCTGAGACCGCAACCGATACGCCAAGTCTGAGGTGAAATGATACGCGCCGCGACCGCGACCGCGACCGCAACATTGAACCATGACTGTCACCGGAGGTTGAAGCACTCTGTTTTGATCCCCCGCCTGGGTTGGCTTGGCTCCATACCGGGCAACAGGAGGTTAAACCACCGACTCTAGTAAATAATGCAAAAAAGACAAGCTACAATGATGAGCGATTATTCCCAGAGTATATTTGGTTGCTCACACTTGGATCCATGCCAACCCAAGTTTGTTTAAAAACTCGCCTAGTGTCGTGTGGGCATGAGCTATTTACATGCAATCATGCATTTAAGTTACAAAATACAGAGTACATAATATAGTAGCATTTAGTAAAGACACAATCTTTCTCTACAAGAGATACAATAAAATCACGCTTCTGACGTCGACTTACATGCATGTAGTGTTGAGAAGAGTTACAATTTTCATGCAATTCTCTCTCCTATGTTTACTGAAATGTTAACACTTGCAAAATCATCCTTATCCGATATCCTACCATGATAACGAGTATCAGATTGAGATAAAAGACTAATTCCTAAATTTTAGTTCTTATCAAATTTTCTCTTTCTATCAACGTTTCTCCTCAGCCCTATTTATTTCTAATAAAGGATTGGTAAAAATTTGTTGCGGCTTTGGTGGGAAGCTGATCATTTGCTGGTGATTTTACCATGGCGTCCAAGGCATCTGTGGTGTGTTGTTATGTTTTGATTGGTTTAATGTTGTTCAACAACGTTGCTGCAGCGGATTACGATGATTACATCAATGTATATGAGTTGAAGAAGGGAAATTTTTCCATCAAGATCACTAATTATGGTGCTACTGTTCTTTCTGTCATCCTCCCTGATAGAACTGGTCTGTTTCTCTACAAAAATCTTGATCTTGATGATGATTGTGTGTGAATTTTCTGATTCGATCTCTTTTGTTTTGGGTTTTGATGGATTTTGCCTGATTCAGGAAAGTTAGATGATGTGATTCTTGGCTATCCCACCATTGATGGATACAAGGTTAGATAGTATTATTTCTCATTCATAATTTTCATTCATAGTATCATTTTTGTGGCGTAAATGGATATAAATTGGCTTTTTAGTGCATCTAATTTATTTTCATTTTTTAGTGAATTTTTTTGTTTTTTGGCTGAGATTTAGTGGGATGTGATCAACAATTTGTATGTTTTCAGTTTCAGATTGGAATTCTCACCCAATACTGACTGTAGACGAATTGTATTCTAATTAAAAATTTTAAATGACTATAAACGAAGTGTAGCTTATCTAATAGTTCTACATGCAAAATGTTTTTACAAGGAAACTTAACTCTTGGGTCAATTTTAACAGTGCAGATCCTCGGTGCCAACTTTTCCAGTGCCACCCCAGTGTCATTCACCAGGGACTGCCACCTTGCATTCACACTAGGATAGTTATCTAATTAATCTCAAATGTGATAAGTGTGAATGCAAGGTGGCAATCCCTGGTGAATGGCACTGGGGTGGCACTGGAAAAGCTGGCACTGAGGATCTGAACTGCAATTTTAAGGCATCTAAGAGTTGGAAGATCGAACTCCTGAATATGTGTCCTTTATGGTTTATGAATTTTCAGTTGGATTTGTTGTTTAGGTCAGAGGAAATCGGTTTATTTTGACTTCTAGAGGTAGAATTTGGATTGATTTTTTCTTTTTTCCAAAATTGAAGTTTTAGTTTGCCTGTGGTTTCGAGTGTACCCTATTGAGCCACTTGAATTCATGAACAAGTCAAGATAGGAAAAAAAAAAATTGCATCATTACGTCTTAACTAATTGTTTTATTACTCAAATAAAAAGAAGAAATCAATTTCGTATGAGAACTAACACTTGAACTGGACTTACAGAAATCCTCTCTCTATTTTCTTGCTTTTTCTTAAAATTCCTTCAGTTGATTTTGCTATTCATTTTGTAACTAGAACTAACCCCATCTTTGGGACGTAATGCTTGAAATAAAGAACTCGTCTCCTATATGTTACTTATTTTTCTGGAAAATTTCGTAATTGAATCTCTCATTTGTTACGAATGGCCAAAAAGCTATGCTAATTACTCAATCTTTCATATGTTGCAGACTGATTCAACCTACTTTGGTGGTCTCATTGGTCGTGTGGCTAACAGAATTGGAGGGGCAAAATTTACTTTGGATGGTGTAGAATATAAACTACCAGCTAATGATCATGGAAACACACTTCATGGTATTCCAATGCATCCTTAGAATAGCATAGTTTTTAAGTTTGCTGTTCGACATTGTTAACATTTTAAGTGTTTTAATTTCAGGTGGTACCATAGGATTCAATGATGTTATGTGGGAGGTGACAAGCTACGATAGCAGTAGTCATCTCTCCCTCCATTATCATAGCATGGATGGTGAACAAGGTATATTACTATCTGTTATAATCTAGTACTACTTTGTTTTGTGCTTCGATTATTAGAATTGATAATCCAGTTTCCTGTTTAATCTAGTGTGTTATTTGCGCTTCAATAATGGTCAAAACTTACTAATTTTATACCCCATTAAATTATAAATTCATGTTTTGTTATGGACTTCTGATCTTCATTAATCCGTTTTGAGGCATATTTTGTTATCCATCAAAATGATCCTTTATTTTACATGGAGCAATGGTCTGACAATTTGTTCAACATAATGGCAGGATTTCCTGGTGAACTACATGTCCATGTTACATACATGTTGATTGGAGCAAACAGATTGGCCCTGAAGATGCAAGCCACCCCTGTAAATAAAGCCACACCGGTCAATCTAGCATCACATACCTACTGGAATCTTGGTGGCCATGGGAGTGGCGACATTTTTTCACACGATATACAGCTTGTTGCGTCTCATATCACCCCAGTGGATGATAAACTTATCCCAACTGGAAAACTTGTTCCTGTGAAAGGAACACCATATGACTTCCTTCAATCGAGAACTATTGGTAGCAAGTTCAAGGAGCTTCCTGATGGATATGACATCAATTACGTGGTTGATTATATAAACAACAAGCATCTACACAAGGTTGCAGTTGTGCATGAAAGTAAATCAGGTAGGAAAATGGAACTCTGGAGCAATCAACCTGGTGTACAATTTTACACAAGTAATATGTTGAATGACACACAAGGGAAAGATGGTGCCGTTTACCATAGGTATGGTGGACTTTGCCTGGAGACACAAGGTTTCCCGGATTCTGTGAATCATCCAAACTTCCCATCTCAAATTGTTAACCCTGGACAAACCTACACACATGTTATGGTTTATAGGTTCACAGCTCATTAATAATTAGGAGGGCAAAAAGCATTTCTGGAATCCTTCTCATTGTTTAAATAGGCTTAGAAGAGACTAGTAGCTAGCCTTTATTTCATTCTTGTGGTACATTTTGTTAATTTTCTTTATCAAACTTTCGGGAGAAAGGGATTTCAGGGTATTATTAATTAATAAATGCATAGCTTCTCTATATTGCTTTTAGTGAAATTATTGATACATTGACGTTGACAAAATTCAAGTGGTAAG
Organism: Mitragyna speciosa; assembly: GCA_024721245.1. NCBI lineage: Eukaryota > Viridiplantae > Streptophyta > Magnoliopsida > Gentianales > Rubiaceae > Mitragyna > Mitragyna speciosa. The sequence goes on along the minus strand of CM045566.1, from coordinate 23,232,030 downwards.
CTGTTCATACTGTGTTACACTTTTCTGATATAATTGAAGTTGATAAAATTCGAGGGAAAACTAATACCACGATAATGAGTCACGGGTTCATGTAGCTACTTGGAAATGCATATATTTGTCTAGAAAAGAGCATTGGCAGATCAATTTGTAGATCTTCATTTGAGAAAGTTGGATGTGTGATCGCTGATTTAGGTTCCTGTTTTCAAGTTGTGCGTAATAGAATGAAATCCACTGATCAATGCTCTTTCAACACAAGAAGAAAGATCTTCTTTCTATCTTTTTGTTTGGTTTTGAGAATCATCACCCTGAAGATACATGTTCATCTAGTTGTGAAATCTTGCCTTGCACAGGAACTGATTTCCAAGAAATTTTTTTCCCTCATCTTACTTTTGTCTTGGCGAAGGAGTAATGTCCAAGAAGTCCTTTTCAACAATCTATGGTTTGAAGTTATAATGTGTTCTTCATTGGTTTGGGCATTTATATTAGTAAGATCTTGGTTAACAGGTTGTGCCTTTTCTACTTCTGAGAAAGGTTGAATTCAATCTCTTTTTCAACATACGCACCCAAAATTTTTACAGGCTTAAAGGACAGGAAAAGCCACTTGACTGAAGGGGGCATCTGAAAGCTAGAGAAGGAACCAAAAATGGATAAGGAAAAGTCATCATTTAACAATTCTTGATATCAGTCGTCATGTCGCATTAAGTACGGAAAATTGAGGCTAGATGACACCAACCCACGAACTGAAGAGAGAAATGAATGCAACAAAGAGGGCAAAAGTTTTGAAAAGGAACCAGAATTAAGGGAATATTATTTATAGAAAGAATACAATTTTAAAGTTGTGTACCTTTTTTAGAAATTAATAGAATGATACTTTGAGAATTTATTCCTAATTCTGGGTATCAATGGCCAACAGCCGTGCCGAAAGCTGTGAAGCAAAAGTAGATTAAAAATTGTGATATGGTGAAGTGTATAGAAAAAATTATGATTTAAATTGGATCCTCGAGAGTTTCCCTGTGGTGATTTGATCAAAAGAATGCAGATTACTTGCAACATTAATTTCTAACCAGAGCTGTTAATGAAGAAAGAAATTATAAATGTAACTTGCTACGTGTAGAAAAGGCAGATAAGACACGATTAACAGTTCTGGCATCCCAAGCGTGAAGCAGGGCCAAAGGCATGCAATGGGGCACAAAGGATTGCCATATCCCCTATCTTATACCCTTCCATTCTCGTGGCATTGGCAAGTACACAAGATTGTGAATGATTTCACAGTTGATTTATCCTATGTGTTCCAAAAGGACCCTAAGAAACAGACATGGAAATATTTCGGGATCAAGGCTGGGAAGGCCCGGAGTAGCAAAAGCTTGCTACCATCAGATATAGTTTGTAAATGGAGAGAACCATCCAACTATGATCAAATGACCTCAAACAGGTACTGAAGGATAACTGATCAGTTAGTACGTATTCAAAATAAAGCAATGCCTCATCTCTTTTATCTATCTAATTACATCCTTTCAGCATGTCATTGACCAACAAAGTTATGGCCCGGGGGGGGGGGGGGGGGGGGGGAGCAGGGTTGGGAAAAAATATCCATATCCAAGCAAAGTTGAAATGCAAGCATACACACTAGCTATTGGACTGACAAAGATCCGACTGACCTTATCAAGACCAAAACAGCAAACATCTTGTCATCAGTGAGAGGCGTTTGCAGTTGCTGTAGTTTTCTTAAAATCAATCTTATCAACCTTCACCTCTCCATCAATGAGTTCATAAACATAGACCACAACACGCAGGCCATCGATGTCCATCAAAACAAAGCTAGGATTGACATCATAGGTGATGCTACTATAGGCACCTGTGGCAGATCCCGGATTTATTACCACCCCAGCCTCATGCTTATATGCTGTGAACTGATGAGTGTGACCAGCAACAAGGATATCAACATCCAGCTGCCTCTGGAGCATGGCTAGTGAGTCGAGATCCCCCCATGGAATAACCTTCAGAAAGTCAAAATTCCAGCAAGATGTCATGATTGGATTAGATTTAAATCAGCGTTCTTTTGCACTCACAAACTTTCATATGAGACTTCATATTGAGGAATTCCAAAGCTCAGAAGAGGAGACAATTCAGATACAATAAAGTGACAAATCTTCAAATTGTAAATGTAATGCACAAAAGCTACTATTATAGAATATTATTTTAGTTTGGAACCATTTAGTTTACTCAAAATTAAAGTTACTCCTGGTACCCAGCAGGTCTCACTGGTACAATGCTGAAGTTAATTAAACTGAAACAAAAGAATCACAAGAAAGAAAAGAAAATCAGACCTGGTGTCCATGGTTTGGAACAATTTAGTTTACTAAAAGTTGAAGTTACTCGTGGTACCCAGGAGGTCTCACCGGCATAATGCTGAAGCTAATTAAACTGAAACAAAAGAATCACACGAAAGAGAAGAAAATCAGACCTGGTGTCCATGGCATATTCCAAGTTTAAATTGACCGATGGTTAGTGTTTTGGTCTCTGGATAGCGTGTTTCCTCATCATATTCACCTCGAGTGATATGCAGATCTGGACAAAGGGTCTTCAAGTAGTCCTGAACCTCCTGTGAACACCATACAATATGAAATGGAATCATTTTTCATGTACAATAGTTTTTCTAGAAGCAATATACTGATACTAAACAAAGTTAAAGCACCCAAAACAATTGCCATTTGTGTGTGTAAAAGTTTACCAGGAGAAAATGTAACAAATTAAACTATGCCAAGCCCCCAAGTTTACATGAATGAACACTGAATCATCTACAAGAATGACTAGGCTATAAAACTCAGAAAGGCAGACTACAGGAAGGACCCTGTTATTAGAAGTAACCCACTTGAATAAACTTCCCAAATGAATCAGTAGCTCAACTCATGAATTCATAATAAAGTTACGAATTCGTAACGTAAAGGGATATAAAAATAAGTGATCACTGCTACGCCATTCAACAATTTAAGTGTACTTCGAAACTAGGATGGTTATTGCATCAGTTCACTATAATAAAATTGCCCAACAACCATGAAGCTCCATACCACAAATTGCTCAGTAAATTAACGATAAGCCCAAAATCTAAAGCATGGAAGGTGTAGATCTTTTGAAAAGCCAATAAAACCTACTACCACAGTATTTTCGATCTATACTTGCATTTACTTTCTTTCCTTTCAATCATTCTCCTCTCGAATTTGGCATTTTTTTTTTCAAACAAGCTGTTTATTGATCTGACCATGAAAAGGAAATGAAAAAAAGGTTTTATTTCTACTGCATGCAGAATTCAGTGTGCATACATGGATGCTTTAATCAAAGGAACTTCAAAGGCCAAAATGCACCCCTCTAGGCAATAGCCTGCAACTAAATTAGCTCCCACTCTCAGAAATCACAACCAAGCTAAGCTTGTGGGATTTAAAATCCCCCACATTCTAGAACAATTTTTGACTTCAGTATTTTGAAATAAAGCAAATGCAAGGAATTAAGAAATAAGAACAGCTCAAGAAAAAGAAGTAGCAATTGTTAAGACCCTTAGAACTGTTTCAAAAGTTGGCAAAGCAGCCCGGGCACTTTTGAAGTCAATGCAGAATCCATCCCCACTACAAAAGTAATATTCATCTGTCCACTAATTACAGCGAATACAAACTTTCCAATACAGATTTAACTTTTCAAGATTCATCCATCTTATTTCATAGCAAAGAAACCAAAGCCTGTATATGCATATTCCTTCCTCTCATTCCAAGTATTTATCAATCTAAAAATTTTTTCAGACAGTCAGGCACACCTAAGTTCTCCACTCTGAGCTCAGAATCCTGAGCGATGCTTCTACTACTAAAGTTAAATGCCAGCCCCCAACAAAAAGCCGTAGCAGTTGGGAACTTCTATATCTTGTAGAAGTTCAACGGAACAATCATTTGAACTACCAGAGTTTCCTATGGCTTTAAAACACTACTTCTGTCATCCACTTCATACCTGTCATCCCTATTATTAGAAAAGCAGTGCTCTCTCCATAGGAATATAGTGTATTGACCTAATTAGTTCTCACGAATATCCTGCCTTCCTTCAGACAGAGCCCTGAGAGTTGAAATGTACGAATCCATTATACTTAACAGGTAACCACCTGCCAAGTATGAACTAAGAGAACTTCTTTTCTAGAGATCCACAGCCATAGGTTGTTTAAATCTTTAGAGCTACTGGGAGCTAATTGGAATTTGGTCCATTAACTAAATAAAACCCATCTTAAGCTTTTGACGCTTCCAATTTAGTTAAGCTTGCTTGAGCCAGTTTAATATGTGATTAGACGGGATGATAAGCTACTCAAGCTTGATTCATCAAATATTATCCAAAGATCTGCCGGAAAAACTTGAAATCACTAAACAAGATCATTAAGAACCAACCAAGTTCTAACGCTAAAACCATTGCATTTGGTTCAATATTTCACCGTGCCACTGGATCTTCTTGATCAGACTAGCTCCTAATTTTGTGTTATGTAAAACTAGGACTTTGTGAATGATAAGAAATCAGTTACACAATGTACAGAGGCCACGTGCACACCTTCAATCAAGTTGCGACAGTAAAATAATAAAAAAGAAGTAACTCCCCAACAATCGACTCCCTATTCCAAGACTCTTGAGTAAAACCCCATGCCAAGGCCACTTCCAAATACTCATATTTTTGAGAACGCCTCTCCAACCTGATCTTTACTTGATGACATCATTTCCACACACTTACGATCTAAATAAACATCATTTGCTTGACTCTTAAATTGTCCTCCATTATCACGTGGAAAAATAACTTGATATAGGACTGTTTTAAGGCTGTCCACAGAATATTGAGGAAACGACAAAGAAGAGGAAGAAGAAATAATTGCAATCCCACATAAATTTCTTTCAGAATTGCCCTCAAAAGCAAAGTTGACCTTTAATAACTTAAGCTAGCTCATAAACAAGACATCATCAAAAACAAAACCATGAAATTGTTCACATACCAGAAACAACCTGCATGATTACTTATCCCAAAGATTTCCATAAGCAAATCCTATTCCTTCAAGGTACGGACTCCTGATTAGAGAGAGATTGTTGCTATTGCCTAGATAAACCATTGCTCCATCCCTAAGAAGTAATTTGACGATAAGAATTTCACAATTTACAGAAACTGCTATTGTTGACAAATATAAAGAAATGAACCTAGAAATGTAAATCTATCCATAACTATGACTCTAGTAAGGATAAAGCTGCTGTAGAACTTCTCCAAAGGCTTACTAATGGCTAAAACAAATTTCAGAATCTTTTGATCTTTCTTGTCCCTCCACAGACTGCATAACAAGTTCATAGTAAAAAAGCTCACCTTTACAATTGCCACATTGATAGAATAACTAAACAGAGATCTTGAAAAGCACGGAGACATAAAGGACAAAACATACACATTTACATAATGGAAGCGTTGGACATACAATATAGCATACAGAATCAATCATTCATTTGCATTGCTACCTATAATCAATTAAATGGTACTTAAGGAGGACTATGATTCAGACAACCATTTCAAACATCAGCCAAACTATGGAAAAGAAGAGTTTGCAATTTATTTATCAAAGTTGTAGGAAAGATATAAGATCCATTCTTGTAAACACAAGAAAACCACTTGAGTAAAACACTTACAGCTACGATGAGAATCATAGTACGATTTTGTGAATTTGAATATCCACCTTCCATGAATTTATTTGAAAAAAAAAATATTGTTCAAATCTTATTCAGTGGCCATCTTCCTTTTAGAGTCAATGAAGTCAGCTACAAATGCCTCCATATCCTGCTTGGATCATTATGCAATAAGACTTAATCAGCTTAATCCTCACAATGTGATAGTCCCCTACTCACTCCTGTCCAATTTCCGCTCCGATTTTATTTGGCAGTATTTGAATCCTCAATTTTTGGTGATAAAAAAAAAAAAGAAAAATCAAACATTCATTTCTTATTTCTACTTATGCTGGACGCAAAAGGGGAACTTTTGGGCTGAATATTCACATTACGAATAACATTTTAACTCTCAATAGTTAAATACAAGTTCTAGACCATTGAAAAGCAGGACGATGTCCATGATGTGTGTGTATCAAATGAACCAAATCATCATCGAATTCTAATTTTACATTAAAAAGAGCTCTCAAATGTTAGTTTAGTACCCAGTTTGCTTCTTATTTTTCCTAAAAAACCAAACACAAAATCCTGACTTTCTCGGAAGCTAAATTTCAAGTTCCAAACAAATCCTCGAAGTCCACTTTGATAGATTGATCCTCCCAAACTAACAAACGAATCAAAACAGAACATTTCAACTTACTAATACAAAATCGCTTTGATAGTTTGAATCTCCAAAAGTAACACAGGAAAACACAGCAAAATTAAACATTTCCCTTCCAAACATCAATTTACTAATACAAACCAACTTTTGAAGATTGATATGCAACTAGAGAATTAAAGTCCAGGATAAAAAGGGGAAAAAATTACTAACTTTAATACATAAATTGCCAGTGCAGATAATGTGTTGGATCTTTCCAGGGACAAGCATAGACTTAAACTTTGGAGGCAGATCAGGTGCCCTGTGGGGTATGTGAAGATCACCCAACGCTAAAACCAGCACCATCCCTCCCCTCCTTTTTCAATCTTTTCCAAGAAATCTAATCAAATTTCTCCAATTTTAATCACAACCCACTAGCTGAAATTTGACATAGAACAATGAATAAATTGAATTATTCACCAAAAAATATTAACATCCAAGAATTGAAAAATTAAAGCTATATAAATAAAGGAAAAGTAATAAAGAAAGAAAGAACCTGAGGCTTTTGTTGAGAAATAAATATACAAACAAGGGCTGATGAAACCTCTCGACTGTTTTGAGTTTGTTGTTGGAATGTCGACGATGGGCTTCCGCTGCGTTTACATACTTGACGGGCGGAAATTGCGTCCATGTACTTGTTCATTTATTTTTCTGGTTTTATTCTGAGGGAAAAATATTAATTAAAAAAAAAAGATACAAGGGGTGTATTGCTATTCCTCCCGTGTGGTTTAATCAGCTTTTAACGAAGCGAACTATTTGCGAACACAACTTGATTCGATTCTTAAAAATTCGAATGAGGATTTGAGTTCGTTTATTAAACGAACGAACTTGAATACTGTTCGCGAACGCTCGTTTGCGTTCGTGGACGTGGGTAATAGCATCTTTTCACATTATTTTGAAAATAAAAACATTTGAACTCAATCAAACTTTGTTCGATTGTGTAAAATTCGAGTTCGATCGAGCTTTATTTGGTTGTGTTAAATTAGCCAAGCCGGTTCGAGCTTATTCAAGCTCGGTTCGTTTATGTTAAACGAGCTGAATCGAATTCGATCTCAAGTATATTGTTTTATTTGACGAGCCGAACTCGAACACAAATATTAACTAGTTTAATAATTGAACCAAGTCAAGCCAATTCATTTATTAAACGAACAGAATCTGAACAAAGAGTTTTCGGCTCGATTCAGCTCTTTAAAAGCTCTAATCACCCATATAATTTTCGACCGTACCTTTTGGCTCCTTCTGCTATGGATTAAAAAGCAAATTGAACGTTAAAAACTAACATTATTCACAATATTAGGCACTCCAAATTAGCATTATTCAACACTAATGAGACTTAGTGAGAGGAATTTTTATCCTAACTATAGATGTTGATACAAATTTAATTTAAAAAGTACATTAAGTAATTTTAAGCACTCAAAAAATGATTTTTTTTGTTAATTAACTCCAACTAGTTTCCCTAGTGAACGATAATGGTCATTTGTATAGTATAACGTATTAAATTCAACGTTCTGAAGTTTGTACTTTAATTTATGCTTTATTCAAAATACTAGAGGCACAAAAAGTAGCTTTCAAAACCAAGGGGGAAAATAGGCAAATTGCTTAAACTACAAGGTATTACTAGTATTTTATACAAAATAAAAGAATAAAAAAAAAGTTGAACTCTACAATTGAATGACATGTATTTGCAAAACACAAGGGAAATGGGAAAATGGAAAACACAACAAAAAAACAACAAAGGGGGGCAAAAAACGGCAAAAACATGCCTAACATAAACAAAATTTGAGCACTTCCAACCACCAAGGGAGATGGGAAAATGGAAATCATACAGAAAACAACAAAGGGGGCAAAATTTGGCAAAAATATTCGGCTGCCGTAAGTTGAACCTGATTGAGCACTCTCAGTTGCTAATTTAATTTATTTAACAAAATCTGTTCCACAGAAAAACCTTCAATTTACCAAAGCAATTGCAAATTATTTGGGTGAATTGCATTGGTAACCGGATTCATTTTAATTTTAATATTTTTCTCTTATATAGATCAATGTGAAACTACAAGGTAATTAGAAAGCATGTTTCAAAAATTTCAGGACAATTTTTAGAAAAAATATTGGCTAATGATTTTGGCACTCCACAATTTGTTCTAAGCACTCCTTTCTTCTTTTTCATTAACAAAATGACACAAATACCCAATGAACAACTTAAATGCCAAAAACACTTGAAATATAGGAAGGAAACACTTTTAAAGTAACTTTTTCAGTTTATAATTGTAAAAGAATATAAACTGGTAAAACTTACAAAAAAAGAGTTGTTTCCATGATTTCCTATACATTTCCTTAAAAACACAAATTACTTTGTAGATACAAATATATGTTCTTTAGAATATATTATTTTTCAATCTTAATAGGTAATCTTTTATTAGTGTTACAATTTAATAGTTTAAGCTAGGGGTGAACATTGACCTGTTAATCAAATCCATATACCCAACATCCTAACTAGAACGGATTGTATCGATTCGTCTAATTTACTAACTGTATTAAACTCTCATTAGCTAATTAATTACTTAGCTAATTACCCAGTCAAAGAGTGTTGTACACCACGGGTAACCAGGGCCGTATAGTATTATGTTGATATTAATAAAATAGATAAAAAAATTATAGCATAAATACTTGTTAAATTTAAAAATAATACTTATACAACTTCAACTACTCTGCAAAACAAGCAATGAAATTACAAATTGAAACTTTTGCGTCCATTTCTTTACAAGTAAAAAAATTATAAATAAAATTTTTTCACAACACAAGTAAGAAAAGTGCTTATGTTATTTTTTCATACTCTGTATCAAAGCTACATGAAAATAAATTTTTAGATAGTAACAATAAATGTATGATAATCAAAGTATAGAAACAAATGAAAATATACAAATCAAAAAATTAAATGGAAAGAAAAATCAAGTATGATACTTAGGTTTTTGAGTTATTTTAGACTTGAGAATAAAATGGCTTAATAGTCCTCAATTTTTCTATAATACTTTTAGATATTAGTCTTCAAAATAAATATGTGAACTAGATATGGTTAACCGTGATTTTTAGAAATTGATACTATAAACTGAAACTGCTTTTGTAAATAAGGTTTGATTAATCTGACATCTTTCAGAATTTAATTTAATTACTCTTATTTTTGAATTCGGAATGGATCAGTTTATGTAGTTTTTATTTTATTTTTTTTGGCCTAATCCTAGTTTAAGGGAAGTGTAAAAATCATTATGTATATGTCACTTAATAATAAACTTAAAGATATGTTACAAAAAAAATAATTGATAAATGATTTTCAATACAGAAATGCAATGTTGTACCTTTAAGATGTTATATGGGGGTTTTAGTTATTTAAACCAATTAAAAGAATAATATTAGAGTGCTTAAATTTTATTGTGGATTGCCAAAATCGTTAGTTAAAAGATTGTAGCTCTTATTCTTTGTTGCCATTTTATTTTTATTATATGTAATGGCAATACAATTAGTACATCAGGTAGCTTTTTTTTATTTTTTAATCATCAACAATTGTATTACAATATATATTATCTCATACAAGTGAAGTGGGGCTCTCAATAGTGTGTTAAGTGAGTACCCAAACTGTTTGCTACACACAATTAAAGGTGTGACTCTCCAATAATAATTCTACCCTATTTTTTCTCTCTCTATCCTAAATGCCAAGGCCGGAGTTTGAACCCCAAACCTTGGCATGAGAAAAGCCCCTGACTATTAAACGAAGTCCCAGTGGCTATTAGGTAGCTTGTTATGTGCTTCGTTTTACATAGAGAACGATGGCGTTTTTAAGTTCTCCTGTGACTAGTAACGTTGGCTTAGGATGTATCAAGCAGTTGGTTGAATTATTACTACTTCATATAAGATAGGAATATTACTTTTTTAAATTTAACAATGCTTTTAAAGGAGGATAACCACACAATAACTTTCCAACCCTATAACCACATTATCCACTTATTTTTCCAATTTCTTTTGCTACTCGTATGTCAACAACATAAAATTCTGTATGAATTATGTACACATAAATTTATTCATGTAGGGATTAAATTTCTAAGTTGAGAGTGTAAAGATTTGTTTACATCAGCAGATTTAGATGCAATCACTAATGATGACGTATTATTAACCCAAACCTACTTAGGTAAAAAAAAAAAATTATATTGTCAATGTGTATAAGATTAATCCTTCATTTATTGCACATATATCCTATGTACATATATTACTAGCACTTCGATAATTGATGAATATAATGTATTAGATTAATCCTTTTTTCATTTCACACACATACTGTGTACATAGATTAATAGTTTTTTGATAGTGAGTTTTTTCACTTTATTCCCTTATATTATACTCTAACTATCAGTTTAATCCCTAACATTAATTTTTTGTCACTTAAGTTCATTGTTAAAGTCAAAGCACAAAATTCACCATTTTATGACAAAAATACCTTTCCCTCATGTTTTAAGTGTAAAACAATGGGTAGAAGGCTCCCTCTATTTTCTTAAATTATTTATGAACTTTTTTATTTTGTACAATACCTTGTTTAAGATATTGCAAATCTGATGAGAAATGTCACAAAGACTTAGAAAGAAATATGTGTTTGCTTCATTACAAGATTTACTTTTCTCAAGTTTTGTGTTAGTAAAATTTTTTCCTTGATAATCCTTTTCTTTTCATAATTTTAATTTCAAACTATGAGAATATGTAAGGTTTTCCAATAGATGAATACGAATATGCATGATAGGAGAGAAGCTATTGGAAAAATATTACTATTAAGAAAAAGTGGCTATGTTATTCGATTTTTTTCCAATTTTTTATATTGTTTCTTACTTATTTTTGTCTTGTCACTTCATAAAGGTATTTTAGAAGTTAAATTTGTTTTTTAGGGTATATGGGTATATTTGTCCCTTCATAATTAAATTGCAGCTAAACATGTCTTTTCATATAAGTTTGACTATCAATCCAAGGAGTTAAGTGAGTAAAAGTTAAAGTTAGGAACTAAATTGATAATTGTTGTATAATTTAAGGGGGTAAAGTGATACAAATCCTGTAAATTAAATTGGACCTAAATATGTGTTCACATTACTGTTAGTCTCAGGAGTTAAGTGACTAAAAGTTAACATTAGAGACCAAATTGATAGTTAGGGTATAGTTTAAGGGGGTAAAGTGATGAAAAAAAAAACTCCTTTGATATTTGATGTGTAAATTGATGATGTTTTGGGTTTAAAAAAAAAAATGAACAGTCAAGTGAAAGGATAACATGCTCTCAAATTTGAAATTATGAACGGTCATAACACGGTTTGCAACTTCATAATTGTTCAATGGGAGGAAATTATAAGGACAGCCGATAACATTTATTAGAGTAGAGAAATTACTCTTTTTGTTTCTCAAGATTCCCCTAAAATCGCTTTATAATTTTCCCTTTTTTGGGTCCCATTTCCAAATTGTGTAAATATTATAATTCGAGTTACTGATTTTTATAATCTTACCAATTATTAAGGAGTACAAATCCTAAATTCTAATGTCAATATTGTTCACCTAAAATCACTTTATAATAAATTCTAATTTCCTTTTCCATTGTTCATGGATTCAGATTTTCAAATTTACCTTAATTATTTTATAATATAACTAAAATTGGGTAATATAAGTTAAGGAGACTTTCATTTTTTCCATGTAACTAAAATTTAGTAATTCAAGTTAAGAGTTCAATATCCTTTCCAATCAGCCATCATACAAGGTGGTGTTCTATTTTTTTTATAATAAACATATTTTAGAAATTTATGCTCCATCATGACGAGTTAAAAACTAGTAAAATAATAATTTGTTAATTTATGACAAAGCTTTTACTTTGGACAACTAAGCACAAAGGAAAATCTGATCTCTTCCAAAAGGGAAATGGGGAAAAGGAAGAACACAAGCAAAACGTACGCTGCCAAAAAACCGAAAGGGAGGCAAAATTAGAAAATATTATTCCGCTGCCGGGAGTCGAACCCGGATTGATTCACTTTTCCAGATTAGTAAATGCTACAGCGGATCCACGGTTACAAGTACTGGAACTTGTGTTGTGTTCGTTCATTTAATGTATTTAACCGAAGCTTTTTTTATACAATTGAAAATTCTTTGGGTCAATTACTTTGATAACCCAAGTCTTTTCAATTTGTATATTTCTAAAGAACTTTTATTTTATAAAAATACTTAAAATTTTTTTATAGTATAGATGTATGTGAAATCAACAGGTAATTGGAGAATGCGTCTTAAAACAATTCTCAAAAAATATTAATTAATTATTTTGGCACTCTACAATTTGTTTTAAGCACTCATCTCTTCTTTTTCATTAAACAAAATGACACAAATACCCAAGATTTAGTTTTTTAACAATTTAAATGCCAAATAGAATTAAAATATAGGAACCGAACACTTTTACAGTAACTTTTTTTTCTTTTATAATTGTAAAAGAGAATGCATTATTGAATATAAAATGATAAAAATTACAAAAGAGTTATTCTTATATTCTAATTTTGTTAAAATAAATTACTTTGTAAAATACAAATGTATGGTTTTTAGGATATTTATTTTTCAACCTTAAAAGATCTATTATTATTTTTACAATTTAGTAGTTTGAGGGACGTGTAAAAATCATAATGTATATGTCACTTGATAACATACTTGGAGAAGATGTTTTATAAATAAATAATTGTAACCCTAATTTTGATAATAACAAATTCATAAGTTACTAATAATATTTCTTGTGTGTTTAGCAGTATTTTCACAGTTTTTAACAAGGCTAAAGACATCAAATAATTCACCAGAATTGTTTAAATCAAGTTGAAAAATTGCACAAAAAATTAGAAGTGTTCGACCACGCTTTCAGATGCCTAGGCTATTTGGACATCCATCAGAGACGTTCAGACGCATCTTCGGATGCACATTCGGCCAACTGAAAAGCATGAGAAAAGGATATAAACGTTCGGACGCACATTCAGTAGACGAAAGGCATGAGAAAAAGTCAGAAATGATCGGACATACATTTGGCCATCCAAAGTTCAAAAAAAAAAAAAAAAAAAAAAAAAAGTCAGAAACGTTCAGACGTGGGATTAAACGCTTGTCCAGCCATCGAAGCACATTAGGCCAAGAGTTCGGATAAGGGTTTATCTCTTCCACCTTCGGAAATACCAAATCTGCTTGAAAATAGGCCATTCGAATGATGCTCGGCCAGCAATCCAAAAGATAGGCCAACCGAATAATCTAACGGCTGGTTTTTTTTAGCATTTAATGCTAATTCGTGGGAGAGTAGTTGGAGTACTTTATTAGTGACCTATATAAGCCATGAAGTTTGAAATTATTAGCAACTGTTCTATTGAGTAATTGCAAGCTTTGTAAAAGTAATTTTGAGCAAGAAAAAGTATTCCCCTTTGTACTTGTTGAGTTGTAAAATTAGTGAATTCTTCTTTGTGAGAGTGATCAAGTCATTTGTAGCATAAAAAGATTAGCTAGTGAGAGTTGTAAAATCTTTTGGCTCAACTAAGAAGTCATTAGAGTGAGCAAGAGGTGAGCCTTTCTTTATACAAGGTTGTATTGAATCATCACAAGTGAAGAAGCCCAATTATATATTGAAACTCCAAGTTTTAAGTAAACTTGGAAGTTTGTGGTTTGCAATCCTTCTTTCTCATCTTATTATTTTCTTGTTTATTGTTTGATCTTCATTGCTCTATCTTATTCCTTATTTGATATATTAATCACTTGTGTGAACACTTAGAAAAGTTGGTAAATTTAATTTAATTAACTTTGTTGAAATCCAATCAAGTTTAAAAAGGAACCTAGTTCATCCTCCCTTTTAGGTTGTCTAGGGCCTACAATAATCAACAAAGGTCTTCGATATGGAAATGCAACGTTGTTACTTTAAATGTTATGTGGGTGATTTAGTCATTTAAACCAATTATTCAAAAAATAATATTAGACTGCCTAAACTTTATTGTAAAGTGTCAAAATCATTAGTTAAAATATTGTAGCACTTATTCTTTGTTTCCTTTTTACTTTTACTAGTTAGTTGTCCTCGCGCGAAAGCGCGAATGCGCTGGGGGATACTTTTAGATTCTTTAGTTTGGTTGTGTGGTGAATGAAGTTGTGCATGTAGTTGGGTTGTTTTAGGCAATTAGTAGACGTAGTAATGTGTTTAAGGGAAAGTTATGGGATCAAAGGATTACTTAAACTTGATGAGCTTGGATGGGACGAGCTTGGCATGTATGGTTTGATCATGATTGGCTGCTGTCTAAGTAATGCATACGAGTGGAGCATGGATATTGGTCTTATGATGCACATTGTTCAAGTTAATTTGTTGGGCCAAGAATTTATTCATTGGTTATGGATTAAATTTATATTCAAAAGAGGTCCAATTGAAGCTTTTAAGTGGTCCATAGCATACTTCCAAGGTGCTGGTTTGGTTGAACTTGTTTGGAAGGCTTTTAAGGATGCAAGATGGAGGCTCAATGGTGCTTTAAAAGAAACGTTCAGCCCATAAGCAATTTTTGGGCTAATTTTTGATGTTTTTCTAGAACTTGTTTATGTTTTGTTAGTTTTCCATATTGTTTACAAATTGTTTTTTATGTTAAGTAGTATTATTTGTAAAGAACTCATTTTTGGTAGCTAGTAGAATTAGTTAAGTTCTAGAATTCTCTTAAGTATTTTTGTAGCCTATTTATAGGCATATTTTTGGAGGAATTATACATAAGTTGATGATTATAATATTGAGTGTTCTCTTAATTGAGAGTTTTCTTAGTTCTTTGTTGATTAAGAACTATCATCGATCTTGTTGAGCGATTCCAAGATTAAATCCTTAGTTTAGAATTATCTCGTTCTTATTTTGATCAAGGTGCTACAAGTTTGACTTAGTCCCCCATAGGATTGTTTTCATCAAAGAAAAGAATAATTCAAGGAAAGCAATTCCATTCTTGATCGTTTTGGTCTAAGGATCAAATTCCATCAAGAGTTCAACGAATTGGACACTTGGTTGTCAAGAGTCTTGGTGTTGTTCACAATTTCGCGCACATCAATTGATATCAGAGCCTCGTTTCTTGAATTCCAGATTTTTCTAGTCCAATTTTCTTTGGAAAATTCAGTCATATCCTTTTTATTCTATTCTTCATTCATTTTTGTATTTGTTCTTTGAGTCCTTTCTCATTTTGTGTTGTTTCTTGCTTGTCATGTTTATCACCAAATCTGTCTAGCCGCGTTTCTTTGTGTTCTTTAAGGTTCTTGTTTAGTTCTTGTGTTATCTTAAATTATTTTAGGGTCGTAGATTCATTCTTGGTTGGTGCAATCAAGAATTCTTGGTTGGTTTCAATCAAGAATTCTTGGTCTTGTGTGGTTTTTTAATAATCTTGACTGTTTTTATTGTTTTCTTGAAATTCTTATGTTAAAACTTTTTTAAGAAATTAAATTCTTGGACATAACAAGCCTAGGGTTGAAGTATCTTGAAGCTTTGAGACATGATTGTGGTTTCTTGAAGTCAAAAAGAAAAGGCAGAAACATGTGCTTAAAAAAATAAAAGAAAAAGCCAAAGCACAAAGAAAAATCAACGAAGAAGAAGTAAAGAGGCGTGCACAAGGGTTTAAAAGCCGTGCACAAACTTTATTCGAAGAATTCTTGATTGTCTTAGTGTTCTTGATACAAGTTATTGAAGTTCTTGAACTTACTTGTTGAGTTCTTGGGAATTTTAAATCTGTCTAGGTTGTTCTTGCATTTCTTGTTGAGTTTCTTGAATTTCTTGGAGCCCTTGAATAAGTTCTTGAACTTTCTTGGAGTTTTGATTATTTTCTTAAAGTTCTTGAGTCTTATTTAAAAGATCTTGAATCATCTAGTTGCTGGAAATTGACGTCTTGAACTTCTTGGTGATTTAACTCCCTTTTCTTGAAAGAACTTCGACGTCTAATTGAATCTGGATTTGAGGGGAATATTGCACGTTTTTTCTGGTGTTCTTGGGTTGTTTTGTTGAGTTTTTGGACCAGTTTTTTGTTTAGGATTGGTAGGAGCAAGTTCTTGAACTTGTTTCTTGAATCTTGATTAAATTGTCTTACTGGAATTTTTGCTATTCTCACTTGCGAATTTTTTTGAAAATTTTCTAGCTTGTTTGATCTTAAAAAGGAGCAATAAGAGTCTATTTTTGTGATTAAATAGAAGAAAAATCCTAATCCTAATGACAAGGAAAAAGGAAATAAGGGGGAGTTAGTTGGAAACCAAGTGGCGCTAGTTTCTATTTTTGCTTGGTCCGTGTGCTAGTTTCCTTTTTGCACTTGGATTTGTTTCTTTGACCGTTATTCTAGTTTCTCTCTTGGTGTTGGAGCTTGGCTTGTGCTTGAATTTTAAGGAAAGTGTTCAAGAATCCAAAAAGGAAAAGGTTTAACCAATCCTATTTTCACAAGCATTTCTTTACTTTTTGTCTTTTGCACAAGAATACCTATATTTTTCAAGAGAACTTTAAAAATCACAGTTTTTCACACAAGATTACCAAACATTAGGGTTTCTAATTTGTGGTTTCTTGAGTTTAAGTTTTGTTTATTTTATCTTTTCTTAACTTCTCTTGATCAAAACTCATTCTAAGCTATCTCTTTATTATCCATCATTACTATTCTTGTGTCTTGGACTTTGACAAGGTTGATTGAGTTGGTTCGTTCATCAAAGGACTTACAAGAAGGCTACTCAAGGGTGGTAAAAGGCTAGGGATTTAATCCCATAGAGATGATAAACCCGTCACCTATAAATTCAATAAATGAATTACCTCTCGATGATTTTGAATTGGATCAATATCATGACTATGTAATGTACTTTATCTGCTGGGTTACGTTACAGGCGGGCATTTTACTAGAGGTTTTGAATGTGCATACACTAATGGAGTGGTAAGGCTATTTTCTTATTATTTGTTTTTCTTTGTTACTAACTTTTCTTGTAGGTTTATAAATGGCTTGGGAATGTGTTGTGTTCAAAAGAACGGATCGATTTGATCACAATGTCACATCTAAATCCTCAAGGGGTACATCAATGATCATGATTATGCTACCTATGCTTCAAGAAATGTAGATAGGAAGGTACTATCGAAGTATTCTCAATCTTATCATTCTTCTAAGGGGTCTATCATTGACGATTGTGGCTATGAGGGCGTTGCTTCAAGGAGGAAGGAAAGACCATTGAACTCTAAACCCTCTAGAAGACAACATCTTAATTCTCCATGAAAAGATTCGAAGAATGAATGTGAGGTTTTGGGTGTACTTGTGTAGAAGTTTAAGGATCAATATGAAGCTCACATGGTTGCTCAAAGAGAAAAGAAAGCTCATGAAATTGATGTTGTACAACCATTGGGACTATTAAGCGAAGCTGATACATCATCATTGGAGGAGCATTTTAAGACCAATATTAAAAGAGCCAATGGAAGGACGTGTGAGGCTACCACACCACCATGGAAGTTGATCTTGAAGCACTCTTGGAAACAACAAAGATTGAAATGTCACCTTTGGAAACAATGCCAGAGAGTACACTTGAAGAGAAAAATGAGAGTAATCAAAAAGAAGAGAGTGTTCAAGAAATGAGTGAGACTAGCAAGTTTCTTGAGCAAAAAGAAAAAACGAGAAAAGTAGTAAAAGTGAAAATAAGAGTGAAAGTAGCACCACTAGGGAAGAGAATTTTGAGGAAAATAAGTGAGTTAGACAAAACAAGAGTGATATACTTGTGAGGTCAAAATCTCTTGTACCCTTGTACTCCAAAGAAGAGGTTTATTTTGCTAACTCACTTAACCATGTTCTTCCTAGTGTTTTTGAGAAGATTGATCATCAAAGGGAAACACCACATTGTACATGCTACCTTGGCATGAATCTATCTATCAAAATTGAGTGTCCTTCAATGTTCAAAGAACTTCTAATCGTCAAGAAGGACATGAAACCATGCTTTCATGCCACCACCCTTAAGAATTACTTGTTTTATTTGTTTGATTGGTGGTGTGAGTTTTTAAGTTTGCATCAAAATTGTGTTCTGCATGTTTATTCCATTTGAATTGGTAGTTGTGTTTTATATTTAGCACGTTTTGTTTTTCATAATGCATTCTATCTTAGGTATTTCATTATGTTAGATCATCATATTTTAAGTTATTTATAGTATTTCACGCATGATTCTTTATGTCTAATATCATATGTTAATGTTCATGAGCTTTATTGTGCAATCTATCCCATATGTTTAAGTGTTTTAACTAGTCATAATGATTGTATTTTTGACTTTACTTGCATTGTGAGCATAGTAGTCTTGTTTATGATCTTCATCATACTATTGTTCAAGATATTTGTCTTGTTGAATTCTTTCATCTTGTTACTGGACATACGAGTTTACTTTTGAGTCCATATTGGCTAAGTCTTGTTCACGTTTTTAAAGATGATACTCATCAAAATGAGTTTATTGTTCTTAAGCATGAATCTGTCCTTGCATCGTTCTTGCATGTGTGTGAGTTTTACGTTGTTGCATTCTTGGGGAACATTGAATATTGACTTGTTTTATTGCTGCAAGCATAGGGATAACCAAGTTTCTTGAGCAAGTTTGTGTTAAGTGTTCAAGATGAGCATGATTATTTATCTATCAATCCTCACGTTACTTATGTTGGTTTATATCATGAAGGTGATTCGAGAACGAATCCTTTCGAGGGAGGAGGAAATGATAGGATCAAAGGATTACTTACATTTGATGGACTTGGATGGGACGAGCTTAGTATGTATGGTTTGATCGTAATTAGTTGCTGTCCAAGAAATGCATATAAGTAGAGCAAGGATATCAGTCTTATGATGCAGATTGTTCAGGTTAGCTTGTGGGGCAAAGAATGGATATTGGTTTTATTGATTAGATCTACATTCAAAATAGGTCCAATTGAAGCTTCTAAGTGGTCCATAGCATACTTCCAAGGTACTGGTTTGGTTGGACTTGTTTGGAAGGCCTTTAAGGATGCAAGATGGAGGCCCAATGGTGCTTTAAAGGAGGCATCCAGCCCATGAGCAATTATTGAACCAATTTTTGATGTTTTTCTAGAACTTATTTATGTTTTGTTAGTTTTTCATATTGTTTACAAATCGTTTTTATGTTAAATAGTGTTATTTGTAAAGAACTCATTTTTGGTAGCTAGTAGAATTAGTTAAGTTCTAGAATTCTCTTAAGTATTTTTGTAGCCTATTTATAGGCATATTTTTGGACGAATTATACATAAGTTGATGATTAATAATATTGATTGTTCTCTTAATTGAGAGTTTTCTTAGTTCTTTGTTAATTAAGAACTACCTTCAATCTTGTTGAGCGATTCTAAGATCAAGTTCTTAGCTTAGAATTATCTTGTTCTTGTTTTGATCAAGGTGCTATAGGTTTGACTTAGTCCCTTATAGGATTGTTTTCATCAAAGAAAAGAATAATTCAAGACAAGCAATTCCACTCTTGATCGTTTTGGTCCAAGGATCAAATTCTGTCAGGAGTTCAACGAATTGGACACCTAGTTATCAAGAGTCTTGGTGTCGTTCACAATTTCGCACGTATCAGAAAGGGAGTAACTATAGAATGAATGGTAGAAGGTGTTTGCATGTGCTCTTTTCAAGTAGGATGTGAGTTGGCTGAATGTGAGATTATTATTATTATTTTTTGTGCATGCAAACCAAGTAAAAAATGCATGTATGCCACTTGTTATATGTTTATGTAGGTAGTTGTTGCATGGGATTTATATAAAAGAATAATTGATGAGTTGGTGTGCACTATATAAGTTGCTAATGAGTATAGCATTTTTTGTTAGGCAACGGTGGTGGTAGTTCAGTAGTTGTCATAGGTTGGTGATTTTTTTGTTGTACGTGAGTTAACTGTAGGTGAAACATATTCCTATTTGTCAATTAAATGAGTTTAGTGACGGATGAGTTATTCATGTGGTTATAGTAGAAAAAAGTTTAATTCGTCATAGTGCTGTTGGTTATAGGTATTAGCGATTTGTATTTTCTGATTCATTTTTGAGTGTTTCAATTATTTTTTGTTGGTTAATTTTTAGTTTTTTTTATGATGTTTTGATTGGTATTTGTTTTTGTAGGGTGCTAGAATTCAAGAAATCGTGTTTTTGCATGATGTGGACACGCTGAACGATCAATTACAATAATATTCTACTGATTATATTGGAAATGCAATTGTTCATCGAGATGTTGATAGACGAGCATTGATTGGAAGTGTTATGTTTGAGCTAATAATTACATAGAATACTTTTGTGCAGTTAGCTGGACAGCAATTTCAATTACCGATTGATTCTCTTTTATGATTTTACTCCATTTGAAAATCTTGAGTCGTTAATTGGTTCTCGTGATGTTAATATAAGTAATTCTATTGATATTCTATTTTATTTATATTATTTCAACATTTTTGTCTGTTAAATTAATTTTGGAAGTTTGATTTTTTTTAATAAGTATTATTGGTATTGTTGATGCAGATTTTTCTTTTTGGTGAAAGATACATGTGTTCACAGGAGTTAAATGAAGGGTGTGTTATTAATATTTGGTATTTTTTACTACATGTTTGAAATTGTTTTTAATTTAAGTATTAATTTTTTATAGGATGAGGCCTATAGTATTTGTAGTGTGGGAAGAATTTATGGAAATGAATGGGTTTTATTTATCTCAAGCAACACATTAACATTCAGTTGTTTTGATACAAAGGCCTCAAGTTAGTTTCTTTCATGGTAATTCTTATGTTTGTTATATGTTGTATTTTATTGCTGCATTTTATACGTGGGTTGTATATAATTATGTGATTTATTGGTTTTGTTTTAAGTGTTTCTCTTGCTACACAAAGTCAGACAGTTATTATGTATAACGTAAATATTTTTCGAGCAAGTGTTTGGAGAGAATGGTATAATGAATTAGGAGTAAATGGAGATAGTTACGGAACTATGATGCGTGGATAGTAGGGACTTTTCTTAGTGTAATAAAGTGTTGTACAAATGGTAGTTATTAGTTAGGTTTTAAGTAATTTTAAGTATTGTGTATTAAAAGTTTAAGTTTTGGATTTTAGTGGACAATATTTTGAAGCTTTAGTTGTTTGGTTTGATGTCTTTGTTTTTTATGTAATTTGTTTTAATTTAATGTGATAAATAGTTTTGGTTTTATTATATGTGAAGATTGGATATAAATGATTTTTGATAACAATAGCAAAATGTTGATTTTTTTTTTTTTGTGATTTTCTATTTTTAGTTACACTTTAAAAAAAAGAAAAAGGGAAATTTTTTTTTTGTTTTTAAATAAGGGATCTTGGGAGAAATGGAAAGCTAATTGTTACATGAACAACCATGTTTAGATTACGTGATTTGAGGTTATATAAATTTATAGATTGGTATTAGTATATTTTGGGCAACATTATCTAAGTTTTTTAGAAGGAATAAAGAGATTATAGTACATGATGTGCTGCCAAATTATGTTTGTCGTGATTTTGTAATGGAACTGTAATTTTTTCTAGTGACATACTGAAAATTCACTCGGCTATATTGAACCCAATTAAACAAGTTAATTTACTTATATGTTTCCAACTGTTTATATCATCAACAAATAAGTATGTATCCAATCAATACCTGGTTAATTAGTAGGCTAGTTAAAGCACATGAAAGGCTTGCTCCCTTCCCTGTCTACGATAGTTGGTTATAAACTTAGCAAAAGGATACAAAAGGCTTTCTCCATATTTTAACTAATTCATTTTCCTTTTTTTATCCATTTGTAAGTTTTTGGGTTAAAAGAATGCTAGAGATTGAAGCCCATATAAGGATATACATATGTTCGCACTTTCATGATCTCAAGCCTTGCTAACAAATCACGAAGCATTAGAAAATTTAGAAACGTGCCAAAGAACATCAAATTTAGAGAAAGAATAACCATGTTGAAAAAAGGCACAACAACATATGTGAGCATAGCTAAAAACAAGTTGAATTGAAACTCACATATTATTCAACTTAATTGTCCAATTAATCATAATTATATTTGAAAATACGAAAGACTTACTTTTTTCAGTATATTATTTATGAGTAAAATCTAACAAAGATCTAGAAACACCACATTTTCAATTGAAGGTCAAATTCAAGCTTCGAACGATATGTGCTTCAGTTGGAGATCAAAAACCACCCTGACCGAGAGATTTTTATCTTAGCATAACAGGATAAGGACAAGGATTTATGGATACCGATTAATATGTTCATATATTCAAGCTATCCAACAATAAAAAAATACAGCATAGCTTAGAAACAAAACCAATAGCAACAAAAGTTCGATGAAATGGATACAAAATGTTCAGGAGATTGCGGTACTGGTTTATTGTTTTGTCATATTGTTGGAGTGGCTAAGAATAAAAAATTAAGCAGTAACAGCAAATGGTGAAATAGCTATGAAGGTATTCAGTGTGTCTTATATATTACAAGGAGTTTTAGAGGAAGCACAAAAGAGGATATAATAAAATGAAATTGTTCAATATTCAATGCCTTTATGATTTTGATTGTTTTGGATTTGACTCAAATTTCGAAGTTGTGCTTCTTTTTGGATGTGAAATGGTCACTTCACTTTGGGGTTGAGATGGAACTTCAATTGCAAGTGGTGAAATGGCTAGAGCTGAAGCTGGAATAGGTGAAAGAGATTCTTCTTCTTGTATGGTAGTTGTGTTGCTGCTAGAAGTTGCTAGTGCACCGCCATGGCTTGTATTTGGCAATGATGTAGAAGTTTGAGATGTAATGAGCATTGAGTCTATTTTGTTCTCAGATGTTGGAAGACATGCAAGTACGATATATCGAGATGGCTATGCTTGCTTTGCTGCATTTCTAATCTAGAGGAAGAACTCTTGCTCCTAGAGTCTATCATTAATTGAATCAACATTTAATTGTTGGCCTTGCGAGATGCAATTTAATCTATGAGGTGTATATTATTTATTCAAGGAAAGTGAGAAGTATTATATGATTATGGAAGTCATACTATTTTTTTTTTTCATTTAAAGTATAGCTTGTGCTGAGATGCTAAGGATTTGTTCTGCATTAGTGTAATCAATTGATGCTTTGAGAAATGAAGTCCCATCAAAGACTTGGATGTCAAGCGAAGTCTATTACTCAATATATTCAAGGAAAAAGTAAGTGCAAAACATGAATAAGTTCCTTTCTTTATCCTTTTGTTTTTTTAATAGAAATAAAGATTAGGAAGTTAGTGATATGCAATACCTTGGTTGTAGTTAAGGAGATGTTTTCTGGCAGTGGAAACATGTGAACTCCATATCTATTTGCGCTTCAGTTACTCTTTTACATGTTAGAGTTGGACAAATAAGGAAGTAGAAGTAGAATTGTTATTTAGGATTGGAGATCCGTACTTTAGCTTTGATCCCAAAAGGTTTGCTTGAATTTAGAGGTAACTTGTTAGATGCTGAAAACATAACTTTTTAGTTACAAGGGTAAATAGTTATAGGGGAGTTGATTTACTGTTCTTGGTATTGTAATGGCATGACTAATCTTTTGAATCTGAACTGCGGTTGGGGGTGGACTATTTGATAGGCTTGACTGTATAGCCTTTCTATGACAACAGCTTTAATATATGGCTTGTTTCATTTCAACCTAAAAAATTGGAATCATTAGATGACTTGTGCATTGTAAATAAAAAATTCGTATTTGAATTGCTTACTAGTCGTGCTTGTGCTTGTGAAATTGCATGATCAAATATGATGACTAATATAGCTTGAGTTGCTGCAGATAAGGTTGAACTAAGGCATGGAAAATAAATTCTTGGTAGCTAAGTGATAAAATTTTGTGTATTTGATGTTTTTTATATTTGAAGATGTATTTCTTACTATAAACTGAATTTATAGCTCTTGCAACAAATATCAATAGTTATTCTACTATAATTGTTGACAAATAAGCAACTTCTGTGTGCACAAATTCATCCCACATTGCTCAATTTTTGTCCAATGCACAATCTAAAGAAGGAACCCAAGTTAAAAAAAATTGTAATAGGAAAAACAAAGCACCATTTACTAAACATGAATACATGCAAGAAACCATCAGTGAAAGAAAATAGCAAAATATACACAAATGTTAATAAAAGAAAAGAACAGAAGTTAGCTAAGACAACAAGTATACAATTCAGAACAGAGTAGTAACTAAATTTTTATCTAATCCATCATTAGAATTTCGAGGGAAAAAACAAGAAGATAATGAACCTGATGAAAGATGTCAAAAACAAAAAAGTGCACAGCTTAACACACATGCATGAATATAAACAAAGATAAAAAATAGAGAACAAAAGGAGCAAATAAACCAATCTCACCAATCCTGAAAACGAACAATGATGTAAGCAACTGACATGCGTATCTTCAGGAAACAAGAACATCCATGCATTAAATCTCGCCTAACATAAAAAAAAAAAAAGAAGCAGAAGCAAAGCATGGATTTCACATGGCATTAAGAACCAAAGGACATACAAAGCAACAAAACACAGAGATCGCTGAAAACTTAGAACAAAAATGCAGGAAGGAGGCAAACTAAAATTCAGCAGTAGAAACACGCAAAGACAAAGCAAAAAAACAACAGATGATTCACACCTATATCTAAAGAAGTAAGTCTGTAGGTGAGAAATCAAGCTCTCGGTTGCCTCCAAACGCTGCAGTTGATTCTAATTGATCTAATACTAAATAAGTATTTCTCAACATTTCTGAGTGAGAAATGAATCAACTATACACATTCAAAAAAACTTGATCCGACGGCTGAAAACAAAACCAAACACCCTCCACTAATCTTTCATAAAGTAAAATTAGTCAATGGTCCATATTAAAAAAAAAAAAAAAAAACCAATCGAACGGCTACAAGGAGAACAAAATATCCTCCACTAAATTTCTATCCCACATCCCATCCCCCGACGCATGGCATTGCTGGGCCGACAATAGTCCACAATTCATCCTGCTTGTAATAAAGAATGACAAACATTACCCCAAACCCACCGACCATTACAAAAGAATTGAACCTAAACTGACGCCAAGATACAATTGAAAACTTAATAAGAGGACAATTTTTTAGCCAAAAGAAAAGAAAGAATAAAGTAAAGGAGAAAGACAAAGTACCTAAATGAAAAATTGCTGTGAGAATGATTAAGGCATAGAAGGAAAAATAAAGGTTCAAATGCATAAAACAAACATCCAAGAAAGGGGAGAAAAAACAACAACTGAGGAAAACGAAACTGAAAACGCGAAAGAAAAATGATGCAAAATGAACCAAAAAAGAAAAGAAAATAGCCCGGCCCTCCAAACCATCATTCTCATTAGTAACCTCCAAAATTTTCTATTTCCTTGGCCATCACCATCTCCATCAATACCACTACCACCTTCAACTGTTGCTAACCTCCACCAAATCTCTCACTTCTAATCACAATTTCTATTCACAGTCATGTAATTTGTAACCCAATACAGAACCCAGCAAATGCAGGAAAAGGTAAAAATTAAAAAAAAAAAAAAAAACTTGGCCTTCCATCCTTCCTGCAGCTACTTGGCTCTGCCAAACCAAATACTTTCAATTTCTTATTCCAATAACTGTAAATTTCACAAGCATAATAAAATACCCAAGGAGAGAAAGCCCTTTTCAAGTAAACATACATAGTATTTTGCTTCTTAAATGTAGTAATATGGTCCCTTGAAATTCAACTATTTCTTGTTACAAAATTAATGAAAACAAGGCACAATCATGCAATTGTTGCATTTACCATTGAATTGCAGAAAACTTAAGAAACCGTTTGGTTCAAACTTCTCAATCATTATCACTACGAATCT
The DNA here is from genome assembly GCA_024721245.1 of Mitragyna speciosa. Taxonomy (NCBI): domain Eukaryota; kingdom Viridiplantae; phylum Streptophyta; class Magnoliopsida; order Gentianales; family Rubiaceae; genus Mitragyna; species Mitragyna speciosa. The sequence continues at coordinate 23,205,825 of CM045566.1, read as the reverse complement.
CATTAGCTCTAGAATGAGTATGGCTTTTGTCGATTTTACCCAACATTTTAGTTTAATAATAGAAACGGTATCATTCCCCTCGAAAGGATTAACGAGTTTGATAAAATAGCATTTTGGGAGAAATAGTAGAAACTTCAGTTAATTACTTTCATTCCAATTGAAGAACAGTGATAATTGTTTTCCCAATATAAAAAATGAATGTCATTACTACTTACTTTCATTCCCCTCACTGATTTCTTTAAACCAAATGCCATTTAAGTTAACCATAACTCAATGCTCTCCTCAACGAATATATAGAGTGTATGGCATCCAACAACAGAAGACTAAAGAAAGGGAGTCGAAGATAAATGATGGCAACTGCAAGACTGCACTAACACCTCCATCATTATTGATGGTCAAGATAAGTTTTGGAAGAAAAAGGATTGATGGAGGAAGAAGAAGAAAGGTTTAAGGTTGAGGGGTACTTTTAGATTTTTATTAACTTTTTTTTGGTTGAGTGGAGTTAAAATAAGCAATCAAACGTGTATCGACTTAACGGGAAGGGTCCATTTGCTATAGTTCAATGAGTTTGAGAGTTGGTTTTGTAATTTAACTACACTTTAGAGATTGATTGGTAATGTGACTAAACCTCTAAGGAGGTAGACGTAATTAACCGTCACGTGGGTTAATTCCTATATGGAACTCACATACTTCCTTGGATTTTCGATCATAACTAAAGTTATAATCAAAATTTGCTTCCATTCAATTATACGAATCCAATAATCCTGAAAATCGAGAGTGATGTGGGAATTTTAGGTGAACTGGTCTGGAAGGTCCATGAGGTGTTCGATTTATATGTCCCAAATTTGGAAATTAAAGGCTAAGTGCAACCATAAAAGATCGGAGTATAGAAGTAGATGACATTTGTTGCATTGAATGTGGAGGAGATGGCCAGAAACTTGTCGATTGAAGCTGTTCTATATAATCTAAGAATTCAGCCATAGGTGACCGAATGGGATACCGGCCCTATTAGCCTGTTATCCCTGATCTGGGCTACAGTAAGTCTGTCACTAGTAACATTTAAAGTTTCATACAAAATATAGTAAGACTAAATAATAATGTTTATTGGTCCCATAAATAAAAAAGTAAAATATATAAATTAAAGAACGAAATATATAAATCTTCTCAAAGAACGAAAAGACAAAAAAAGAAAAAGAAAAAAAGAATCGGAGACATTAATATGCCAATTGAAGAGCATCCACGTTCAACGATGTCACTGTTCATAGATAAAAAGCCAAAATCAATCTCCAATTTCACCTTTTGTGATTAAAAACTGAAAATGAACATGGTAACGATGGTAGCTGATGCTTCCTCAATCTTACGCCCACACTCATAGGAGCCGTGTCCATTGTCCCATCAAATCATAGATTCTTAGGTGGATCGGCTTCGCGGTCCTACCTGTAGATCTTGTAGTTTATAAGAACGTTAAGTAAGCAAAGTGATACATGCTGATATAACATGATGTAAAATGAAGTAAGAATGCTTATGTGACTCTATTTAAACCACAAGGTTGACAAGTGGGACCGTGAATTGGGTTCATTTAAGAATTTTACAAGGTCTATATAGGGAGGGAAATATTTTGGTATATTATGTTTTTTTTTTATTATTATTCTCATATCACAACTATCCATAAATATTAAAAATAGTAACCATCAGATAACTATCTATTAACATGTAATTTTTTTTCTTAAAAATTTCATCTGACATATTCTTAATTCTTTTTATAACAAAAGTTTTAAAAACTTTAACGCATATTCTTTATATGTTATTGTAAAATAAATTGTAAAATCAATTCGCATAATGTTTTTATTCCAAAAATGTTATGTTTCTTAAAAAGAGCCCCGTTATCAAAGTAATTCACCCGATTTTATTGGTTTTGAGTCAAGAGACATGAAAAGAAATCTAATATTTATAGAAGGTGACCCCAAGACATAAAAATTGTGACTGTGAACCCGCTGTAGCACTTATTATCTGAAAAAATGAAAAATCCGGGTTCGACACCCGGCAGCGGAATAACTTTTTCATTTTCTTGCAAACTGAGTTTTTTGGTAGTTTATTATGTTTTGGTTGTGTTTTTCCTTTTTCCATTGTCCCCTTTTTGGTCCGATTTCCAATTGTGTAAATATTATAACTCTAACTACTGATTTTTATAATCTTTCTAATTATTAAGGAATACAAATCCTAACTCCCAATATCACTATTGTTCACCTAAAATCATAATAAATTCTAATTTCCTTTTCTATTATTCAAAGATTCAAACTTGCAAGTTTACCTTTGTTTTTAATGAGAGACTTTTACTTTTTCAAGTTTACCTTTTTTTTAAATGACAGACTTTTATTATTATTTTTTCTATAGAACTAGAATTTGGCAATATAAGTTTGGAAGACTTTCATTTTTTTTACATGTAACTAAAATTTGATATATAAGTTAAGAGTTTAGTATCCTTTTAAATCAACCATCATATAAGGTGGTGTTCTAATTTTTATAATTATCAATATTTTAAAAATTTTATGTTCCATTATGATGAGTTAAAACTAGTAAAACAATAATTTGTTAATTTATAACAATGCTTTTACGTTGAACAAATAACATAAAGTGAATTTTGATCACTTCCAAAACGGGAAATGTGAAAAAGGAAAAACACAACCAAAACATAAAACTGTCAAAAAAAAGGGGGGGGGGGGGGGGCAAAAATTACACATAAAGAAAAATTTTATCACTTCCAGAAAAGGATTTTTTTTTTTTTTAAATCCTATTCAACTACAATGAGGGGTTTTTGGGAGAAGGGGATAACTAATCTAGGGGACCTCCTATTGCTCCTACATTGCATCTTGTCAAGTTGCGATAATAGGAATCAAATCCCTGACCATTGGGAAGGAATCGTAGAGCTCTAATAACTTGACTCACTATTCATTTCTCAAAACGAAAAAATGGAAAAGGAACAACACAATCAAAACATAAACAGCTAAATAAATAAAAAGGAGGCAAAATTATAAAAATAGGGAAATTGAGAAAGGAACAACACAACCAAAACATAAACAGTCAAATAAATGAAAAGGAGGCAAAATTATAAAAATTGATTCCGCTGCCAGGGGTCGAACCCGGTTTTATTCACTATTCCAAGTTAAGAAGTGCTACAGCGGATCCAGGCTCCCATGTTGACCTTACGGGTAATTATTTAAGCCAATTAATTCTTTTTCCCCCAAACTTCTCTTCATTGAAAACAATTGAAAATTATTTGACGGAATTACTTTGATAAATCGACTCTTTTTTATTTTTATTTTTCCCAAGAATTTTTATTTTTATTAAAATGCCAACGATTTTGCTAGTGTAGACATATGTGAAACCAAAAAGGTAATTAGGGAGTGCATCTAAAAAATTCTTAGAATAGTTCTGAGAAAAAAAATATTACTAATTATTTTGGCACTCTACAATTTGTTCTGAGCACTCATCTCTTCTTTTGCATTAAACAAAATGACACAAATACCCAAGGTTTAGGTTTTTTTAACAATTTAAATGCGAATAAACTTAAAATATAAGAACAAAACACTTTTAAAGTAACTTCTTTTTTTATTATATAATTGTAAAAGAGCATGCATTATTGAATATAAACTAGTAAAACTTACAAAATAGTATTTATTATTTTCTATATTTCCTTAAAAAATACAAATTACTTTGTAAAATACAAACATATGTTCCTTAGAATATATTATTTTTCAACCTTAAAAGGTCTTTTATTATCTTCACAATTTAGTAGTTTTAGGGAAGTGTAAAAATCAATTATCAAATTATCTCACTTAATACTTGAAGATATTTGACAAATAAATTATCAATAGAGGTTTTTCAATATAGAAAGGCAACGTTGTTTCCTTAAGATGTTATGTCGGTGATTTAGTCATTTAAACCAATTATAAAAAAAAAATAGTAATAGAGTGCTTAAACTTTATTGTAGAGTAAAATCATAAGTTCAAAAACATTAGCACTTATTTTTGTTGCCTTTTATCTTTTTACTAGATGCAATGGAAATAGAGTTGGTCATCAGGTAGACAAGTAGCTTATTATGCTTTTCGTTCTAGATAAAGAACAGTGGGGTTATGGTATTTCTGTGACTACAATCGTTAGCTTAGGATGATGTCAAGAAGTTGGTTGCTTGATTATCACTACTTCATATAAAAAAGGAACATTTCTTTTAAATTTAAAATAAAACTGCTTTTAAAGGAGGATAGCTACTTAGTAACTTTCTAACCCTGTAACCACATTATCCACTTATTTTTCTAAATTATTTTGTTACTCATATGTCAATAACATAAAAGTTCTATATAATTATATACACATACATTTATTTTTTTTATGGATTAAATTTTTATGCTGATAGCATAAAGATTTTCTTCACATAAGCAGATTTAGATGCATGTCAATAGGACAAGACAATAATTTTAAATATCTACAATTGTATTATTAATCCAAACGAACTCGCATAAAGATTTTTTATATTGTCAATTAGAAGATTAATCCTTCTTTCATTGCACATATATCCTGTGTACATAGATTACTAACATACTAAGTGCAAAGATTCATAGTACATTGATAATTGATGAGTATAATGTATTGATGACGCCTGGGTTTAAAAAATTGAACAGTCAAGTTAAAGGATAACAAGCACCCAAATTTGAAATTATGTATAGTCATAGCACGCTTTGCAACTTCACAATTGTTTAATCGAAGGAAATTATAAGGACATCCCAAACATTATCAGAGTTTAGAAACATCACTTTTTGTTTCTCAAAAAAAAAAAAAAAAGAAATCTCTTTTTGACAGCAATTTTCTTTGATTATTGTTGTTTTAAAAAAAAAAAGTCCCCATTTTGGGGTCCCTGTTTTTGGCTTCTGCATTTATAGTCGCCGCACAAAGAGTGTGCGGCGATAGTTAAAAATTTTTTTTTTCAACATGTGTAGGTATGCAGGTATGTGTCAAGAGGGGGGCCTTTGTGCAATTTCAAATACAATGTGAGAGTCACTGTACAAGTATTGTGCGGTGACTCCCACAATGATTTTTTTTTTAGCACTTGGGGGCTAAAATGGCAATTATTATGTAATTGTGAGAGTCACTGCACAAGGGCAGCACAGTGACTCTCACAATTAAGGAATAATTACCATTTAGCCCCCCAAATGTTAAAAAAAAGGTTAAATTTTTTTTTAAAACATGTGCAGAGTAGGAGCTTTTGTGCAATTTCAAATGCAATGCGCGAGTCACCACACAAGCATTGTAAGGTGACTCCCACAGTTTTTTTTTTTTTTTTTTTAGATTTGGGGGCTAATATGGCAATTATTATGTAATTGTGAGAGTCACCACACATAGGCAGAGCGGTGACTCTCACAATTAGGCAATAATTGCCATTTAGCCCCAAATCTAAAAAAAAAACATAATTTTTTTTTACTGTTATTGTTAGGTTAGTTAAATGGCAATTAGTTAATTTATATAAAAAATAAATTAGTATTTCCAAAAAAAATTATTCTCTTAATTAATTACTTGAATCATTCTTCTCTTAATTATATCAATTAGTATTTTCATCTTGTAAAAAATAAGAAAAAAAGTTAATTCACAGCTAGGGAAATGTATGTATTTATCTTGATTAATTACTTGAATTACTTGTTAATCCTTAAAAATAATTAATTAATTAGTTACAAAAATAAATTATTATGGTATGTTAATTCACAAGTTGGGAATGGTTTAGGGAATTCACAACTAGGGAATGGTATGTATTTTTTAAGTTAATCCTTAAAGAAATAAATTATTTATAAATAATGGTATGTATTTGTCTTAATTAATTACTTGAATCAGTTTATAGGGTAAAAAAAATTCTTCTATTAATTAATTAATTGAATCATAATTTTTTAGGGTTTCCAAAAGTTAAAAAAAATTTACATTTGGGGGGCTATATCTAATTGTGATTTTTTTACCTACAAATGTAAAAAAAAAAAAAAAAAAAACAAAACAAAAATTTGGAGGTAAACGAAAAAGATCTCTTAATTACTTTCATTGAATGATAATTACTTGCAACATTTTTTTCCATAAACCCTAACCTTAAGCCCTAACTCTAAACCCTAACCCCTAATCCTTAAACCCTAAACCCATAAATCCTAACCCTAACAATAACCCTAACCCTAAACCCTAATCATAACCACAAATCCTAAACCCTAACCCAAGCCCTAACCATAATCGTAAATCCTAAACCTTAAGAGAAAGAAACCCTAAACCCTAACCCTAAAACCCTAAACCCATAAACCCTAACCCTGAACTCTTACCGTAATCGTAACCCTAAGCCTAAACCCTAAACCAAGATAAACCGTAAACTTAAACCGTAATCGTAACCATAAACCCTAAAAGAAAGAAACCATAAGCCCTAACCCTAAGACCTAAAACCTTAAACCAATCTAAGCCCTAAAAACTAACCCTAAACCTTAATCATAAACATAAACCCTAACACTACAAGAAATTTAGTTTTTACCTACACATAAAATTGTTACACATAACATGTGTGGGTATTTAGCTACACATTTATTTTATATGTGTAGGTGAATATAATAAGAATAATTACAATATATTTGGCATTTATTAAGTGTAGGTAAACATCTATAGTTTCATATAAATTTGGTGGGAGTTCTTCCCTCCATAATTAGGGATTGGCTACATCCTCAAAATTTTTAGAATGCTGACGTGGCTTTTTTTATTTATATTAAGTGTAGGTAAAAGTTTTTTGTGACACATAAAATTGGTGGGAGAATTTCCCCCAAAATTTTGAAATTGGTGGTATTTTTTGAAATGCTGATGTGGCTTTTTTATTATTTATATTAAGTGTAGGTAAATGTGTTTCGTTACACATAAAATTGGTGGGAGAATTTCCCCCAAAATTTTGAAATTGGCGATATTATCAAATTTTTGAAATGCTGATGTGGCTTTTTATTATTTATATTAAGTGTAGGTAAAAGTGTTTTGTTACACATAAAATTGGTGGGAGAATTTCTCCCAAAATTTTGAAATTGGCGGTATTATCAAATTTTTTGAAATGCTGATGTGGCTTTTTTATTATTTATATTAAGTGTAGGTAAAAGTTTTTCGTTACATATAAAATTGGTGGGATTAATTGTCAAATTTTTTGAATGCTGATGTGTTAGTTTGTAGTTAATATTACCTACACATAAGTAAAAATGTCCTGTATGTGTGGGTAATACTATGATATTTTCGAGTTTTAGGAATGTTGATATGGTTTTTCCTTTTTTTAATTACCTATATTACCTACACATAATAGAAAATGTTAAATATGTGTAGGTAATAATAAGGTAGTAATCATTTTAAAAAATTGAGCATGATGTAATATGATATGACTTTTTCATCCATGAATTTGTACAAAAATACAAATTTATACATTTGAATTGTAAACACCAAATGGGTAGTATTGTAATTTGATTACAAAATAACAAACTTAATTAAAAAAGGAACAAAAAATGAATATACTCTAATACAGTCTTTTGGCAGCCCCAAACATCCTCCCCCCCCCCCCAAAAAAAAACCCCCTTCCCCCAAAACTCCTCTGCCCTAACTGAAACACATCGCCGGTGCCTGCATCGTCTCACTGGTCCTGTATCCCCTCCACGTTATACAGTCCTGCATTGCCGATAACTGCATCCCCTTCAAAGAGGTAAGACATTGTTTCCTATTGGGGGACTCTCGCTGTTGTTGATGATGTAATCTTTGTAGATTCTAAGGCCACCCTTTTCTCTTTACCTCACGATTTGTTTGTTTTTCTTGCCCACTTGTATACCTCTTTGCCCTCTCTACTTTTTCCCTTTACCTCACGATCCTATTCTAATCTAGAATATGCATGGTAAAAAAATAGCCTAAATTTGGCTTCTTTTCGATGAGGATCTTAGATATAGTTTTTACTCTACCCAAAGTAGTATTTGGAAATAGGAAAAATAATGGGTTGTCCATATCAGAACCCATTGGAGATCGTCTAATTTGATTGAATATCGTACTGATCCAAAATCTTCTTGGGTTGTGAAGGAAAATGGTAATTTTTGCTTAAAAACAAGTACTAGTAATTGTTTTTTCGACCTTTTATTATGTAAGAAATTTTATTTGAAAATTGACAGAATCCAACTTAATGTGACTAAAAGAAGATAAAAAGGACTCGACGGATTAAATTCAGATTTTTTTTCTTTTTGAGGAAAATATATATCAAGGGTGGATGAAATGTAGACACGAAGATACCTTCTTCTTTTTTTTGTGGGTTTGGTAAAACAATTTAGACTTAAGAGTACATACGGTACAAGCTGAATTTCATATTGCAGTAGTTTAATCAGTATTATGAAGTGAGGTCTTAGAAATTTGAAGTTTTATGTTGCTGCTTGTTTGTTGGTTGAAAGGATACTAGAAACATTTTCATGTGCATTTCCTTCATTGATTGCAGTCTGGTTTTCATTTATTAGTAAAAGATTTGGTTTACACTTTACTAGATGTCCACACTTTCAGACTCAAAAGAAAGAAAATCTCCCATTTGCGGTCCTTATTTAAATTTCTTTGTAATTTTTGAAGTTATCCCAAATTTGGAGGATGCATATTTTCAAAAAGAGGTTATCCATCAATTCATAAAAGGATGTCCAAAATGATATATAACAATTTACTAACTAATCCAATTGGAGATTTTACTTTATCTTTCATCTATTTGACAAACTAAATGAGATTTAAAGTCTCAATATCATGCACTATTTTCTAAGATCATCTATCGAATAACTACATTAATTGTCTTGAGCCTAAATGTTTCAAAACAATCACAAAGGAGCAAAATTTGTTAATCACAAAAATATCCTTAATGGAGAAAGACATTTCTACACTAAAAATGTGAATTGAAAATTGAGAGATGGGGTGTCCTATCCTTGTTATCTCTCGCATAGATGATATGGCCAAAACTATAGTAACTATGGTCATTCAACTAGTGCTAACTCTTCTATCTCTTTCACTCCTCAGTTGCTATGGCCCAATAATTTCAGATATTAAGGAAGGAACATCATCAGTCTTCTTTCTTGCCGATCCCTCAATCTGTTCTTTTTTATGGTTTAGGTTGGACCCTGTCACTAGTCGGATTAGATTTACTTCTAAATTAACTTGTGAATATGGGGACATAGATTGGCTTCTAGAAACCTTTCCTTAAACTGTTGTATGACATAGAACATGCAAGTTTTCTTTTTCCAAACTCGATAATAATGCTTTTTTAAATAAGATCTCAATGAGATTGTTTTATGGTCTCATTTAAGAAATAGAAGACTTAGTTTTATGATTATATTTCCGTGCAATTGATTGTGGGTTGAATGTTATCTTTTGATTGGGATTAAATAAAGAAAGATATGCTTAATTGTGATTTTACGTTTTTAGTGGTGATAAAGTTGTAGTGACAGTTAAAAATTGTTAAAAAAATGATGAGTTCTTTTTTTTTTTTTTAGTTTTTTCCAAGAGAAGTCATAAGATGTGATTAAAGAAATTCGATTATAAAGATGTATTGCTTTATATGGGGATATACATTGGCTCCTAGAGACCTTTCCTTAAACTGTTGTATGACATAGAACATGCAAGTTTTCTTTTTCCAAACTCAATAATAATGCTTTTTAAATAAGATCTCAATGAGATTGTTTTATGGTCTCATCTAAGAAATCGAAGACTTGGTTTTATGATTATATTTCCTTACAATTGATTGTGGATTGAATGTTATCTTTTGATTGGGGTTAAATAAAGAGAGATATGCTTAATTGTGATTATTCGTTTTTAGTGGTGATAAAGTTGTAGCGACAGTTAAAAATTGTTAAAAAATGATGAGTTCCTTTTTTTTTTTTAGTTTTTTTCCAAGAGAAGTCGTAAGATGTGATTAAAGAAATTCGATTATAAAGATGTATTGCTTTATAAAAATTAAAAAAAAATGTCCTTGAGCTTGTGACTCAAGTGTTGGGCTGCTAGCTAAATAAATAATATGAAACTCCCAGGGCCAAAAGACAAATTGCCTAGTAAGGTTGGGATTTTCGAAGTCAATTGAGGAGAAGAAAATCAGAAAATACATAGGAACGCGTAAACCAAATACTTCGAAGATTATTTCTTAAATAGATTAGAAGTTGTATTGCATCTAAAATGAAATTGCTTAACATCTTAACATCAACTACCCTTACTCTTTCTTTATTGTTATTATTAAAACCTCAAAACATTTCTATTGATCTTAAATAAGCATACTTGTGCTACTATTACATTTATTCATGCACTTGCCTACACCTTTTTGTACTCGAAATGGTTTTCTAAGGTGCAGTTAAGACTCAAATGTGAGTACTTAGTCACTGTTTCTGTCCAGAAATAGCCCTAAGAAGAAACCAAGTTCCTTAAACAAGGTTCTAAAAAAGAACTCAAATCAGTTAACATAGTGAAATGGAGTGACTACCTTTATTTTTTTCATGTTAAACTATAATTGCATAGAGATCTGTATAATTTATTAAGAAGAATACGAAACAAGATATTGGGCAAGTTTTGCGAAGTTGTTGGATGGGTTGGCTGGGGCGTGGAAGGTGGATGGAGGTTGTTGAGTGTGATAAGTTTTTCTAACATTTTAAAAATTAAAAATTAATAGCGTCTACGTCGATAGATGCATTGCTTTCTTTTTAATTTTCATTTTTCAACAATCTCCTCCTAAGGATAATCCTCTCTCTCTCTCTCTCTCACGTCATGCATGATTGAATGATTGAATCTGCAAAAATTCAAGGAGGATTTTATAAAAGCATATCGTCACTAACCTCTTATTAGTCAGGATATTATTCCCAAATCACTAGGCATTGGAAAGATGAAGCCAACAGAACATATATTTATGAGTCATTCCAGTTATTTTAAATTGGTTTAACAATATGAAAGCCTATCGGTAGAGCCTCCTCCATTTTCTATTTACAATCCTGAAATAATAAATTCATCTGTCTATTCATCTGGACTTTTAATTACTTATATTGTTCTATTATAGTTTATTATCTGAGAAGATTTTACAAAGAGCTAGCTTTCTTTGTTCCGTAGTGCTGGAAGTATGTCATGGGACAGAATATACTCCATGAATATAATAAACTTAAACCAGTTGAGAAGGGTCATGTTATCCACCTAGATTACTCAATTGCTGCTCTAATTCTTGGAATAATACTAGTGAAGATAAGATTAATTTTATGGATTACTAGTATTACCTGTTGTAAGTTGATAGGGACCTTATATAAATATTGACTTAGCAATGGTTTGCAACTTTTACTTCACAAAATGCAATCAAGTGAAATAACAAACTATAACATATGCTTCTTATCTTTAGAGGCACCCATTTTTTTCTCTGTCTTTGGTATGACTAGATGGCAACATCATTTTCCATGATTTTATAATAGGCTTTATAATATTTTGTGTTTGTTTATTCTTCATTTGCATGTTTATATGATTTTCTATAATAAAACTTACAAAATTAATGTATCTTAATTGGTAGATACAACTTATTGAGCACAACTCCAAACTTGTTGGGATTAATCAATTCGTATAGAGGTTACTGTCACATATAAGAGGCTGATTTTAAAGGTATGTTTCAAGTTATCCAACTTGTTTGATAAATTTGGCTATCTATCATGTACCTATCTCTGCTTGCTCAAAATTTTGAGACCACGTAAATTTGGCTAGAGATTAAAAAAAAATTGGCAGCTTGTTTGTAGCTTGTTTGACCATAAAAAGTTTTTCACTATCTATCATGTACCTATCTCTGCTTGCTCAAAATTCCATTGAACAAACTAACATGTTTTTGTGATTGTCCACTTCTTTATCCAGTAAGCAATAGGAGTATTTGTAGTTTATTTTGACAAATCAAAAGGGGAAGTGAAGTCAATCTTCGCAAGAACTTTTTTTGTGGGTGACTATAAGATCAGAGAACTTCTTCTATATGAAATGTTCTGTTTGAGTCTTAGCTAACTGCCCTATTAGAGAGGGTCATTGGACGACATTCAGTTCGTTTGTTTGGATGGGGACGATCACCTAGCACATCTAGGACCACAGGTAGTAGTGGAGATTTGGAGCTTCCCACGTACACTCAGTTGCTGAATACTTTGAGTCAGTTTGAGTCTCATGTTGCCGAGCTTGAGGGCACAGTTCATAATATGCAACAGGTGTTGGCCTGCAAAGAATATTATCTCTCCTCTACTTGTACCCCATGTGCCATCAAATCACGGCTCAGGACCATCTTATCCCGTCACAAGATACATTGACCCTAGCATCTCACCGTTCTGATTGTTCTCATTCTCACAGCGGCAATGATGACTTTGCTAATGCTAATTCTAATTATGATGATGTTGCTTGACTTTTTTTTTATGTATTTGTGATATTGGTATTGTGGCTTAGCAAACCTTCCTTTGTGATACTTTCCTTACATTGTGTTTGAGAGGATTACTTTCTTGTTTTGACATTTGAATGTTTGATATTTGTGTTTGGATGGTGTTATTGATATCGTTTGACGTTTGGATGTTTGATATTGGTATTTGGATGTGTTATTGACATTAGTTTTTTGGTTTGTTTAGTTCTTGTAGTTTATTGTGTATGATGTGTAATGTAATATTTTAATTGCATACATATTTGTTACCTAAACATTTTGATACTTTTAGCCACACATACAGGTGCCTTTCCCTACATATACAGAACCCTTTTCCCACACATACAGGTCCCTTTATCCACACATGTAGGTCCCTTTACCTACACCTACAAATGTGCTACCTAGAAATACAACAATTTTATCTACACATATAGATATTTTTATTCACGCATATAAGGAAATGTTACCCACACATACAAATGCCTTTACCCACAAATATAAATGTGTGGGTAAAGAAATAGTAAATTTTATCTACACATATAGATACGTTTACCCGCGCATATGAATTGTCCACCCATATATGTATGAAAGTTACCCACACATTGGAAGCTTTTACCCACACATTGTAATCTTTTTACCCACACATATGATCAATGTTTTACCTACACTTAAAAAATTGGCATGCCACGTCTATGCCACGTCTATGCCATATCACATGCCACGTAGCCATACACATCATTCAAATTTTGCCAGCATGGAAGCTTCGTCATCTTCCGCATCATCATCCACGTCATCCTACACGTCATCATCCCACAATCGATAACCAAAAATTCTTACCTTAAACCCTAAGCCCTAACCCTAAACCCATAAACCTTAAACCCTAACCCTAACCCTATCCCCAACCTTAACCCCTAACCTTTAAACCATAAACCCTAAACCTCTAACCCCAAACCCTTAACCTTTAAACCATAAACCCTAAACCCTAAACCCATAAACCCTAAACCCTAAAGCCCTAAACTTAAAACCCTAACCTTAACCTTAACTCTAAACCCAAATCCTAACCCATAACCCTAGTTATTATAACATAAATCGTAAACCTTATACCCTAATCCTCTAACCCAGCATATCTAAATATAGTAACTGTAATTTCCTAACCCTACTTTGTGAACCCTAAACTCTAGTTTGTAATTTCTTAACTAAGCAACTAAATTGTAAAACGTAAGCGTAAAAATTTGTAAATGAAGCAGTAACCATAAAAAGTGAATAGTGACAATTTATAACACCGCTCTATCATAAAACAATATACATAGTTTTGTACAACGATCATCACAAGATGCGAAATAATCACAAAAGTGACAATATAGAATACCACTCTACATATGCCTGCTGCCCCTGTCCCGTGGTGTGGCAGAACAGCCGCTACCTCCGGTGTGACATGTTATGCCAGTCTTGTTGGCTAGAAGATCTCCTCAGTCCAGCATTAAGATGTAACGGCGATGGAGGCTCGTAAGTAGGAATTAGAGTTTGGCCGCAGCGTGGACACGACTCCAGTTTAGAAGGTCCTCGAATAGCACTCCTTAAAGTGCTAAGGCGAATGATAAACGAGCATCACCTCGAGCCATGAAGCTAAAGATGATATTGTCTCCAACTGAAGAATTGTGAGCTAACGTGCCTTGGTCAGTATAGGGTCCACAGGTCAACATTTGCATAGAGGTGCTGAATGAATCATACGTCAGGACATATCCTGATTGTCAAGATGAATCAGCACCGTAATGTGAAGAGTGAACACTAATATCATGATCTTGATTCAGTGGTAACTGTACCTGCTGACAACGGCGGCCTTTTTAGCTTTGTCCTTGTCAGTCAAAACGTACACAAAGAACGGGATCTTCTCGCCGCACTCGAGCTTGCGATAATGAACCAGCTTCAAGTCGATCAAATGTCCCGAGCTACATGCGATAGTCTCTCCTAACGTGTTATATGCTACCAAACCCCTTTTGTCGTATAGACCGTAGATGGGTGCGCATATTATGGGGCTGTAGTGCATCCTGCACGAGTAACTCATGCGTAGCTCATCCGATACGTGCCGCCATACTGTCCATCTAAAGAATAAAAATATGAATTTCATAAGTTAGGTTAAATGTACAAAAGACAGTTGAATAACAAATGTTACATAAATTTTAATCAGATTGTTAAACACTATAAGAAAATTAAGACATACCAAATAATCACGTCGACCTGCATCTCTGTGGAGGCCCTCCCGATGTGACAGGTGCATAACAGAAGGTGTAATATACCAGACAATATGTAGCAAGTACCAACGCATGTAGTCAGTATTGAAAGAGTACGGGTCTACAGGGTGCCTATGTATCACTAAATTTGTACAATGATCCCACTAATGAATCCAGCTGATATGATATTCTTCCCAATCCACACAAGTACGGTCGGATCTGACTAATGCATGCAACTCAGAATGCGTGTCTGGAGGCTCAGGGATGTCCTACTAAATGCCAAACTATCGGAGTACGCGATTTGGTAGGTGAACCTCTACAATATGAAAATAGATGAGCGGGACCCTCACACGCCATAAATGCACATCGACAGTGCAATCCGAGTGTATCTGCGTAAGGACACTTGTCGTGTTCGGCTCCCATATGAACTGCATGAAATATGTTTTCATCAATGCTAAGAAATATGTTCAATGAATAGGGAATAATTTTTATCAAATTAAAGACAATCATACAACTTATATCGTATTGCTCGAGTTTCGAGATATGATTTCGATAATAGGGCAAAGAATGCTAGGGTGCATTAGCTCAAGTATGGGTCGTGCTCTAACATGCTCCCCATATATACTGGAGGACTAGTAAGGGTACTGGATCGATGATCTCTGGTCGAAAAATCAGAAATCTTTCCCATGTCCAAAGCTGAAAAGGATGCCACATAAAAATATTTTTAATCATAACATTTAAATTAGTTATTGAAGTTAAAAAATTATGAAATTGTTATTGTGTCATACCTATAACAACATATATGAGACAGCAGTGACTGACGCATCTGACTGACATGCCGTACACATAGACTTGTACAGTCTATCTAATACTGCACTCTCCCAATTGTAACAAGACATATCCTGAATGTTTCGTACATAATCTAGAAAGTGTGCTAATACCAAATTGCCACAAGTATCAGCAAACAACTATCCATCTAATAACATCAAAATATACATTCGAGCGTGCTGACATACAGTCTCGACGTATGCATCGTATAACAGTCCGCCAGTGTAGTGTCACTCTAGCATCTTAATCTTAAGTCTCCCATCCCTAATATCCCCATCCTCAGGGTAAAAATCCAAAACCTCATTAAAGAGAGTCTTATTCTGGAGGGTATTTAAGTCTCGATCAACCAATGTCATTGGTAACCCGTCAATACGCAACCCTCATAAAACTGCAACGTCTTGGAGCGTCACAATAGCCTCGTCGTATGGTAGGTGAAATGTGTGGGTCTCCTGATACCACCACTCTATCACTACTGTGATCAGAGTATGATCGTACAGCTGCGTACCTGTTGTCGCGTCCGAAAAAATCGTGAAAGTAAAAAGGTAAAAGGATGTTAGTGGGGTCGTTGACTGTCGCGTCCCGAAAAGGACGGTTCGATCTGAGATCCCTTTTGAAAAGATAGATTTTTGAAAAATGGTGCGTGTGTAAAAAAAATCGAGTTTGAGTGACAAAAGTGTATTTTAAGAAAAATAATATTTTAAAAGCAAATAAGGTCGGGACTAAAAGTGCGACAGATTTGGCCAAATAATTTTTGAAAAAAGGGTTTTATTTTCAAATGGAGTCGCCACTTGGTATTGAGTTAAGGTGTACCAAGTTACCCGGAAAATTGTTTAAACAAAACAAAAAGTAAAATTTTTAAAAAAAATCATTTAAAACCCTTTTTCGACTCCGGTCTACAAAAAACGAGAGAAAAGGGTCCGGGAGTCACATTTGAAGAAAGGGAAGGCAAAGGCTTGCGCCTGAGGCACCCTTTCAATTTAGCTAAGGCTAGTTGCGAGGTTTAATCAAATTTTCCTACATTAACCCTAGATTCTATCACGTTTTGGATGTATCTAAATGAATGCAAATCCTAAGTCTAAATATGCGTATCGGGAGGGTCGGAATGTTCCGTCGAACCTTGGTCGGAATTATCGCATTAATTGCGAAACCTGAGTCGAGACCTCGAGGGAGTCACAAGTGTGAATGCAAAAATGAAATGCAAAAAGAAAAAAAATAATAATATAGATAATAAATGGCCGAAGAAAGTGGGAATGCAACATGACGGGTACGGGGGACTAATAACTCGTGACTGAATGTTTCTACTCACGGAGGGGGGAACGGCATGTACGCCACCGCTTCCCACGTGAGTAGACGACTATTTCTAGTCGGATCACACAAATGTCCTAAAGTTTAAGTGAGATGCAACATAAATGTCATGCATTTTAAAATGTGTCAATAATAATAATAATAATAATAAAAATCATGCAGAATGGAAAGAAAACTAAAAGTGTGTGAAATGAGATGAGAAATGTACACAAATGTATCTAACACTAAAATGCCTTAAGGGTCTAGTGTTGGATTAGCCCGATCTAAAAAGTCCCACTAGCATTGGACTAATGGGAAAGAAAGAAGCCACAACTAGCGTTGGACTAGTGTGGTGACGGAATACTATAAATCATGAATTAAATATTAAAGCATGAATTCAAAGCAATTAAAACATACAAAATCATATAAGATCACATAGGAGCACATAACACATAAACATAATATTCTAAATGTAAAAATCTTAATGAAAACGGTAAAAGAAATAAACACATAAGCACGCAAAAGCAAATAAATCCTATTACAATGGGGGGCTTGATTTGCAATTTAAGGGGGCAATTAAAAATACCCTATCTATTACACTTTCTATCTAATTACACAATTCTTGCTAAAATACGAGAAAAATTACATTGATTAACTAAATACAAAATATTATATTTCTAAAATAATAATAAAAATTCAAAATCAAACCAAATAACTACATAAATACTCAACGAATATATAAAATAAGAAAGAAATAAATTAAAATAATACATAAAATCACATTGGGGCATATTGGAGCACATAAAGAGGAAAATAACAAAAAGTTGAGATACCTCTTCGGAGACCCGGTACCAAAGCTTAAAAATGAATACACATGTAAAGGTACCACTATTTAATAAATCGTAAAAATATAAAAATTCTAACAAAGCGAACATAAAATGCAAATACTATTAAATTAAAGGATTTAAACAAACTTAAACAAACCTAAGGGGGCAAATACTAATTTAAAGTATTATTCTAAAGCTAAAATTGCAAAATTATACCAAATTGGGGAGCAAAGTATAAATTTCAGCAAGTAAGGGAATAAAGAAATGCAGATTTGAGTAAGTTAATAGGCAAAACTTGCAAAAACTAGGGAAACTTAATTGAAAGAATGTAAAAATCTAAGGGTAAATGTGTAAAATTAAGGACCTAATTGTATAAGACTAGGAAGTCTTTGAGGGCATACCAATATTATTCAAGACCTAGGGACTGACATGTAAATATTTACTATAAATAGAATAACCAAAAATAGAAAATGCTAAACTAAAATAAAACTACACTAATTACCTAAACTAACTTAACGGATTATTTTAATTACTCAATTCAACTAAACTAACTTAAGATAGAAATCAATTAACACAAAAAAAAAAATAACGAAAGAGAGAAAAATAAAAACAGCAAGAAATTATGAATTAAAACCAATCCCCAAATTCTTTTTTTTTATGTGGGCAAAAATAAGGAAAGACAAGAAAAGCAATAAATGTCTAAAATTGATAAAAACCCCTCCCCCCAGGTCGTCTTCTTTTTTCAATCAACAGAGAACTCTCTCTCTTCTTCTGCATCTCTCTTCCCTAATTCTGTTTCCTAATTTCTCTCTTAATCTCACTCAATTCCTTTGTTTCTTTTTCTTTTACTCCTCCGATTCTTTCTCTCGTTCCAGCTCTGCTTTATTCCTCCCTTGCTTTCCCTTTCTAATTTCTCTCTCAATCTCTCTCTCACTACTCTGTTCTTCTCCATTTCTTCTGAAACTCTTTCTCTCTTCTCTTCAGCTTTTCCTCGCAGAAGCTCTCTCTTTTGTCTCCTCTTCTTTTCTTCTTCTCAACGGCTCCCCTCTTCTCCAATTTTCCCTCTTTACCTTTCAATTCCCTCTGATTCTTCCCTCTGTGTCCTTGGTCTCTGTCTATCTCTCTTTCTAATCCTTCGACCGACTCAATTTCCCAGTTCTGTCTCTCTTCCGAATAACAGGAAGGGGAGATGTGGCGGTGGAGGTTGGAGTTTGGGCTGCGATTTGCAGCGAACTGGGTGGGGATTTGTGATTGTTTAATGGCTGCTGCTTGGTGGTTGTTGATTTACGGGGGGCGACAGTAGTGTAGCGAGGGAGTTTTGTGCGTGGTTGTGCCCTGCTGCCATGGGCAGTGCTTTGATGGTGGTTTTATTGTGCTGCCTATTGATTGGTGACTTGAAGAACGATTGTGATCCCCTGTGTAGTGGTGTGCCGACAATGAGGTGGTGGTTTTTGGAGTCTTGTGATGGTTGTGATAGCTGACCGAATGGTGTGCGTGCTGGTTGTGATTGGGCTGTCTATGGTGGATTTGTGGTATTGTGATTTTGGACTACAATTGTGGCTGTAATGGTTGGTTTTGGGGGGCTGCTATGGATAGTGGTAAGGAGATACAAGGCTTTGCAGGCATTAAGGGTGGGTTGTAGAAGGCTCTAAGAGAATGATGTTTGAGGTTTGGATGGCGCAGGTAGAGAAAATCTGGTGGTCTAGTGAAATCAGGGGTGGTGGATTTGGTTGTGACCGAATTTGAGTTTGGTCATGGGAACTTGGGGTCTTAATGTTTGTGGCAATGGATTTGGGTAGTGAGTGATGGAAGACATGGCGGTGAGGGCGTGAATGATCTGTGTAAATTTTGTGTGCTGTACGACTGATATCTGTGTATCCATGTGTGTATGTATGTCGTCTGCGAGTTTTCTTTGCAGGTTTGGACTATGGTGCTGATGGAGCTGGTGTTGCGATGGGGTTGTTTTGATGGAAGATTCCGGTGGAAATCTGGTGGTGAGGTGGTGGAGAAAGGAAGAGGGAGGCAGTGAGGCGGTGGTGAATATTGAGAGGCGGAGCTCCGGCAGAGGAGGGAAGAAATAATGAAAAAACAATCAGAGAAGAACAAGAATAAAACCCAGAAACAAAAACACAAAGAAAGAAAGAAACTAAAGTAACGATTGAAAACAAAACCCAAGCAAAATTCAACTAACTTTAAGTAATAATAATGGAAAAAAACATAATTAGATTCACGTAGAAATGAAAGAAAATGAGCCAATGCCAATAGAAAAATTTACCTTTTCAAGCTGAAAAGTGGATCTGTGATGAACAGTAGCAGCCTTCTTGAGGAAGACTATGAACAGTAGCAAGATGATGGACGCGGCTTCAAGTGTGTGTTTTTGGGTGTGAGATGTGTGTGTTTTAATCTAGAAAATCATAAAAGCAAAAGTGTTTTAGGGTTTTTCAATTCTTCCTTTTTTTCTTCCTAAGTGGGGTATTTATACTGCACAAATCTTAACCTCCAAGAAAGGATTAAAAGACCAAAATGCCCTTGACTACAAAAATTACAATTTTATCCTTAAAATCTATTTTCTCTTACAAAAATAATAATAAAAAAAATAATTAAAAAAAATGCAAATAACAAATTTGTTAATAAAAATTCACCATAAAAAAGTTAGAAACTTAGTGCTTAAAATCTAAAATGAATTTGGAACTTAAAAATTGGTGAAAAATGAATTTGGGATGTGAAATGACAATTTTACCCTTGGGCAATGAAAATTCACGAAAAAATAATTATTGACCTCAAAAATTACCAAAAACTAAAAATAAGTTTAAAACACTGAAAAGTGCATTTTTGACTCAAAATTGGTGAAAAATGAATTTAATTTGTAAAATGACGATTTTGCCCTTAGGCAATGAAAATTCACGGAAAAATAATTATTGACCTCAAAAAATTATCAAAAATTAAAAATAAGTTTAAAACACTGAAAAATACATTTTTGACTCAAAATTAGTGAAAAATTAATTTAATTTGTAAAATGACGATTTTACCCTTGGGCAAATGAAAATTCACAGAAAAATAATTATTGACCTCAAAAAATTACCAAAAATTAAAAATAAGTTTAAAACACTGAAAAATACATTTTTGACTCAAAATTAGTGAAAAATTAATTTAATTTGTAAAATGACGATTTTACCCTTAACTAGTACAAAAATAAATAAATAAATAAATAAAAAATACCAATTAAATCTAGAAAAATCATAAGAAATTAAAAAATTCACATAAAAGTAAAAATATGAATTTAAAACCCCCAAAAGTTGATAGAAAAAATATTTACAAATAAAATTACTATTTTGCCCTCCCAAATTATTTGAAAAATTAAAAATTAAAATTTGTAATAAAAAGTGCAAACATAACCCCCCAGTGTTTGAAATTAAATGGTGTGTCAAAATTTGGTGTCTACACCTGTATCAACAACTTGACCAAATTCGGCCAACTCCAAGAATGTAGAATACGTGGATCGCTAACGTTTCTAATAAATCTCCAAAAATATATGTCATATCGTTTCGCCTTAAACTGCTGCTCGTTCTCGTAGAACACTTCTTGGGACCGGTGGCCAAGATATAAAACTAATAGGCTAGTGTCGTGCGATCCAAGGTGAGGGGCTACCGTAGGGGACGGTGAAAGAAATGCAGCCATAAGCCTGATATCAAGTGCAAGTAAAAAAAATTCTATTAGAAATTTTGATGAATTAAAACAAAAAATTCACAATGTACATGAAATAGAAAAATGTTAATTTAAGTATAAAATTAATACGACTGCAACCCATCGAAATATATAGAACATGAAAAAAAATTACATGTAACAGTAAATGCACAACTCAAATTTATTTACATTGTTTATAGTAGTCCAAAAAAACTAAATAAACAAATATGCTACATCCTTAATTAAAAGAAATAAAATATACAAAAGATTTGCTAGACAAAATAGGTAGGTCGAGGACATGACGCTACATTGTGACCCGGCTGGCAACAGACACTGCATCTCCATAGTGTATCAGGATAGCGGCGATCCATTTCGTTTTGAATTCGTGACGTCCTCTATCGGCTCTGTGTCTTTTCTCTCAGTCATGTCGCATTGTAAGCTAGCGCAAAATTAGGTGTCACCCAATAAGCCTAATGCCTAATGGGGTGAAACTGGCCTATCCATATCTAAAAATATGTGAGATTTGTGTAGGTCAAATCAACTAATTCAGTAAGCCTAATCCCTGCCTTTCGACATGCGACCATAACATAGGAACATGGGAACTTTAAAGATTCTTATTTGCCGCACATGCATGTGTGTGTTCGAAAATTCACCGTTTGGAGATTTTCACCTCTACTATGATAAATCCTCATAACCACTTCATATTTGCCCACGATGCTGTTGTACTTCATAACTGAATGACGTCGTGCCTTCTCCTCATTTACGGAATATTTATCTCATTGATACTTAGGGAGTGGAAAACTAGGATTTGATGCGATCTTCCTTTTTCTCTCCCACAATGTCACACTTTAGTTGAATGTGTGTTCCACGCATGCTTTGATTGCCAACAATCTAGTGCTGCGTAATATTTTGTTAAAATACTCGGCAACATTAGTTGATATGTGTCCCCACCTATACCTCTCGTCCTTGCAAAGCGCCTATTGATGCAGTTGAACAAATTCACCTATTAGCTATCGATGTGCCTCATTATTGATAGTTCCAATTTGCCTTATAAATTCATCATATTTTCTTTCTTGTCAGGCAGATCCGGTAGTCCACACAAGACCTTTCAATCTGAAAGAATATGCATAATTCTGTTATAAGTTCAATATGCAGTACAAAAATTTTAACATCAACGTAAGTGTAAAATATGTATTATAGAATTATCTTACTGCTGATTTTTAAATTTTTTATGAAATTAGTTTGGACATAAACCAAGCAGAATCTGTAGATTGCATTGCCATCCAGCCAATTTTGCATGGCGTTAATAATGCCCTTGTGCTGGTCGGATATGATGCAAATTTTTTAGATATTTTCAAAAATGTACTAGTGCAACTGCTGTATAAACCAACCCCAACTATGATTTCTTTCTTCATCCACAAGGGCAAAAGCCAGCGGTAGAAGTTGATTGTCTACATCGAAACCAACGGCAACTAAAAGTTTGGATTTATATAGCCCCTTCATGAATGTCCCATCTACGCAAATAATAGGTTTTAGGAACCTGAATGCTTCGATGGTAGGCTCGAAAGCCCAAAAGACGTAGTAAAAAATAAAGCACTGCGATGTGCTCTGCGGATGGTGCAACCAAGAGACAATTGTACTGGGGTTGGTCATTACTAACTCCTGCAAAAATGCTAGTAACTGCACTATAAAAGTGAACCAATCATTGTACACTAAGTTAATACACCTTCGCCATGCATACCACGCCTTTTTGTACGTAATATCACAACTGAACTTCTGCTTAACTACTGTCTGTATTTCTTTGACTAGGAACAACGGACCATTATTTATATGGTTCACAATGTACTCGGCAATGATCTGAGAGCTCAATTGTCGGTGATCGTTAGAGTTCGACAAGCAAATGCAACTATGCACATTCTGCAAAGTCACAATCATCCACCGTTGATGTGTACTCCGAAGTGTGGCTCTTAGCTTAAAATTACATGGAGTGACAGGGTTTCAATGTTTATAGATGACATAACACGTATGTGGACTGCTTTTTTTAACTATGTACTCCCTGTTGTACTTAACTGACCACAATCTAACAGCTTGCTTAATATCGTCCTTTGTTTGGAATAATTGTCCCAGCTCTAGTTCTTGTGTCTGCTCATTCCACGTATTCAAACGCATGTAATTTTTGTGGTTCATAGGGTCAAATGCCATCATTGCTTCGACACCTTCAATATCTCACAGCGACCCTATGGCTTCAAACATACCGCTTGTGTAAGAAATGCTAGGACCTGCCTCGTCCATCTATCTTGTTTGATTCCCCGAATCCTCGTGCTTCGAGTCATCACTTTCTGGTTTTGGTTTGGAATCTTCATCATCTTGCATACCAAGTTCATCAAGCACCTGTATAATATTCACCTGTTGAAACACTTGTATAATATTCGATTGTTGAATCACCCGTGTAGTATTCAGCATGAGATGTGAAATGACCCGGAGATGGCGCCAAAGTACCATAACCATCCGAATACTACTAGGTTGATTCATATGTCTACCCCTACAATGGGGTCTACAATGAGATGGATTGGGAGACAACGGTGTTGCTTCATATTCAGTAAAAGGTTACCGTAACCCTCAGAAATCTCTAGTAAGGAAGACACACCTGTTGTTGGATATGGGTCATATTCTGCAGGCCCATACTCGAGCCCCATAGGTTGGCATTCATTTGGTTCTCCTCTACCTGAACATAAATCTCACACGGTGTTTGAGGCGACATTATCTGCTTCATATAATACAAATTATCCACATCATCGTCATATGTTATCGGCACACTCATATAATTAGACCCGCCAATATGACTTTTCAGTAAAAGATTTATCTTACCAACTTCGCTGGGGTGCATTTGCATAGTATTGTATACTTTATTAACCAAACCGCTAAACTTTGCACGTTCCCTAACTATTATCATTTTATTGCACCTCGGAGGATCGCAGGCCAATGATCCCCCATTGTCTACAATTTTTCCTCCTCAATACAACTGGATAATCAAACTATTGTCCATTGAAAAAACTTGTCTATTACTCACAAACAAAAAATTAAAATATTTAAAGTTAATATAATAATTATCCACGAGCTACATAATTAAAATATTTAATTCAAAAACAAAAATTAAAACACTTATTTTGCCTAATTATTTCAAATAATACAAATCATAAAGATTAACTACAACATAACAATATTAATGGGCAAATAAATATAAAAAATTATATTGTGCATACGACATTAATATTATTCATGTAAAGTAAACATCTTAACATCAGAATTTTAACATAATAATAAACACATTTGCATATTTTTTACATAATACATGTTTTTTAACATAATTAATAATCGGCTGTAGGAAAACCTACATTTTTTAAAATTACAATAGCAAAAATAATTTTAACACAATACAATTACAATAATTTTAACATTAACCCTAAACCCATTCTAACATTTTAACATAATCCACTAATTTATTATACATAATAGTTTATAATTTGCACATAAATAATTATCCGTGTTAAAATATATTTTTTCATATTGCTATATAAAACCTTAATCTTAAATAAACTCTAATAATTTTAACATATTTTTAACATTTTAATATAACAAGTAAACTATTATTTATAATACATGTTTTTCAATATCTAATTATAAATGGAAAAATAAACATTTTCATGCTACTGTACAAACTAATTTTTAACATAACACAGTGAAAATATTTTTAACACAATAATAAAGGCACTTTAACATTTTAGCACATAATCACAATTTTATTATCCATAATAATATAAAATTTTAGCATCACTAATTACCATGTAAAAATAAAAATAGCTATTTCAACATTACTATATAAATTTAATCTTAATATAATATAATCACAATTATACAATGAAAATAATTTTAACATAATATTTTTAACACAATAATAAAGGCACTTTAACATTTTAGCACATAATCACAATTTTATTATCCATAATAATCTAAAATTTTCACATAACTAATTATCAAGTAAAAATAAAAATAGCTATTTCAATATTACTATATAAACTTAATCTTAATATAATATATTCACAATTATACAATGAAAATAATTTTAACATAATATTTTTAACACAATAATAAAGGCACTTTAACATTTTAGCAAGCAATGACAACTTTATTATCCATAATAATCTTAAATTTTAACATAACTAATTATCTATGTAAAAATAAAAATAGCTATTTCAGCATTACTATATAAACTTAATCTTAACATAATATAATCTCAATAATACAATGAAAATAATTTTATCATAATATTTTTAACACAATAATAAAGGCACTTAAACATTTTAGCGCGTAATCACTAATTTATTATCCATAATAATCTAAAACTTTCACATAACTAATTATGCATGTAAAAATACCTAAACCCTAAACATACTATATAAACTTAATCTTAACATAGTATAATCACAATAACACAATTTACATAATTTTAACATAATATTTTTAACTTAATCATAAAGGCAATTTAACATTTTAACATAATCACTAATTTATTATCATAATAACCTAAAATGTTCACATAACTATTTATCCAAGTCAAATTAAATATTTCAACATTACTATATAAACTTAATCTTAACATAATATAATCACAATAATACAAATAAAATAACTTTAACATAATATTTTTAACGTAATAATAAAGGCCATTTAACATTTTAACATAACAACTAATTTATTATCTATAATAATCTAATTTTTACATAACTAATTTTCCATGACAAATTAAATATTTCAACATAAACTTAATTTTAATATAATATAATCACAATAACCCTAAAGCTAATAATTTTAACATAAAGACCAAAAAAGAATTTTTAGCAACTTAAAGGTACTAACCCTAAAATTCCAGTGACTAGGGAGGGGACAAAATCAAAATTTTTGAAATATTGGAGGACCAATAAATTAATTTCCAGCAACTTAATTGGACTAAATGAAAATTGCAGCCACCAATGAAGGGTCAAAATCAAATTTCCAGCAACTTCAAGTTCAAAAAATTAAAATTCCAGCAAAACGAATGGTTGAAAACGAAATTCTGGCAATAGATGAAAATTCCAGCAACAGTAAGGATAGAAAATGTTAAGTTGAAAAATAATATTACTAACTACACATAGTAAAATTGTACAGGCTTAAAGACCAAGGGTTAATCTATAATTAGTAGTAGTTCATAAAAATATAAAACAAAATAATAAAAACTCTGACCATATAATAAAACTACCAATAACTACCAAAAGTTAATTTACTAAGATAGTGTAGCAAAAGTTCCTACTGCAGGGATAACTACCAATAATCACAATTTATTAATATCTAATAAAAATATTGAACCTAGCTCTATTTATAAAATATTTAAATTGATATTTGGAATACTAACCTTCAATGCCAAAATCCTACTGAATGTGACAATTTCTTAGCCTCTGCAACCCTCTTTTCTATTGATATTGCACTAGTTTTCCAACCTTCCTTTCACCCACAGCCTTATGCAACTTTCAACCCACCCCTGCAAGATTAAACATTTTAGTTAGATGGCCAAGAGAGAAAGAGAAAGAGAAACGCAATTAGAACAAGAATCTTTCACACGTTATGGACGGAAAATAGAGAAAGAGTAATCACCAAAAACAAAATGATTTTGCAAGAGAGTCAGTGAAAGAGAAAGAAAGAAAGAATCTGCCCAATGCACGTAGAAGTTGCTTAAGTTTGTGAATGAATGAAGAAGAAAGAAGGAAAGAATGGCAACAATTATAGAGGCATCCGGCTAGGCATTTAGCAAATTAAAAAAAAAAAACCACTTTTTAAATTTTTGGTCAACAAAGCCATTACTTTCGCTACATGACATGCCTAACAAAGCCATTACTTTCTCTGCATGGCATGCTTGGCAGAGCAGGCTTCATCAGCCTTCTGCGTCCCATGCATGCCAAGGTTGCAGAGCAGTCACGTTTAAAGCCAAAATACACGGCTTGCTTTCACAACTGGTAGCAATTTGAATTTAATGTGAGAGTCACCGCGCTGTCCTTGTGCGATGACTCTCACAATAAATTCAAATTGCACAAAACCCCCCTAAAAGTAATAAAAAAAATTCGGGGGATAAGATACAATTAAGAATAATTGTGAGAGTCACCGTACAAGGACAGTGCGGTAACTCTCACATTAATTCCTAATTGCCATCAACTCCCAAACTTAAAAAAAAAAAAAAATACTTGTGGGAGTCACCGCACAAGCATTGTGCAGTGACTCTCACATTCAACTCCAAATTGCACAAAAGCTCCCATTCTGACACACATTGCCCATGTTTTAAAAAAAAAAAAATTAAACTGTCGCTGCACACTCCTTGTGTGATGACTATAAACCGAGAAACAAAAAAAAAAAAAAGGATTCCAAAATGGAGACTTTTTTTAAAACAACAATAATCAAAGAAAATTGCCCTTTTTGACAAGTGAAGTTGTATTCATGTGGTGTCACAAAATACCAAATCACTACAATTATTTCTTTTTCTTTTCTTTTTTTTGGGGAAGAAATCACCAGAGCAAATGGTCGATATGTTCAGTTCTCATGATTTATACGTGCAGATACTTGTGTTTTTAAACTCGGATCGGACCGGCCGGTTGAACCGGTCGAATCGGGAACCGGCCAAGTGTCCGGTCCGAGTTAGAATAAAAACTCGGTTTTCTAAAACCCGGTCAAAAACCGGGTTTGACCGAGCAAAACCGGAAACCGCCCAGTTTTTTTTTTTTTTTTTACAAATCTAGCCACATTAATGCTCCACACTTCATTAGATATGGGTCCTTATACATGTTTGTGGGCTTCTATATTCATTGTTTGAAAAAAATGGATTCCAACAATTATTTGTCTTTGAGTTTTGACAATGATATGGGCCCATTGACATACATCCAACAAATGAACATCAATGCTAAATCAGTACATGATTTTTATTTGCTTGGCCCAATTATCGGTCAAAAGACAACCAACTTCTTTGACCAATTACAAAATATTAGTGGTGCCTCACATCTACTTCTTTATACTAATTATATTAAAAAGTGAATAATTTGAGTCCATTATATTTATTGCTAATTTTTTCAATTCAATGCTTTTTTAACTATTAATAGCAAGATATTAGAATGGTTATTGAGGGTATTTTGGCTATAATTTTTTGGACTAACAACTAAAATTAAGAAAAAAATTAGTAAGTGTATATATGTGTTTTATATATATATATATATATATAATATTTATGACATCATCCGGTTCGACTCCGAATCGACCCCCGGTTGAACCCATTGACCCCTGACCCCTGAGCTCAGCCAGGTCAATACCCGGTCCGAGTTTGAGAACATAGGCAGATACCTGTCACATCTTGGCTGCAAAATTGCTATTGGCCAATAACGCCATTTTACTTAATTTTCAATAACTTAATAGAAGTCGGAAGTAAAAAGGTGTTACAAATATAATGCTTTGATACTTCAAACTGAAATTAATCCAAAGAGAGATATATAATACCTGGGCGACAAGCACACACAGACACCTTTGATTTCTGGGGAGGAAAAAAAAAAAAAAAGGCAAACAGAGAAAGACACACATACACAGGAGCCAATATGTATGTATGCATGCATGTACATTTATTTTTATCTAGAATCACAATACATCTTTCTGGTACGTAGTGAATCCTAAAAAGAGTTTAAAGAAAATTAATAAAACAATGAAAAAAAAAATGCGGCTGCATGCCCCAGAAAAATAAACTCAGAATCCCCTAAAGGGTGGAGAATTCCTGCTGAAAAGAAGCATAAAATTTTGAAATCTAAATGAAGCATTGTGGTGTCAGAACAAATGACTTACACATTCATACATCTTCCTTCCCCCTTTTCTTTTATATATATATATATATATATATATAGAACTCCTGTCTAGTTCTTGTTTGTCTTGGATTCCCACCTGTAAAACCACCGATCGATGATGGAGTTTAATTGGGATCGCCTCTCCAGCCAGCAACTTGAGTCCTCTTTTCCTTAGCGATTACAAGGGGAACAGTAAAACTCTTGTGACCATTTCATATCGGAAGCAGCAGGATACGGTAATTTCCTTCGGAGAGAGAGGTTGGGTTTGTTTTTATTCTTGATTTTTTTTTTTTTTTTGATTAAATGTTTCCTCAACCCTTCTAAGTTCTAGGAGTTGACTGGTTGAAAAAAAAATGCAGAAGTTTTTTGGGAAGTGAATAGTAATTTCAAGAAAGTACTACCATACAATACAAGTACTAACATTTATTGAGTGCCAAAGGCCAGAAAGGAGACAACAACATAGCTCTCCCGAAGACCCTCGACGCTGGCTATGATATGATTTTAGCTTACAAGTGCTTATATCGTTTCAGTTTTTCAACCATTATTCGAATGGGATTCTTGAAGGTGTCTATACACACACACACGCTAAAAGGATGAGGGGTGAAAAACAGCATTTGGAAGCTAAACAGGCCTAAAGCATGTAAATTTACGGATGCAGCAGGAAATGAGAGCTAGTGGCTTCCACTTTGTCTTTCTTTACTTCACTCTTTTTCTGGTCTGGTTAGAAGTTCATGTGACATTCTCTTTGTAACCTTTTTGGCTTTTTCTTGAAAATTAAAGCAATGACACAACTGAATTTGTTACAGAAATTTACCTCCCAAGCAGCGAGCTGGTTCCTTTACAGAGTGACCCGTTTATATTGGTACTATCAAACATCAATGCCAACTTAATCATACGCTTTTTAAGTGTTATGACACTAACTTCAAACTCCAAATTGTCATAACTTGTTCATTGAACATATATTGTCGGTTTAGGCTGATCCAATTCGTAATATATAGTTTTAATTTGAACAAAGTTATTTCATCATCGTGTGTGCAGTTTCTGCATTCAAATTTATGGAATTCTGCGAATTATGTCGAACTCTTTGCCAGCATTGGAGGGTAAACTAAGACAAATTTATGTTTATGGTATCCACTGTCAGGAAACAAGAGACAGAAAGTAAAGTTAGTCCTAATTATGTACTGCAAGCAAGACATTACCGACTTAATTAAGATGTGCAATCGAATGCTTAACTTGATACATAGTATAAAATGGAAGCTTCTCTCCAAATGCTAAATCTCCATTATTCATACATGTCAAAAAGCTTTCCATCATAATGGGTTAATCATTCAAGAGAAAACTCCTCTAGTCGATTAAGGTCTAGTGACAAAACCCTGGAAATAAACTGAAATTACAACAAAAATTAAGAAATCACTTGATTAAAACTATTACTGGCTAAGCAAGCTTCTAATCAAGGCTGCTTGGCTGGTGTCTGAATTTGCCAGCAATTCAGACAACCGCTCACTTAGGTCATCAACCTCTCTGTGCAAACTTTTGATATAGTTGCACGTCTCCTGCAAGATCCTCGCTGCTGAAACCTGCAAGAAGCAACCCATTTCTTCAGCTGGAACTTTCATTCTACAGAGTGAGATCTAATTGATGTTATATAACAACTTCGATTTCAACATTAATGAACACTTTAATCATGGAAATATTCAAGGGATTTCCAGAATACTTTTCAATTGTTAAATCATTACTTAGTTTGACAAGAAGTCACCTAGTAACATTATGTTCATAAATTTTTCTTTATATACTACTCTTAACTGTCCTTTACACCAAAAATGCTCTTCGTGAATTTGTTAAAACGAACCCTTTCATTGACCACCCATGTACACTAAATAATATCCCAGCTGGAGATAGCTTACAAGAGAATGTGAGACACGAATAACATACCTTGTCCGGGTATCTATTGCGAATCTCAGGAAGAAACTGCTGCAACTTAGATACAAGATCAATGATTTGATCATCACTGATCCTTGAAGCTGCTGAATGCCTTGATCTTGACCTTCTGCTTGACATCTTCTATAACACTAACTGAATGTATCAACCGTGTAATATGTTTAGTTTTGTTTCACTGATGAATGATAATCTGATGTTTTTCCTTTTTTCTTTCTGAGGAGTGAACAGAATGGCATACAAGGAAGTATAGCAGCTAGCTATCCTATCCAGGATGAGTAGTAAGATTTTATGCACTATTGATTATAAGCTCAAAAGTGGTGGGGGGAGCAATGGATAGGGAGTATGCTAGTGCTAGTGCTAGTGCTGCACAAGAACACAGTGGCAGGTAAAGTAAGGGCTTCTTGGACTAAAGAAGAAAGCTTGCATGAATAAAATCAGTGGGCTCAACTTGTCTTTAAATAGGGTTTTTGGGGTAGGAAGCCGTAGAAGGCTGTAAATAAGTCCAACCGAGTTGTATATGATAATGCCCCGGTCTTAATTTGGTTTCTTTAACGAGTTTAAATTTCATTTATTTAACTCTTTAAGTCTGCAACCAACGAGTTTTTACATTTAATTTTCTAACAATTTTATTTTTATATATAATTATCGAATTTGTTACTTATCAATTTAGAGTTGTTTAACAAATACTAAATTTGTCCAAACTTGAAATGGTTTCAGAACATAGGATCCTGCATTTAGCAGATTGGTTCAATTTTTAGCTAGTTAAATTCGTACTTTTTTGTGGGCTTGGTATCAGCTGGTTACAGAGTTTTGTACACACTCTATCTTTACTTGCATGTATTTGAGAGAGAGTTACTAGTCAATTAGTTAGTCTCTAACTGTTAAACCAGAAAGCAAAGCTGTGTGTGTTAGATTATACTCGCAATATCATGCTATACATTTTATCACAAAAATCTCCATTCATACATGATAAAAAAAAAAAGTGACACCATTTCACGAGTCCACTAACTAAGCTTAAAATCATGATTAATACTACAAAAATATCAAATCCGGATTTGTTTCAGTCCTGAATCCAGAAGAGAACATGATCAAGAATCCAATGAAAGTTGACTAGTCAAAATAATCTTCATCTCTCTTACAACCTCGTTGTTTCCTCAAATAGAAAGGCAAAAATCAAAGACGACACGTAGAGCTCATAAGCCGAAGACTTTGCAATGTCGACCTTTATTTGAGCAATTCACGAAGATCCCTTTCACCGAAAAGAGTAGTTTATAATTATTGCTGCATTGAGGTCATTCTCCAGCGGTTATGACGGAACCGAATTCATGTTCATAGCTTATCTTCTTCAGTCACAGCCTCACGGCCGATTTTGTCCACTACCATGTTGCATTAACTCCAGCGGCTGCTCAACCGATTAAATAAATTTTCTTGGGGTGATATTTTTAATTGTCATAGAAAGTTTTAAATTTTGTTTAAATATTGGTCAGCATTTTCTTTATTAGGTCGTTCATTGTACATAATTTAAATCATAACAAAATTTAGCATATAATTCATATACTTCTTGATGATTAGATCAATGTATATATAATATATTAGCATACAATTTGTGTACAATCAATAGTTCAAAGGTGCAAAAGAAGCTAAAATTATGGCAACAGTAAAATGTTTGATCAAATAGCAAAAGATAGTCAATTTTTTATCTAAAATTGTCAAATAACTTGCATTAACCACGAAATGGATTATGAAATTGCACTATTTATTTTAAACAGAGAAGATCTGATACCCAATTAAAATATCTAAATTTGGTTTTGAAGTCTTAAAGGTTAAAAAATAATTATTCTGTAACCTTTTGCTTGCATACAATAAATTGACTGCTAGTGAATGGAAGTGAAAAATCTTGCAGCATAAAGTTGTCATACCAAGAAAAGCTAAAACTTCACTAAAGTTTTCAACAAGTAACCATAAAATCATCTGTGAAAAGGAATCCAAATATTACAACTATTTTTTTCAACTATGGCATGTTTTAAGTGTTTAACTTTTCCCTATTTACCAACCAAAAAAAAAAAAAAATTGCCAGACTTCTAAAATAAATCAAGTTATGTTGGAGAAAAATGCTTCAAAACTTTTTTGAGGTTATCTAGAGACCATTTTTGCTTCGAGAGTTTCAAAAGATATGCAGAGAGTTTCATGTGAAATATACCTGTTTTTGGCTTTTTTTTTTTTCTTTTTGATTTAGAAAAGGAAAAGAAGACAACAAAATAATAATAAAAAAGCACTTTGATTTAAGTTTTGCGTCCCCACCTAATTTTACCTAACATTAATTCTATCTGAAATACAATGAAAGAAAGATGGATAAATTTACAAAATCTCAATTCTCATCCTTATAAGTGACAACGATAAGGTGTTCTACAAAACACCAATTAATATGTACGCTTAGTTACAGAAATGTTATCCGGCGAACATAATCATTTAACCGAACTTCTAACACAAGATTCAACTAAATTTGTCTGGGAAATATCACAATGTTTCCATAATTAAAAAATCGTGTTTAATATACTTAACATAGAACATTGTAATGCTATGAATTTCGGACTTAAAAATAAGAAATTTTGATCGATCGACAAGCATATCGAATACTTGCCCAAAAATCCCCCCACCAAAAAAAAAAAAAAAATGCTTCTTTTAGACCGCTTCAGCAGCCTATGAACTGATGTTAATTTAAGATTTATCAGTACCAAGACAAAAGGAATCCTAGGAACTAAATAGCTAGCTGGCTAGCTAGTTCTTTTTTCTTCCTGGAATATTTTTAATGTGTTCATGAGAAGCCCAGCACCTGGAAATCTAATGAGTGCAAAAACACAAATGGATTCTATTTTGTTTATAATTAGTACAAATACGGATCACGTCTAAGTTGGCAAATTAACATGGTGTGTCTGTGTACCTAATTAATCATATATCTCAATCTCAAGCTCTTTAATTATGAACCCAAATTTATTGATACTTATCAGGTTTATACTTATTACAGCAACAATTATTATCAGAAAGACATGATTTTTCATGAACACGTGCTTGTGACTCATCCAATGATCGAAAGCCTAGAGATTCCACCAACATTAAATTTCGTTTCGTTTACTATGATATATGTATATATTATTTCTTGATGATCAGAAAACCTGAAGGGTTTGAATCATTTACACTCGAAGCTGGATAACATTATTGAACCTAGCCTAATGATTAAAAGTTTTGATTTTTTTTTTGGGTCTTAAATCAAGGTTATTTTCAATCTTACAAGCGAATGAATCATAAATAGCCATAGAATTATACTCTTTTTTTAGTTTGAACCAAATTTAAATGTGCCATGTTGGTTTGAAACAAAAAAAATTATTCACATTTGCCTCACAAACATGTTGTGAAATATTACTGCAATCTACCTACTACATTTAAGTATTAACCGATCACCTACTGCTGCAGGAGCAATTTTTCATGAAAAAATAAACATTTTTTCTCATCTAGTTTTCCTGCATGGCAGCGTAAGACTGCATTTTAAAGTAATGCTAGATAAAAAGAATAGGAATGCTCAGCGTGCCTCTCGGAGCACATGATTTTCATCCAATAGACAGCGAGGACTGAACTCTAGATCACGAGGGACCATTTTTTTTTTTTCCTCCCCTTTATATCATCATATTCCTCTATCAGAATCCAATGGACTGCTGTATCGTTCATAAATATAATTAGTCCTTGTCGAGACTCCAAGAAAGATGCCTGCTAAAACTTCTTGGCATATGCATGCAACTATCAGCTCATGTTACACAAGCCAGAGATGTTTTTGATTTAGCCCTTCCTTACTGACTGAGTTGAACCTTGAATTTAATAAGTTACATCAGTCTACAGCATACTGTCATTGTACGCACGGACCCGGGTCTTCTCATTTTCCCTCTTTTCATTTCTCCTAAGTTGAACAAGGTGTAAAATTGTATAGTAATATGGTGTGATTGTTTAGAATTATAGTGTAACTATGTAAAACTATTGTATAATTATTTTTTACGCAAAATAAGTTGTTTTTGAAGTCTATTTTAGCCTTCTTAATTCAATTTCGTCCGTCAATTTTTTATCTTTAAATTTGAACTGTAAACTTGTGCAAAATGATACTTATCAGACCCCTTGACTATGTACGCATGAAGTATGCATTTCTAATCGTTTGGAGCACTACGTGATGTATACATTGTAAAATTTTTTGACGATGACTTTTCTTTTGAACAATGATATGGCAATTTTTTTTTTTCCAAATTATCTTTGAAAAAAAATGGTAAATTTTCAAAAAAGTAATGTGTTCCAATAAAAACTTATCACTTTTCTTCAAAAGTTTAATATTTGTCAGTAAATTTTCATTCAGACCAAACTCCCTATCTCCATTGCTTTGCAAACTACTAATTCAACTTCTTAATTGTCACGGTAATGTAAGTGGGAGAAGATAGAGGATCAAGCTTGGAAGTATTAGCATTGTAGCAAGAATTTAACTACCACAAAAATGGTCAGCACCGACCAAATGGTCTTGTTTTCACCTGGTTATAGTTACTTAATTGTGGTGATTGACATATGAAAATCCTACTCGTAGTCAATACATAGATAGATGAGATACTCACTCCTGGGGACCATTTCAACTGTTTGTGTCGTTTTACTTGATGTCATTAATTAGTTGGAATGTTTGCTTCCTACGCATAATTTTATCATTTGATCCATTAAGGAATCCTTAATTAACAGAAATAATTTAATTAGACTTGATATGTGTCTCATTGCAATCTCTATTTTGTGTGGTAATTAGCCCAAATACAAGTCGACAAAACATCAAGCATACATGAATGATGAATGAATAGTAAGTTGCAATGAAAGATCTGCTTGTTTCGGGCTGGATTTATTTTCAATTTTGTTTGTATTATATTTTTAATACCTACTACAACTGTCACAAAAATAACAAAAATACAAATATATTAACTGCTTGTGATTAATTTCGTAATTAACTGTAAGGCAAGATACCTAGAAATCATAGATTGGCTGATGATGATTTATTAAATTTGAGTTGAGAGTAAGAGTTTAATAATTAGTGCACAGTACTTTGATTCAGCATCTTCTCTTCGTCCAATGCCCTGAAGAAAGAGTAATATGCTGGTACTCTATTATGCCATCCACGATGTACGAGTACCACACTAATAGGGAATTAAATGTAAATATCTTGTCCTATCTTGAGTGATTGCATCGATTTATGGGAAAATTTTGTCCAAATTTTAGAGCAAGAATTATTTTGTTTATTCAATGGATTAGATTAGGTAAAATTTTCTTTATGGTAGTATTCGTTGAACATGCACTAACATTTACACTTTGTTGTTTAAGATCATTTACACTTTGTTGTTTAAGATTTACTTTAACATAAATTTTCACTCTTAGATTTTGATATTTGGTATAGTTACCCCTGTAGTGTCTTTGCTGAAATACTGGATCCAAGGCCTCGAAAGTTTATTCTTGTCTAGTTCGAACTAGTTGAAGTTGATATAACTGTCTAGTATTTTTGTATAACTGTCCAAAATTTTGATGTAATTGTCTAGTATTACGATGTAACCAGTTTCACATTAAAACGACGTCATTTTTATATTGGCTTTGCTGGTTGCATCTCGTTTGTCTATTTTTTACACTTTTAACCTAAACCATGAACTGGTGCCTAACTAAAACTTGTGATGCCCCTTGTCTGTGAAATACTAGCCAGTTGTTTCACAAGGGAAAAGCTGTTAGCAAAAAACAATAAAACGCTCAAGTATTTGGAGAAAGATGGATGATAATTTTATTTTATTACTGACTTATTTATACATAGATGAATTGCAACTAATAGAGAAAATGACTCTTCCAACATTCTTAGGAAATTCTCAAGAATCCCCAATATTTCTCTAACAAACTAAAAAATAAATAACTAAACTCTTTGCAACAAAAATTCAAAAATCAAATAGGAACTAATTGGGCTAACTCAAATAAAAACAAATAAAATTCAATCAATCAAAATCTTGCATATTACAATTTGAAAAGATTTTATTTTATTACCAATGGACTTATGGCAAATATAACACTTGCTATCACTGCTCCTTCCTATTTTTGCTGTAAACTCTAATTTTGTCTGTCAATACTTCAAATTTTGATTTTGATAATCCCTTTGTTAACTTTCTTAGTACCATCTTCTTTGTTGAATTTTTCATTTTGAGAAAGAGAAGTACATACTGATTTGCAGCCTTTTATGTTGAATTTTTTTAGCAACTCCCTAGCATATTTTTGCTATCCAATAAAAATTCCATGTTGAGTTTGTTGAATCTCCATGTTTAGAAAAAATATCATTTTTCCTGAGTCGATCATTTCAAAAGCTTGCGTCATTTGAGCCATAAACTGCTTAATTAGGTTTATATTGCTTCCAATCATAAGTAAGTCCATGAAACAACAATCAAGCAAATCAATGAAACAACAATCAATCATTTTCAACAAGTTTGATATACAAAGTTGATTCAATCATGCTTTTGTTGAACCCCATCTTCTCTAGTTCTTCATCAATCCTGCTATACCAAGCTCTTGGAGCCTGTTTTGAGCTGTATAGTGCTTTTTTAAGCAAGTACACCTTGCTTAAATTTGCTACAAATCTTTCAAGCTGTTCAACAAAAGTTTTTCCCTCTAGGTAGCCATTTAAAAAAGCAGACTTCACAACAAGTTGATAAATTAGCCACTGCTTTTGTGATGAAAATACTAGGAGAAATCTAATAATATCCAACCTTATCATGAGTGCAAATGCTTTTGAAAATTCTACACCATATAGTTGAGCATACCCCTTTATAACTAGCCTTGCCTTATACTTGCTTGCAAAACCATCACATCGAGTTGGTTCTGTTAACCCACTTTATGCTTTTTTATGTTGTGGCCTGTTCACAAATTGCCAAGTTTGGTTTTTTTTCAATTATCTAGATCTCCTCCTCCATTGTAGCAATCCATTTTGGACACCATATCCTAGAGGTTCAAGCACTATTGCATTACAGCATTGATAAATTTCTGCAAGTGTCCTTGTGCCACTTATAAGAACATTATAAATTGTGCTATCTTCATGCAACTCTACTTTTTCTTCCCTTACATTGATGTTTTCTAGTTCTTTTTTGTCCCATTCAAAGCAAAAGTTCTTGCCTTTCATTTTAAGAAAAAATAATTTAACACCACATGAGTCAGCAATAATACTCACGTTATTCTTAAATGTAACAGAATAAGCCTTCTCAAGTCATTGTGCAACACTTAGCAAGTTCTTTATTAATCTTAGGTACAAACAACACATGTCACTTTACCTTTAACTTTTATAAACTACCCAATGCCAATTCTGACTCTTGATATTTCTGACTTAACTATGAATTAATCATGTATTGTTTGAATATTTGTTTGCAAAATAGGTTGCTACAAAAGGTTGTTCTTCTCCTGTTGTTGATTCATAACTTGAGCTTGTTGCTCTTTGGTTTTCAGATTTTTCCATATGACCCATTTGACTACAAGCCCTGCAATAAACATTAGGTCTAAACCAATAGTATTGTTCTGAATGTGAGTTTTCTTATAGTGTTGACATCGAGGAAATTTGCCTTTGTTGCCATTGCTTGACCTTCCTTCTGTTACCACTGTTGTTTATTGTCTTTGTTTTTTGGTTGACCTTGACCTTTCTCGTCTGCCTTAAATGCTCTAACAATGACTCCTTCATCCCTATAAACATTCCATTGCTATTGAGCTTGAAGTGCATTGAGAAATTTTACCAAAGATATTACTAACAAATCTATAGATTTTTCAAGGGCTGAGATTTTGGATTCAAACCTCTTTGGTAAGGTCACCAATATTTTCTTAACGACCCTACTATCAAGAAGTTCTTCCAATAATATAATCTTGTTGACCATCTGTAGCAATCTGTCTGTACAGTCCTTCAATGCTTATATTTTCTTCAACTTTTACATCTCAAATTCCCGTTTTAGGTTCAAGACTTGCATTCGCTTTGTCTTGTCATTTCCCTAATATTCTTGCTTCAAAAAATCCCATGCCTGTTTTATAGTTCCATAGGTCACGATCTTGGCAATTATATCTTCTAATAATGCAAAATGAATACAAGTCTTAGCCTTATGCCTCTTTTTCCTATCCTTCCTATAATTCTCATTTGAACAATTGTTGGATCCTTAGGAAACGGCGCAATTTCATCTGTTTCCAACTTCCATAGTCAATTTGCTTCTAAATATGACTCCTTGTTCACATGCCATGCATGGTAGCAGACAAGAAATTACATCCTGCCATAGATGAAGGTTAGTTGTTTTAGTTTTTAGATGAAAGGCTCCTCACTAATTTACTCACATAGGTCCCTTAAGAAAAGGGCTCTAATATCACTTTGTTGGCCAAAAAGTAGTAAAACATTCAAGTTTTTGGGAGAAAGATGAGATGATGATTTCATTCCACTACTGACTTATTTATACATAGATGAATTGCAACTAATAGAGAAAATCACTCTTCTATTACCTCATAAATCCTCAAGAATCCCTAAATATTTCTCCAAGAAACTAAAAAATAAATCCCTAAACATTCTCCAACAACAATTCATAAATCAAACAGATACTAATTGGCTAACTCAATTCAAAACAAATAAAATTCAATCAACCTAAATCTTACAGATTGCAGTTTGACAAGATTTTATTTTATTTTATATTTTACAAGCAACTTTGTAGCAAATATAGCACTTGCTATCAAAAGATAATAATAGCCTTATAAGAGAACTTTTCATGAGTAATAGTGAAACTTTGATGATGTTATATTAGTGTCCCATGTTAAAAACAATATTTATGATCCAATACAACATAATTACAAAAGATTAGGAAAAAATTAGAATGTAAATAAGAGAAAATTTGTAAAGCTAATAAATAAAAGGAAGCCACTCATCTTCTCTCTAAACTATCTCAATTGTTAGAAGAAAATCATGAGCCTAGAAAGATAAAAACAAATTTGTTTAACAGCTAGTTTGGGACTTGTAGGGGAAAAAAGAAAAAAGAAGAAGAAATGTGTATGAGAGAATGGAGAGAAGAGAACATGAGATAAGAGAATAGAAGGAAAGTGATTTTTATTTGGAAGTTTAGAAAAGGAAAGGTTATTTCTTGCATGAATTTACATGTTTGTTTTTGTGTTTAAGTAATGTGATAATTTAATAAACATTCCTTGAGATTTTTGATAATTTTACTTGGCTCCTCAAAGGTTTCCAATATTGAGCTGACTTCCCTTATTTGAGTTTTAATGTAACAATGTCAATCTACAATGCATAAAAAATATGAAATGCTGAAAGTTATTATCATTCCTAAGTTAAGTTTCATGGCTTATAGAAAATTAATATGAAAGAAAGAATTTGATATTACAAAATTACTATAGCAAGTTGCAAAGAGCTAAGTAGATTACAATCAAATAATGGAGAGCTTTAAATATCTAATTCTTAATGTTTGAAATACTTAGATACATAAGAAATTAAAATAATACATTTAATTTAAAATTACTTAAAATTACAAAGGAAAAAAAGTAAAAATTTAATCTCCATTGGCAATAATAAAATTGTCCACATTCTTACACGCCATTGGATCTAAAAATGAATGCCTTAATTTTTCCTCAAAAACTTTTTTTAAGTACTTTCAAGCATCAAGAATTATATATCTAATTCTATCAACAACTTTGTTATAACACTCCTAATCATTTACTGTAAGTAATTTCTTTTTAAAATTAACTAATCTCATTTTTCTTATTTTTCAAATCTGTTTTTTTAGTTAAGATATTGTATCATGCAAAGGTAATTTGAGAAAGAAAATACATTTAAGCATTTTGTATGAATTTTTTACATAGATGGATTGATTTTGTTACACAAGAAGTAAAAATGGAGAAGGAAACTGGACTGTTGAAAATCTCAGGTTTGTCAGAAATCTCACGGAATTATCCCTAAAAAAATTTAGATTATATGTATGTATGTACGTATGTGTATGTATGTATATATGTGTGTGTACATACATACGTACATACATATATACAACATATATATATATACAATATATATATTTATATGTATTTATATAATTATGAGCTTAGTACAAAATTTTTAAACTTAGAAAATTACTATAACTTATTAGAAATAGGAGAAAAAGAAATAGATGTAATTATAAGCAAATTAGAAAAGGAGGAAACAATAGGAGAAAACCCCACAAGACATTGGGAAAAAGATAAGATATTTTGTAGATTAGAAATAATGAATCCAAACCTTAAAATTAGTATAGAAAAAATAGTAGCATCTAATGAAGAAATTAAGAATTTGAAATGCACATAGAAGAATTACAAAAATTAGGAATAATAAGAAGAAGTACTTGTCCCCATAGAAGCGCAGCATTTATAGTAAACAAACATAGTGAAATAGTGTGAGAAAAAAGTAGAATGGTAATAAATATATATATATATATATTGTGTGTACATATATATATATATTGTGTGTGTATATATATACACACATATACAATATATATTTATATATATACAATATAAATATATATATTTATATTTAACTCATAATAGAAGTAGTTATCTTATATTTATATATATTGCCGAAAGAAATTTGTTAATCCGTAGAATTACGAAGCCCTTATCTTGTTAAAAAGTCAATATCAAGCCCTTACTTCACAAGTCCTTAATTTGCAATTATCAAAGTGGAAAAACTTTTACCACCCAATTGTTTATA
Organism: Mitragyna speciosa; assembly: GCA_024721245.1. Classification (NCBI taxonomy): domain Eukaryota; kingdom Viridiplantae; phylum Streptophyta; class Magnoliopsida; order Gentianales; family Rubiaceae; genus Mitragyna; species Mitragyna speciosa. The sequence goes on along the minus strand of CM045566.1, from coordinate 23,163,889 downwards.
ACAAAAGTCTTGAAGTTTTGGTTAAAAAGTCTTTGATAAAGACTTTAACTTAATTAAAAACTTTGACTAATGCTATAATTAAATCTTTAGTAGTAGACTTTAAGGACTTTGACTTTAATTTTGAGACTTTGGTCTAAGTGTATTAAAGGTCTTAAGACTTTCTGGGTTTTCAAAGAATTTAATTTTCCGAATCTTTAACTCTTTCTCAAAAAGAAATAGCATCTCCCCCCATGTTGTAATATTGTAATATGGTTGCACTGGATTGTGGCATGCCAATGTTGTTGAGATTCGAGAGATAACTTTTAAAGATTAAGATTCAAATTAACTGATGTTGATTGCTAAGCCAACTAACCGATAAATCAGAGATCTTACCACGGACGAAGTGAGTGGGTCAAGGTCTGCAACTCTGTGCCAGACCCGGGAAAGTTACCGGGCCCCTCACTGTAGAGATAGAAGCTCGAAAACGGGCAACCTTCTTGGTGCCCTTTTATGTCCAACTAAGACTCTCAAAATATGTACATGTCTATATGTGTATGCATGTATGTATGTATGTATGTGTACACATTGTATATGTATATATGTGTGTGTGTGTCTATATATATATGTGTGTGTATATACATACACACATACATGCATAAACACATACACATACATATACATACACACATGCACACACACACACACATGCACACACGTATACATACATGTATACATACGTATACACATACACATACATACATATGTATATATGTATACGTATGTATACATGTATGTATGTATGTACGAGCGTGTGTTTATACATATACATATATATATGTGTGTGCGCAGGCGAAGCTAGTACGAATATCAGCTTCGAACAATAAAATATGTACATAGACATATAAACATGTACATATTTTGGACAAAATTGATTTGTCAAAAATATTTTATTCACAACTTTCACTCTTTTTGCACTTTTTTCCATTTCATAAACTAATCTTTCCTCCATCTTTTCTTCATTTCGTTTCTTTTATCTCCAACTAAAACTCTCAAACAACGTAAACTTAATCTTTTCTCTCCAAATATAAAACACCAAAACTTAATATAAACCAAGTAGTTATTACTAGTGCCATTGACACTCTGTTAAATTATGGGTTAATAACATTTTACTCTCCTAATATATACCATGATTTTGCTTTATTCCCATTGATTACTAGTGCCATTGCTACTATGTTAAATTATGGGTTAATAACATTTTACTCTCCTAATATACACCATGATTTTGCCTTATTCCCAGACCTTTTTTTTTTTTTTTGGGTCTTACTGACTCCCAATTATACAAAACTATTCCTCTACTATTCTCGTTTTCTGTTTTTCTTTTTTTCTCTAATTGTTTTTTTTCCCTTTTCTTCCTTTTTATTTTGTTTTTCTTTTTACCTTTCTTTCTTCTTTCTTTTCATCCCTCATTTTTTTTAAGCAACTAATTATTTTGATTATGCACTTCAAATTAAAAATAAAAAATTAAAACTAAACTCAAGCTAGATTTGATTATATGACACTCGTTGAATACATAAATTAAAGCAAGTTAATAGGAGCGGTGAGTTTTAACTCTATTAAATTATCACATCTGTACTTAATTTTTTGATATCTTAATTACTTGTACTTAATAGATCATTAACTATTATTTATTTTCCATGTCATTATAGTTTTTCAATTAAAAACTAAAAATAATTGGTAGGATATTAGAAAAATTAATGAAGAAAATAATGAAGGGAACAAAAGGAAAATTAACAAAAAATAAAAAGAAAAAGAATTTAAAGAAGGGAATAATAGGTTAACAAAAAAGATAAAAGAGTACATAAGAGGAGTAATTTTGTCTTACAGAGACTTAAGTGGCACAAAAAAAAATAATAATAATAATAGGGAGAAAGTGAAAAAACGAGGTGTATATATATTAAGGGGGGTAAACTGAAATTAACCCTTAAGTTATTGGGTATGATTATGCTAGTAAAATCTTTTACTAGTACTATCTTTATTAATTTGTATAATATTGGGAATTAACTCATTACATTTCTCCTTTCTTGGGTTGTTGATTGGTTGAAGTGCAACACTGTCGAAACTTTCATTGCATCTGTTTTTGTTCTTTGTTATATGCGTAGCAGATGATTAGGAGGGTTAATTATTGGTAACCATATTTGCTAATCTAGTGATAATTAATGTTAAAAAATCCCAACATAATCTATGCTGAGTTTCTGGAGATTGAAACGTGAACTACAGTATTGCCAAAACAGTCGCCAAATGATATCAGAATTATATACGAAAAAGCATTTGTCATAATTTTTAGCCTATGTAACATCCTAATGTAAGTTATACAAATAGAAGTAGAATGAACTTTTAGAATATTAAGAAAAAAGAACTTTACTAAATATAATTATAAAAATGAAAAGATATAATTTTTGTCATTTTGTTGCTGAAATATGAAAATAAAACTAGAGATCTCTATGAATCAAGTGAACAGGAAAATACTCCAACTTATGTAAGGGATAAAAGGGCTTCTTCTTTTAATTTAATTAGGAAAGTTAAATGAAATTGTTGACTAGGTAGAATTGTTGTTGATATTATATTAACTTCAAATTGTTTATAAAATTTAGCAACTCATCTTTGCATATACATTAGTCTTTAAAAAAAAAAATTCGCAAAAAGTATCATTGCCAAGTACTAGCACCATGTACTTGAAAAAGACATTTTGATTTATTTTAATTGTTAGAAAATGGGGAAGAGGATAAACATCGAGCTCAAGATGACATAAGAACTGACTCTACCGTTATCCCTAATCTCCATGACTCTACTACTACAGAAGTTTCAATATTTTTTTTTCTTTTTTAGATATAAAAATTAATTATTTTTATTAAGTTGACCTCAAAACATCCTTTGGAATACCTGGCTAGACTACGTGCAACTTGTCTAGCATATCACTTGAGCCACATCAACGCACACAGTTCCAATTAACATAGTCATTAAATTAGTCATAGATGACTAATCTTCTCAAATTAATTGTAACAATTGTCTGTGATTATAATCTCACGTACTGTAAGTTGCATTAATGGCTGACGCTCCTAACTTGAGATTGGCCTTGCCGAATCAAGTTTGCAGTGAGAATTTATTAGTAGCAATCAGCAGACTGCCTCGTACGTGGAAACATTCATCTCATTATTCATCCTCAACGGGGGACCATTTATTCTAAAAATATTCTACTGTGGGCTTAGTTTCCTAAACTCGGTCTATTCTGTTCTGCATTGCAAATAAATATGCAAGTGGACTTAAAATATCAAATATGTCTTCCAATCTTGGGGACCTTTTGGCTCCAATTCATGCATTTTATTTCTTTGATTGTGCTAAATATTTTATTGTACATGCAGAGCAGAAGAAAAGTTAATTTTTCTTTGAGGGTTATGGGGATAATTAGTTTTTTGTTCTTATATGACATTTAGCTGGCATGTCCACGATTTTTCTTTTTTTTTTTTTTAATCCATTTGGAACTCATTTATCAACATATTTGATGAAGTTCCAAGTGCAGTGGAGGGCAACATTGGACGAGCAATGACTGAGATAATCTTCCTGTTAACAGGCAAAGACAACAAAAACACCTAAAACGACCTATTCTTGAGTTCGTCTTTTGGGAGACCACTTTTATTGCTTAAATTAGTGTTTAAAAATATAATTTTTTTTTTATCGTCAACAATATCTTATCCAACTCTATGTATTTACATAAGAGAGTGAAACTCATATATAATACCAATATTCGAATGGTACACAGCATCTCAAATGGGCCTAGTTCCACGGGCATGTTTAAACGAAGCTGAAGTAGATAGTACATATGTATGCCTCTTGATCCATCTAGACCAATGGGCCATTAGTCCTGGACCACTTGTCAACCTAACATAGTGGCGGAAGCACATCCAAATCCTATAATTCAAGCTCTTAATAAACGCCTTTTTTTACTTAGGATTAATCTTTGATAAATGGCAACTCTAAATCTTTACTTGCACGAACAGGCAGATAAATTTAAATCCCCTTTTATAATATTTGTATAAAAAAATTATTTATTTATTTGTGCTGGTCCAAATATGCAAATAAGATATTAATTAAAAATTGATCAAAACAAAACTAGAAAAAGTTTGTATCCAAAGTAAAGCTACTTAGGTGGAAAAGGCCCAAAAAAAAATATATATATCAAAGGAGAATCCACCAAAGTGCAAAACACAAAAGGAAGGATGGCCCAAGCAGGCCATCCTAACTTAGTTAATGAGCCATATCTTGGATTTTAATTTTCGTTGGGCTACAATGAAACTTCCAGCCATAAACCAAATCCCAAAAGTAAAATCATGTCCAATATAAAAGAAATCCATCGGTATGATTGTTTTTTAAGATATATTTTTAAAAAAAAATATTATTATAGTAATTTAAAAGATTCTTCTGAATAAATATATTTGTAAGATAAAAAGTTAATTAAAAAATATGTTTAAAATTTATAAAAAATATATTTTTCTTAAAAACAAAACCAAACAAACGAACTCTATTCCCTCATTCTTCTCAAAAAAAAAAAAAAAAAAAAATCCACGACCACTTCCTCTCAAGAACAAAAGGCGTAGGGTGGAAAAAGTGGTGATAGGAGAGGGAGGGTTACGGTGTAGACCATTTGAAATTTTGCATATTCAAATTAGGTTAGGTTCGCATATATTCCTCCATACATTGTACATATAGATTGATCAGTGCACTTTTATATATTATAGTAACTAAATATATATAAGGAATTAAGATAAATTCAATGTGTTTACAAATAAAAAAATTAAAAATACTTGTAAAAATTTTATTTTTATAAAAATTCATAAAACATTTTCAGAATAAATATGTAGAAATTCTTTAAAATAAAAATACGTTAATAAATAGTTATTTGTGGTCAGTTCTAATTATGGGTAGCTATTAATGTGTTTTTAAAAATTTTGTATATATTTTTTTCTTTTTTTAGTTTTATTAAGAAACTTAAATTATAATCAGTAATACCAAAATAACCATCAATATACCAATTATAAAATACTCTACAACTTATCCTCAAATGAAACAAATCTCCATAAAATAATTTCTATAAATAATTAGTATAATTTTTTATTTGTTAAATTAATTGTAGAGAACCCGGTTGTCACCAGAGCGGTAGAGGTGGCCCAGTTTTACTAAATTAACTGGTTAATCGCTTAAATTTAGCCACTAATAGAGTAATTAGTGTCAGTCCTTGAAATTAAACATCAAATTATAACGGCTTAATCCTCATGCCGTCCATTCAAATTTCAAATTTTGTGTTGGTTTCAGTGTTTTCAGAGTTCCAAAAAGCTCCAACGGCTACCTAGATAACCGTGCCAAATCTCTCTTTTATCTACCCAAATACTCTTTACCATTTCTTCCACTCTCCGGCTACTTTGAATTCTCAAACACTCACAGTTGTTCCTCTCCTCCTCTTGCAATTGTTCACATTCTTTTTCTTTAACAAACAATCCCACAGAACCAAGGAAAGGATGAGGGAATGCATATCAATCCACATTGGTCAGGCTGGCATCCAAGTAGGCAATGCCTGTTGGGAACTCTATTGTCTTGAACACGGAATACAGGTGCTCAAAATTTCCCATTTTTCTTTTTTCTTGTATCATTTCTACATTTTTTTTTTAATCTGGATCTGTGGTGTATAATAGTATCAGGACTGACCCTTTTCACAGGACCCCTTTAAGTTACCTTTTTCTTGAATCATTTCTGCATTTTCTGTTATCTTTCGTGGTATTTGATGTTTTCTTTTGGAATGAAGATTGGATTTTTTTGCCAATTTTTGAACAGGCTGCCTAAAAATTTTCCTTTTTTCTTGAATCATTGAAACTGTCTATTTTCTGGCTTTGTAATGTTTACTTATAGTTTTTTGATTGATTAAACCGCACAAAAATACATTTTGTCTGGTTTTTTGTTATTTAATAGTATTGGGATCGTTCTAATTGTCGTTAACTTGTTTGTTTCATATAGCCTGATGGACAAATGCCGGGTGACAAGACTGTTGGGGGAGGAGATGATGCCTTCAACACTTTTTTCAGTGAAACTGGGGCTGGAAAACACGTCCCTCGGGCGGTTTTTGTCGATCTTGAACCCACAGTCATTGATGAGGTCCGCACTGGTGCTTACAGGCAGCTTTTCCACCCTGAGCAACTCATTAGTGGCAAAGAAGATGCTGCTAATAACTTCGCCCGTGGCCATTATACCAGTAAGGATTCTGAAATGACTTGCCATTCATTTGAGTTCTTTGTTTCTGTGAATTTTACGGTTAATTCTTTTCTACTTTAAACACAATTAATTGCAGAAACAATATTTCATGTCTGGATGTTAATTAAAGAAATTTGTGCATTTGATCCCAATCGAATGAAGTGTAGGTTTATCCTAATTGGTTTTCCCAATGCACTTATTTTGAATTTGTTAGTAAATATGGAAATCACACAATTAATTGTATATTAACGATTTTAATTGATTTGGTTATTTTGTGTTTCTTTAGATAGATGATTCTCTATATATTTTTCATTCTTTTTTACCTCTGTAATTAAACACCGTTCAGTCAATATACACCATCTTTTCCAAATTCTGTTTATTGACATATCCTAAATGCTTATTGGTTTCAGTTGGGAAAGAGATAGTGGATCTGTGCTTAGACCGCATTAGGAAGCTAGCGGACAACTGCACTGGTTTACAAGGGTTCTTGGTTTTTCATGCTGTTGGTGGTGGAACTGGCTCTGGCCTTGGCTCTCTGCTGTTAGAGAGGCTTTCAGTTGACTATGGAAAAAAATCAAAGCTCGGGTTCACAATTTATCCCTCTCCACAGGTCTCAACGGCTGTTGTTGAACCTTACAACAGCGTTTTGTCCACCCACTCCCTGCTTGAGCACACAGACGTATCGGTGCTTCTGGATAATGAAGCCATCTATGACATTTGCCGCAGATCACTTGACATTGAAAGGCCTACCTACACCAATCTCAACAGGCTGGTGTCACAGGTATGTAATGGAAGAGATTTTACTCTTGACCACCTCCCTTTAGATACTGGTATTTGAAAAGTTGAAAAACTGTTCAAATTGGCATAAATTTTATTGTTCGTTCCTTCATTGTTTAGTTCTAGAAAGTAACTGTCACTTAAATCATAGCAGAATTGAATGTCAAAAAGAACCTGCTTGATGTGTGTAATTTGCATGCCAGGTGATCTCCTCCTTGACAGCATCTCTCCGTTTTGATGGTGCTCTTAATGTTGACGTTACCGAGTTCCAAACAAACTTGGTCCCTTACCCGCGTATCCATTTCATGCTTTCTTCCTACGCACCTGTTATATCTGCAGAAAAAGCATACCATGAGCAACTATCAGTTGCGGAGATCACGAACAGTGCATTTGAGCCTGCCTCCATGATGGCTAAATGTGATCCTCGACATGGAAAGTACATGGCTTGCTGTTTGATGTACCGTGGTGATGTGGTTCCCAAGGATGTCAATGCAGCTGTTGCTACCATCAAAACAAAGAGAACAATCCAATTTGTGGATTGGTGCCCAACAGGATTCAAGTGCGGAATCAACTACCAAGCTCCCACAGTCGTTCCTGGTGGAGACTTGGCCAAGGTGCAGAGGGCAGTTTGTATGATCTCCAACTCAACCAGTGTTGCAGAAGTGTTTTCAAGAATTGATCACAAGTTTGATCTCATGTATTCGAAGCGTGCATTTGTGCACTGGTATGTTGGTGAGGGGATGGAAGAAGGTGAATTCTCTGAGGCTCGTGAAGACTTGGCGGCTTTGGAGAAGGACTATGAAGAAGTCGGTGCAGAGGGTGTTGATGGGGATGAAGATGATGAAGGCGACGAATACTAGATTTGTTTCGGATTAGACAGCTGCATGTTATTTCATTTAAGTTCACCAATTGACTCATTGGTATGCAATGGGTAAAACTAACTGTTTGTTAGAAAAGTTTATTTATTTATTTTTGGGTAATAGTTTGTTAGAAAAGTTTATGTTTCAGCATTATGATGTATTGGAGTTTTAGTATCATGAACTAATATAGTCCTGGTTGTTTGTTGTTTTATGTTATGTTCAAGCAAGTAGCAGCATTGCCGTTTTGTGCTTCTTTTATTTGTGCTTCTTATGTTCGAAAAAGAGAAATTTCACGCAGTAAGGTACTGTTTCGATGAGGAGAAAAACATAATTTTTGGCCGAGAATTTTGCCAATTTGGTTCATCACATTAAAAAAAAAAAAAAAACCCCTCACATTCAAATCAGCCAAAATAGTCCCTTGGATATAAAAAGAGTGCCTGATTGGTCCCAGAGCTCATTTTCACTCAATTTTTTGGCAAATTCAAAAGAAAAAAAATTAAAACACACTTCGTTTTAATTGATCAAAAGTTGCAGTGGTTCCAACAATACAAATAGAATATGATCCAACTATATGCTTTCATTGATAAATTTTTGTAGTAGTAAAGTACTTTTTTTTTATTTTGAATACAGTTACATATTTCTAACTACATTACATAAAATGTGTGTTTTCATTTTGCTCCTAAATTTGCTGAAAAATTGAGCAAAATTATGCTTTGGACCAATCGGACAAACTTTATATATCTGAGGGACTACTTTATTGATTTTGACTGTGAGTGACTAAAAAAGTTTTTTTATTTTTGAAAATGTGAAGGACCAATTGATTAATTTTCCTTATAGGAAGAGAAAAGTTAATCTTTGGTATGTATTGCATTTTCAGAAAATTTTTATCTACTCACATGACAAACAAATAATCCAGCCACTTATTTATAACCAAGCCTAAACATAAGAAAGAAAGGAAGAAGCATCCTTAGGCTTATAGAGTGTTTAACACAACTTTCGTAAGATTGAGATTTTACAATTTCAAAAGAGTATGAACATCACTTAATATAAAGGCTTTCCCAAAATAAAAAAATAAATATGTTTTGGAATTCTTTGATTATACATTGAACGAAAATGATTTATACATTCCACCTTTCTTGTTGTTAGCTTTTATAGGGATATGATATATATGAAATATAAAAAGTTAATTAATAAACGAGTATCGAGAATATTTCTAAATATTATTCAAAAATAATTCATGTACAAAGAGAGTTAAGTATCTTGGCTTAGTTGAAGTATTATAACTAACGAGTACATTACTCTAGGTAAAATATTTAAATAAAAAATTTGAAAGTATAAATTATTCCATAATGTATTAAAAAATAATTTAAAATTACATATAAATTAGTTGATAATAACCTATTGTCTTGTTTAGTAATTAACCTAATAATCATATTTTGAACCAAACAAATCATACAGATCATCGGAGTATAAAACATAAGGTGATAAGGTAGCAGCGTCAGCAGTCGGCACTCTTTTTGTTAATTGGATCTCCATGCGTCATTACTTTGTACTAATGGAAATCTGCTTCAAAAGTAAATAAAAACGATAAGAAATTAATTTTATAAAGGTACATAATTGCATAAAATCCTAAATAACGTTGAGGAATTATTAATAAGCAGAAGAAAAAGAAAACCCAAAATATCAGTTGACAACCCATCATTACAAAAAGAAGCTGTAACCTTTTTTTTTTTTCTCCCTAAAAAAGAAAAAGCTATAAGCTGGTGGTCTCATCTACGTTCTCTTTGTAGGAATTAATTTGCTAAAGCTAAATACAGAAAGTAAGAAATTTTAAAACAAAATGGGGCTTATTTAGGTCTTGTTAAAAGACAGGATTTCAATGTTCTTGATAAAAAAAAAAAGAAGAAAGAAATACACAGTCTATAATTCAAGGGGGCAATTGATGCCTAGATTGCTGATGAGAACAATGTGGCACATAATCATAGTTCATGGGTGTAATTTGCATTATGTCAAAATAAATAATTCTAGGAGGAAATTAAGATAACTGAAAATTAATTAGAGTCTTGAGCACGATTATTCATTTCTTGCTTTTCGTTCAAAACCAAGAACCCAAAATGAACTCAATTTTTTTCCATTACATTGCAAGTTTCCAAGAGAGAATTTAAAATTAAATCAATAAGAAAACACTATTAATCGTTTTGGTAGAGATCTTTTTTATGCCGTTTTTCGGAATTTTCAGAAAATGTTATTGTACATTTTTTGACAAGAACATATGGATAATAAAATATGATTGGAATTTCTGAAAGAGAGAATGCAAATTTCCATCAGAAACGCATACATTAGCTGAGGGACGTCAACTGTCTAGTGAGAAATCCAGCACTGCATGTTCAACCGTTCCGTTCAACTCTATGATTAGCTAAAACAACAGGTCCTTTCGGATTCGTCCTTTATGCTCAAACGTATATGGGGGGGGGGGGGCTTTGTTGGTACAAACCACTCATTAAACAATGATGATGGAAAGCATTGAGTGTGTCCCATATGAATAGTGACATAAATTGTCCTTTTCCTACGAGGAAGAAGATGAGAGAAAAAAAAGGATCAAATACAAGTTCAATTATATTTTCCTGTTTATGCAAAAGCCCACAAAGTTTAGGTTTGAGGACTATGTTTTTCAAGACTATGAGACCTAAATACTACAACGTTTTGTTTCTTCTTCTACATACCTACGTACGTACGTATGTATGTAGAGAGAGAGAGAAAGAGAGAGAGTCAAGAATTTAAGGACATTTTGCCTGCAATTTTAATGGTTGGGACTTTTGCGGACTTAAATCAGATGGCCTCTGACTAAATTTATGGTAGAGTTACTTCTCCAGATACAAATACAATCGCACTGTCTTCCTCACAAGAAATATTATCTCAACTGTTTTTAGTCCACATTTGGATTTACCTTTCTTGTGGTACAAATATTTATGGCAACTCATTTGATTACTGATGAGTAATTGTAGACCATATACGGCAATGCCAAAGTGTAAGGTCATTTAATTAAGCCATTTGGCAACAGAAGATGTTAGTTGAGCCGAATGCAAGTCAAACTCTATTTTAGTATTCTCAAAAACTCTATTTTAGGATTCTCAACTGAGGTTGATCTCGATTATTTAGATGCTTAACTACTTAACTTGGCTTGACTCTACCCTAAAGAGCAAATTGCAGTTTTGGTCTCTTACTCCGAGTACTAATCTCAAATTAGTTCCGAAATGATCTCAATTCAACCCCACTTAAAGTTTTGGAGAATTCTCATTTCGATCCAGTTTTCTAAATTTTAACACATTTGTTCCAAAACGTGTACTTAACATGATATCTAAATGACATGTTAAAATGAAATTTACATTAAATCTTAGGGACTAAATGTGTTAAAATCAAAATAATAGGGACTAATTAGAATAAGACGTGTCTAAAGTATATGGACTTTATTGTATTAGATTTAAATATCAAGAACTAAACATATTCCATTTTCAGCCATTAGACCCTTATATTACTGGGTGTTGAGTTTAATTATTTTAACTTCATTATTTTGATTAATGTACGTATACCTTTTAGCTTATAACTGGCTAAAAAGTCTTAGAAGTATTTGATCAAGTTGAAAGACACTAACATATTAGTACATACATGGCAAATTGGTCCATTGAATGTTCATAAGAGATAAACCAACCAAAAATAAACTTTGAGACTAAAAATTCCAATTCAGAAAGATCTTCTTTTTTTATATATATATAATTTTTTTCCTGTTGTACTTCAAAGCATATATCCTTGAATGCTACATCAACGTACAAGTGAGGGCTATTTCTACAATAGTTTTCGAGATACCAAAGCACGAATATATGTATTCATATTGGCATATCAGATTCCGTGGCATGTCAGTGGAAGTAAAATATGCTCTTTGTTGTGCGTTAGGAATGCATTCCAACCATTGGCACTCACCTTTTCAAGAATCTTACTTCCAAACTTCAATGAAGCACCAAAACGCCCAGGTACGTGTCGTAAAGTAAATCTTTCCGTTAAAATGCGGAATATAATTTCCTTTTTACTTATTCTTTGGAGGGAGAGACATGGTTTTATTCTATGCAAAAAAGGTTTATACTTTTCGAATATAGCCTATGCAAAAAATGCTTTTTTTTTTTTGTTAGTGAATTGAATAAATATAATGTTATTTGTCATTAATTTAAACAAGTACATTTCGATGCCAAATAAGAAATTGAGCACAGTTAACCAACCCAACTTAGTTAGTTTGGCCACCACAAAGTCTTTAAAGACTAAGTGAAGTGGGAAGTCAGGAATTCAAATCCTGTCTCCCATCGAAAATCCAAATGGGTGCTTAATGCACCCATTTAGTACGATGATAATTCAGTCTCTATTAGTTACTCTTAGGCTCATTTAAGCTTCCTTCATAGAGTAAATTAAGAGTAGGATAAAATATAGTCGACAATTAACAAAAAAAAAAAAAAGAAATTGAGCACAGTTGTACAGAAACAAATTAGGATCTTTACTTGTACAGATTATGACATTTGAAACCACAAATGGAGTTCGCCTCTTTCTTTCTTTCAACTAGATGTGATTGAAAATGGAATGATAGCTATGGATGTGAGGCTGAGAGGTGTCAATCTTACACTAGGCAACATCTCCATCTAAAAAGAGCACAAGTGATGAAAACTATAAAATATATACCAAAAAGAGCGAAGGTAAACCGTGTGATGTTAGATTCTTCAATTCATGCGCATTATCAAGAAAGTAGTATAGTATTTATAAGTGACATTAAACAGGAAATCTCGAAATGTCATTCATCGAGAGCTCAACTCCTGTGGGCTACAAGAATATATAGATGGTTATTCTTTTCAGCAAACAACAATTTTGAAAAGTCTAAACTCTGACTGATTCCACAGCGCGGTCCTTTATGTGCCAAGATTTGTCTCAGTTAACGTGTTGCTAGCTCCAATTATTGAGCTGCTCATGAGTCCTTCGATTAGATCCATTGCTTAAAAAATATATAATTATTGAATAATTTGCGAGTTTAAATTGTTTTATAGTGCAAAAAATCAGACTACCTTAATCAAACATGACGTATAAATTTCATATAACTATGGAGCCGTTTGGTTCAAATTTATTTGTCACTATCACTACGAATATTATTAATCCCACTATGAGTATGAATTTTGACAATTTCCCTCAAAATGTTTGATTGAGTAATGGAATGGGAATCATTCCCTCCAAAAAGGTTAATAGAGTTTGATAGAACAGTATTTTGAGAGAATTATAGAGACTTTAATTAATCACTTTCAGTCTGATTGAAAGATAGTGATAGTTATTTTTAAAATATCAACAACTCTAATTAATCACTTTCAGTCTGATTGAAAGATAGTGATAGTTATTTTTAAAATATCAACAACTCTAATTAATCACTTTCATTCTGATTGAAAGATAGTGATAGTTATTTTTAAAATATCAACAATGGGTAGTAAAGAGTATCATTATTACTGACACCCATTCCCTTCTTGATTCCCATGAACCAAATATCCCTAATTTGAAACCATCAGTCCATGAACAAAACATGAAGGAACATCACAAACAAGAGTTATTGTGTGCATGTTAATTTTTTTTTCTTATGATTGAGTTTTATGTCTAACTTTGAGAAATTCATTTCTGTATTTCAGACAAGCAATCTAATTCGCGATCGAGTGTAAATTTTGGATACACAATCTAATTTGGATTCACCAATCTAACTGTAGATAGGGTCTTTTCACCTCTTGGTCTACCTATTAAATTTTAGATGAAATGTGGACTTTTGCTTATATCAAAACAGTTTGTGATTTCCTCATCTCTTACCTCAATGCTGGTCCATTTTTTTCCTCTCTTTTTTGACATTATTTTACTTGAAGCAAATTTTGAGCTTCTTTCTTCTCTATCCTTTCATTCTGACTATTTTCTTCGAGATATATTAATTGGTTTATGACCTAAAAGCTTTCTCATGCATGTCATACACGTGTTGATATAAGTTCTCAACTCCATTCATGACTTCGGTGACTGTGTCTGGGATTGAGAGGACAGTTGGTGAGGAGGAAGAGGACTTCAATTCTTTGATGTTATCCTATTTGTCTTTTGTTTATATCTTTGGCTTGTAGTCTATCCTCCGCCTTTGAAGAGAGTAAAAGCTTTTTCCATTTTCTTGTTTTTTGTTTTTTGTTTTATGTGGAAAATTATCCGTGATCTCTAATCCCTTGTAGACTTTTAAATCTCAACTGTCTCCCAATATGAGTTGGCTAATATCACTAGTCCAACTCTGGTATTGAAATCACATTAAATTTGTTAATGATCTTGTGTGAGAGAAAGTTTTGACCATCAATTCCATCTTTCTTGATCAATACTTTTCCTCCATCTGCCTTTGTATTAATTCTTACTTTTTGTAAAAAAAAAAAAAAATGGAAGAATATAATTAGAAATTGTAGCTTTTCTCCTTTTAATTAATGCATTGAGTCACTACGAAATTTAGCAACCAACTAAATCACTGCCCGTCTAATAAAACTACATAAACTAGAAATCCAATTCATATTAGGTCAGTATTTAGTCTAATTGAATGAATATTTATTCCGATAATTGGACATATTGAGTTCAAGTCTCAGTGAGTGTGAGCCCGGACCAACTATATGTTAGTGTTTGTCTCACCATTTGATCTGTAGGTTAGTTTGCATTTGATTGAATTGTGATTTGCGTGTTGATCCTACAATTATAGGTTAATTGTAAGCTTATAAAAGAAAAAGAAATTCGATTCATGTTATGTATCTAATCATGGCTAAATACATTCTCTATGTCAAATTAAGTTATTTTACAATTGCACAAAGATCTTTTACAAATTTGTATTACCTTTTTCATTAGTTTATGCTAAAATTTTAAACTTCTGCGACTTGTAGTACTTGATTAGTATTAAAATCGATTCGTCCAATATTGTTTCAGAGTGTAAAAGTTTTCAAACATGTAGAAACAATAAGGATTGGTAAAATCTATATAAAATAAAACAGACCGAGTAACAATTCCCATATGTTAATTTTAAATTTTCGTAAAACTCGTCTAAAATTACGAAAAAAAAAGAAAAAGAAAAAGAAAAAGAGAACACACACACACACACACGTATTTGAGTACCTCCAAAAGCCCCCAAAAACAACTCCCACCTTCCAACTACCTTAAAAAGCAAAATAAGATTTATTGCACCGAGTAACTACGAAGGCACGGATCATAATCTGATCAAATTTCTTTGGATTGGTAAGAGTCCATCCATGCATGTGTGATTATCACAAATTTGTTTGTGTGACAACCTAGGTGGTTGATCTGGTAGTAGTATTATCATGGTAGTTCACAGGAAATTTCTCTCTCGAGTAACAAGAAAGAAATATGAGAAAATCAAATTTATGGAGAATGTTTCTCGAATGATATTTTGTATTGTTAAATTCCACAATTTTATTTGAAATTATGTATCACTCAAAAATGTTAAAAATTGATAGCTCAAAATTATTCACAAGTTCGTCATTTTACATGATCAATATTAGTGATTGAGACACAAGTTCATTTTTGTACATTACTCGTTATTGAAGCAAACTCAATGAATTTAATTATATAGAGAAATAGTGGAATGGTGTTTAATTAGTGAAATTATTTTTTACATTATTATCATTATTTTTCAAACTGATTACAACCATTATTGCGAAGAAAAATTGTAGAAATCATTAAAATTGACATTGTACAAAACTTCCCTTTATGCTTTATATATAGCAAAATAAAATTATTCATTTTAAACAAAAAAGTTATCAAGATCGCGACAAGGGTGTAATCATAGTTATTTTCTCATTGTAATTAATTTGTAAAACAAATGATTATCGCAAAAAAGTATGACTATATGTGCTTAGATGCCCTATAAGGGACATCCGTTACATAAAGTTGGAGTTTGATTCCAGATAAATTGTATTGGAGGAAAATTGCAACATGTGCAATTGTCTATTAGTAATTTCTAGTCATTTACTCGCAAAATAAAGATTGATATGATTGCAGTATATATCGAAGGATTTGGATTCCATGACCTAAATTTATATCAAATCCCATAACCTAAATCTATGATATGCGAAATTTGTGTACAAATTACCAAAATGGAAATAGTAATATACTACAAGTAAAACCATAAAAACCTCCTTGCCAACTAGTTTAGCCCTTTCAAAATTCTAATAAAGAGGAAAATAGAAAACTAAAAATAGAGAATTGAACTAGAAAATACAATACAAAGCAATAAAACAAAAAAAGAAAAGAAAGTACAAACAAGAGAGGCGTACGGAAAACGGAAACAAAAGGTCTAGACCGTTTCACACACGCTTGCTCCGTTACACGTGCAAGTAACGTCCGTTAATCATTTCCCGTTCAATACGATTTCTTTTCTCCCACAACTACGTCCCATACACCGTTGCCGTCATCACTCTTTTCCGTTAGTTAGCTAGTGTGTGTGTATGTATATATATATATATTAGTAGCCAATATTCAACTCGTTCAATAAACAAAACAATTTAAAAATGGGAATAAAATAGTAAAAACAAACACTCTCCTCATCACAACTCAGGAAAAATAAGTGAGAGAAAGAGAGAGAGAAAAGGAAGAAGAAAAGTTTTTGTGTTGCTTCTCAGATTTGAAGGGGCCTCAAATGTCGATAAAAGTAGTTTCAATAAAGGCCCTGATGAAAAAATTTAGCCACTGATTTTTTTTTTCGCTCTGTTTTTCAGCAAAATTTGGTCCTTTTGACAGGTTCAATCCGGGGCTGTTCTTGGATTAATCTGTAAGTTTTTCCAGTTAAATTTTTTGTGGGTTTTTTTGGTTATGAAGTAATTGCTAATGGGTTGTTTTTCTCTTTGTACATTTAGTTATAATTTAGGAGGAATGCATGCAAAGATTCTAGCTATTGATGGCAATACATGTATAAAGATCTCTCCTTTATTTAAAATTTTGGATTTTATGGACATTTCTGTTGATTTTTTGATGTTGCATGCTCAAAAGTTTATCAGTTTTTGATGTGTTTTTGGTTTGATTGGCACTGATTGGATGATGATTGATTACTGAAATTTTGATTCATGGGATTCGTTGAGCTATCTTTGAACTGATTGTTTAGGAAATTTGGTGGATGGTTTTGTATTTCTAGGGAGTTTTTGGTGCCCCTTTTGCCGGTTTTACAATTAATGCATGCAGAATAGGAATTTACTGTTTGATTGTAGATTCGAAATGTTTAGCTGTTGCTAATTGAATTGCTCTTTACTGTACATGCATGCATGTTTTAATTTGTTTCTGAAAAATGATTATTGGATTTGTATGGTTAATTACTTTATTTCTGTCTAAAGTAGGGGGAATTACCAGTTCTGAGTCTATGTTCTGTTGCCTCAATGGATTAAGGTAGGTTCCTTTCTATTCTTTTCTAAATGTGGAATTTATCTCTTGGAATTTTAAGCGAAAACTTCTGTGATTCAGGGAATTTATTCTTCTTCTTTTATGGATGGCTCTTTTTGGCTGTCATATAATGGTGTTTACAGTTTATTCTAGAATTTGGTGTTTAGATATTAATGCTTTGATGATCATTTCTTTAGTCTTTAGCTAGATTTACCAGTAAAGTAGTCAAATTTGACTGGGTGGACGGTTTATGCAAAAATTTGATGGTGATGAGCGGGAAGGGGGCAACTAGCTCGAGATTGATTGTTTGGAGCTGGAATTTCCTGAGCTTGTCTGACATAATTTATTTGTGAGGATTAGTCTTGTATTGACATGCTAGTATTGCCAGCATTGATGAGTTCTCATCAACGATTGTTTGAAAGCATATTATGCATGAATGTTCTTTATTGTTGTGTCAATTGATTTGCAAAATTTTATGATTAACCGAATATAGGTTAACGTGATATGCAAGTCTTGCTTCATTTAGTCTGTCTTAATTAAGAATGAAAGTGCATCCTTCAGTAGGATCTACTCCACTTTTTTGATTCCATTCATCATTTGGTACATCAGATTTGTTCCTCCCTATTTGAGATACTGTATTAATATATAATTTCTGGTGCTTAGCCTATTAAATAGATATCTGGAATTTGCATTTTCCGTCTTAGATGAAGCTCATATTTTTATGGCTGAATATTTGACATTTTTCCTTCGCTTTTTCTTGTTTCAGAATGTAGCATTAACTGATTTTATTTTGGAATGACGTTTCAGGCTTAACTTGGTTGGACCAGTTTATTCTCAGACATCTAATTTTTACGGCCGTCATGTTGGAGGGACCATCATTTCTTGTCTCACGGGAGCTGCCTAATGCCTGCGAAGAAGAGAGCAAGTGGATTCACAATACTTTTTCTGTGATTGAAAACTCAAAGCGAAAGCTCCCTTTGGAAGACGAGGAAGAGACTGGAGTTGCAAAAGCATCCAAGCTGCTCGAAGTGCCAGTGAAAGAGGGAAGTGTGCAGTGTATGGATCAATCAGATAAACAGCGCCAAGTTGGGGATCATTCTGATGCTAGTTCACTCATCAACCAACTTGGCCGAGATCTCTCAATCAATTGCCTGCTTCACTGCTCGAGGTCGGACTATGGCTCCATTGCTTCACTGAATGGGAGTTTTAGGTCTCTAATCCGAAGTGGGGATCTCTATAGGTTGAGGAGGCAGTTGGGTATCATAGAACATTGGGTTTACTTTTCTTGCACCCTTCTTGAATGGGAAGCCTTTGATCCCGTGAGGCGTAGGTGGATGACTTTGCCTTTAATGACATCCAATGAATGCTTCTTCTTTTCTGACAAGGAATCACTGGCTGTTGGTACTGAACTTCTTGTCTTTGGAAAGGAAATAGAATCTCAAGTGATCTACAAGTATAGTATGTTAACCAACTCATGGACATCTGGCACGAAGCCAAATACCCCAAGATGTCTGTTTGGGTCTGCTAGTATTGGAGAGATTGCAATTGTGGCAGGTGGTTGTGACTCAAGGGGTAACATGCTAAGCTCTGCTGAGCTTTACAACTCAGTGACACAAACCTGGTGTACTCTCCCTAGCATGAATAAACCTAGAAAATTATGTTCAGGAGTATTTATGGATGGGAAATTTTACGTCATTGGAGGGATTGGAATAGACAATCCAAGTGTAAACCATGGCGCAAATGCACTTGGAACGGGAAATTCAAAGGTGCTTACATGTGGGGAGGTTTATGATATGAAGACAAGAAGTTGGGTTGAAATTCCTAATATGTTTCCTGAACATAATAGAGAGGCTGCTAATGAATCACCTGCAACAGCAAAAGCACCTCCTCTGCTTGCAGTTGTAAAGAATGAGTTGTATGCAGCTTATTACGATGAAAAAGAAGTCTGGAAATATGACAAGCACAACAACGTATGGACTGCAATAGGTAGATTGCCTGAACAGGCAACCTCCATGAATGGCTGGGGGCTGGCATTTAGGGCTTGTGGAAATCAGCTCATAGTTATTGGTGGACCTAGGGCGTTGAATGGAGGGTACATAGAGATCAATGCTTGGGAGCCAAATGAAGGTCCCCCGCAGTGGACTTTGCTGGGAAGAAAGCATTCTGGAAGTTTTGTGTATAATTGTGCTGTGATGGGCTGCTGAAATGTCCTAATTGGAAAACAATTTGAGATGTGATGGTTCTCCGTAGTTTATTTGTTTGCTTATTTTCATATGCCATGTTGATTTGCATCTTCATAAATTTTTGGCTATTCAAGGGCTTTAAAGAAGTTCAAAGAAAGAGAGGCGTAAACAAATAATTTAGAGCACCGGGTGCGTTTTTTTTTGTAGTTCTGAAACTTTGTAAAACCTCAATGAACAGAAATGAATGGCAATGTAAATTGATTTCTCTTTACTTCTCTAATCTAGAACAGCTGAAATCACTGGTTTATTATCTATTCTTTATCTTTCCTTGCTTATATATTGTTTTTGTTCGTATGTTATGGTTAAACTGGCACTGAATGTAGGCTTCCTCTTCCACTAAGGGATAATA
Organism: Mitragyna speciosa; assembly: GCA_024721245.1. Classification (NCBI taxonomy): domain Eukaryota; kingdom Viridiplantae; phylum Streptophyta; class Magnoliopsida; order Gentianales; family Rubiaceae; genus Mitragyna; species Mitragyna speciosa. The sequence goes on along the minus strand of CM045566.1, from coordinate 23,143,922 downwards.
TCTCTAATGTTTTCTTCTACTTGTAAGCTTTTGTCATCTACATCTGATTGAAAAGTGTCAAGAGGTTTTACTTTAAGTTCCAATTTGTTATTTAATCTGGTGTCTGACCGGAGGAATAAACGGTTTTCCCTTCGACATTTGATAAATTGCATGGATTGAAAGATAAACCCCGATATGGTTTAGAGTGGGGACATTGAAGAATTTGCTTGTAAGGAGTGGTCTATCTTCAGGATTGTTTTTCTCCTTTTCCTTTCAATTATTTTGTGCCTCAATGAAGTTGTTAGTTATGATAGCAGCTTATTTGATATTGGTGGCAGTGCGTTATTTCTCTTCCTTCTTTGGAGCTCATATCATCTTTCCATCTTGAACTTGTGGGAATTTCCTTAATTCACATATCCCACGGGTTGACATTAGCATACTGAGAATGCAATTGCCTTTTATAATCTATGTCTTCATGTTATGCCAAGTACCATCTTTAAAAGATGCCATTTATATAGCAAGAAATCTATGTTCATTACTCCCTTTTGGCAATGTTATGTCGGTTCAGTAAATATTTTACTTTCTGAGAGCTTAGTAAGACTGCTTTCACCATAGGGCCACAATGGATGTGTCAGGGAAGTTCTTGGTACCTTTATAGCTGTCCTTTTGTTGATGTGAAGATGAATGTTTGGATCCATTGCTAAACAGAAGTAAATTTGATGTTTTATTTGTGTCTGATGTGTAGAGCTGCACTTAGGGAGTCGAGTGGTTTAGTCCGGTCAGCAAAAGTTCTTCTTTCTTCTCTTTCGTATTTGTAACATCAGGTCAGCAAAAATTCGTCTTTCTTCTCTTTCGTATTTGTAACATCAGATGAGCACTGGAAGCCATCTATAGTACACTGTTATCATATTGGTTAAACCCTCATTAATGTGGTTTCGGTGAGTTCGTAAATTTTGCTTCAGATCAAAAGCATTGCTGATAGAATTTGTTCAGCTGTTGTGGATTGTCAGTCATTTATTTGGTCAGCTATTATATATTTTTGCTATCAGACTCGTACTTTTCATCGTGGACAAATTCATAGAACAAAATAAATTTTGATTTCTGTTGATGGTTAAACACTTCAACTTTGATTTTATGGTAACAAGGCATTTTGCGGTTGCACCTGTTCACAGACTCTTCCTTTTACATCAACACAAACACAAAGTGTAACTCGTAGAATAGGGATGGGGTGTCTTACATTGAAGTCTTCATTATATCCTGTAAGATGCATGTGTTGCCAACATTTAATATTTTTGCACTATAGTAAAGAAAATCAGATGCTATGCATTACGCATAGTTTCAAAATACTTAATCACTAAGACATGCAGTAACGAGGCTCGCTACTACTGGCATGCTTCTTCCATTTTGCCTAACACAATGGTCACTTCAAAATTTTATTAAAAAACCAGGAAAGAGAGGAAGAGAAAGAGAACTACAAAAGCACAAAGCTGTTGCATTCGAGAGCAAGAGATAGCTGGGGGTCTATTTGTTTCAAAAACGGACTATATATCTCTCTGGAGCAGTCCCCCACTTCTTTTTTGGTTTCTCTTTTTCTTTTTTCGCTTTCTTCATATAATTCAAAATATGGCTTACTTATAAAACTATGACCTTGAGGCCACAACAGCTACTCCCTTGTTTTATTTTCGAGGCTTGTTTATTTTTCCCCCCAAAATTTGGGTTTTGACATACATAATGTTGTGTTGGACAGTTATTATATAATAGAGAATCTCTGAAAAAATAAAGTGATCCAGTAGAATATTTAATAGTAGAACAAAATCAAGAAGATATACAAACACCTTAGCAACTCATTCCCAAGAAATGCATGGATTCCGATGCCAAGGTCCAAAACATGGACCAAATGGATGTGAATACCTTGGATAATGCTTGTAGTGAGATCTATAATGCTACGTAGCTGTGAGGCCATTCAGTCATAAAATTCCTGTTTTACTTTTCACTGTGAAAGTAAGCAAAATGTGACACTGAAAACTACAACAGCTAAAAGCTTTTGGAAGAATAGAGCATGTCTCGACCCTCCAGGAAGCATTACCTTCCGATCTCCTGATGTACCGTAACGAGATCTCAACCGTTTTAGTACCAAAGCATGTTGCAGCAGAAAATTAATCCGATCTGATCTTAGCTGCCAGTAAAACCTAAAATTTGGACTGCTTTGTGGTAGGACAATAAATTTGAAGAAACCATTAGAATTCCCTTCTTGTCATAACATCGCATGCAAGGAAAAAGGAAAGAAAAAGGAAGATGGAGGAAAACTTTGCTGTCCAGTGCGTTTAGAGCAGATGAAGATTTGGCACCTCATCTATTAATTAGGCGTCTATTTTCTCTACAAAATCTGGGCTCTTAGTTATCCGGAGAGACACACCTTAGACCTTTTTGGTCATTGGTTTTGGGTTGGTCAAGAAAATTTGAATATTTCTACGGGAGATGGTTATAAGTTTGCAATTCTTAGTTGGTGCCTGTAGAGTTATAGAAATAACATTATCCATGGCGTTTCTTCTTAAAGGATTTAAACGCTTAAGGGGGTGGAGGTGATTGTTTGGGACCATGAGGGAAATTTCATAGCAAGTTTATGGCATTTCCTCCTCCGAAGCTAGCGGAATTGAATGGTGGCTGTGGAGGCGGAGGAGTTGTATGTACTTGTTATATTATGTGTCTAAAAAACGAACTGTCAAGAGCTACGAGGAAAGGAGGTGGATTTGTTTCCGCAGGCCATTTGGTGCATGACTTCCGTCTTGCTTTGCACCAATTGGTTAAAAAGAAAGTTGCAACTTTCTTTTGGTCCTGTCTTGCCTATCCTAGTGGTAACTTTACTACTCCGATAATCCTATTTGTAAGTATGAATTTTTTTGGAGTTAGGATTTATTGTGGCACTTGATACTCAAGTGTTACTTTGTTAGCATTAGAAGAAAACACAATAAGATACAAATAAATGGAAAGGAAAAAAATCTACTAGGAAGAAAAGAAAAATCAAACTCGGATTTATTGCCAAGGCATAATAAATACGGAAAATTTTAAATGAAGGTTCAAGGTCATTAAAATGTGCCAAAATTCATTAAAAAAAATTACATAATTTTCATATGCGGTTTCTCTCAGATTGCTTGAAGATTCCGAAGGTACTGCAGTTGCCTGCTAGGCAACGATGTCCCGTCATATCTCTTAGGCCGTAAAGGAACTCGGGAAAGTAAGCAAAGACCCTGAATTGTAAAGAAACTCAAAAGAGCAAGCAAAGTTCCTAAAAAGTAAGAAAATTCCATCGCAAGGAAAAAGAGTTCTTCAAACAGATGCTAATGATCAATAATGGGGTTCTATCCTTCTTAAAGAAGATGAATAGAATAAAAGCCGGATTAATTTGTTGATATAAAATTTTGTGCTTTCAAGAACTCATCTTTATTACCATTGAACCTACAACGTTATCAGATTTTGGCAGTAGTTAAACATCATTTCTGAATTGAGATGGACAACTCATTTTTTCCTGATATGCTACAGTTCTAATAGAAGACATGTCTGCAGGCCCAACTCCTCCTTTGAGTAAACTGATTCACATTGCAATCCACACCCTTCGGAAAAATGTAGTAAACATAATTGACAGCATGTGAACGTTTTTCCAACTATAAAAGAATTTGTTGGCAGCTTTAAAAACAGGAAAGGCTCGTTCAAAGCATGTGATAGGCCTGAGCTCAACGTCAAGTGCAAAAGTAAGTCAGCATGTTCATGTTCTCACATGGGGATGTGTATTTTGATTGATGATGTGATTTCCGATCTAAAATGACTTCGACTTGTAATATTTTGAAGTCTAAATCACATCAAATACGCCAGTAGGTCGAATAAGTCGATTAAAGTATCATAGCTTGTTTTCAATATTTGTTTAGTTTATAAACTACTGAAGTAGTAAACTGGATAGTTACATTAAAATACTAAATAATTTATAAGTAATTTATCAATGCTAAAGGTAGGGTTCAAAGCTCTTACCTCTCACTTCATTTAGGTTTTAAATAGTTACATTAAAATACTAAATAATTTATAAGTAATTTATCAATGCTAAAGGTAGGGTTCAAAGCCATGGCTTTTGGAGTGGGTTTGTGGGGTTAAGTTTACACTTAGTCTCCATTCCTCCTTTCAATTGGAGTTGAGTGGGTTGAGTTTCCCTTTCCCCTTCCCCCAATTGTCAAAAAAAAAGGTAGGGTTCAAAGCTCTTACCTCTCACTTCATTTAGGTTTTAAAGGTTTGGTGGTGGCCAAGTACTTAAGTAGTTTATAACTATTTAAGTATAATTTCTTAAGTATTTTGGGAGTAATATTCAACACACATAATTTTTTAAAGAACTCAACAAATATGCACAATAAACCATCATTTGTTTATGCATTACAAAAATCATTTCAATAAAATATATATAATCTACAATCACCACATATTCAATCACACCATATATTTCACATAAATGATTTAAGAAAATAAATGACATAGTTTATCCCTTAATGAATGTTTTTCATAATCTGTCTTGTCTTTCTTGTAGTAATTTTTCAAACTTACAAAATCAACTAATAGATTTTGGTACACACACTTTCTTGGGTCCAATGGAGTTAGTATTACTTTTCTCTAATCACATAGCTTCATACCTAACTTTATATTTCTTTTAACATAGCATTCTTTGTGCATATGACCATGTTGATGGCAATAAAAACAAACAACATTTGGATTTTTGAAAGAATTTGATTTAACAAAATGCATGTCATCATTTTAAAAAATAGTACATCTATTGAAACTAAAAGCATGTTTAACCTGTTTTTATTTTTGAAGAATATTTGCAAGATCATCCATCCTTTTTTCTCAACAAATTTGGTTCTTCTTTGAAATTCACAAATAAACAATAAATAAAGTAAAAAAAATAAAGAAAGAACACCATAATTTTTATGGTGGTTTTGCACCAAACTATTATGGTGGTTTTGCACCAAACTTAGTGTCTATATTCACTCCCAAGTATTAGTACTTGGAATTCAATCCACTAAGTACTCTTCTCAAGTTGGTGAAACTTAACAAAACGCACAAAAGGAGGGATCCACTCTTACTCTCTTTTTTTAGCTCTAGTTGACCCAAAATCCCTTACTTTGGTCACATTAAATTCTACCGAAGCCAAGAATTTTACAACCACTCACAACCTTCACACTTTGGTACACTTGAAAGCTTCTTACCACATTGAGAAAAGCATTCTCAATCCCAACCAACTACTACATCTAGAACTACAAGCACACACTCACACAAGAGTATTTACCGTAAAAATCACTCTTAAAACACTTGTAACTAAGTAGGCAAAGGTTTTCAACCATTATGCACAATTGAGTATTTATAGGGAATGAAAAAATAGCTAAAATAGAGCTCTAACGGTTAGGATGAGCAAATTCGGTAAATACCGATTTGAATTGAATTCGATCGGTAATTTGAAAAATCTAAAAAAAATGAAATCAAATTCGATCGGTATTCGAAAATAAAATTCTAATGTTGTAATACCGAATATACCGAATTCAATTCGGTAATTCGAATTCAGTATAGACACACACACACACACACACACATCAAATTCGAATTGCCGAATTTAACATTAATTGGGCTAGTAATTTGATAGTGAGCTAGATTACTTGATCCTTGGGTTGGGTCATTATTTCCATAAGCCCATTATTTTTTTAAATTTTAAATTTTAAATTTCTTATTTTTTTTAATTTTTAGTTTTTTTTTAATTTTTAATTTTTTTTGAATTTGGTTACTGAATTAATATATTGATTTGCCAAATTGAATTCGAAATCAAATTTGATTCAGTATTAAGTGAATTCGAAATCAAATTCGGTTATAAAAATCTGAAAAAAAAAATACCGAATTGACCGATTTCAAATTACTAAATTACCGACCGATTCTCACCCCTACTAACGGTCAAATATAAAATTATATAGAAATTAGCCATTAGTGTCACGCCCCAAGCACGAGGCGTGGCACTCGCCATGCCCTAAACTACGCTAGAACACAAGGCCACTTCCAAAACATACATTACTAAAACAAGATATACTTAAAGGAAGAGCAATCATACCCAAATGATCTATTTCATTTATTCAAAATATGAGTATCCACAATACATACATTTCTTCTATAACAAAAGAATTGGGTTGCTACAAGTGCACCCTAACATGAACAAAAGAATAGGGCTATACATTCCTAGAACAAAGAACCCTATACAAAATATACCCTATCACCAAAAGCTTCCAACTAAACCTAACTCAAAAGGTCCAAGAGTCGGTCCAGTCTTCCTCCACAAAAGTCTCCTCCTCTGCGATACAAAATAAGTAGTGGTGACACTGTCACCCAGTAAGTAATAAAGAATCACCTTGTGGCTTGAGGCGGTTATACGTATACACTTTCATGCAACAAATAACATTGAATGACTTAATGTATAAAATACGAGGTATAACACATTCATTTCACAATCACATAAACCACGTATCAAACATTTCTAACGAGCTCAAGTAGTAAACCGACTAATGACCCTAGATATCTAGTTGTTAACTACAACCCGGTTAACACGGTCAATTACTGACTCTACCCGGTCAGTCCGGTCAAACAAAGCTAACTATCCCCGGTTAGCACGGTCAAACATCAAACATTAAACATTACTTTAAGGAACTAGTCCCGTCATAGGTCATTTCACTCAAGAGCTCATTCAAACATCAATTTATCAAACACATTACCTCGTATAAACATTTCATATAAGAAAGCATAAAATAGCCCAACTCAAGCCAAGGAAACAATAATTAACAATTTAGAGTATTCGTACTAGTCAGAGCTCATTTGGAATACGCAAGGGATTCATAGACTACTTACCTCAATCCTGCCTTAATTCAAATAATCGGAGAATGGATAGCCGCCTTCCTCGCCTAATAACACAAGAACACTTCATTATAGATCGATTCTAACATTAATTTCTATATTAAAACATAATCTAAGACCATACGCGTAACACAAAAGAAGCACAACCAAAAAGGAAAACGGAACAAACGATCCGTGCCCAAGGCCGGAAAACTTACCTGCGGACTCAGCAGAAGCTAAGCTGTGGGTAGGCCTAGGATGAGCCGCGACCGTGGCTTGGCATCCGCGGGCTTGGCCGCGGCGCGGACAACGCCGCGGCCACGGACAGACTCGACCCCAAGACTGGAGTCAAGCCGCGGGTAGGTCCGGGATGAGTCGCGGCCGCGGCTCACCGAGTCCGTCCCGCAACTCGGCATCCGCAGGCTAGGCCGCGGAGCGAACAACGCTGCGGCCACGGACATAACCAACCCAACACATCAGGAGTCGAGCCGCGGGCACCCTGGCTCCAACCGCGGCCGCGGCTTGCCTCAACAGGGCCGCGGTTCGACCTCCTGCAACACCAAAACACGGCCAAAAACCCTCCAAACACCTCCCTAGCCTAACCAACAACAAAAACAACTTCAAAATGCCCAAAACTTGCCAAGATAAAGCAAGACATAAACACATAGGATCCAAAACATACATCCAAGACAATCTACACTATAATCACACTAAGTTCTTCTCAATCCACCCATCTCTACCACTCATTTCTATCAACACATCCACAACAACACCAAGCATAGAATCATTAAAGCATAAAAGTCTTACAATACATACCTATCAAATATCACCTTCTCACACAATTTAATCTACTCAAGGAAGAAGAAAATGCACTTAGGGAAAAGAAGAATTACCTTGGGTGAAAGATTGGGTAGAAGAAACTACACTTCCTCCCCTTGATCCCCTACTAGAAGAGGGCACTTCAACCTCACCTTAAAGAAGAATTAGAGAGACAAGAAGAAAAGCTTTAGAGGTAATGGAAGTTAGAAGACAAAGAGATAGAGGGAAACTTGGAAGAGCCAAAGCCCTAAGCTTATTTGGGCAAAATTAGAGTTTAGAAAATTTCTTTTAAGTCCCTCTATTTGAGAAAATAAAACACCACCCCAAAACATCAAAATACAAAGTATACCCTCTAAAGGTCCCTAATATTACAATTAGAGACAGAATTTGTATTGCAGACGTTTACTTTGAAGGGAACTGGACGCCTTTCATCATGGTCGTCCGCTACCTATCAGAAGTTGTACAATGATATTCTGTTGTAGGTGCAGACGTTCGCTAAGTTGTCCTCTCCAACTCTGACTTGCCATTTCAACTTTTTTTTTTATTCTTAACTAATTGCACTATAGGTACACCTCGATAGAACAATGGTATATATTATCATTAATTTGTTAGTCTTCAAAACTAAAATAAATTGAGACTATAGAGTCCTCAATGATGTATATATGACATCATCCATTTGACCTGGAGTCAACACTCAATCGAACTCATTGATCCTTAACTCTCAAGTTCAATCAAGTTGATACCTGGCCTAAGTCTAAAAACATAGTAAATGATCCCTTTATATGCCACATGGCAAGTTGTTGTTGATCGGCAAATCAAAAAGTGTACTTTTTCTTTTAGAAAAAAAAAGATAATAGCAGTAATTAGATATGGAAAAGTGCCCGACGAAAATCTAGAGGCTAGCAGCAAAAAGTTGGTGGTTGATGAATAATGACAAGATCCCACAATTAGGAATAAGAGATAAATTGTAATTCGAATGGTTGTTTTTGAGGGTATTTTTTAAGAAATATTATTGTAGTACTTTTAAAAATTATTTTTGATAAATACGTTTTTTAAGATAAAGAATTAGTTGAAAAATGTGTTTGAATTTTTCAGAAAACGTGTTTTGAAGAAACTCAATCAAATAAATGGAGAATTACAACTAAGAGAGAGAGAGAGAAGGAAAAAAAGAAAGAAAATACTAAACAAATGTAGTAATATTAGTATTCTATTTTGTTACACTTTATGTTCTTCATATTCACGTACAGAAATTGCAAAAAACATGAAATACTAATAATAAAAAATAAAGTGTTTAGTTGCCTCTAAATAAAGTGCAGGAAGATTGTTTTCGCCTGCTGGCACATAAGTTTAGGTTCATCTATAAAATTATATCCGAAGGTTTAGTGCCAAGTCGTGACACTTTTTTTTTTGTTTTTGAAACAACAACAGTAAACATCCTTCATTTTCATTTCTTCAAATCCTGCATAGCAGCTTTTACAATCGATGATGGAAAGTCATTCCACCGGAAAGGTCACTGTGGAAACGAGCTTTCACTTTCTATCAGTATCGTATGGGTTGTTTACTTTAAATTATTCATTTAATAGAGCAAAAAACTTCGATAGTTATTAAACTTTTTCAATCGTAAGATTTTGATAACTAAATTTTTTTCAAAAAAGTCACTGAACTTGTAAAAATGATTACTTATAGTCATTTTGTCAGATCTGGCCATTATGTAAGACGGGAAATTTTTTTTTTAAAAATTTCAAAAAGATCACTAAACTTGCAAATATGATTACTTATAGCTATTCTGTCGTTTTAAAAAAGTTACTGAATTCGTAAAAATGGTTACTTATGGTTATTTCATCAATTGATGTTATATGCCTTAATGGTGAAATCTGACGGAATGACTATAAATAATTATTTTTATAAGTTGAGTGGCCTTTTTGAAACAAAAAAAAGTTAAGTGATTAAAACTTTACGATCGAGAAAGTTTCCTGGCTGTCGAAGTCTTTTGGCCCATCTATTCTCTCTTTAAAAGTATGGTGAGTCTTAGAGTCTTTGCACCTTATAGTGTTAGTTTTTAAATATGCCTAAAATACCCTCATGTGCTATTTTATCATATTAATTGTGTTCTAATTGTAGTAGAGTTACAAACTCTTTACATTCCTTTGTGAATTTCATTGAATTTAATTTTTGTTGTTAATTAAAATAAAATAATTTCCCATACAAAAACCATTTACCTACCCTTCAATTCAATCCTCAAGAGACCAATAATACCAATAAACTTTAACATTTGTTCATAAGTTAGTTTTGACTTTTTAAAAACCAAAGGATGATGATTTGTAAAAATGTCACCATAGATTCTAAGAAAACAAGCAAAGTACTAAATTGTACTAAATTACGTTAATAAAATATAACATAGCTTTAAATTTTATTAAATGATTACAGTATTATGTTTAACAAATAAGTTGTTTCCAAAAATAATATATTGAAATTTGGGCTATGAATAAGCACTCTACTAGCAAGTTCTTTTTTGTCTTTTTTTTTTTTAATACATCTATGTCAAGCTAAAGTTTTGGTGATTGATGAAATAATTCAACAATAATATATTAAAATTTGGGTTATAAATAAGCACTCCACTAGTAAGTTTATTTTATTTTATTTTATCCATGCCAAGCTAAAGTTTGGTGATTGATGAAATAATTCAAAAAATTGTATACATTTTTCAAAGTTCAAACAACAAATTACAAACTTATCTAAATGGTTCATAACTATTGACTTTAACAATCTATGAAGGATGAAAAAATTTTAGGTACATGTTTTTCATGTAAAATTTAAAATAAATAGAGCACTTATAACAAAAAAATACTACAAGATGTATGATTTTACAAAACGAAAATGAGAAATAATTCAAAGAGTACTATTAACGTTGACTCATAATTTTATTTGTGAAAGAACCCCTTTTATTTCATTTTTTGAACAAAACTTCTTCGATTAGACAAGGATTTAAAAATATAAAAATACGTAACAAACATTTGTAAAGTCAATTTCATAAATGAATACAATAAGATACTAAATGATATACTTGTACAAAAATGGAGTTTTCCATATCAATGATATAAAACAATTTTACTTGATTGCAATGGATCTTTTTTCACATTAAAAAAAATGATTGTTTGCATCATTTAGAAGGCAACTAAGTTAATTTTGTCAAATTCTTTTTAAGTTTTTTTACAACCATGTTAAACATCTAACACGTAAATGACTATAATTGAAAATTCACCAATCTAAACACACTAATTGAATAAAGAACCTGGATTCTAAATGGGAAAAATATGTATCTTATTTATAACTATATAGTTAAATAAATAATTATTTTTAAAATCTAATATTACACATATTAAACAAAGTTTTTTTCACCAAATTAATAATTACTATTAAGATGTATGGGATTTCAAGTATCCATTTGAGTTGATATATTGATAGTACATTATAAAGTAAATAGGTTTTAAGTTTAATCATTAATATTTGTAGAGAAAGAACTTCAAAATATTTTTAACAACATCATTTTGTAAATAAAAAAATTTTAATATAAATTTTTAAGTATAATGATAATTGAACATAAAATAGATTTGATTTATCATAATGCCAGCTATATATTATCTGCAAAGCTTTAAATAAAAAATTTAAAAGTTTTAAGGTTATGACTTCAAATTCAAACCATAAATTTCAACAACAATTATTTTAAGAAAAGAATAATAGATAATCAATTTAGCATGGTATTCATAAATTTATATAAAGTTTTAGTATCCAAGAAGTATTATATTTTAAAATAAATTTACATTTACATTATCTCAGTTTAAAATTTGCACCTTCCAAACAGCTATGTATGCACATTTAAATAACCATTAACATGTTTAGAAAAAAGAAGATTTATCCTTTTTTTTGACTATATACAAATTAATTAAATAAAAAATGCGACTTCATGTAATGTTAGAGAAAGAGTTGTCAATTAGATATTATCTCTTACTTAAGTTCTTTTTATCTTTTATTTTTTAGACTATTGGTGCAATAAAATTTAGATCGAAAAAAGAATGTGACTCTGTCCAATGTACTTATGATGATCAAGAGTTATGAATTTTATTAATTAAACTCTCCTAAAGTTTATCTTTTGTGTAGTTTTTGAAATTTATCTTTTTTTATTATTAATAAAATAAGTTCAATAGAACAAAGATGTGACTTATTTAATATAAGAGGAAGAATTTTGAGTTCAGTCAAATATATTATTTCCTAAATTTTGAGAAGTAACTTACTCTGTGCACCCAAACGCATTCAAATAGCATCATCTCACATATTTTAAATTGTTTTAGGAAGGGAAATGTTTACTATTTTAAAAGAAGGCATAATTCATTTTTTTGGTGGTCCAAGAGAATGAGAATTCTTTAATTTAGAAATATTATGAAGTTCTCTTAATGTATCGAGAGGCATGTATATACGCTATTGAAAAAGCCTTTTAAAATCACTTAAAAATGAAGTATTCATATGATCATTGTATGTAAGTTAAGAATTGTTCTTGAATTTTTTGCAAAATACTTCCTAATTTTTCTCTGAGTGGTACAATTTTGAATTGATTGATTAAACATTTTATTCTTTTTTGGACTATATATTTTTCAAAATTTTTTTGGGCATACTCTTCAAAATAAAAATAAAATTCCCATACACTTATGATTTATCTCACGTATTATTACATTATTAAAAATATTTTATAATAATATCACACTGTCAAAACACATATCAAAGATTTTGAAGAGGATGTAGAAGTTAATCTAATATTTTTCAATTCATTCACTTTGTTTCTAATACATTTCTTTATAAAATAATTAAATTTCTCATAACCACAATTTTTTTTTAAAGAAAGAGGGCATCATATTCACGTGCAATGCACGTGCTTCATTACTAGTTTAATATAAAATTATCATGGTTCGATAGTAGATCAGCGCAACAATTCTCAGATCATTCAGTCTAAGCAATTAGTATAGACAACAAACCTTGTTGCAGAATAATTTTTGTTCAGTCAGTAACAATGAAGTAATATTCATTTAAATAAGCTTCAAGAAAATCTTCTCAAGTATTTCATAATAAAAGAAATTAAAAAGCTAGTTCAACTGCTTCAATCCGAGTTTACTGGTTGTATATATACATTTTTTTAAAATTGGGTTTATGGTTTTTAATTTTAAAGCCTTCTCGTTCTATGGCATTAAACTCGTTCCACTAGTTGCATTCTAATGGGAACATTAACATTTAACACTCTTTCCTAACCATCAAGCTCGAAAACGCAAAGCCACAATTAATTACTTAATTAATAATCAACCAAAGATAATTGTTTTAGTGGCATGAGAATTAGGACTCGATTCTCATTACGAATATATTCTTGAGGCCGCTACACAACGTTTATCAGACAAGCTTGGTGCCTGGTGCATTTGTATTTGTAATTTATATGACCAGAGATAACTAATCAATTATACCTTTTCCTCAAATAAGAAAATACTTGTGATTTCTCAAAGGATGTCTTACAATATTTTGCCAAGCTCAGTTTCATTTCTTTGGTAGAATAGTCCTACAACATTGAACTATGTCCTCGTACGGTTTAGCCTATGCTTTTGTCACATTGAACTACGTCCTTGTATCGTGTTGCTACTGAACTTGAGTTACAAGAACTCCTAACCAATTCTCGGACAGATCAAATTAATGCCTGTTCCATGGTTTCTACAACCCAAAAAAAAAAAAAAAAAAGAAAATGGTAAATGCCCTTATTCATTCTTTGATATAGAGATGACATGCATTTCCTCTATCTGCTTGTACTAATAAAGGCTTCACATTAAAGAGCCCAAAATCCCGATGAAGGTAGCAAATCAAGTTAGGTGATCCCAGAAACATCTCACCTCAGAAAAATTGAAGGGTAATGTGAACTCAAAATCCAATTTCCAGCCACTGGGCTAACGGTTCAGTGGTCAGGGGAGACCCTTAAGGTCTTCTCCTACTATAGGTCCCGAGATTAAATCCCAGGACTTACAGCAGTTAGGAGGTTTCAAAGGAGAAAGGATTTAGGTAAATTTCGAAAAGTCATACCTGCAAAATTATGTATGACAAATAGTTCACCCAAAATCCAATTTCCAATACATAAAGGGAAGCTAATGAATCGGACAAAGAGAAGGACCAACAAGAAATAACCTAAAATCCAACAAACGCTAAGAATCAATAAATAACTGTTGCAATACTTTTGATGTTGTTGACATAAAGAAACCAGAAACAAGGCATCTTTCTGGTAGCATGTTCATATCCTCTTTTTAAAAACACTAACGATACAATCACAGGGGACACAAATTCAATTAGGGGTAAATATATGTGTAGTTGTTGAATCTAAATTGGGAAATTGACAAGACCAGGCCTTTTTCATTGCTTCTTTAACCAAAGGCCCACAAAATTGTGGGTCCAAATTATGTACCAGAGTGAGACAAATGGGGACTCACTAATAATATGACATTAATTACTACTTCTTATGTCTGCTTTGTCATTTTCTAATAGGGGTTTTAACGAGCCAAGCAATTCGGCCTGCTGCTTGATCGAGTTTGGTTAATACCGAACCTGAGTCGAGCTCGAGCAGTTCATATAATAAACGAGTTCATTCGAACAGTAAAAGATAAGTTCGAACATCTCGAAATATATACATACATATATACACACACACACATACATATATTAAATGTTATATATATAAAATTTCTAATTTACCCATAACAATTATATATAAATTTTGCATTCGAGAGCTTGAGTTCGAGTTAATTGTGTTTTCATGAGTAATTTCGAGTCGAGCTCAAGCTCTATCTAAAAGTAACGAGCCGAGCTCAAATTTCAAACTACAAACTCGATCGAACTTGAGTGTGATCCCGAGAAGCAAAAATATTAACAAGCTTGAACTCGAGTTTGGTAGTATTTGGGCTCGGGTCGGTTTGATTACACCTCTATTTTCTAATTGTGTATTGCCAAAAACTCACTCGCCCTTGGCTTATTTAAGCAACGCAGCCCCCCATTTTGAAACTTCCCCCACCTCATTCAGAGTAGCAGCAGCACAAGAAACATAATACCAAATTAGCTTAAATCATGTCTAGCGGAGGGTCAAGAGCTTCTGGATTCACAGAAGAAGAGATTAATAGTCTCATTTTAAAGCTACAATCATTGTTGCCATCTTCTGGTTCAGGGAAGAGAAGGGTATATTATGTTCTGACAGTTTTCTTTTGAACATTCATTGCAGTTCTAGACTAGCTTTGGAAATTCATAAAAACTTTGTTCCGTGCAAACAGGATAGAGAAAAGATGGCATTGTTACTCCTTTGAGCTAAGATATTGCCGATCTCTCCCCTAATAAATCTCTATACAATTGAAACATTGTATTGATACTACTGCAAACTGAAAAAAAAGGGCTGCTAAGTCTCATGCTATACTAAAGCGCCAAAATTTACAATGGACAGTATCAAACAGCAACGGAGAGAAATTTGATAAGTAAAGACAAGAAATGTTGAGAAAAATCGAATGTAAACTGGAGTGTAATACAAGCAACAGTTTAGTGAGAGCATAGACATTTGTTGTTGAATATGTCATCCTCGTGACATTTGCAGCAAGATTAGCAGTTTAGTTAGTCTTTATTACTGAAATACTGATAATTCTTTACCTTTTGAATATGGCACAGGTAAAGGCATCGAAAATACTGGAAGAGACATGCAATTACATCGGAAGACTGAATAGAGATGCTGATGATCTGAGTGGCAGACTATCTCGACTACTTGCTTCTGTTGACATCAATGCTTTTGATACAGAAACTATTAAAAGTCTTCTTCAGAAATAGAGAAGCTACTCATCCCTCCCTTGTTCCTCTGTTCTTCGTTTGTCTGTTAATGCAGCACCAGATGCAGATAAAACATATTGTGTCTTTCTCCTTTCACTCTTTACTCTGGCTTTTCATTGGAGCTTTATTTAATTCTTTTTGTATATCACCGCTTATTTCATTCAACCACGTAAATTTACATCTTAACCTGAAAGAATAAATAAAAGCAGAGAATCATACTTGGCTTTGACAACATATATTCATATTTAGAATATGACAATCGGGAATTAATTCACTACAAAATCAGAACCCAATGTAAAACAAACGGAATAAAAATCGAAATTGTATCTACATCTTCAATAACTCGAACTCCACATAAACATTAAAAAATTAAGCAGAACCCATGAAATAAGAACACAGAAAATCCATGAGGAAAAAAATACCTTCGGGAAGTCAAAGCAAACAAATTCTGGCATCTAATTAAAGAAGGAAGAACCAAAGGAATAAGCCAACTTGGCATTGAACCAACTATCCGGTAAGAGAAGTCAATCGCCAAAAGTTACAACCAGTTCATTGCTTTCAGCCAAATTAGGAACCACAAATCTATGCTTAAGGTATATTCAAAGAGAAAAAAAGAAATGTTCAAGGTCTGATAGCTTCTCAACATCTACCGTCAAATCGCTATCAACTTCATTATTGTAATAGTTTGGAAATACACTGATACATCACAGAGAAGGCCATATATTTAGACCAAGAATTGCTTTTTAGCACTTGGAAGAGCTCTTCACCTCTATAATCATCTTACTTCACCACATTATTGTTACACTTGGAACACCAAAAGAGGGGGAGGAAATTCGATATTTTAGTCATCATAAAGATGCCTTTAAATAGGCTCGTACAGACACTAAAACGCCAAGAATCTTGTTAATACTCAAAGACTTGAAACTGACTCTTAAGACTTAGAACTGACTCCTAAGGACCTGGTGACACAATGTGATATTAAACAAACTCCTAAAGACTTGCAAACAACTTGCAATAATTTCTACTGACACAGACAAGTATTTATATCCAACAATCCCTCCCCTAAACTGATATTGATGTACAAACTCCCAATAGCTTCCTAAGCCTGATGAAAGAATCAAACTTGACTTTTTGTAAATATGTCAGCAACTTGATCCTCACTTCTACAGTAGACTAGCTCAATAACTTTTGTTGCTGTGAGATCCCTCATGAAATAAAATCTAACATCAATGTTTGCTTCTTCCTTGCATAACAGGATTTTAGATAACTTTATAGTTGAACAGTTATCACAATAAAACAAAGCAGCTCCATCCATCTTGTGTAAAGTGAATGAACTCAAGAATTCTTCGCAACCAGATTGCTTGACAGGCACAATTTGTCGCTACTAAAAATTCAGCTTCTGTGGTGGACAAAGTTACAATTGATTTCTTTGATGACTATGAAACTGCACACGATCCCAACATAAAAACATACACACATGTGATCATTCTATCATTAGGATCTCCAGCATAGTTGTTATCTGTAAAGCCAAACAAATCTGAACTTTCTCCCTTCTTATAAAAAAGCCCATAATCTGTTGTACCTCGCAAGTATCTTAAAATACATTTGGCAGCCAACAAATGCTTCTCCTTTGGACTCTGCATGAACCTGCTGATAAGACTTACAGCATGCATTTTATCAGGTCCGACTGCTGTTAAGCACATCAAGCTTCCTACTATTTGTGTGAACAAAATGTTGTCAATATTATATCCTTCAGTGCCCATCAAAAACTGAAGTCCTTTCTCTGCTGGTGTTGAGACAGGATTACAATTTGTCATTTGAAACCTGTCTAAAAGCTCCTGCACATATTTTTTCTAAGAAACAAAAATCCAACACCTTGTTGCCTTACTTCAATACCAAGAAAATAATGCATCAATCCAAGGTCAGTCATTGCAAACTCAACTGTCATGGACTTCTTAAATTCATCAAACATGGCACTATCATTTCCAGTGAAAATCAGGTCATCCACATATAAACACACAATAAGCACTTTCTCTCCATCTTCATGTTTAACAAAAAGTGTGTGTTCTTGTGGGCATTTTTTGAAAATTTTCTTGCAAGAAATAAGCTTCAATTAATATGACTATACCATGCACGTGGGGCTTGTTTTAGTTCATAAAGAGCTTTGTTTAATCTATACACTTTGTGCTCACTTCCACTTTTAATATAACCAAGAGGTCGATCAACAAATACCTGTTCTTCCAAGTAACCATATAAAAACACAGATTTTACATCTAATTGAAAAATGGGCCAAGAGTTTTGAGTTGCCAATGCTATCACCAAGCTGACTGTATCAAGACGCACAACAGGAGCAAAGACTTTCTTGTAATCCACCCTAACCTCTTGCTTATAGCTTTTAGCTACTAAGCATACCTTGTACTTATCTATCTCGCTATTCTCCTTGAGCTTTGTCTTGTATACCTACTTCACACCAACTGTCTTTAGCCCTTTCAAAAGCTCGATCAACTCCCAGGTGTAATTACTTTCAATGGCTGCAATTTCAGCACCCATAGCCTTTCTCCACTTTGCTTCTTTGGCAGCATCATCAAAGGTAATAGGATCACAATCTGAGAATAAAACAAAATGTATTATTGGGTCCTCGAATTGATGAATCCCAATTACCTCATAATATTACAATTCATGCAGGCCTTCTTCTAACTCGTTGAGGTCATTGTTCTGCTTCTATCAGTGGACTATTTTGAGCGATTGGAGGTTCTTTGAGTGATTCCATATTGGGCGAGTTAATACACGGCGTATTACACCCGGGTACGAGGTGTGACATTAAGTGATATCAAAGCCCAAGTTTATGATTATCTATATTTAAGAGCTTAGGCTATGAATACTAGATATTAGGTTATGATCACCATAGCTCAGGATATGATTATCAAAGTTTAGGGTATGATCATTAGAGTTTAGGTTTATGATGCTCTAGCTTAAGTTTATGATCATCTATGTGTATGAGTTTAGGTTATGATCATCCATGTTCATGATTAAGGTCGATTGTATAGTATATGTATTTTGTTAAGATGACTAATTTAGATTGTCTGTTTTCTCTTTATGCACATGATATGCCACCTAGGAAGACTAGCCGTGTTGAGTCTAGTCGAGTCAGGGAGAAGCATGAGGCTAACTCCTAGAGCCGTACACAAAGAGGTGAATTTGACATGAATGAATCCATAGGGGATTTTGTTCTTAATCTACAGAATGGCCAGCATGGGCCAAGTAATGAAAGTAGGCAGAAAAGACAAGTTCTATTTGGAATTGACTACACAACACTAGCTTTAGTTGTGGTTGGTGCCATTTAGGGTTCTGTATAACAGCAAAAAAAGCATTTTTTAAAGTAGCAACAACAATTAGGGATATAGCAGCAATAGTTCCTACAGCAACAACAGTAACATCAACATGAATTTCAGCAACAACAAATGTTTTTTCAGCAATAACTTTTATAGTACCCTATTCAGCCAAGAGAGCCTAGGGACATTTTCTTTTACTTCACCCATATAAAGAGGGTGGGAGTTCATACTTTTGGTGGTGGTTCTAATGCTCTAGAGGCACACAACTGGTTGGAAGAGATTCAGCAAAATTTCAAGTTCATAAAGGTATTGAAAGAGATAAGACTTGGGATCATTAGGTCATTCCTAGTTGGCAATACAGGCGAATGGTGGACGGCTAGAGAGCCTATAGTAGAAGAGGTTGGTTAGTCTATCACTTGGTAACAATTTAAGGGTGCTTTCTTGGATCATTATTTCTCTTTAGCACAGTAGTTAAAGTATAGGATTGAGTTTGAGAACATCAAACAGAATCCTAAGGAGTCTGTAGTAACTTTTATAGAGAATCGACACCTTGGGACAATTTTCATTGGATATCAAGAATAGGCTAAGGCATCCAAACCTAAAAATGTATTGTTGGGAGAGATCTGCACTAGGATTGCATTACAAGATATGATGTACAAGGTGATGACTGATGAAGCGCGAGAAAGTCTGAAACAGAAGTGAAGTTGAGACAAGCTGAAATCAGAGGTCAGAGACAAAGAGTGCCACTTAGTCAAGGGCAAGATTCCAGATCAATGTTCCAACCTGGTTATGCATCGAACAATAAGAGCTTGGGTTCAACGAGCGCTGAATTTAAGAGGAGAGTTACAATTGGATAGTCTACTTATATACATCTTGTGAGTCAGCACTATCAACGGTGTCATCCTCCCGTTGGAAGATGGGAGTTTGCTTTCGATGTAGGTGTAAGGATCACATGCTTAGGAAATGGCCACATAATAAGAGAGAAAGGACAAATGGATCTAGTGGCTCTGGAAATTTGAGAATTGAGGCTTTTGGTTCCACTCAACAAAGCAAACAGGGCAAACAAAAGGGTAAGAAAATGTCCGTATGTTTGCAGTAACTCAGCTAGAAGGAGATAGGATTGATGATGTGGTTACAGGTATGTTTCTATTGAATTGGATGCCTTCTTATGTTTTATTTGACTGTGGTATGTCTCAATCTTTTATTTCAAGAAAATTTGCAAAAAAAAAAAATAAAAAGGAAGGTTATTGGAAATGCCTAATTGGCATGATATTTCCTAAAAAGTGGTAACCCAAAAAACATCGTGATAAAGTCTATTTGGGTATATAAGGGAAGTTGGATGAGGACTGGGGAGTTGGAGGAAGAGATACATATGAAATACTCATTCTTGTTTGAAATGCAAGGAAAGCAAGTTTTGAGAATGAAACTTCTTTTAAAGGGGTAGAGTGAAACATCCGTGCCCAATGTCATGGGCTTAAGAGCAAAATGTGAGAAATATATTTTAGGACCTTTTTGGAGTTTTGAAGATAAAAAGAGGGGCTCTAACAAAAAATAAAAATAAAAATAAAAAGGAGTCTTTTCTTTTCTTCATAAGAAAATGATATTTTTTTCCTTTTTCCAAACTAACTCTTGACTTTCTTCAAGGGTAAGAACAAGAAGTGAGTAGGGAATTCGTAGATCTAGAGATTAGCAACTATTCTCACAATCCTTATAACAAACAAGGTGGGTTTGGTTCTTGATTTTAAGTTTTAGTTTTGTCTATTTATAGTTTGAATAATTAGGTTTTGAGCAACTGGTTTTTAAGATATTTTAGGAGAATTAATGCTTAAATATTAATTTTTATGATTTAATTTTAGTTTATTGAACAGCAAGATGAATTGTTGAGAAGTAATATAGTATTTCTTTGTGGATCTCATCTTCTATTGTTATTTATAAAAAACGGAAGGAAAAGAGAAGAAGAAGAATGAATGAACCGAGAAGCCAACAACAAAGTTGCAGAAAGAAACGGACTAAAAAAATATTGGCTAAGCCGTGGCTAGAGAATTCAAAGGGGAGTCATTGACTCTCCCATGTGGTTTTGGAGATTTGTGGGACCCAACTGGGCCCATAAAGGGCAAAAAAATAGGGGGTTAAAGCAAACAGAAAACAAACAATCAACTGAAAACTAGGAATTGATTGGCTACGATGGTACTAAAATAATGGCATCAGGCAAGCCATCCCCACATGGATTTCAGGGAACCATAGTTAAAAAAAAAAAAGAATTAGGATTTGTTTTGGTAATTTGCTTTAGTTAGTTACTTAATTATTTTTCGAAGTCAATAAATATTATTTTAGTCCTTTTTTTAGATAGTCAAATAAAGATAACTAGATTATGGAATTAATTTGGTAGTTTTAGAATTATTCATAAGGTAGCCTAACAGTTTTAATATTTTATAGATATAATTATTAAGATGAAAATGGTTTTTTATTTTGATGTATTTAGGTGATGAGTATTTTTGTGATCACGATTATTTGAGTTAAAGCGTCTGATTTTGGATTTCGATTTGGACTCTGAGGTAAGTAGTTTCTAGTCTTTCTCATATTTAGAAAAATTCTTTGTATATGTGTATTTATTTCTTTTGTACATATTTTCATGATATGAAACTCAAATAGGGTAGGTTATATGTGCAATAATTCTTTATATATTGTGGCACCTAGACTATCTATATGTATATGCATGCTTGTGTGTGTGATGTGTGAATGCTTGTTATGTATGATTTGGTTTTGATTATTTATTGTACACTAGATAGAGCTAGTTTTTGATATATCTACCTGAAAGTGAGTAGTCAAATTATGCACGCATGTTTATGACCCTCCTAACTGGAAAAAAGTTAGGTTAGATATTTAGTACCATCGGTTTTTATTTTGAAAATCTGAGCCTTCTCATGTACTAATATGTACGCATGAATTGTGATTTGTTTGATATGCAACGACTTTGATATGCATTATGTATTATTATTTGGGTGATTATGAATAGTGTGTTACGGAATGAATGCATGTATTATATGTAGGTATATTATGTAACTGCTTAGTTTGGTGAGAAAGGGGAGGAATTACTTACTGAGCATGTTGGTTGCTCACTCCACCTATGTTATTTATTTTGCAGGTGCTTTAGTTCGGGTTAAGCAAGCGAGGCACTTAATTTCTCAATAAAGGATTTAAATTTGTATTTGAGGAATAGTTGACAGGCGCCAAGGACAATAGTTTCGTGTTTGGTGTTATTTTATCTCCTTAGGATTGATAACTTTTATGGATGTAAAATTTTCATTGTTTGATAATGTTTGAAATTATTGGGGTATTTTAATAGTAATGATGTCTATGTTTTACAACTACTTTGATCATTTTTAGAGCTTTGTGTATTAGGCGAGCCTAATGCGCAGAGTATTACATCCGAGCATAGTGTCGTTATCTATAGGCTAATGCTGTCTTTCTTCATTGTCTCCATTATCAAAATTTGTTGGAATATGTTTTCCAGCACCATTCCATGCCTAGGTTGTACCTTTATCAAAGTTCACGTCGTAACTGACAATGATTTTCTTAGTGTTTGGATTGAAAAGTTCATAAAATTTTGACTGATCACTAACACCAAGTAGAACACTTTTTTCCCCTTTGTCATCCAACTTTTTCATCTTCTCATCGGGATATGAGCACAGGCAATATACCCAAAAATTTTAATGTGATCCACAATTGGTTTCTGTCCGCTTCATGCTTTCTCCGGTGTCTTATTTTGAAGAGCAAATGTTGGACATCTATTCAATATATGAATGCTCCAGTTAACAACTTCGGGCCAAAAACTTCTTGGAACTCCACTCCTAGAGAACATGCTTCGCACCATGTTTAGAACTGTGCGATTCTTGCAGTTGCAAACGCCATAGGGTATAGGCTGCTGCAAGTTGTCTTTGAATTCTATTGCTCCCAAAAAAATTTTCAAATTCTTATAAGTTATACTCTCCACCACAATCAGTACGAAGAATTTTGATTGGGCTGCCACATTGTTTCTCAACAAGCACTTTAAAGCTTTTAAAAGCTGCAAAAGCTTCAGCTTTTTCATACAAGAAATACACCTAATCATTAATGAAAGTGAGCAATATCTTTTACTCCCATTAGAACGTGGTTTGACTGACCCACATATATCAGAATGAACCAATTGCAGCACCTTCTTTGCTCTCCATGATTTGCCTTGTGAAAAAGAATTAGGATGTCATTTGCTAACAACACAATTTTCACGTGTTTTAGAGGGAGCTGTGAATTCAAGAAGACCCGTCACCATCTTCTTCTGTTGTAGTGTTCTCAGCCCAAAGTTTAGATATCCATATCGAAAGTGCCAGAGCCATCCATCATCCTTCGGTTTTGCTAAGAAACATGAATGACTGATGTTGTAGAGATGAAGAGGGAACATTTTGTTTGGTGCCATTTTGGCTTGAGCAGTTAAACCCAATTCCACATCATAAACTTTATATACTCCTTTTTTAATGGAGACTTCGTATCCCTTCTCTTGCAGCTGGCCAATAATGAGTAGATTTGTTTTTAATTTTGGAGCAAACAGAACATTAAAGATAGTCTCAATAGCATTTCTTCTGGTTTGGATTGTTACCTTTCCTTTCCCCATTATGGAGATTGTAGAATTGTCACCAAATTTCATGATGTCACGATAGGACTTATCCAAATTAGAAAATGCAGAGTTGTCTCCACACATATGATTCCTGCAACCTATGTCTGAGTACCACAAATTTTTGTTAGTCTCTTCTTTTGCATGGCAGACCATCAATAAGGAGGTCTCTTCGGCTTGTTCCTCCTCTTTTGCAAAATTAGATTTCTCTCCATGTAACTTCAATAGATTTGTTCGACATTCTGATTTGTAATGCCCCAACCTGTGGCACCTATAACTCTGCCATGGGTTTGATTCCCTTGGTGCTGATTATGTTGTTGACAATTGCCTTTGCTTCGACCTCTACCTCTTCCTCTATCTTTGCTATTATTTCCTTTTGTGCCTTGTCCTCTATTACCTCTTCCTGGATGACTATCAGATAGCACTTTGAGTGCTACCTCTTTTTTGTCTTGATGAATCATTTTGTTCTCATGAACGAATAATGATCCTTGTAGCTCATTAATAGATGGATGATTAAGTTCTTTTGATTCTTCAATTGAACAAACCACAGTTGAATTTTAGCGTCATGGATCGAAGAATTTTCTCAATTTCAATCACATCCCCTAGCTTGTCACCACGGCTACGCATTTTGTTGACTATCGCCATCACTTGTTAAAAATAATCTGTTACTCACTCTGCTGACTTCATTCGAATAGTTTCGAATTCTGATTGAAGTTCTTGAAGTTGCTGCCTCTTTGCCCTTGCTGATATTTGATATTTCTTCTTCATGGAATCCCATATGTCTTTTGCCATATCCTTGCACAGGATAGTTTCTAAGACTCCATGATCAATAGCTTGGAAGAGATCATTCTTGGCTCTAAGATCTTTCAGCTTCATTGCTTCAGTTTCTGCATCTGTGATTGCTGTGCCAGGTTGTGGTATTCCCATTGAAACAACTTGCCAATGCTCCTTGGACTTGAGGAAATTTTCATCAGCATGCTCCAATGATCACAATGACCATCAAAGCGAGGAATTGAAGGTTGGAAAAAATTTTGTGTTGCCATTTTTAAAAGCTGTTGCTTACACTTAGAATAGAAAGGGGGAGGAAAATAGATATTTTATTCATCATAAAGACGCCTTTAAATCGGCTCATATAGACACTAAAACACCAAGAATCCTGCTAATACTCAAAGATTTGAAATTGACTCCTAAGACTTAAAACTGACTACTAAAGACTTGGTAATACAATCTAATATAAAACAAACTCCTAAAGACTTGCAACCAACTTGCAATAACTTCTACTTATACAAACAAATACTTTTATCTAAGAATTATCATAGACTCTGCATTGAAAGGCAACTCTGTTGACCTTGGCATCTCTCAGTATCACTCAAGTGCACGCAGTATTCAGTACTCAAGTAAACAAACAAAGTTCTTTTATATACAGAACTTCCAACAATTTTAGCTACAACCTGAAATGCAAAAAAAAAAAAAAAAAAAAAAAAAAAAAAAAAAAAAAAAAGAGAGAGACTAATAATGAATAAAGGACCATCTCCATTTAATAAATTTCTCCTTTGAT
This sequence comes from Mitragyna speciosa, assembly GCA_024721245.1. NCBI lineage: Eukaryota > Viridiplantae > Streptophyta > Magnoliopsida > Gentianales > Rubiaceae > Mitragyna > Mitragyna speciosa. The sequence continues at coordinate 23,118,802 of CM045566.1, read as the reverse complement.
TATTGTTTGCTAAGTTCTTTTATATATAGAACTTTCAACAATTTTAGCTACAACTTGAAACGCGCTACATGTAGTGTCTCAAAAATTAGCTTGGAAAATGAATCTCAAGTAAAGTTAAATCAACAAACATCTGCACAATTGACAAAGTTGATGCTCTTAACAACTATTTTATGAATACTTGAGTCAAGTGATCAGATGAGAACACTACCTAAGTGTGAAATATATGCTGAGAATAACCCATTTAACAAGAAGCAGAAGTAGCAAGTCTAGTCATAAAAAACCAATGAAGTAAATTTGAAGCTCCAAAAGTAGCTTGGCAAAATGCATTTTTTATCAGAGATGAATGTGATCAGAAATTGATTGGAGGAATGAAAAAGTTCATTGAAATCTCTAATTCATCTGTACAATTTGTGGTATATATATGCAACTTCAATAAATCAGAAAATGACAAGTGTTGTACTAAAGAATATTCCTAACAAACTCTATCCTAATCTAATCTATATTTCTTGGGGAAGAATTAAAATCTGTTCAACTTGCTTTCTTCATTATGTGCTGAGGTCACGTTCTCTTTTTCATGTGCCTGTATGCATGTGCAGTATTTAATCCTCAAGAATCTAATTTGTTGGCTCTATATTCTTGGGCTTGACAGCTAATTGGGTACAACTAATTGGGCTCAGCATATTAACGTATGCTCAAGCCTGTTAATCCTTTATGCTCCAGTCCAATCCAACAATACTTCATCATCTTTACATCCCCTCCTCAAGTTGGAGCTTGATGACAGTCTGCCAAGCTCAACTTGCATAACAGATTGTCGAATTGAGGAGCTTCCAGTGCCTTTGTGAATAGGTCTACCAATTGCTGTTGAGAGCTAACATGGTGTGGCATTACGAAACCTTCCTTGTACTTGTTTCTAACCAAATGACAATCAATCTCTAGGTGTTTAGTTCACTCATGAAATATTGGATTTTTTGTGATGTGAATAGCTGCTTTGCTATCACACCAGAGAGGTATAGGCAGGGGTGGCTTGATCTTAAAATCTCTTAGCATATTCATTATCCACTAAAGCTCACACACTATAGTAGCCATGCTCCTATACTCAGCTTCAGCAGAAGACCTTGAAATGGTTGTTTGTTTCTTGGTCTTCCAAGAAATTAGTCCATTTCCTAGATAAACACAATAACCTGTCAAAGACTTCCTCGTGTCTAAGCAAGATGCCCAGTCTGCATCTGAGTAAGCCTTTATAGAAAGAGCACTGTTGGAAGAGTAAAACAGTCCTAGTGAAGGTGATCGTTTGATATACCTCAACAGATGTAGTGCTGTCATCCAATGTGACTTAGTTGGTGTATGAATATACTAGCTTAGTTGTTGCACAGTATAAGTTATGTCTAGCCTAGTGAAATTCAAGTATAGAAGTCTACCAATCAATCTTCTATAAGGTTCTAAATCTTCCAATTTTCTAATTTTATCATCTGTGAGCTTTGTTCCCTTGACCATAGGAGTTTTTGATGGTTTAGCCCCAAGCAATCCAACATCATGTATTATATCCAGTGCATACTAATCTCCAAACCAAGGAAATATTTGGCTTCTCCTATATCTTTAATGGTGAAATGCTTATGCAAGTAAACCTTAAAGCTTCAATTTTCTTTATGTCATTTCCTGCTGCTAACATGTCATTAACATAGATCAATAAGGCTGTGTAATTATTTTCTCCACCTTTTACAAACAAGCAATTATCATGCTGCGATTGACTAAAACCAAAAACCTTTAGTTTTTTACTAAACTCCTCATTCCATTCCCTTGAAGCCTACTTTGGGCCATAAAGACTCTTATTTAGCCTACATACCTGCCCAAAAAATGTTCTTTTGTACCCTTCTGGGGGAAACATGTAGATTTCTTCCTTTAAATTCCCCATGTAGGAAAGCATTGTTGATATCCATCTGATGTAAAAACCAATTTTTAGCAGTTGTTACTGCCAAAAAAAACCCTCATTATAACCATCTTTGCCACTGGTGAGAAGCTATCTTTGTAGTCTATTCCAGTTGTTTGGTGATATCCCTTTGCTACCAGTCTAGCCTTGAACCTGTCAATAGAACCATTTGGTTTCAGTTTGACTTTGTATACCCACTTTGAGCCAATTGCTTTCTTCCCATCAGGTAACTCAATCAACTCCCAAGTCTTGTTGTTTTCCAAAGCCTGTAACTCCTTTTCCATAGCATCTATCCACAATTTGTCGTTACAAGCCTCACTGTGTGTTTGTAGTTCCTGCATATTGGACAAATTTACCAAAAAAGACAAATGTGTTCTATCCAAGTTTGAACAAGTATGCTAAGGAAATGTGTTAGGAGTGTGTTTTGCAGTTTTTCTTTTACTGAGCACACAATTGACACCGTCAGTTTGTAAGCTTATACTAGAAGCTATACTTGCCACATAATCTTCCATCCAAGTAGGTTTTGATCTAATTCTTGAACTTCTTCTTGGGTCAACTGATTGAGTTTCTTGACTCTCAAAACCAATAACTGGAATTTCTGGTTGTAATTTGGTTTCTGAGTCTAGGTTTATAGGTTCAGTGATTTCTGGTAGAGTGTTTTCTCTGGTTTGTGTCTCACAGTCATTGGTTATCAAAGCCAAAGGTAATGGCTTGGTTGACTCTTCAAGATGGTGAAATGGGAAGATGTCTTCATGAAATACAACATCTCTACTAATATGAATCTTCTTATTATCTAAGTCATAGACCTTGTACCTTTTTTGTCCTAGACTGTATCAAAAAAATATGCATTTAAAAGCTCTAGCATCAAATCTGGTTTTGTGGTAATGTGTTGGTTGCATAGCAAAGACATTCCAATGTTTTATAGATTGTGTAGTCTGATTTGTATCCAAACAACATTTCAAAAGGTGTTTTCCAACCAAAAATAGGTGTTGGCAATCTATTTATTATATGAGTTGACATTAAAAGAGAAAAGGACTAGAATTTGGATGGTAATTTGGCTTGGAACATAGGAGATCTTGCCATTTGCAACAAATGTTTATGCTTTCTTTCCACCACTCCATTTTGTTGTGGGGTGTAAGGGCAAGTCTTTTGATGTTCTATTCCCTTTCTGCTAAAAAGAGTTTGGCATTCTAAGTTAGTAAACTCAGTGCCATTGTCTATTTTAATGGTTTTGATCTTGGTTTCAAATTGAGTTTCTATTATAACTATGAAATCTCTTACTGTGGACACAACTTATGTTTTATGAAGAAGTATAAAAGTCCATGTGCTTCAACTAAAATCATCAACAATGGTAAGCATATATGGTGTACTAATTAGGGAATTCTCTCTGTAAGTGTCACGACCCGAATCTAAAGGTCATGACCGGCACGTAGCTCGAGGTGGAATAAACTGCCCCAAACCACGTAAGCCTTAAACTTTCTCTAAATTCTACCGAAATTTCGGCAACATCTCCTCTATATCTGGACCTTTCCCAAAAATTTAAAAATACCTACACAAGATTTCAGCCAGCCCAAACATTTCCAATACATTCACAATACATTATTTTATCTCATTCACAAGTCATCAATCATCCATTTCCACCAGAAAAAAATATGCCATAAGAACTTCATATATTTCTATATAAACATCCCAAGGTTCATAATTTACCACCAACGGAGCAACTATGCCAAAAATAATATTTACAATACCAAATATTGCATCACATGGCCATAAGTGCAGAATAATACTTATACTATCCTACACCCGGAACAACAAAAATAACCGGGTAATACCTCTGAATTGAGTGGCTATGAGATTCTCCTTTTTGTTCTAACTCTTGCACTTTCTACAAAATACTGAAAAATATTGAGAGGTGAGTTTCACACTCAGTAAGCATAATACATATTATAAACAATTGTAAACAATTTATTTAAAATCATCACTTTTGGTATAAAATCTATATAGTCGTCCCATATGATATAAAACAATCAATAAAATCACATTTTTGGTTTCATAAAGAATTTTGATTATTTCTCGAAGTCACAACTATGCAGAACCTACTATCCCCCGAAGGTTAACTCTGTCCCCGAAGGGCTATCCCCCGAAGGGTATCTGTCTCTGTTCCCCGAAGGGCTATCCCCTGAAGGGTATACTATCCCGCGAAGGGAGGGAATCACTACGGACATTCCCTAGCCGGCATATACTAGGTGCACCCAGACTAACAATAACCCTGTTAGTTTTAGTTAGCTCTGCATAGAGTTACTTTCAAATCATTTTCACAACTAAATCCTTTCAACTTTATTTGACAAAAATCATTGTCACAAACAACCATTCACCTTCTCATTCTTTAATGTTAAAACTTTAACAATATATAAAACATATTTTGAAAAACGTCAAATGTATTATCTTATACACTCAACGTAAATCATTCACTATTAAATACTTTGCAAACTCATTTAAACTTTCATATTCTAAATAAACCACTTTGTATACAAAATAAACCACTTTGTATCCATTTCTCTCAAAGTACATCCATTTGTCAACATATGGCATACTTTAAAATATCTACAAAATTCTTTTCAAGCAAGATATCGTACTAGTAATTCATAATATGTATTACACTTACCTCAATTAGACTATGCACCAAAAATTTCGGAATAGAGTCTCCTTCTTAAGCGGCTTCCTCCGCCACTTGCTCTCTTGAATCTATTATATAACATAACCATCAAAATTAACTACTAAAAATATATTAGAAAAATAATACTCTAACTTTGATCTAACCCCAAGGCTTAACTCAATCACTTACCCATCTTACATGGCCTAAACTATAATCAAATCTCAACTTTAATTTCCCAAATCAACTTTTTCCTCCTCTTACTAGAAATTAACACCATAATAAAACTATTAATTCTAGATATACCAAGAAATCATTTTTCTCTAAATTTTCCTAAAATTTCTTAAACTCTAAAATTCTATCTACTCAATTTCTATTCCATGCATGCTATTATTTCTACCAAAAACATCACATACTTATCATAATCTATTTAATAAACAAGATTTAAGCATAAAGATTTACCTTATTTAGCTAAATTCAAATTTTTTTCCTTTTTCTTCCTCTTTTTTTTTCTTCTTTTCTTCCCTACTTCTCTTCTTCTTCTCTCTCTCTCTCTCTCTCTCTGTCTCTCTCTCTCTCCTACTGGCCGGACCTCTCTCTCTCTTTCTCCCCTTTCTTCTTCTTCTTCTTCTTCTTCTTCTTCTTCTTCTTCTTCTTCTTCTTCTTCTTCTTCTTCTTCTTCTTCTCTCTTTCCTTTTCTTTCTTCTCTCTTTTCTTCTCTTTCTTTCTTCTCTTTTTTCTTCTCTTTCTCGCTGCTGCTTTCTTTCTTTGCAAAAGTTTCTGCTGACTTCTCTTTTGGAAAAAAACTCACCGCCTCTTTTTTTTTTTTTTTTTAGGCCAAATGACCTTTTTGCCCTTTATTTATATTGGGTATTACAGTAAGGCCCCCACAGGTCGACATAAACAAGTTGAAAAATGTTGGTGGTTTGTATTTTACTGGTTGGAAAATGCAGTCTCTGTTGTTTGGCTTTGTGGCAAACTTCACATGCTTGTAAAAGATTTTTTTGCTTGTTGTTTATGTGAGGTTTTAGGAAAGAGATATGCTGTAAAGTTGTGATAGATGAATGCCCAAGTCACTTATGCTATTCAGAAATAAAGTCATCAAAATTCTCATTCATAAACTTTGAATCAGTACAAGTGTGTTTGCATTTTGCACATAGACCTTGTGCTTGCAACTAATTACAAACATCAACATTCCTACTTGTAAAACTAGCATTATCTAACAAGTATAGCTTCCCTATAAGCCTACCCACTGCTAGTATCTTCTTATTCCACACATCTTGGGATACACAATATGTTGGATAAAAGGTTAGTCTAATTTTGGCTATTCTTGCAAGTTTGGAAACTGAGATTAAGTTATACTGGAAGCTAGGAACATGCAAGACCTCCATTAGGCTCAAAGTATGATGTAATTTAACATCTCCTATATGTTTCACAAGTTTCAAGGATCCATCAAGTAGATAAACAGGTATGAAATCAGAAATTGGTCGTGAGTTTTGCATCAAATTTAGATTAGAATACATGTGACTACTGGCACCTGTGTCCAATATCCAGGATCAAGGTTTTACATAATCAAGAATTGCAAAAACATGGGGAGAAGACGTCATACCTGCAAAATCACCTATATGAGTAAATTTCACCTGATTCTTCATGTCCACTGGCAGTTTTCCTTCTAGCAATTTCACAAGTTCCTGCTGCACTATTGCAGAATTATCAGCAGTTTGAGATCCTTCTTTAGTACCATACTCATCCTCCATCTCCAATGGTGATTCTGCCATGTTTGCCACTATTTTCCTGCTCCATTTCTGCTCTTCTGCTCCTTCATATTTTTATACCAATCTGGGTATCCATGTATCTTAAAATAAGTTTCCTGAGAATGGCCATCCATGTTACAAAATTCACAATGCTGATATTCTTTGTTTCTTGGCTTTCTGTCACCTATTCTCTCACCTGATCTTCCTCTTCCAAATCCCCTTCCTCCAGTTCCTCTTCCTCTTGCTGCTGAGCCTTTTATCATCATTGCTACATTCACATTTCTTTCTAGAAAAATACATCTCTTTGCTTTTTCATACTTTGAACCATGGAATAAGCTTTGTTGACTGAGGGCAAAGGTTCCATAACTAATATCTGGTTGCTCACATGATCATAGCTGTCATTAAGTCCCATTAAAAACTGCATTAACCTATTAAAAGATGCAAGATCTACTACACCTTTTGCTGCTGCACATTTGTAGGTTGGAGAAGGCATTAAACAAGTAAGTTCATCCCATAATTTCTTAAGCCTAGTATAGTACCTCTCAACTTTGTTTGATCCTTGCGTTATGCTACTGATTTCTCTCTGAAGCTGATAGAGTAGTGGTCCATTGCATTCACTGTACCTTTCTTGTAACTCATTCCACAGGTCTCTGATTGAACTTGTGTAGATGAATGTTTCGACAATTTCCTTGGAAATTGAGTTCAAGATCCAAGAGCTCACCATGCAGTCCACTCTCTCCCATTGCTTTGATTTTGGTGGTGCTTCTGGCCCAGTACAGGTTCTATTAATGAAACCTAGTTTAAGCTTTGCTCCTAGAGCTATTTTGATCGATCTACTCCAACTTAGATAGTTTTCTCTAGACAGAGATGAAGTGACCCGGATCATTCCTGGATGATCTAAATTATGAAGATATAATGGGTCCTCATTGTATTGATTTAGTAGTTCCTCTGAGCTATGAACCATATTATCTTCTGTCATTCTTTTCTCAAATAGAATGAAGAAATATACGGATTTAGTTGTTTAGAACCGCTTGCTCTGATACTATGACCAGAGATGAATATGATCAGAAATTGATTGGACGAATGAAAAAGTTCATTGAACTCTCTAATTCATCTGTACAATTTGTTGTATATATATACAACTTCAATAATTCAGAAAATGACAAGTGTCTTACTAAAGAATATTCCTAACAAACTCTATCCTAATCTAATCTATATTTCTTGGGGAAGAATTAAAATCTGTTCAACTTGCTTTCTTCATCGTGTGCTGAAGCGACGTTCTCTTCTTCATGTGCCTGTATGCATGTGCAGCATTTGATCCTCAAGAATGTGATTTGTTGACTCTATATTCTTGGGCTGGACAACTGATTGGGTACAACCAATTGGGCTCAACATATCAACAAATGCTCAAGCCTGTTAATCCTTTATGCTCCAATCCGATCCATCAATACTTCTCATCTTTACAATTTCCACCAAATGTGGATAACTTCCCGCCTTACCAAATGTGGATACCACTCAACCATAACAAGACCCAAAAATCACCCCCTTGTTAGAACCATTTTCAAAGGACCCCCCTTTAAGGAATTCCTCTCATCCATATACCAATGACTACAGCATAACTTCCTGCCTTAACAAATGTGGATATTCGGTTGGCATCTAGGTGATTAAAGGGTAGATAAAAAGAATCAATGCTTAGTCATAAAGGAATTGCATTTAGACCGAAAAGAAAATAAAAACTTTTTATGTTTGGTATGTAGCCAATCCAACCATATATCCAGGAATAGCCAAGTCCGATTACCTCCAGGAAACTACTGAACGTGTGGAATTTTGTTTCCTTGAAATGATGCTTAGCACAAGAAAGCATCTAATATAGAATCCAAGAAAGTCTGTTGAGTCGGCCCAAAAACAAATATTGCAAATATTTTGGGACCTTTCACGTGTGCAAGAAGCCATGAACAACTGGTAATTAAGATAATCGTGTACTTGAATTAAATGTTTGAAAGATATTACTCCAATAACTAATCGAAGAACACCAGTGTTTTGTAGATCCATGTTTGCGAATTAATTACTTAAACAAATTATGAGAAATAGACAACAAATGGCTCCATTTGGATATGTATTATTTGGAAAATTATTCAGAATAATTATTTACTTGTGAAGAAATGAGAAAGTGTTTGAAATATAACAATTTTTTAAAAAAACTTGTTTGGATAGTAAATAATTATTTTGAAAAAATATTTAGATTATTCACAAACTTCCTACAATTTGTTCCACTTTTTTACACAATCATCAGAAAAAATAGCATTTTTTGCTTCAAATTCTGTTTAGAAAATGGGAAAAATCGCAACGATCATTTTCTTCTCCACATTCAGTAGCAACAAAGTAATGAGTACTGACACTGAACGCTGCTAGCATCCGATCAAGTAATAATTTGAAAGCATAAACTAGAGAGGTAAAATATTGAATGTTTGTTACAACACGAGCATCTGGTAGTAGTCAAAAGATCAAAAGTGTTTGAATTTTGAGAAAAAATATTTGAAATTTAAAATGAAAATACTTCGGGGGAATTTTTGAACAAAAGATTTGACCAATAGGGAGCTGAATTTTTTTTTTTTACTTTAGGCCAAAGGTAAAATATTTTTTTGACTTTAGAGTTCGTTTGGTTGGATATAAAATTTTTTCTCTAGGAAATTATTTTACTAAGAAAACATTTTACAAGGAATGGTTGGATATAAAATATTTTCCTTAGGAAATTATTTTCCTAAGAAAACATTTTACATAGAATATGTTATTTTTCCTACAATTTTTCAGTGTTTGGATGGCAATGTGAAAATCTTTTAAAATAGAAAATTTTTGATGTTTTTTAAATTTTTATTGTTAATGTGAGTTAAAAAGACTAATAAAAATTGTAATGGATGCTTGACAAGTAATTAGAGTTAATTATACGTTGTTATGTTTATAATTAATCTTTGAAAAATATAATAGTAAACTATATATAACTATAATTATATTAGTGTGGAGCCTAGGATACTGAAAAAATTAGTTGAGAATAATTAAAAAGAAAAATTAGTTTGGTAATTGAAATTAGAAAAGTAGGTACTTAAGGTTGAATATCACTCTTGAACTCTTAAAAAAAATAACTTACACTCATTAAGTACATAAGTTATTTTTAGTTAGACGGAGGAAAATTGGAACATATTTGACACAAGAAAATATTTTATGGTATTTGGCATTGAGAAAATTCTCAAAATATTTTCCATCCAAACAAACAAACCTTAGGCCAAAATTTTTTTTACTAATCCAAACATAATGTTAAAAAAAATTTTCAACAAATTTAAAAAAAATGCTATCCAAATAGGCCTTATTTGCTTGTTTTTTGGGGGGAGCGGGGGAAGACGCTGAAAAAGTATACCAATTCCACGTCCATCTAGCTTTTCTAGCAACTTTGACAAGCGCCTAATAAAGTAGCATGCTGTAAATGAATCGAGCCCTCAACAAATAGTTCGGGCTCGATTCATTAAGGGCTCGATTCAGATTCAAACTTTTACGAGCTCGAATACAAAACGAGATTCGATTATATTATCGAATCAAATTCGAGCCCATATATATTTGGCTCAAGTTCGGCTCAAAAAATTTTTAATAATTTTTTATTTAGTATATAATAATTATTTTATATAAAATAATATATATTATATAAAATATATATTTCATTAATAAATTAATACAAAAAATTAAAGAAATAAAAAAAAAAAACTCGAGCTTTCGAATCGAACTCGAGCCTATCGAATACAAAATCGAATCGAACTCGAACCTTAATTTTAAACTCGTATCGAACTCGAACTCGAATCTGAATCCGAGCTCCAATTTTCGAATCCAGCTCGACAACTCTAAAGTTTGGTTTGATTCGGTTCGTTTACAACCTTGCTTGCTGTGTCTAGCTTTTCCTATTGACAAGCGATAAATAGATCTTTATTTGGGGATAATTTCACATACCTCTCCTGAGATTGATCATACTTGCAAGAACCTACCCTTAGGTTATAAAAATTACATTTACACCCCTCATTTTTATATTTTTTATTAAAAAATTTATTTTGATAATACAACCAAAAAATACTAACCAAATATTCTAAAATACCCTTAATTGTTTTAAAAAAATAAATAATTTAAAAATAAAAATACCCTAAACTCAAAATTTTTCAACCTCTGATTCAGTCTCTCAAGTTAAATTTACAGTAATATAAACAATTTCTCCAATTAATTTTTTCCCGTTTCTAAATAGTTGCAATTATGAACTGTAATAATGTTGAGTTTCTTCTCTGCTATTTCTGGTGTTTCTTGTGAATTTTTAAGGACTATACCCTAAGATATTTTACTTGGTTGAGCACATAATTCAGCACAACAGTCACCGGCTTCGCTTCCATGGCAGTTCAGCAGTGTTTCCTCATGATGTTTTGGCCATATAAGAAGAAAAAGGGAAGTTTTATCAATGATTGAGGACTCTGCTTCATGGGCTGTCACTGCTGAACATTGCAATACAGGCGTCCTCTTAGTCTTCCTTATTATCATGCATTGCAGTATTTCAAATTCGATGTGGACACTGGAATTATCTGCAATGCTTGAGTAGGGAATTTATTATCGATCTGGTTGCAGATGCTTTGCATATGTTGTGTGCAGTATCAAATACAAAACCTTTTATGCCTGGCCTAACATTTTACGCCTGGCACTACCTCTTAAAACGTAACATTAATGGATTTAATTGCTGAATTAATCTCATGAGGCAATCAAACGTGAAAGTATGCTCAGAAGTCCAAAAATTGAAAGAAATGCATGAGAAACACTTCAAAAAAGTAGGCAGTTATCCTTTGTGTTTCTGATCATATGAAACTCGACGGGTCATGGGCTGACTGAAAGCCGCTAGTTCCAGCAATTGGCTCGACACAAAGCCTTAAATGTTTTAGGAGTTAACACCATGAGAAGGATCCAGACAAAATGTGGCTCTACACAAAGCCTTAAATGTCTGCCGCTTCAAACGATGTCGTTGTGGTCAAATCTCATCTTTCCATTTTGGCCTTTTAATCTCGTCTATTAACTTGTGGAAAATGCAAATTGTGATGCTCCTTGGCTTGAGAAACCCTATACTCTTAACAAAAGTCCTATCATATTGCTGAAAAGTGAGATTTTGTGCTCTTTCTCTAAAGACGATGTATTTGCAACCCAGATTGGATGAAGAAGAATGAGAAAAGATGGTTAATTTCAATTCAAAACTGATGTAAAAAGTGACAATTACTGCCATCAATGAACTAAACGTGACGCTTTTCAATGATATGATATGAATCCAGGGTTATTTTCAGAGGTTTGACGTTTCTGGAAAAGGATATGGATTTTATCTGTGTTACGTTATTGCCTAAGGTATATTGATGTACCTTTCAGTCCTAGGCTTATTGGCTACTATGGAGAAACCAATGTTTAGATGCGTGAGAAATCTTGAGGATCGTTTTTGAGGCAACATGGGAAGGTCCTGCGGTACGAAGGAAGAGATCGAAACACAGCTTTTTTCATGCTAGAACAAAAGTCTAATTATAACATTTTGAAAAGCATTTATCCCTTTTCCTAAGATGACGTATTTGCTAAGCAGGTGGGATCAAGAAGAATGAGAGAAAATTATATTAATTTTCGATATCAATACAATTCATTCAATCATTTATTTTGGCTTCGAACATTGGAAATTTCCATGAATCAATTTCGACAGCACACGCATTTGCCCAAAAATTTAGTGCAATGTCCAGTAGGAAAACCTTCTTTCTTGCAGGCATTCTTGCAAGCTTAACTAAACAAACAAGGGCCTGAAAAAGTCCCTGATGGTTTACAATTGTCAGCTTCAACTTCCACGACCATGTCATCTGTGATTAATCAGCAACCAAAAAGTGAGTTTATTTTGCATATAAAGTTACCAAAAAAGATAGCAGAGTACCTTTGACATTATGTTGAATGAGAAAGAGCGAGAAAATCTTACTGGAAATGAAAAGAAGGAAGAGCAGCATAATTGTTCCAAGGAATTTCTTCATCTCCATACTCAATTCTAGTATCCCAAATTTTATATTAAGACTTTGATCCCTTTAACCCAAAAAGAAGAGAAGAATTACTTCATGTATGCAAACAAATGAAGCTAAGCACAGCATTTTATAGGTCAATTGGTGTAGAAATCTTGGAATTAGCATTAATATTGATTGAAATATTTGGTATGCGTATATACACATTTATATATTTCACTTTTGTATTATTATACAATAAACTTAGCAATTTATTCGTGGACTTGTCCAATTTATTGCTCCCTAAATTAATGTTTTAACAATTGACAATGATTGATATCTACAACCATGTTAACCAGATGTAAGTCACAAATTTTCTTCTTTTTTGTGGAAAGGATATTAAAGCCATAAGTTGATATGAGATGAATATTGTATATAGTGATATATACTATGAATTTTAATTCACTTTACTTATGTATTTAGGAACGTATAAGTGGTCTAAGGTGCCGTTTGGTAAAACTGAAATATGAAATCTGAAGTCTAAAGTCTGAAATTTAACATGCTGAATGTATTAAGTTGTTGAATTGAAAAAGTTTTACATATTTGATAATTAACTGAATATATGCACTGAATTTAAATGTTTTCCCTCATAAATATCTTTAAAATTTAAAATAATTTCTTAATAATGTATATGAGGAAAAAAGACATTGTTTGTTTATGAGAGGAGGATAAGTGTACTTGTGTATGAGAATGTGCGTGAGAGAGAAAGTATGTGTATATATGTAAAAATGTATGTAAGTATGTGAGAGGAAAAAATTAAAATATGTGTACATGTATATGAGAGATACAAAATTATATGTGAAAGTATGTGTATGTGTGTGTGTGTGTAAAAATGCATGTGCAAGAAAGTATGTAGGAGTATGTAAGAGAAACTATATGGGAAGAGAGAGAGAGAGAGAGAGAGAGAGAGAGAGAGAGAGAGTGAATGTATGTGTATGTGTATGTGTGTGAGAGATGGAAGGAGGGAATGTATATATTTGTGTGAGAGTGTGTGTGTGTGAGAGAGAGAGAGAGTGTGTGTGAATGTATATGTATGTGTGTGAGAGAGAGAGGGAGGGAATGTGTGTATTTGTGTGAAAGTGTGCATGTGTGTGTGTGAGAGAGAGAGGGAGAGAGAAATTACGCATGTGAGAAAGAGTATGTATATGTGCATGTATGGGTGAGTGCGTAAAAGTGAGTGCGTGTATGTATGTGTGTGTGATAGGGAGAGGAAAGGGTATCAAAATTCAGCAAAATAAGTGAAAATTTTTCACTTAAAATTTTGTACACAAATTAAATAAGTGCTTAATGTATTAAGTGATAAAGGAATTTTGTTATCAAATGCACTGAATTAAAAAAGCTCTTAATCAATTAATTTTCAACAATAAGTTGTTTTATCAAACACCCCCAAAAGGTTGAATCTTACCTCTGTTTTTTATGGCATATACTCTTATTATTTTCAGTTGTTAATTGCTTGGCTAATATTAATTACTCTTATTCACAAGTATCTGTAGACATATCTTGAACTATCTGTTTTTTTCCATTGCAGGTCTTTTGCCTTCGACTTGTATGCATATTTACATATCATATATTGATGACTTTCCTTCTTTTTCTTTTTTCCTTGAGAACAATGTTTTAAAAACCGGACCGGTGAATGAACCGGAGGGGGGAGGGGTTCAAGGTCGGACCGGTCGGACCGGTCCGACCGGGGTTCAATGATTTTTCTTTTTTTTTTTAATTTAATTTAATGTATAATATAAAACAAATACTAAATATACACCACCCTGTTGAATTAGTCAACTTATTAATTGTTTAAATATATTCAACTATACAAATTAATGAATTTATTATATTTAAATTCACAAGTTAATGAGTTTATTATATTTGGTAAAAATTTTATGAAATATTCTATATCTATAACAATTAAATTAACAAGGAAAATGGTATTACAAGTATAAAAAAATACAATAACTATAAAATTTACCATTAGAGTGTGTTGTTATATTTTTAAATATTTTAAATTACAATCTTGAATATTCTAAATTATTAAATTATATTTGTTACTTGCTTTCACATTCTCTACTTTTTTAATACCATCAAGACTTATTTTTCAATATAAAATTCAAATTTATTTTAATACCAATAATACAATTAACTTTGTATATAGGGCAGTTCGAGTAAATGTAATTTTTTAAAATAAAAAAATTTCTTTTGCCCTATTTTTTAAGGTAGGTTCGCATATCAAATGATTTTCAAATTTCAATTTGATTATCTGACTATTAGTTTAGATCTATTTAGTTTTTAAATTTTTTTAGTTTTTTACGATTTTTGTTACAACATCCAACGAGAGGTAATTTCTAACAATTTTATACCAATCAATAATTTCTTAAAAGAGCCTAAACTTTATTTAAAATTGGTTCTAAGGTTTTAACTTTAGATGTATTCTCTCCAAAAAAAATTTTATTTATGACGTATCGGACTATTGAGCTAGTCAATTTGACTTTATACAATAGTCTTAAAATAAAACTAACAAATAAATCTATTTGCTTATTAGTTTTTAATTAATCAATTCTGTTTAATCTACACATTTTCTTTTAGTATGTCAAGAAAAAGTGGATATATGATGTTATAACAGTTGGAATCAATATATTGCATAGAAAAAGTATGATTTTAATAATCTAAACTGATTTTTTATTTTTTTAATAAAGAAAATAACTTTCAATCCACTTACTTTCAAGATGTCAACGTTCTTATTATGGAATAATGATTAACCATAATTAAAAATTTTACACAAATGCCTTACAAAAATACCAATTTAAACTTTTAATTAGGAGAATGGTTTAGGCATATAAATGAATAATTAAATAATTTAGATAAAAGGACTAATCTTAAAATTAGAGATTTTGGTTAAAGTAAATCTAAGATTTCTTTAACATAATTAATTTGGATAGCAAGATAAAAAGGTAAGAGTTAATTAATTTCATTAAACATGATTACTAAAAAAAAGAAACTAAAAAAAGTAAGAATCAATTAAATTCAATAATGTGATTAATGAAAATAAAGAAACTAAAAAAGTAAGAATGAGTTAATTTATCAAAAGGAAATAAAGAAACTAAAAATGTAATAATCAATTAATTTATTAAAATGATTAAAGGAAAACTAAAGAAAGAATAAATAAAATATTTGCAACATAAAAAGCAACAACTTGGACATTGGCTTGATGGTTTCAACGTTAGAAGCCTTGTTGGGAGGTCTCAACGTTGGCTTGATGGTTCAATTTGATTATCTTACTATTAGTTTAAATCTATTTAGTTTTAATTTTTTAGTTTTTTACATTTTATGGTACAATATCTAATGGGAGATCATTTCTATCAAATTTTTATCAATCAAGAATTTGATTTAGAATTTCTTAAAAGAGCCTAAACTTAATTTAATCAATCTTGTTCAATAAAAGAAATAACTCTCTACATTCTTACTTTCAAGATTCAATATGTGCTTATTGTTGAATAATGATTAACCATAATTCAAAAATCTAAACAAAGTACTTACAAAAATACCAATCTAAACTTTCAATTAGGAGAATGTTTAAGGCATAAAAATGAATAATTAAATAATTTAGATAAAAGGACTAATCTTAATGCGAGAGATTTTGGTAAAAGTAAATCCAATATTTCTTTAATATAATGAATTTGGATGCCAAGATAAAAAGGTAATAATCAATTAATTTCATTAGACATGATTAAAAAAGAAAACAAAGAAACTAAAAAAAGTAAGAATCAATTAAATTAATTAAATATGATTTATGAAAATAAGGAAACTAAAAAAGTAGAGTGAGTTAATTTTATCAAACATGATTGATAATGGAAAAAAGGAAACTAAAACTGTAATAATTAATTTTATTAAAGTGATTAAAGAAAAACAAACGAAAGAATAAGTAAAATATTTGGAAGACAAAAGCAACAAAACCTCGGCTGGCTTGGTGGCACTTACGCGGGAAGGTTTGGTGGGAGGTCTCAAGTTCGAGACCTCCTACCAGCCGAAAAGGTGCATTTTTTTGGAAATTCAAAAAACCGCCGATCCGACGGTTTACCGATTCGATCTGGTTCGTCGGTCTAATTCGGTTCTGAGCGGTTCTTGGAATACACAGTAAAATGCATAGAACCGGACCAGAGGCCTGGCCGGTTCCCGGTTCAACCGGTCGAACCGGCCGGTCCAGTCCGAGTTTTAAAACACTGCTTGAGAATACTTTGAGGTGTTTTTCTGTGCGCTGCCTTTGAGGCACAAATAGGAATTGAATGAGGGGTTTAAAAAGGTAAGTAACCAATTCAATCTTTAGTGTTCAAAGAAATTAATCAAACATAATTAATAAAGGCATTCTATTACGTTTTATAATTAATCAACCATAATTAATAAAGGCATTTTATGACATTTTAAAAAGATTATATTCAAATTTTCATCATTTTTAGCTAAAAATTTAAGGCATCAAAACTATCTTAGATCAAGATTTTCCAAAAGTGTTTAAAATATGATTCTACCACTTGACTTTTTTTTAAATAACTTCATAATTAGTTATTAATATTAAAATACGTACATCCTTGATTTATGCCCATATAATAATAATTTAGCAAAAAAATCACATGCTAAAGTAATAATTTTTCAGAAGTATCATTAAAGTAATTCTGTATCTATTTTAACAACTTTTGTTGATTATAGATATTGGAAAAAAAATTAATTATCACAAAATGGATGCTCAAAAATTTGAATACTGTAGAATAATATTTACTTCATTGTTATGCAAAAAATAATAAAAAAGGCCTCCATTGGCTTTTATTATTTCGCAATAGAAAAGCAATTCAAGCATTGACTTACCGACTAAATATATCAAATCAATAGAAAACTTTGTATCAAACATAAATGATTAGACCTTATTACGGACTTGGACATATTTTTTTAATACTTAACTTATTGAACTTTCTAAAAACATGGAAATCATGCGTTAAGTATAATAGGTAGAAAGATCCTTGAAATCAAACCAAATGACGTTTGAAACTTCTCATGTTTTTTCGGGTTCCTGAGTATTTTCCTAAGTTTTGGTATCTGCACAGAATAACTTCAAAATCTTTCATAATTTATTTCGCACTTTAATGCTAAAATCTCACTTAGAGTTACTCTCAATTAATTTATCTTCATGCAATGCATGGGATATCTGTTAGTTAAAAAATATTTGCTTAGAGCTTCTTACGAAAGAAAAGAGGACTCGGAAAAGTAATTTGTGCTATAAATTTTGATTTTGTTTTAATTTAAATAAATAATTTTTTTGGATGTCAATGGGTTGGGGCAACTTTTGCATCCCTTGTCTGATAACTCCTATCAACTACTTCATCTTGACCTTTTTTTTTTTTTTTGGGGGGGGGGGGGGGAGCACTTTCTTAAATGCATTGCCTTCATTTTTTATTTTTTTTTTTGTTATGAAAAAAATCACAACTTTTAAATATAATAGAAACAACTAAGATCAAATTTTAATGCTAACTGAAAACTAAGGACAGGAAAATTATTGTCGTCATTCTATTTAGAGTGTACAATATATAAAATATATATACAAGTGTAAACTAGTCTAGATCCTGAAATTACGCTAATCTAAATTCATCTAGAATCTAATTTAAATATTCTTGTATGGTATCAAATCAGATCAAATCTAATCTTTACACTTATTTACTGGTATCTACAAAACTCCCTCTCAAGATGAAACATAGATGTCCATCATGCCCATTTTGCCGCAAATATAATCAATTCTAGGATGACTTAAACATTAATTGAAAATATCAGATAACTTGTCTCAAGTTGCACATGACCAGTTGAGTTCAAGTTTTGCTAAATATTGTCATGAACAAAGTGACAATCAATTTCGATGTGTTTAGTTCTCTCGTAGAAAATTGGATTTGATACAATATGAATAGCAGCTTGATTGTCACACCACAATTTCATGGAAAGTGAATTATCAATTCCAACCTCACTCAATAATCGATATATCCACATAAGCTCACAAGTAGATTATGCCATGGATCTGTATTCCGATTGTTGCGTTCTACTTCCTACTTTTCTATGATACAAAATTAACTTCAGTGAAGACACAATATCTAATAGTAGATCTTTGATCAATCTTAGAATATACCCAATTTGCATCTAAGAAATATTCAATATGAGAATGACCATAATTCTTGTATAATATACGACGTCCTGGAGCTCCTTTAAGAAAGCACAAAATTTGCTCTAAAGTTGCTGAATGGGTGCTTCTTGGTGAAGACATAAAATAATTCACAATACCAACTGAATATACAATGTTTAGACTAGTCACAATAAGATAATTTAGTTTTCCTACTAATATTCAATACATTTCAGGATCTGAGAACAACTTTCCATCATCTGTTGTAAGTTGTACATTGGGAATTATTGGAGTACCACATGGTTAAGCACCCAATTTTCTTGTTGATTTCAAAAGATCAAGAATACAGTTCCGCTGGCATAGAGATATACCTTGTTTACACCTTGTAACCTCAATGACCAAAAAATACTTCAATGTACCAAAATCCTTTGTCTAGAAGTGTGATTGAAGAAAATTTTTAAGGACTACAATACTTACGTTGTTACTACTAGTAATGACAATATTATCAACATAAACAACGAGTAATATAAGTCCAACTCCATATTATGGATAAAAAATAGGATGGTAAGAATTAATCTTCCTCATGTTAAATTCTTCAACTACCTTGTTGAATATCCCAAACCAAGCTCAATGAATTTGTTTTAAACAATATAATGACTTTCAAAGTCTACAAACCTTACTAAACTCCTCCTGAGCAACAAACCCATGTGGTCACTCCATACAAACTTCTTCTTGTAAATATCCATGAAGGAAGGCATTATTAACATCAAACTGATGCAAAGGCCAATTCTTAGTAGTAGCATTAAAGATGAGTAATCAAACAGAGGTGAGTTTTGCCACGAAAGAGAAAGTATCTAAGTAATCTGTTCTATATGTCTGAGCGTACCCCATTGCAACAAGACGAGCTTTGAGACAGGCAACAGAGTTATCAAGATTTACTTTAACAGCAAATACCCATTTGCAACCAATAGTTTTTTACCTGCTAGCAGATTTTTTACCTGCTGGTAGATGGACTAAGTCCTAGGTACCTATAGATACCAAATTTTGACACACTATTTCTTTTTCAAACATTGGGGAGGTATTTATATTTTTGGGGTCAAATTTTAATTTTTCAATAATTTCAGAGGGTAAAATAGTAATTTTTATCTGTAAATATTTTTCCATTAGCTTTGGGGGTTTTAAATTCATATTTTTACTTTCATACGTATTTTTTAATTTTTTGTCATTTTTTCAGATTTAATTGGTATTCTTTTATATTTTACAAGCACAAGGGCAAAATCGTAATTTTGCCTCGTGAACACCATTTTAGCTTATTTCAAGTCCCAAATTTACATGTTTCTAAATTTTTTTGATTTTTTCGAGAACGATTGCTATTTTTTTTGTGTGAATACTGCATTAAGGAGCAAAATCGTCATTTTATAATTTAAATTCATTTTTCACTAATTTTTGAGTCATAAATGCATTTTCTAGGGTTTTAAGCTTATTTTTAATTTTTGGTAATTTTTCAAGGTCAATAGCTATTTTTCTGTATATTTTCGTTGTCCAAGGGCAAAATCGTTATTTTACAGTTTAAATTCATTTTTCACCAAATTTTGAGTCATAAATGCATTTCTAGGGTTTTAAGCTTATTTTTAATTTTTGGTAAATTTTTGAGGTCAATAGCTATTTTTCTATATATTTTCGTTGTCTAGGGGCAAAATCGTTATTTTACAGTTTAAATTCATTTTTTGCCAAATTTTGAGTCATAAATGCATTTCCTAGGGTTTTAAACTTATTTTTAATTTTTGATTAATTTTTCGAGGCCAATAGCTATTTTTTGTGTATTTTCGTTGTTTAGGGGCAAAATCGTCATTTCACGCTCTGAACGCGTTTTTGATTAGTTTTAAGCTCTAACCTCTATGTTGAAATCTACTTTGAATTTTTTGAAAAATTTTAGAGATTACTATCATTTCTTTGTATTAATTTTTAATTTTTTTAAATTAAAAATATTTTTTTTAAATAAAATTATAATTTTTATTACCGGTGACATTTTTATTATTTTGTAATATTTTTTATGACCAAGACAACTAATCCTATAAATATCCCCTTAAATCAGAAAAAAGAAGCTGAAAAAAAAATCAAAAAACTCTAAAAACACTTTTTACTTTTAGGCCTTAAAAATCAAAACACACAATTCCTCACCAAAAAACACACACTTATACACTAATAAACACACACAAAGCTGCCGTTTTCTCTATTCTGATCCACTGTTCATCTTCAACCTCAACTGAAATCTACTATTCAGCATCTTCTCTCCAACGTTCAAAAGGTGAGTTCTTCTCTCTGTTCTTGTTCGTATTTTTCATTTCTTTTTTTTCTTTCTTTCTTTCTTCTATTTTCTATGTGGAATTGATGGACTGTGATTATGTGTCTGTGATTTTAGTTAAGTTTTGAATTTGTCTTCCTATTATTGTTCCTGGGTTTCTTTTGTTTTTCTTCATGCAATCCACCGTTTGTACCTCCTTCCTCTACCCAAAAACAATCTGTCTCTTCATTCTCCGCCACCACCTGCTATACCATCAAGCCTACAAACAGTCCCTCCCCAAGCTAGCCATCCATCTATTCCAGACCAACAACAACAATTACCACCTGCATCAGAATCAAACCAAAAATCATCAACAGACCATAAACTTTCACAAATTCCACCCGAAATTCACACCACTCTCTCTTCTATTTTTGTCTCAATTCACACCAACACACAATCAGTCACAAAATACCATTTCCACAAGCAATACCACAAACATAAACAGGTCTCAAACTTCCCCTGCAACCACCGGCTAGCCTTCCATCACCACCTTCTCCACCAAACTGCAATCAACTTCTACCACTATCCACCTCCTCAATCATCCATAACCTACAAACTAATTTCAGCTCTACCAGCGCCACCAATCCATGCAAGAAAAAGAAACACAAACATATCCAGTCCAAACCCATAATCACTAATCCTCCCCTGAACCCACTACACCCAAATTCACCCAAGCCCCTACCACCAGTCATCAACAATCAAAACCCACAGCAGCGGTCAAGTCGTCAGAGCCATCGGAACCACCACCCACTGTCCAAAATCCCCATCGAATCACCCTACACCATCACAAGCACCAACGGCCCCAATCAAAGCTAAAACCAAAGCAAAGGAACCACCCAAGCTCCAGAAAACCTCCAATTCACCATCACACCACCTCTAACCTGCACACGACAAAGCCAGTTGCAGCCAACTTCCACTGCCATTTCCAACTCTAGATCAGGTGAAAATTTTCTTTCGGCCCCTCTGCCACAGCATTCAATTGATGAATTTTGTGTGCATGTTAACTGATTTTCTTTGAGTATTTAAGGCTGGATTAAGAGAGTTAGCTTGATAAGAAGTAGAATTTTGGAGTTCTAGATGTGCTAAATAAAGAGGAAGAGAAATCCAAAGAAGGTGAACGAGAGAGAAGAGTGAGAAGAGGGAAAGATAAGAACAGCGTGCGAAGAGAAGAAGAGAGGGCCAGAAGAGAGAGCCAGATAGAGGGAGCTGGAGAAACTGGAGAGAACAATAAAAGGAAGAGAAGACGGGGAGAGATTGATCGGAGCAGAGAGAGAGAACTGGACCGGTGAGAGATACAGAGAGTAGAGATAGAAAACTGGAAGATGAGGAAGGAAGGGAAATCTGGTAGGAAACATGAGAGAGGGAGAAGAGAAACAAAAGAGACAGAAAAAGAAGAAGAAGGAGGAGAAGAAAGCTGGAGAAGGAAATTTGGAAGTTTTTTTTTTTTTTGCTCGCTGGAAGAAGAAGAAGAAAATGAATCTAGACGATAGTTGTTTGTTTGTTGAATTGTTTATTTTTATTTTTTTTAGTTGCTGTAATTTAAATTGATTTAATAAAAAGTGGATAAAAAATCAGATAATGATTTAGTTAGATCAATTTTGATTGATTAGCCTTTAACCTGCTTAACATAGTTTTAGTTAGTTGTCTAATTCAATTTAATTGATTAACTTTAGCTTTATTTTGAGTCTTTTTGCATTTCTTTAATTGTTCATTTTTCATTTTTATTTATTTTTATTGTTGTGAGGTAATGTTTATGTTTAGCCCCCTATTTCATTTATTGACGCTGGTATGTCCCAGGATTTTCTGTTTCATGTATTTAAAGTCCTCAATTTTACAATTAAACCCCCCCAATTTCATCTAATTTTAATTAAGTCTTGGTTAATTATGACTATGTCCTTTAAATTGCTATGTGTTTATTTTTTCTTCCCAATTTACTTTGATTTTGCATTTCGACCCCTTAAACTTTCGTAAATTTCCAATTATCCTCTTAAGTTTTATAAAATTTTATTTTTAGTCTCCTTAGTTGCTAGAACTCACATTTTACCTCAACAATAATTACATATTTTAGGCTTTAATTGTTTATATCAAGGTTTCTTAACTTGTTTGCTCATTTTGATTAGTAATTGTACCGGATCCTCAAAGAGGTATCTCTATTTCTCATTAATTTCATCTTTATGTGCCATAATGTGCCTTATGTAATTTTTATGCATGTTTCTTCATATATTTCTCAGTTTGCATGCTTTTTGCGTATTTATGTATTTTTATGTTATTTAATTTCAAATTTTATTATTTTGGCAAAAACGTAATATTTTTGTATTTAGCTAGCCAATGTAATAATTAGGTTACATCTCTTATATTTTTATCAAAAATTTTGTATTTAGATAGCAATTGTAATAGATAAGTTGTTTTTTTACATTTTTTTCCTAAAAATTGTAGCTAATTCCCCCGATGTAATTTATTTGCTTTTGTGTGCTTGTGTGTTTTGCCTCTTTCCTTAGGTTTTTGCATCTAAATATCATGATTACTTGTTACGTGCTCCTATTTGACTTTATATATCTTTATATATTTGATTTGCTTTTAATTCATGCTTTATTATTTAATTCATGTTTTATGTTTTTCCGTCACTACACTAATCCAACGTTAGTTGTTGTTTTATCGTTTCCCCGCTAGTCTAACGCTAGTGGAAATCCTTAGAAAGGGCTAGTCCAACGCTAGACCCTTAGGGCATTTTAGTGTTAGATGCACTCGTGTGCATTTTACATCCCACTTCACACATTTTTAGTTTTCTTTTCATTTTGCATGATTTTGTACTATTATTACTATCATTTATTTCCTTTTGACACATCTTCAAATGCATTGCATTTAAGTTGCATTTTTCACGTAGACTTTTAGGACATTTGTGTGATTCGACTAGAAATAGTCGCCCACTCACGTGAGAAGCAGTGGCATTCATGTTGTTCCCCCCTCTGCGAGTGGGAATATTTAGTCACGAGTTATTAGTCCCCCTGTACCCGTTATGTTGCATCCTCACTTTTTTCGACTACTTATTATCTATATTACTATTTTTTTTTCTTTTTTGCATTTCATTTCGCATTCACACTCATGACTCCCTCGAGATCTCGACTTGGGTTTGCAATTAATGCGATAATCCTGACTAAGCCTCAATGGGACATTTCGACCCTGTCAATACTCCTGACTAATTTAGGAAATTTTGATTAAATCTCGCAACTAGCTTCGCCTAGGTAGAAAGGGTGCCTTAGGCGCAAGCCTTTGCCTTCCCTTTCTTCAAATGTGACTTCCAGACCTTTTTCTCTCGTTTTTCGTAGACTGGAGTCAGAAAAGGGTTTTAAATGATTTTTCTAAAATTTTTACTTTTGTTTTGTTAAACGATTTTTCGGGTGACTTGGTATACCCCAACTCAATACCAAGTGGCGACTCCGATTTTTTTAAATAAAACCCTTTTTCAAAATTAGTTAGCCAAAACTGTCGCACTTTTTAGTCCAGGCCTTCTTTTATTTTTGAAAAATACTATTTTTTCTAAATAAACACTTTTTCAATAAAAACTCAATTTTTCTCACACACGCACAGTTTTCTAAAGCCATTATTTCTTTTTCTATAGTAGTCTGTCGACCACAATGTTGCATAGCCTCAAATAGGAGTTTAGGAACATATAATGAATTTAATGAAGCAATAAAAGGACGCAAAGAAGAAGACATGTTCATATGAAGCAAATAAAAAGATAGGGTAAGTACATTGTCTTTTACCTTTTCTGAGAGCAATAGGTAGTTCAAGATAGGGAATCGAAGATGGAAGAACTAGTAGAAGATATGAGTCTGTGCATTGAGAACAAGAAAAATCTACTTGAGTGGTAGGTGGTCTAGTAGGAATATACTAGGACATCATCTTCATTCCCCTTATTACTATAGATGTTAGAGCCAGGAAATAATGGACTGATTTCAAAAAATGTAACATTAGCGAAAACTAAATAGTGATCTAAGGTTGGAAAATTGCACCTATATCTATTTTGAAGAGGAGAACTTGAGAGTTTTAAGGTCTAATATAGACACTTAAGGATGGATATCATCAACAAAACAAGTGTTCCCAAATATACGCAACTCCATAGGGAATAAAGATTGGGTTTTTTTTTTTTTTTGGCTAACCCCGTACCCCGGGGGGGGGGGGGGGCGCCACTCCCAAATTTTATTAAACTAAAGAAATAATACAAGGAGGGGGGCCGAACCAAAACTCCAATTATTACACAGTGAAATAAATTTATAAAAAAAAAGAAATTAGGAGTACTACTCCCTTTACAATATTTGAGATCAAAATCTCTTAAATCTAAAGCATGGAGAATCTAATTTATCAATCCTAATAGCTCCACGAACAGTCTTTGGGAGAGAAGAAAACGTGTAAAACACTCGTGAAGTGCCCAGGTGGATACCCTCATTAGACAATAGATCTGCAGGTCCATTTGCTTGCCTGAAACAATGAAAAAAAACCTGCAAGATGGCTGAAACTTTTTAATTTTCTCATAAATATGCCTAAGTGACCAAGGGCAAGATGTAAGGTCTCGAAGAATGTTTATAAGAATAAGAGAGTCAGACTCCACGTGTAAAGTATTATATCCATTGTCACAACAAGTTTGAATCTCAAATAACATCGCCTTAAATTCAGCCTCCAAACTAGTACCGTATCCAAAGGCAGTAGCAAAAGCCAAAATAAATTGACCTTGTTCATCCCTTAGGATCCCTCCACCTCCACATTCTCTAGGGTTACCCTTAGAACATCCATCAGTATTCAATTTCAACATGCCCCTACCAGGCCACCATTTAACCATAGTCACCTCAATACTAGGTCTTTTCTCACTCACAGTATCAACAAAATAAAACCAGGTTGTATCTACTATTGTAGTATTGAACTTAAGATCATAGGCCATTTTCACATCAACAAATATCTTACCCACGATTTTGTCCCACTTTGGCAGCTCATTAGAAAAAAGCCAATCATTTCTTGCTCTCCAGAGATGCCAAAGAATGACAAGTGGAGTAACTTGTAACAAAAACGCTTGGTATTTGTTCTTCCAAGGCATAAGCCACCATTGCATCAATCTTTTTCAAAAGCCTTGCTGTTTAATGGCTATGCCAACTGGCTGATCAAAAACTTTCCATACCTGCCCTGGAACTTCACCAAAACTAAAGATATGGTCAATGGTCTCTTCAGAGTGCCTACCACAACAATAACACCACGAAGGGCCATGCAACCTAAACTTCTGTAAAGTTTCAACAACCGGGATTTTCCCATTTAAAAGTCTCAAAATGAAGAAAGAGATTTTAATAGGAATAGCATTATCCCAAATTAAGGAATAAATTAAGTTCTTACTTCGTACTTGGCGACTATTTTCAAAAGCTGATTTAAGAGAAAACTCCCCAGATGTAGATAACTTCCACACAAGAATATCCGGACCCGTAGCACCAGGAGGTTCAATATTTCTAATTTCCTGCACCACTGAGTAAGGAAGAAAATTAAACAGTTTATTTAAATCCCATCCATTCTCCCTTATAAATTCGCAAACCTGATAAGAAACATGGCTAGAGGCATATGATGACAGGACTCCCGAGTCAACCCAATTGTCATGCCAGAAATTTATTTCACCATTCCTCAACTGCCAGAACATATTAGCCTCAGCAAGATGCCTCACCTCCAATATTTGTCTCCATGTCCCTGAATTCAGAGGAGACTGGGAAACTTGCATGGAATGTCTAGATTTACAATATTTAGCATGCAAAAAGTTCGCCCATAAAGACTCATTTCTTCGAAAAAGCGACCATAGCTTTATAGACATAGCATTATACACATCCATCAGACTTCGTATCCCCGCACCACCCTCATTTGTAGGAAGACACAAATTGCTCCAACTAATCCAGTGTCTTTTAGCCCCCTCTTGAGTATGATTCCACAAGAATCTTGAAAAAAGCCTCTCAAACTGCAAGAAAATTCCCTTCGGGGGAGATGAAACAGCAAGAATATGCAAGGGAATAGCACATAGGACATGTTTAATAAGGATCAACTTCCCTCCAAAAGACAATAATCTATTATGCCATATAAGAATCTTCCCCACTATTGATTGAACTAGATTAGAAAAATAATGACTTCTCCTTCTCCCATAGTAAAGGGGACATCCAAGATAACGAATAGGAAAACACTTAGCTTGTACATATAATAAAATGCAATTAATTAAGAAGTAAGCCACTGAAACAACATCTACCTAAAATTGCTTTAGGAACCTATATGTGAAATAGGAGTGATCTTGCAACTTCTACTAAATGCTTATCCTTCCTTTCAGCAACACTATGTTGTGGTTGTGTATCAAGACATGAAGTCTAGTAAAGAATTCCATTTTCTAACGTATATGAATCAAAAGGCTTAGAGAAGTACTCTTATGTATTATTACTTTGCAAAATGCATATTGACAAATTGAATTGTATTTTTATTTTAGCACAAATGGAACAAAATACATTGAATAAATCTCAACGACTTTTCATTAAATATAACCAAGTAACAAAGGATAGTCATCAACAAAGGTGACAAAATACTTAAAACCAGCCTTAGATGCTTACAGGGACCCCAAAAATCAAAATGTGCTAATTCAAAAAAGAATACAACCTATTTATTGATCCTAGGCTAATAAGGCAAATGATGATGCTTGATAAATTGACATGACCCACAATTTAAATGAAATAAAATCAAAAAAATTTGGAAACAATTTCTTCGAGTAGGTAGAGATAGATGACCCAAATGACAGTAAACTTCAAGAGGTGTTAAGATGGATAGACATGCAACTGGTTTAGATACTTTCATTGAAGGAGTTTCAAGTATATAATAGTCACTGAACTCACGTCCTCTACCAATAATCTTCCTATCATGTGTTCCTGAAAAAACACAATATTCAGAGAAGAATGAGATAGAGCACTTAAAAACTTTTGTAATTTTGCTAACTGAGAATAGATTAAAAGAGGATTAGGCAAACATAAAACTAAAGACAAGGAGATAGACAACGCAAGAATGGCTACACTAGAACCCACAACTGAAGCATTTGACCTATCAACTAAAATAACACTTGAAAGATTTATGTTAGAATTAAAAGAGGTGGGGATACCCTTTTATCACCAATCATTTGATTTGTTACACCGGAATCAATGATCCATTTATTAGAGATTAACACAAAACATGTATTAGATTTACCTGAGTGATCAATAGAAGATCGATTGGTATTAGAAGATGGATTAGTAAATTTTTGTGAGGCTTGGTACTTAGTTAAGTGGGCAAACTCCTCAACAATGACAACTATAGATTTGTCAGAAGATGATGACGGGTGGATGCTCTCCTTGGTTGCGAAATTAACAAACTAAGAATTTCTGTTGAGGTTTACCAAGAAGTAACCAACATGTACAGATGGTGTGGCCTAGTTTTTTTACAGTGATAACAGGCACATTGACTTGGGTCATGCACAAATACAAGTACAATTCACAAAAACATGTACTTCCTAGTGTGATAACGTACATAACTAGGTTCGAAGCAAATTTAGGCACAATTCTCAAGTACAATATCAAATTTAGTAATAACAAGTCACACTGTTAAATTTTTTGACAAGTCAAATGACTTTGAAAAAAATTAACGTTAATAAATAAAACAGATTGTAGAACTCTCACTGGTATATTAAGATTTATGAGCTCTTTAAATAATCACTCTTGAAATTGCCTGAATCATCTATTAATTTAGGGTAAACTAATTAATCATTAGATAAAGGCAAACGAACAAATTATGAAAATTGGGGGTTTATACAAGGAGCCTAACTCAATTTTTACTTAACCAAATTTCACAAACTTAGTACCCTTGAAAACTAAACTCAATCTAGAGCATTTTTTGTGTAAATAACAAATTCCAGCTCCAAACATAACCCTATCAAATTCCAATCTCAAAGTAGATCATTCATCCATTTCAATCATACCAAATACTTAATTTCAACTGATCATAATTTTCAATTGATAAAATGTATTAGAAAAATGATTATAGGGATAGAGACTAAATTCCAAGAACTTCAATTGCATGAAAGGCATCAAGTTAAATTCAAACAAGAACAAGTCAAAAATCAGTCCACAATTTGATGTTTTACTAATTTTGTTAACTCATGTTCAATTTCATGCCATTTTTGTTATTAATCCACATATAATTAGGCCAGGTGATTTATACCATTTTAAATCCCCTTGAGTCTATTTTCAATCACAACATGAATCACTCATTTTGGAGTTGTCTTCACAAAGCTACAATCATTTCATTGTAGCTGCACCTCACGCCTATTGAACACGTGTGTAGTTTTATTGAGTGCCCGATTTCAACTAGCCATGACTTTTAATAAGCAACCTACAAGGCTCTGTGGTTAACATGTTTAGAAAGGACTCAGCAAGGTCTAAAACTTTCATTGAGGAATCACTTCCAAATTCCTAAGGGAACCAACTCAGAATCAGTCCAAAAATTAGTGTGTCACTAAACCTGTTTGTGCTGAATTAATTTTTCGATCCGTTTCACATGATTTTTGGTATCAATCTGCAAGGAAGTAGGACAAAATCTAATACCATTAAAATGCTCTATGCACCTAGTTTACAAAGCAACAAGAATCATCCAAATCTAAGTTTTCTACAGTAAGTTATAACTGATTTACTAAAACTGGTCCAGCATGGTTGGAACATGGGTTTCCAACCATTGTTCATCCAATTCAAAATATCTCAAGTTATGCACAATGAAAAATTATAAAATTTATACTATTATAAGCTAGATTGATTGTACAACAAGCTTTAAAAAGGCATCATGACCTGGTTTTAATCATAACTTTGTCAAAATTCAACCACAACACATGTTATTTTCAGGTCACTAGTTTAGGAGGACTCTCATGGTTCATGCATACTTTTTCAGGTTTTCTAAAATTTCCAACTATATTATCATGTTCAATCCATCAAATACTCAATGATGTTGACTTAACAACTTACTACATGCCAAAGTGTTCAAGAAAATTTACTTTTTTTAGCTGGTATAATTTCTTTTTTTTTCTTTCTTTCTCTCATCCTTCTCCTACATGCTTGTAAAATTCATTTCTTCATTCTCTCGTACTTTGCTGGCCAATTCTCTCTATTTTTATTCCCTTATTACTTTTTTTTTTCTTTTCCTTGATTATGTACATACACGGGGAGGGACACTACCACTAAATTTTATTAATAAAATAAAATTATGTTAGAGGGGGACATAAACCTAAACTCTAGCACATTACATGACCAACAGCAAAAAATTATTGAAAGCATTGGTAAGGAGTGCTTACTCCTTTTACAACTTTCATACATTTTGAGTTCTAATATATGGCAAACTAACATTATCTAAATATAATAAAGTCCTACACTGACTAGAAAGATGCCGAAGATCGTATGTCACAAACTCTTGTTGAATGCCTCATGTGGAGAGAAAATCAGTTGCTTGATTTCCTTCTCTGAAAATGTGAATTATCGACCCTTCAATGATAGGCAGTTAATGCTTAATCTAAAGCAAGAAATTACGTAATATATTTTGATGTATCATATATGATAGCACTACTGAACCAGTTTAAAAAATAACCCTTTGAAAACCATTCCTCAAGCATAAACAGAATGCAAATAAAAGAGATAAACTCTCAGCAGTAAATACATCAAATTCTCCAAATTCCTTGTAGAAAGTAGCTATTATTTTTCCAGTATCATCTCTTAGCACTTCATGTCCAGATGCTTTAATATCCCTTACACTAGCATCTATGTCAAATTTCAAGAAACCAGTGAGAGGTCTCCTCCAGCTAACTGCAATTGCTATAGTCTTGGTTGATAGATAAAACTTGAAATTTTTTGTTAAGCCCAAACCCGCATCCATATTCTACCATTTTCTTTTCACCAAGTTAGCTTGAGCAATCAAGCTAAAGAATTGTTTGACTTCATAAATAACCTGGCTTGCTTGGAAAGATAGGTTTTGAAATCTAGCCATATTTCTAACTTTTCAAATGCTCCACAGTACCACCATAGGAAAAACACTTCTAAACGAATCTATATTGGCAAACTTATCAGACAAATACCAAAACATTATTAATGCAGAAACACAAGCTGGAGTTCTTTATTGAATTCTAAACATGTTGCAAAAATAAACTTATACCTGTGAAGCTACCTTGCCTTCAATGAACAAGTGTCTTGTGGTTTCAAATCGATTTTGGCAGCAGTAACACTTAGAAACCAAAGGAATTCCACGTCTTTGAAGGATTGACTCTACTGGAATAAAATTCAATAGATATCTTCATATAGAAAAGGAAATCTCAATAGGTAAGAAATAATTTCATACTAACTTCAAAACTATAGATTAATTTTTCATTGCCCTTATAAGATTCCATGTTGAAGAAGTAGTAAACTACCCTTTCGAAGATTGGACCCATACCATTCTATCTCTTGCTATTGACCTAACAAGAATTTACAAAATATGTTCCACTACATTGATTGGAATCCATTTTGCTAATTGATCAACATTCTAGCCATTTATCCCAAAGAACTCTAGTACTAGAGAATGAGAAGGGTTATCTTGAGTACTATAGTTGATTAGAGGCTCATGAATCGCCTACCTATTCATCCAAAAGTTTATCATCTGTTCTCCAGTATACCACCTAATATTTTCTTCTGCCAATGCACAAATATCTCTCAATTTTTTTCACACTGATGATGGACATGAATGATCTACCATTAGAGGATGTTCTCTAATATATTTCTTAAACATAAACTCAGCCCATGGAGAATTCCTCTCATTTAACTTCTGCCACAACTTGAAGAAGAATGCTTTCCAAAGAACGAAATCCTAAACATGCTTCTTTTGCAAGAAAATAGAGTGTGTCCCATGAAACCCAATATTTCCTTTTAGAATTAATTTTCACATCCCATGAAAAACTATTGAACAATCTTTGTAAGGCAAGATAAATTCGCTTAGGTGGCTGGAGCACTTGAAGAAGATACAAAGGCATGGATTATAATACATTACGTAGAAAATAATTTTACCATTAGTAGATAGTAGCTTAATACTCTATTACTGTTGTCTCACCCTTATCTTTGCTAGAATCCCATCAAACATTACACATCTTGGCTTATCTGAGCATAATGGAACACCCAAATAGGTAAAAGATAAATGTTGCTGGTGAAAACTCATGACATTTTTAATCATTGTAATCACATTGCTGGGACATCGAGTTGAGCAATTAAATGAGCTCTTAACAACATTGACTTCCTGACCAGAATATAGGTGATAATCTTCAACAGGTTTACCAAATTCCTGTAATGCTCTCTCAGATGCTCTTGGAAATCCCACTATATCATCAGCAAATGCAAGATAGGGAATAAAGCCTCCAATTGATTTATATCAATAGTAGGACGTAGGCTGCCAAGTATTCTGTAATCCCCTACCAAAAAATTTTGCTTCCAAAAGAAGAAGTTCATGTCGTAAGGGATTACCTTGCCTCACTCTCTAGTAGATTTGAAAAATCCTGAAGACTGTCCATTAATCAAGATTGGAAACCAATTGTTAGAAATCAATTGTTATACTCAATCAACCGAGGATTCATTAAATCCAAAAAACCGTATCATAACCATGAGAAATGACCACTCTATTCTACCGTGCACCTTTGCCAGATCTAATTTGAGTACCAAATTTGGTGAGGCCAATTTTTTATTCAATTCCTAAACTAGCTCTTGTGCGAAAAGTATATTGACTACAATGTTTCTCCCAGGAACAAAACCAGATTGAAGAGAAGAGATGACATTTGGTAGCAACTTGTTCAATCGATTTGCTACAATCTTTGATAAGATCTTGGAACTGATGTTGCAAAGGCTGATAAATAAAAAATCCTTCCATCCCCAAGCTCCTTGTTTTTTCGACAATAACACAATCATCATATTAGATATTCCTTTAGGAAGAGTTGCACCTCTAAAGAAATCTAGAACTGTTTCTACCAAGTCTTGATAAATAACAACCCAACAAGCTTTATAAAATGCAACTCCATAGCCATCTGGTCCTGTAGTGCTATCCACATCTTTTGAGAACTCCACTTCTTTCACTTCTTGGATTGAAAGAAACTCCAAAAAACTAGAATTTTGCTGATGATTATATGAGGTAATCCAAAAGGCTTTGATCTTAGAGCTTTTACACTCCTATATGTAGTAAAAAGATCAGAAAAGAAATGATTTGCTGATTGTTTCAATTGCTTCACATCTTCAATCCATTGACCATTATCACCTTTGATATGACTTATGGAATTACCATTTTGAAGTTGTTTCACTGAGGAATGGAAAAAAGAACTATTAGCATCCCTCGCCTTAATCCATTTGATTGCTACCTTCTACTTCTAGAATTCACATTGCAATGCTAGATGACGAGTGTGAACTGCCGATGCTTCAACAAGTTTACTCTTAGTAGCCTCATTCCTCAATTAATCATATTCATGTTCATAAGCCATCAAAACATCTTCAGCTTGTCTCACCTTGTCATCAACATTGCCAAATACCTTCTTATTCCGCCCCTTTAATCTTCTTCTCACCATTGCTAATTTGTTATAAAATTTTTGAAAACCCGTGCCTTCAATTGGAGCATCCCAAGCTTGTTTGACAACTCTAAAAAATCTTTGTGTTGAATCCAAACATTCAAAAATCTAAAAGAAGAATAAGCTCGAGATGTTTGCTTGTGATTATGAGTAATGGCCTATGATCTTGACTCCTACGAACTACGTGAGAAACTCTTGAAAGAAAGAACACTGAATGCCGTTGATGATTAACTAACATCTTATCAAGCCTCTGCCAAACCCTCCCATTAGTCCAAGTGAAAGGAGAACCATCAAAACGAAGAGCTAAAAGTCCACTATTGAGAATGGCACCATTAAACTCCTCCATGGATTGAAAATTTGGAGATGCACCTCCAACCCTCTCTTTTACACTGGAAATAATGTTAAAATCTCCACCCACCAACCAACAATCAGACATTGTTGTGGCTAACTGCTCCAATGCTACCCATAATTCTTGCCTTTTCCCCACTGAACATTTAGCATACACTGTTGAGACAAAAATAGACTATCCTGAAGAGAAATCAAATTTTACACGTAGCACCTATTTTCGCACTTCAAGAAATGGGCATGCTATATTTGATCTCCAAAACACCCAGACATTGTTTTTTAAACAAGAACAATTGAAATCAAATTTGGTCAATCTCATAACTGTAGACAATTGCGCAATTGAATACATAGATTCAATAAAAATTAAAAGCCTCACACCTCTATTCCTACATAAATCAGATAAATATCGGAGTTTATCTTTATTAGATGTGCCCCAGACATTCCACATTAACATGCTAATTGGACTTAACATTAAAGGATCGTAGAGTACTTAGCTTTTGAGAACCCCCACTAGTAGTTTGCTTCCTTGATCTTTAGGCTTTTTTCTCTTCTTTTTAGCCACAGATTCCACCTCATTTTTTGCAAGGCAATCTTATCTACTGTTGGAATATCTACTAGTTGAATCCTCAATACTGCAAATCTCCTTGGGAGTTGGACATGAAAATCCTTAAGCTCTTCAATGGATATAGGTTTATGCGCTGATTCACTAATTAGCTTCTTAATGTCTTTTAATTCCAAGGAGATGTCAGGCAATCACTTGTCTTAGAAGTCATGTGTGAGTTGATAATCTAATGATCCTCTTCATTGTCCAATTTGTACATTGCCTCCAAACCTAGAAGCTAGAGTAGAGAATTCACTATATTCAACTTTTCCTATTCTTCTACAAGGAAGTAGTTGACTTCAGGGTAGAATTGATCTCAATTAATTGTTGTTAGTTGTAGTCTTCAGCCTTCTTTCTCTTGCCATGTACCTTCGAAGCTACTGTTTGATTACCTTCCTAATTTTCCACATTAAAATCTACATATATTCCAGATTGCTCACCTAAAATGCACACCTCAATTTCCTTTTCCTTTTTGCCAATCATATTTAAATCCCGATTCTTATTATTCCTCTTAGAAATGTAAATCTACCTGGTACGTTTTTCAAACCCCTTAATTACCTGTTTTATGTGTTGATACTTAGCATCATTTTCTCTTTGAGGGCAAAGATGCGGATTTTTTTATAAAGCATTCAGATTTCACATGCCACAATCTAGAACAATTGACACAAAAACTTGGAAGATCTTTATACTCCACTTGCTGCCAAAAGCCACAATCTTTATAGTCAATCTAGATTCTGTTCACAGGCTCTTTTGAGACATCTAACTCCACAAGAATCCTTGTGACTAATGGACATTTTATCACTATTATGGCTTCATCCGCTTGTAAAAGATGTCCAACCAATTTGCCCAGTTTACAAAGCATCTGTATGGAGAAGAAAAGAAGTGATAGATCTAGAAAATTCACCCAGACTAGAGCCAATGGAGATTGACGATTAGGTCTAAAGTCATTGGATAGTTGTTGATATACCATGTGTTTCTGCACCAGAGTCTAGTTAAGTCTTCTATGAATGATAGACGAAGTATAATATGCTTACCATCTAGTAAACCAACAAGGCAATATGCCATCAATCCTAGGGCAAATATAAATTTTCTGATGACTTCTATTGAGGGTCTGCATAATGCGAATTTTTCTACCAGAGCATTCTGAAAAGGTTCTACTAATGTTTTCATCTCTTGTCTTGAAAAACAGAGTGCTTGTGCTGCCTTATAAGAGCCAAGTTTTCCTTGATCTGCTTGAGTTGATGAAGATAATATTGCTAATGATGAGGAAGATAATGCCGCCACAAATGTCTTGGGAAGGATTGGTTATGGAACATCACCTGAGTGAGGTAGTGGAAGCCTTCAATCAAGCTAAGAATCAGCCATGATGAAGGATGAACCCTAATGAGGACCATATGAAATTCAAAATCAACAAGAGAGAGGAGGGAGAGAGAGAGCCGCTTACGTTGATGACCAAAAAGTTTTCTCAAGAAAGTTAGATTCTTGGACATACAAGCCATGAACTAGATTTTGTTGAGGGTTTGATCGTGTTTGTGTTATTTCTTAATAAAAAAAAAAAGGAAGAAGAAAAAGAGGTGTGCATCTCAAGGAGGAAGAAACAATGAACTAAAGAAGTTAGGAAATTATCAATTCTTAGTTTTAAACTATAAAAGTTTTTTACGGTAGATTGTAGTCCTCACCAAATTATTACATGAGTTCAATAAATTTGAAGTAAAAATATTTAAAAAAAGGAACAAAAACAAACAACACTTTGCCTTAGGATAGAGAAATCAAGAATTGGAGAGAAGCAACAAATTTGATATTAGAAGGAAGATAAGCTAGAGGGTAGGATGGGAAACTCAAATAGACATGAGAGGTAAAGAGGAGAGAGTACAGAAGAAAGGGATACCAAAGTTATAGTCATTTACATAGAGAAAGAAGCTAAAAATATATAATAGAGAGGATAAGATTCTAAAAAAGTATGTTGAGTGTGTTCTAGTATTCAGCATACGAGGCTATATTGTCAGAGTAAATTATCAAGTAAATGAAACTTTGTCCATCTTTAATTTATAACCTCAATTCAACCCAAGAATTTTCTATGCTCTACGCCAACACTTTTTTTTTTCCACGAAGCCTTTTTCTCTCTTTCATATTATCTGCCTCACACTCTCTCATATTTATCATTCCTCATCTATCCTTACTCGGGACTTTTCCCAAACGGCGACCTTCACAAAGGCAACAACAACCAGCATTCAATTCATGTTTGGGTTTGGGATTGTACATCCATCCTTCCTTAGGACTTGTCCCAAATGGTGACCATCACCAAGGCAATCACAACCAGCACTGAATTCAAGTTTGGGTACGGGTCTTGTCCTAGGCTGATCAATTGCCTAACTACCTCCCTGTGAGAGTGTTCTTTTGTTTAGTGCTATAGATCATGAGGATGAAAGATGTTCAATTCTTTCCCAAGTTGTTGTAGCCGAAGCACCTAAATTATTGCAATTATTAGAGGACTTGAGGAGAAGGATTTTGGATGACATAAAGCAATTTGGTTTTGATTAGGGAATTCTTGAAGGGTTAATGAAGATTTGGAATATTAATCGCAGCCTTATATTTTTGCTTTAATTCATTTATTTATTTTTTTTAGAGAACTTTTGTGATGTCAAGCTTTGAAAGAGTAATTAAGCAAACTCAATGAATTTGACTTGGATCTTGGAGGGGGAAGATTCACTTAAGATGAAGGAAGAAAATGGAGATGATTTGGTCTTTGGGTTGAGAATATTTTGATTAAAGGGTTTCATTTGGTTTATTAATTGGGAACAGAGGAATGGCATGGGAGAGGGGACAAAATTCTAATGTAGGATAAAAGACGTTTAGCTTGAATCCACGGTTATTCACCAAGAATGGGTAATTTTGTTTTTTGGTTAAAATTTTGCTCTAGTAGTTACTTTTTGCTTTGGCATTATTGTTAGCCATATATTTAGTATTCAATTGGGATTCTTTTTGCTGAAAACATGTAGACGATCTTAACATTGCTTAAACATTTAAATGGGGAGTTTTATTATCAAGCACCTTAGAATAATAGATAGCTTAATTAGTTTAGTTTTAACACTTTTTTGTCATCAAACTAGCTCTTAGAGACCATTTGATAAAACTATAGTCTAAATTTTGAAATATGAAATTAAGTGCTGAATGTATTCACTTACTGAATTGATAAAGTTACATCTGTTTAATAAATAACTAAATTCAAGTACAGAATTTGAATATATCACCTCATAAATACAATTGTTTTATCTTAAAAAGATGAAATAGTTTAAAGAGTTGTGAGAGATGGAGAAAGAGAAAGAGGGAGAGTGAGTAATTGTGTGAGAGGGAGAGTGCAAGTGTATTTATGTGTGGGAATGCATATAAGCGTTAAAATGAATTAAATATGCTTTCAGTATAACGCATTTCATTGATAAGAATTCAAAGATTTAATTTCTTTCTAACTGAAATATGGCATAGGTTAAAAGCAAAGAAGGAATTGAAAAAGTGATTCTTGTTCGAGGCCACATTTGTTTGGAGTCCATGTGATTCTATTTTGAAGTCGGATTTGCCTTTTGACAAGAGATAATTTTACTTATTTTAGTGTATATATTATTATGTGTTTTTAGTAGTTTTAGCCAAAATTTGGCTCAATTTGATTAAGTTTCTTCTATTTGAAGAATTTCTCAAAAATTAGGGTTTTTACTTTATTTTTATGATTTTGAAGCAAAATTTATATTTTGAGCAAATTGATGCATAATCTTTGTACAATATTTCAGGTTTTATACATTCAATTACAATTTGGATCAATTGGAGTAAAGGTTATCCCATTCTTAGTGGATTTAAGGATGGTTGGATTAGGAATTTCAATAGAACAACTTTTATATTCAAACTTGAAGGATTGTTTTGCTCAACTTTTGAGAAATTCTCATCAACAAATTCACCATGAAATTAAAGAATCAACATCATAACAAGGTCGCAAGGTCACAAGAGGCATAACAAGTAAAAAAGAAGTGTAAAGAAGCAATGGAAGTGAAGAATTAGAGAAAATTAGGCGTCGGTAATAATGACATACTTTAGTATTTTGGTAATAACTTGAGTTATAAATATTGGATTGAGATTATTCTTGTGGCATTTTAAAGCTAAGAGGATACTCTACAATTCTTATGAAGGCATCGAAATCCAATTCTTACATCTTCATAGCCAAAAATTCAAATTACTAAAGAACAAAGCTCTCCCAATTATGTCTTAGTCATTTGCCCATATCTTTGCATCCAGAATTCGAAATGACCTGATTCTTGTGGTGTTGGAAAAATAATTCAAAGGGCTACAACTTTTGTGTTTTGAGAAAAAGCTGATTTTTCCTTCCTCTCGGAGCAATACGCTGATCACGATACCCGAACAACCAGCCGCATATCGTCATTCGCGTATCATGCATATCGGCCAGAAAATGACACTTTCAACTTGCAGCTTATCTTCCATCCCCTTTTGATGACTTTTTGAAAATTCTTTGCACCTGCACCATCCAAGGAAACATTGCAAAATTCAAGAGAAATCTTTTTTGTGATTTCAAGACAACTTTTCATGTAATTTTCCATGCAAGTTGGTGAGATAATTAAGGTGAATTTGTCTATAAATAAGGAGCTCTTGTAAGACATTTAGAACAAGTCTTGAAGGGAGGAGCACTCCCAAAGTAGTTAGTTTACTAGTTTATTTTTAGCTTTATAGGAAATTTCAATACTTGTAAGAAAATTCTTGGAGAATTCACTTGTACTACATCATATTCAAGGAAGAAATGAAGTATTGGAGCCATTGAAATAAGAATTTCTATCTCTTTCTCTGTATTTCCTTACTTGTTGTGAATTACTTTAATGAATTCTTATACTTTCAAGTTTTGAATTCCATGTTTAACTAAATACATGTCTTAGGGTTAGATGAAGCTAATTATATGATTTGAATGTTATTATACTTGCTATAACTTGAATTTGCTTGTTCATCTATCAAGGTTTAACATTTGTAGTAGCTTGATCAACTATTGCAAATCATTTAGATGTTATTTGATAATAAGAAATGCTTATAACATTGGAAAATGGTAGATGAAACTTATGTTGTACACATGCAAATAGTTGTACAAGTAGGTGGATTGAGGTTGTTTAATACCACAATTCATGCATTTCACAAGAGTTCATCATGAACATAATTGAACTCTATCAATTCATTGTGAAAACAAGTCTTGATTTCATATGGAATTGCAATCCTAAGCAAGACAAGATTAATATAGCAAAGTGTTAATTCATTCAATCGTATTAATGACAATTAGTAGATTCTAAACCCTATTACTTGTATTTGTGAATTTCTTCCATTTGTTTTGCTTCAAGTAGTTGAATTTTCTTATTTTGCACACCTACCTATTTGATGTATTGTCTAGATAATAGAGTAAGTTAGTAGTTTTGGTGCTTACAAATTCTTATTTCCTCATGAGATTGATCCTAATACTTTCCTACTTCAATTGACCCGTGCACTTGCGAAAAGGGGTATTAGGTTATAAATTTTATTACTTGTTTGTGTGAATTTTGCTTAATTTTGATAGTACCTAAACCTCACAATTTTCTATATAGACTTCCTTGAAAAAAAAAGAAAAAAAGAAAACAAAAGTCACACACAATTGGCATATAATTGTTACAATCAATGGGGTATTTGTTTCCATTAATAATGAAATTTAAAAAAAAGTAGATTCTTAAAAAAAAAAAAAACCCATAAATAGAATTAATTTTGGAGTGATGGTAAACTATTAAAATCAACTTTAATGAGGGTGAGAGACTAACAAAAAAGATAAGATGGTGAAAAATAATAGAAGGTGGAGCCCACTAGGATTGTTGATAATATTTATGTTGACTTATGTAAGGATATTTTTGGTATTTAACGAAAGTTGCTCTAGTAGGAAAATTCTCGCTCCGGCAATATTGCTATCCCTATAGGTAAATGATAGACATCAATGATAAAAATGAAGCTGAGGAAATGGTAAATTAAAAGATCATAATAGTGAACACATGATAATCACCATAAATGCTATTGCAATCTTTCTTTCATGATTAGTTTAACAAATTAAATGGCCGAAAAATAATGATTAGAATAATTAAAATTTCCAAAAAATAATGATAACAGTAATTAAACTTTCTGCT
Source organism: Mitragyna speciosa (assembly GCA_024721245.1). Lineage (NCBI taxonomy): Eukaryota > Viridiplantae > Streptophyta > Magnoliopsida > Gentianales > Rubiaceae > Mitragyna > Mitragyna speciosa. Next base: position 23,078,122 of record CM045566.1, on the reverse strand, counting down.
GAAGAAATTGAAGTTTATGAATATCTATTATATCATTTTTTATTACCCTAACAAATTAAAAGAAATCATATATACTTTTTGAATTTTGTGAAAAATGCAACAAAGAAGGCCTAATATTGTTAGAAGCGTAGCAAGCAAAATGAAGATAAATAAAATCAAAAAGTAAAAAACAAATAAAAAAATGAATAGGTTTTTTGCCTGCGATATAGAAAGAAAAAAGAATTGGAGAAAGAAAAAAAAAGTGAAGCGTACCTTTAAAAAATAATACTAATAAAAAATGGGCTGCTCCTGTGGGCTAAAAACTATTTGTGCCCGTCGAGGCCCAAATCCGCTAAGATATTAATCAAAGCGTAAGTGCTTAAACTCGTATTTCTAGCACTCCCCACGGCGGGAGGGCAGGTGGAGTTTACCTCGATTTTTCATACTTTCCCGATAGCTTCTTCCCGCTTTTATTTTTAAGTATTCCGTTCATTGCTATGCAGAGGCAGACTTCACAGAACCTGCTGCTACTAGAGAGCAATTTAATACAGAGAATTCCACTGTTCAGAAGAAAAGTTCAAGAAATCTCAGTAGAAGAAAAGTTCAAGAACCGAAAGGGATCAACCATGGGTGCAGGAAGAAAGAAAATCGACATCAAGAAAATAGAGAAAGATTCGTCAAGAATGGTGACATTCTCGAAAAGGCGAAAAGGCCTTTTCAAAAAGGCTCAAGAATTTCATTCCAAGACTGGCGCCAAAGTTGCAATCCTCGTCTTCTCACCTGCCAGCAATCCTTACACTTACGGTGATTTTGCCACCTTTAGCGAAGCCCTCAACACATCCAATAATTGTACAATCAGTAATCGGTTGGACTTGGATAATCATCAAGGTGTAGGTTCTAGCTCAGGCACAAATATTAATGGTTTGAGGCAATGGTTGGATAACATGGATATCAAAAGCTGTGATGATGTCGAGCAATTGGTGCGATGGAAAGAACAATTACAAGGAGTTAAAGAGAGGATCGAGTCCATGTACTAGTTGCGTTCCTATTGCTGAAATTTGTTTTGAGACTAATCTCTGCAGAGTCACTTTTCTTGGTGATAGGCTCCATTCATTCATTGAGTTATTTTTTATTGTCAAACTAAAGTTTTTTTAATTTAAAGTGTAGTAATCAAATTACTTCTGACTCGGAATTTGATCAAACTCCGGACCCTTAAAATTGTTATTGATTCTTGTATTTGTGAATTTACAGTGACATGTTCAATTTCTTCTAATTATTGTTTCCTGTTTCTTAATAGTTTCCAATTATGAATTATAATAATGTTGAGTTTCTTCTCTGCTCTTTGTGGTGTTTATTGTGAATTTTCAAGTACTATGCCATCAAAAATTTAACTTAATTGAGCGCATAATTCAGCACAACAGTTGCAAGCTTCCCTTCCATAGGTAGTAGTTCAGCTATGTTTCCTCGTGATGATTTCGGCATATAAGAAGAAAAAGGGAAGTTTTATCAATGATTGATGACTGTGTTTCATGGCCTGTCACCGTTGAACGCCGCAATAACAGGCGTCCTCTTACTCTTCCTTATTATCTTGCATTACAGTATTTCAAATTTGATATGGACACTTGAATTGAGTGCAATGCTCGAGTAGGGAATTTATTATTGATCTGGTTGTAGATACTTTGCATATGTGGTGTGCAATATCAAATACGAAACCTTTTACGCCAAGCCTAATGTTTTATTCCTGGAACCACCTCTTAAAATATAAGATCAATATATTTAATTGCAGAATTAACTTTTTATGAGGGAATCAAACGTGAAAATATGCTCAGAGGTCCAAAAATTCAAAGAAAGGCATGAGAAACACTTCCAATAATAAAAAAAAAAGGTACTTATCCTTCGTGTTTCTGATCATATATTAAAACTCAACGGGTCATAGGCTGGCTGACTGAGAGCTGCCAGTTTTAGCTGCTGGCTCTACACAAAGCCTTAAATGTTGTATGAGTTGACACGATGAGAAGGATCAAGACCAAATGTGGCTTAACACCAAAAACCTATGTATATGCAAAAGCCTCAGCAAAACCGTTTATCATTTTATCATTGCAGATGGCTACATTGCACTGAGTCCACTGTCATTCGGAGATCATGATTGAACAAGCCAATTCATGTTGTAAAACTAAAAATAATAAACACAACCAAACTTGGTACAATTCATGTTCTTCAAATAATATTGTCCAATGGAATCCATCAGTATCAGCATAGATCGCAATTGTGACATTATGAAACCTCTCGCGATCCAGCTGTTGCATATTCACTTGCTAACAAAACGTGTTTCACACTGCTTGAAGATTTCCTAAACACTTCCCTCTAAATGCTATAGTATTACTTTTATGAACTGTTTATGAAACATTTGGTAGGCACTGGTTGAGAACACTGTTAAACATACAGCTTAAGAATGAGACCTAGAGGACTGTGATCACTGAGAGTAACAAGGGAGAATGTATGAGTCATGAACCATATCCTTAGTACACAGTCTGACGCGAGGAAGAAATCCAATCCCCATGCTACATATGTGAAGGAAATTATTCCAATGAACATCTGGGAATGATATATAGCATTTCTTACGCTAACATAGGGGCAAATCACTCATTCAAGATAGCTGAACCTGAGTTATTTTAACACAGAAGTAACTATCACAAAATGTCACGGAGATTAGCCGTGACTCTCCTTTAGTGCAGCATATGGACAGGAATACGATGTTAAAAAAGTGGCACATGGGGATGTGAGAAATTATGCATTTAATAGAAATGGCGCAAGAAACATCCAATTTTCCCCTTCAAACGAGAAGTCCAGAATAAGGAAGAACCAACCATGCCTTGGTTGGGGTGCACATGGGGATGTGAGAAATTATGCATTTTACAGAAATGGCGCAAGAAACATCCCAATTTTCCCCTTCAAGGAGAAGTCCAGAATAAGGAAGAGCCAACCATGCCTTGGTTGGGGTGGTTAACAGATATAATCTCATCTCTAATAGGTAAAAATATGGTGGCTAACATGGCTCACGTCATCCCTAGAGCCTAAAAATATGACCAAGTATTCCAAATCATAAATATATACACCTAATTACGGAATGATAATTCTTTGAAGAGTAACTATAATGACAGGAAATGGCCATTCTCATATACTGGCATAACAGGCGTCATTTAGGAGTTTTATAAAGATGGGTGCTATTTGATTTTTCAACGAATTTACAATTTACAGCATACCCCCAGATCAATACCTGACAAAATAGCCTAGTATTATGTGCACAAATGGGGAAAAAAATAAAAACTCATTATGCCACCCGTTTGATATGCCAGTCGCACAACAATGATGATCAGAAAACAAAGTCAAAAAAACTTAGATTCAGGCTAAACCACCTATCAAATGGGAAGTAAAAGCTGGGAATGGAATAAACAAACGCCCTGGAGTATGCTCTGCGCATACGACACATTGACAGCTTCCAAGAGTTCACTCAGATTATAAGGAACACTATATCCATGCAAAGACTAAATGGTATCTGCTAAAACTGTGGAAGTAAGCTTCAGCCTGGAATCGCAAGGAAAAATGAGATGGAGGAACGTGGGTCATAATGTGGAGTGAAAATAACTGGAAAGCATGCATCCATCTAAAGGTATGTTTTAGGATTTTGCTCCTTGTAATCTGTAGAACGGTTTGTGTTCCACATACCCAAAAAAAAAAAAAAAAAAAATACTCATGATGCGTGCAATGTGCAAGAGGCAAGATAATAGTTTCTTGCAAACAAGAAATTACTGGACGCATTTACATGAAACATAAATACATTCATGTCAGCCTTTTATAAGAATTTCAGCCAAGATGAAAAGCACAGATGTCCACAAATACCTTGTTTCAGATTCTTATTAAATATTACAGAGAACAAAACGCAATCGATAGAGGTACTGAAATCCGGTACTTCTAACAAAAGTACAATCATGTTACCTAAAGGCGAGATTTTATGCTCTTTCTTTAAAGACGACGTATTTGCAACCCAGATTGTATGAAAGAAGAATGAGAAAAGATGATAAATTTCAATTCAAAATTGTTGTAAAAAGTCACAAGTGCTGCCATCAATGAATTCATCATGCCTTATGTATAACTCTTTTCAGTGTTATGAATTCAAGGTTACTTTCAGAGGTTTGACGTTTCTGAGAAAAGGATATGGATTAATCTCTGTTACGTTGTTGCCTAACGTACATTGACGTACCTTTCATTCCTCTGTCACAGAGTAGAGGCTTATTGGCTATAATGGGGAGACCAATGTTTAGATGCGTGAGAAACCTTGGGAATCGTTTTTGATGCAACACGGGGAAGGTCCAGCGGTTCGAAGGAAGAGAGATCGAAACACAGCCTTTTTTTTTTTTTCATGCTAGAACAAAAGTCCAATTATAACATTTTGGCAGGCATTTATCCCCTTTCCTAAGATCATTTATTTGCAACCTAGGTGGGATCGAGAAGAATGGGAGAAGTTGATCTTTTTCAATTCGAAATTGATGTAAAAATTCACAAGTTGCATAAAGTGAAATTCAACATGCACGCTTGAGAAAATGGAAGAAAATTATATTATTTTTCCATGTGAATACAATTCATTTACTCATTTATTTTGGCTTCGAACATTGGAAATTTCCATGAATCAATTTGGACAGCATACGCATTTGCCAAAAAATTTAGTGCAATGGCCAGTCGGACGACCTTCTTCCCTGCAGGCACTGCGGCAAGCTTTATTATTAAAACAAGGCCCTGCAAAATTTCCTGATGGTTTACAATTGTCAGCGTCAACTTCCACGACCATGTCATCTGTGATTAATCAGCAACCAAAAAGTGAGTTAATTTTGCATATGAAGTTACCAAAAAAAGATTGCAGACTACCTGTGATAGTATGTTGAATGAGAGAGAGTGAGTGAGAAAATCTTACTAGAAATGAAAAGAAGAAAGAGCAGCATAATGGTTCCAAGGAATTTCTTCATCTCCATACTCAATTCTAGTATCCCAAATTTTATATCAAGACTTTATCCCTTTAACCCAAAAAGAGGAGAAGAATTAGTTCATGTATGCAAACAAATGATGCTAAGCACAGCATTTTATAGGTCAATTGGTGTAGAAATCTTGGAATTAGCATTAATGTTGATTGAAATATTTGGTATGGATGTATACACATTTATACCACGATATTTCACTTTTGTATTATTACACAATAAGCATAGCAATTTACGTGAATTTGTCCAAATATATGAATGTATATATGGTTAAGTGAATGCACATCTAAATGTATGCGATTCATTTTATTGCTCCCAAAATTAAAGTTTTAACAATTGACAATGATTGATATCTACAAGCATGTTAACCCGATTTAAAAGTCATAATTTTTTTTTTTTTTTTGTGGAAAGGATATTAAAGCCATAAGTTGATGTGATACGAATATTGTGTATAGTAATAGATACTATGAATTTTAATTCGCTATACTTTGTATTTAGGAATGTACAAGTGGTCTCAAAGGTTGAATTTGACTTCTAATTTTGACGTGCATGTACTCTTATTAATTTCAGTTGCTAATTTCTTGGCTAATATTAATTACTCTTATTCACAAGTATCTGTACATGAACATATCTTGAGCTACTTTCTTTTGTTTCCTTCCAACTCTTTTGAGTCCGACTTGTATGCATATTTACGTATCAAAGTATATTGATGACTTTCCTTCTTTTTCTTTTTTTCCTTGAGATTAATTTGAAGTGTTTTTTCTGTGCGCTGCCTTTGAGGAACAAATAGGAATTGAATGAGGGAGTTTAAAAAGGTAAGTAACAAAATTCAATCTTTAGTGTTCAAAGAAATTAATTAAACATAATTAATAAATGCATTTTATTACCTTTTAAATAACTAATTAATATTCAAATTTTCATCATTTTTAGCCAAAAATTTAAGGCATCAAAACTATCTTAGATAAAGATTTTCCAAAAGCGTTTAAAATATGATTTTTCCATTGGACCTTTTTAAAAAAAATAATTTTATAATTAGTTATTAATAATTAAATCACATGCCAAAGTAATTTAGCAATTTAGCAAAAAAAATCACATGCCAAAGTAATAAGTTTTCAGAAGTATCATTAAAGTAATTCTGTATCTATTTTAAAAACTTTTGTTGAGTATAGAATATTGGAAAAAATTAATTATCACAAAATGGATGTTCAAAATTTTGAATACTGTACAATAATATTTACTTCATAGTTATGCAAAAAATAATAAAAAAGCCCTTCATTGGCTTTTATTATTTCGCAATAGAAAAGCAATTTAAGTATTGACTTACCGACTAAATATATCAAATCAATAGAAAACTTGTATCAAATATAAATGATTAGGCCTTATTATGGACTTGGACATATTTTTTTAATAATTAAGTTATTGAACTTTCTGAAAACATGGAAATCATGCCTTAAGTATAATAGGCAGGAAGATCCTTGAAATCAAACCAAATAACGTTTGAAACTTCTCATGTATTTTCGGGTTCCTGAGTATTTCCCTAAGTTTTGCTATGTGTATTGATTATTTCCCTAAGTTTTGCTATGTGCACAGAATAACTTCAAAATCTCTCATAATTTATTTCACACTTTAATACTGAAATCTCACTTAGAGTTACTCTCGCTTAATTAATGAGAAAATTGCAGTTTTGGTACCTAATATTTAGCGTATCGGTAATTTCAGTTCTTAAAATTTGGATAAAACCAAATCTAGTATCAAATGTTTCAATTTGTTAGCACATTTAGTCATATTCGAATTTTTAGTCCCTAAAGTTTGGATAAAAGAAAATATAATATCAAACATTTTACCTTTTCAACACATTTAATCATATTGACCTATTTTGCTAAAATTTTATCGAAAACCGATCACGTGATACTCATTACTGGTTTCCAAATTTAAAATATATATACTATTCGATTTGCTACCTATCCTGTCGCCTTGTATTGAATAATAATTTCAAACAGTTAAATTATTTTTAAATGAATTTTTTAGAGATATTGAAGAGCAAAATTTTGTCTTCAAAGTACGATCTTATAGTTTTCTTTTAAGAGCAGAGAAAGAGAGAGAAAAAGAGAGAGAGAGAGAGAGAGAGAGAGAGAGAGAGAGAGAGAGAGAGAGAGAGGATAACATAGTTGGTTGCCTATTTGAAAATCTGAACTTTTTTCAAGTTTATTAGTTTTTTTCTATTATTTAATTTATTTTTGAGTAAAGACTAATTACTCAAATTAGCACCTTTAATTACAAATTATGACAATTAAGTTTTTTATTTTTTTTAAATTTGGTTATTTGTAACTAGATTCTAGTAAGATTTTGATAAAACTAGTCAATTGGACTAAATATGCTAAAAATTGAAATATTTGATCTTAGATTGGTTTCATCCAAACTTTAGGGACTAAAATTGCCTCAATAGAACTAAATGTGCTAAAAAATTGAAACATTTGGTACTAGATTTGCTTTTATCCAAAACTACAATTTTCTCTTAATTTTATCCTCACGCAATGCATGGGATATCTGTTAGTTAAAAAATATTTATCTAGAACTTCTTATGAAAGAAAAGAGAACTCATAAAAGATGCTATAAATATAGATTTGTTTTTAATTTAAATAAATAATTTTTTTTTTGATGTCAATGGGTTGGGGCAACTTTTGCATCCCTTGTTCGACAACTCCTATCAACTGTTTCATTCTGACTTTTTTTTTTTTTTTTAGTTTGGAGGGGGTGAAGGGGGGAGTTCCTTCAATGCATTACCTTCATTTTTTTTTTTTTTTTGCAAGAACAGTTATGACAAAAATCACAACTTTCAAAGATAATGGAAACAACTAAGATCAAATTTTAATGCTCCCTAAAAGCTAAGAAGGAAAAAAAATTATTTTTGTCATCCTATTTAAAGTGTACAATATATAAAATATATATACAAGTGTGAACTAATATAGATCCTAAAATCATGCTAATCTAGATCCTGAAATTATGCTAATCTAAATCTATCTAGAATCTAATTAAATCTTCTAGTATAGTATCAAATCAAATCAAATCTTTACACTTATTTACTAGTATCTACAACACTCCCTCTTAGGATGAAGCATAGATGTTAATAATGCCCATTTCGCCATAAATATAATCAATTCTTGGACCACTTAAAAATTAATTGAAAATATCAAATAACTTGTCTCCAGTTGCACATGACCAGTTGAGATCAAGTTTTGCTAAATATTTTCACGAACAAAGTGACAATCAATTTTGATGTGTTTAGTTCTCTCGTGGAAAATTGGATTTGATACAATATGAAGAGCAGCTCGATTGTCACACCACAATTTCATGGGATGTGAATTATCAATTCCAACCTCACTCAATAATTGATATATCCACATAACCTCAAAAGTAGATTGTGCCATGGATCTGTATTCCAATTTCGCACTAGAGCGAGATACTGCATTCTGCTTCCTACTTTTCTACGATACAAAATTACCTTTAGTGAAGACACAGTATCTAGTTATAGATCTTCGATCAATCTTAGAATCTGCCCAATTTGCATTTGAGAAACATTCAATATAAGACTGACCATAATTCCTGTATAATGTACAACATCTTGTAGCTCCTTTAAGATAGCACAAGATTCGCTCTAAAGATGCTGAATGGTGGTTCTTGGTGAAAACATAAAATAATTCACAATACCAGCCGAATATGCGATGTCTAGACTAGTTACAGTAAGATAATTCAATTTTCCCACTAATCTTCAATACATTTGAGGATCTGAGAACAACTTTCTATCATTTGTTGTAAGTTGTACATTTGGAATTACTGGAGTACTACAAGGTTAAGCACCCAATATTCTTGTTGATTTCAAAAGATCAAGAATAAAGTAAGTTCCGCTGTCATAGAGATATACCTTGCTTACACCTTGTAACCTCAATGGCCAATAAATACTTCAACATACCCAAATCCTTTGTCTAGAAGCGGGATTGAAGAAAATTTTAAACGACTACAATACTTATATTGTTACTACTAGTAATGACAATATTATTAACATAAACAATGAATAAGATAAGACCGGCTCCAGACTATTGATGAAAATAGAATGGTGAGAATTACTTTTTTGCATGTTAAATGCTTGAACTACATTATTGAATATCCCAAAACCAAGCATAATGAATTTGTTTTAAACCATATAATAACTTTCGAAGTCTACAATCCTTACTGGAAAGGATTGTAAATCTCCTTGAAGAACGGCATTTTTAACATCTAACTAATGCAAAGGCCAATTCTTAGTAGCAGCATGAGAGATGAATAATCAAATAGAGGTGAGTTTTGCCACGAGAGAAAAAGTATCTGAGTAATCTACTCCATATGTTTGAGCGTACCACTTTGCAACAAGACGAGCTTTGAGACGGGCAATAGAGCCATCAAGATTTACTTTAACAGCAAATACTCATTTACAATTAATTTCTTTTTTACCTGTTGGTAGATGGACCAAGTCCTAGGCACCATTATTGTCTTAAGCCATTATTTCTTTCTCTATAGCAACCCACCAACCACGATTTTGCAAAACCTCAAACAAGAGTTTAGGAACATATAGTGAATTTAAAGAAGCAATAAAATGATGCAAAGAATGAGACATATGTTCATATGAAGCAAATAAAAAGACTAGGTAAGCACACTGTCTTTTACCTTTTCTAAAAGCAATAGGCATATCAAGATAGGGACTCTTAGATGAAAAAGCTGGTAGAAGACGTGAGTCTATGCTTTGAGAACTAGAAAAATATACTTGACTGATAGGTGGTCTGGTAGGAACAGATGGACTAATAGTAGTAGTGATAACAGTGTAGACTAGAATATCATCTTTATTCCCCTTATTACTATAGATGTTAGACTCAGGAAATAATAGACTAGTTTCATAAATGTAACATCAGCGAAAACTAAACAATGATCTAAGGTTGGAGAATAGTACCTATATCCTTTTTGAAGATGAGAACTTGAGAGATTTAAGGTCTAATATATACACTTGCGGATAGATATCATAAACAAAATAAGTATACCTAATAGGGTGCATACTAATTGCTTAATTGGTGTGTGTTTCTTTTTTTATTCTTACCAACTATTGCGTTAATTGATGGATTCTACTTATATTTGGTAAATTGTGCTAATTGCAGAATATGAAAAAAGAAAGGAGAAAAAGGGATAGCTAATAGACTTTCCAAAAGACATCTATACTGGTTGGCATAGGCGCGCCAAAGTTTCATGGTCAAAGCTAGAGTCCAGAAAATTCTGCATGTGTGGAGAGCTTCTAATTTGAGTCACGGCTGGAACAAATGTCCTCTTTTAGTATTTTATTATATTTGAAAGTTGACTTTTATTTGTCTCTTTGTTCCTCCAAGAGGAGAATTTGAAAAATTATTAGACAGCTAAAAATTAGGGAGCAACATGGAAGGAATTGTTATTGTGATTGAACACTATTTTTGGTTATTAGGAAAAAAGAGAAAAACGCCTCTTCCCTAGAAAAAAAATAGCAGAGATGATATTTTGCTAGAGATAGAAATTTTTTTCATCTTTGTGTGGTGCTTTCTTCCATAGAGAGCAACTAAACTACTTTTTCTAGTTAAGGGTTAATTTGAAGACTTGGTTCCAAACATCTACGAGATTGAATTAATTCTTGTTTGTTTTCTTATATTCATTGTGTAGACACCAAATTTTGACACACCATTTATTTTCAAATATTGGGGGCATGCTTGCACTTTTTGGGACAAATTTTAATTTTTCAATAACCTGGGGGGCAAAATAGTAATTTTATCTGTGAATATTTTTCTATCATTTTTTGGGGGTTTTAAATTCATATTTTTACTTTTATGTGAATTTGTTAATTTCTTATGATTTTTTTGGATTTAATTGGTCTTCTTTATATTTTACCAGCATAAGGGCAAAATGGTAATTTTGCCTCGCGAATACCATTTTAGCTCATTTTTAGTTCCAAATTCATTTTTTTTAATTTTTTAAGCATGTTTCTTAATTTCTTTGATTTTTTCAGAGACGATTGCTATTTTTTCTGTGAATTTTCATTACCTAAGGGCAAAATCGTCATTTTTGGCAAATTAAATTCATTTTTCACCAATTTTGAGTTAAAAATACATTTTCTAGTGTTTTAAGCTTATTTGTAATTTTTGATAATTTTTTCAGGACAATAACTATTTTTCTGTAAATTTTCATTGCCCAAGGGCAAAATCGTCATTTTTGGCAAATTAAATTCATTTTTTTACCAATTGTGAGTCAAAAATTCATTTTCTAGTGTTTTAAGTTTATTTTTAATTTTTGGTAATTTTTTGAGGTTAAAAACTATTTTTTGTGTATTTTCGTTGTCCAGGGGCAAAATCGTCATTTTACACCTCGAGCGCGTTTCTATCAGTTTTAAGCTCTAGTTTTTATTTTTGAAATCTACTGTGAATTCTTTTTGAAAATTTAGAGATCGCTGTCATACTTCTTGTATTAATTTTTAACTTTAGGGTTAAAAATATTTTTTTTAATAAAATTAACATTTTTAATACCGGTGACATTTTTGTTATTTTATAGCATTATTGGCCAACAAAACAAGTGAGTTATAGATACCCTCTTTAATCAGCAGAAAAAAAAATGAGAAACCCTACAAACACTTTGGTTTTTGTGCTTTAGAAGATCAAAACACCTACTTATTCACTAAAAAAAAACACACACACTCTTCATTTTTCACTTTTGTTACTGTTCATCGTTTTTATCAAGAGGCCACCTACTGTTCATCGTCTTCTACAAATTCGTCACTGTTCATCAGCTTAAAAGGTAACATCTTAACTTGTTTTATCCTCTTTCTGTTGGATTCATTTCATTTTTTTTCAGTTTTACTATAAAAATCTTATTGAATATAATGGGTAAAAACCCAATTTACGTTGTTTGAATCTTCTGGTTAAATTTTAGATTTTGTTTTATGGATTTGGATTGCTGTTTTCTGGGTTTTCTGGATTAGATTTTCTGTCTTCCACTGTTTCTCCCCTCTTTCTCTCTCCCTCCTCCTTCTTCCACCACCTGAACAACCATCACCACCGTGCAGCCACCACCTAGATCTCATTTCCACCATCCCTCCCTAATCTTCATCGAAAAACAATCTCAGGACCTCAACCCACACCCAACTCCTCCAATCATCACGCCAAACTGACCAATCCCCAAAATCACAGAAACACGCCCTCAATCCCACCTCTGGTTCAATCAATTTCTACCAAATCATCACCTGAAACCCAAAACTACACAGCCTAACAAACCTGCACAAAAACAAACCCAAGCAACAAAGCTTCACCACCACGTCCATAACTACACCAATATCAGCCCCCCGCAACTAGAAAATCACTGCCCAATTTCCATTCAATACAAATTTCCCAAGTTCCATTCAAACCAGCATAATTCTTCAACCCTGTTTCACCAATTCTTTCTTCCACGCCAATGCCATACGGTCACCAGTCTCACGCCTCAAAGTCACCTCAACCGCCCAACACCTCCATGAACAGAAACATCACAAAGCACAAACCGATCCACCATCCCTCTTCCCATTGCTAGCCATACAACCCACCTGCAAGGAAATACAAACAAAGTATTCACAACCATCAAATTGCCATCGAAGCCTACCCCCACCATCAAATTGCCATCACGAAACCAGCCCCAAAATTGCGCAAAAAAAAAAAAAAATTCAGACTAGCAACATCTCCAATATTATTGTCTCACCAATCCCTCTATTATTCACAACCCAATTCAGTTTCTAAGCTACCAGAGAATCAAATCCCAACCACACCATCTAGCAAACCCCCACCCAGCAAGTTCCAATCAGTCTCACACCTACGCATGCATACCCATAGCCTCATCAACCATTACCACTATACGCCACCCAAAGCCCACCATCTTCAGCCTTCCTACAACCCCTCTCTCTAGCCATAAGTTCTAATCAGAGAGATAGAAAGAAGCACAGAGAGAGAGAGCCATCGGGAGAGAAACGGGGAAGAGAAAGAAAAAAGAAGGAAGGAGAAGAGAGCAAAAGGGCGAGGTGAGACAGAAGAATGAGACCAGAGAGAAATAGAATGAGATGAAGAAGAAAGAAGCAGAGAGAGAGAGAGAGCCATCAGGAGAGAAACAGGAGAGAGAACGAGGGAAAGAGAGAGAGAGGGGAATTTGGGGGAGATGGGTTTTGGGAAGAAGAAAGGAAATCAGTGAGAGAGGGAAGAAAAGCAAAGAAAAGAGAAAACAGATTCGGCGAGGAAGTGAAGAGGAGAAATAGAGAGACGGATTGAAGAGAGAAAGAGATAAGAGTGAAGGGAAAAGGGGCAACAGAAAGCTGGAGAACAGGGGAAGAATCGGAGGCTTAGAGAGGAAGAAGGAAGAAGAGAGAAGTATGACAACAGAAGAAAATTGGAAAATTTTCAGTGTTTAGGGATTTTGTTTTTCTTTCCCTCTTTGATTTAATTATTTTTCTCTATTTGTTAAGGCGTTAGATTCAGTTAAGGGGTTTTGTTAATTAAGTTTACCTAGTTAATGAGTTTAGTTTCATTCAAGTACTTGTTTTATGTCTCTGATTTTGTTTAATTAGGCTAGTTAATTAGGTTAGGCAACTAAACTAATGCAGTTAATTAGTGTCATTTTTTAGGGCTACTTTATGATGATGTAAATATTTATGGTTAAGTCCTAACTTTCTTGAGTAATGTGAACTGACCTTAGAACCATTTTTATGTCATGCAATTAAGGCCCCATAAATTGCAGATTGCTCACTTTTAGGTTTAATTTCTTTCAATCAAGTCTTTATTAATTGCAATTAAGTCTCATTAGTTGCTAGAATTTATGTTTTTGTGCACTTGTTAAAATTTATGGTTTTGTCCCCCTGATTTATTTTAATTTTACATTTCTACCCCCCTTAAACTTATGTGAATTTTAATTTTACCCTTTAAGTTTTATAGGGTTTATTTTAGCCCCTTCTTTGCTAGAATTCATTTTTTATCTCAATTCGTCAATGGTAGTATATTCTAGGTTTTGCTTGTTTATACCGAGGTGCCTTGACTTGTTTGTTCATTTTGAGTAGTATTTGTACCGGGTCATCGAGAGGTATCCCTATTTCTTATTAATTTCTCTTTTATGTGCTCCAATATGCCTTGTGTGATTTTTATGCATTTTATTCACATATTTCTTATTTGGCATGCTCTTTGTGTATTTATTTCTTTCACGCGATTTCATTTTTTTTATCTTATTATTTCTTTGATAAAAATGTACTATTTTTGTATTTAGCTAGTCAATGTAATAGTTAGATTATTTTTCTCATATTTTAGCAAAATTTGTGTAATTAGATAGAAAGTGTAATAGATAGGGCATTTTTTTTATTTTTCCCTCCTAAAAATTGTAAATTAAGCCCCCCGGTGTAATAGTTAAGGTTTATTTGCTTTTGCGTGCTTACGTGTTTATTTCTTTTAACGCTTTCCTTAGGATTTTTGCATCTAGAATATTATGCTTATGTGTTATGTGCTCCTATGTGATCTTATATATTTTTATATGTTTAATTTTCTTTTAATTCATGCTTTAATGTTTAATTCATGATTTGTGGTATTCCGTCACCACACTAGTCCAACGCTAGTTGTGGCTTCTTTCTTTTCCTGTTAGTCCAATGCTAGTGGAATTTTTAAAACGGGCTAGCCCAACGCTAAACCCTTAGGACATTTTAGTGATTAGGTTCATTCGTGTGCATTTCTCATTTCACACACTTTTAGTTTTTCTTTTCATTTGGCATGATTTTATTATTACTATTTATTATTATTATCCTTATTATTATTTTGACACATTTTTAAAATGCATGACATCTAGGTTGCATCTCACTTAGAAATTAGGACATTTGTATGATCCGACTAGAAACGGTCGTCTACTCACATGGGAAGCGGTAGCATACAAGCCGTTCCCCCCTCCGTAAGTAGAAACATCCAGTCACGAGTTATTAGTCCCCCGTACCCGTCATGCTGCATTCCCACTTTTTTCGGCCACTTATTATCTATATTAGTAGTTTCTTTTCTTTTTGCATTTCATTTTTGCATTCACACTCGTGACTCCCTCGAGGTCTCGATTCGGGTTTCGCAATTAATGCGATAATTCTGACCAAGCTTCGACGGGACATTCCGACCCTCCCGATACCCACATTTAAATTTTAGGATTTGCATTCATTTAGATACATCCAAAACGCGATAGAATCTAGGGTTAATTTAGAAAATTTTGATTAAACTTCGCAACTAGCCTCGGCTAGGTTGAAAGGGTGCCTTAGGCGCGAGTCTTTGCCTTCCCTTTCTTCAAATGTGACTCCCGGACCTTTTTTTTCTCTCGTTTTTCGTAGACCGGAGTCGAAAAAGGGTTTTAAAATATTTTTCTAAAATTTTTATTTTTGTTTTGTTAAACAATTTTTCAGGTGACTTGGTACACCCTAACTCAGTACCAAATGGCGACTCCATGTTTTTAAAATAAAACCCTTTTTCAAAAATTATTTGGTCAAATGTGTCGCACTTTTAGTCCCGGCCTTATTTTCTTTTAAAAATACCATTTTTTCTTAAAATACATTTTTTTACTAAAATTTGATTTTTTCTCACACACGCATGGTTTTTTCTAAAACTTTTATTTTCGAAGGGGTCACCGAGACCAGACCGTCTTTTCGGACGCGACAGTCAACGACCCACTAGCACCCTTCTACCCACGATTTTTTGGGACGCGACACATTGGTATTCGCATGTTCTTTGATTTAATTTTTTATGATTGTTTTGTTCTTTGAATGTCAGGGGCCCGATATCCGAATTAACACAATAATCTATTGCCATATTAGCTAATTGAATTCGTAATTATTTGATTAGTTAATTCTAGTGGTAACTAGCATGATTAGTTTCATGTTAGGGGAACATATGATCTAATTTAAATAAACCCTTGTAGTGTTTTTATTGATTAGTATTGGGCTTTTCTAGTTTTTAATGCAATTGAGAAATTAAATCCTACGGTCGTACCTAGGGCTATTTTTTGGTTAGGGAAATAGGTAATGGTCATACCTTGGCTATCGATAAAGTAAGAAAAAGTTAGGTATCAGAGCTTGTTGATAGGTATAACCAATCTATTAATAAATAATTGAACTATTCTTGCATCAAGAATTAGTTGTTTGAACCATATCTGAAAAATTGCACCTTTGGCTAGATTGTGTTCACTATTAATTTAATCTCTGTTTATTTTATTGAATTGTTTTTCAATTAGTTGATTGTTTGTTTTAAATTTCTTCAAAAACAAATTCCCTCATATTTTTATTCTAAAAGAAACAAATTTCTCCCTAATCCCTGTGGAGACGACATACTTGTTGCTATATACAGAATTTATATTCTTTAGAGTAGAATTTTTATTATTGCATAGATTTGACACTTGTCAATTTTTGGCGCCGTTGCCGGGGAGTGGTTTTTGATTTATTTTTTTCTTTTATTTTATTTTACTTCATTTTTGGTATTCTTTGCTAGTTTATGTCGTGTTCTTCTCGTACAGGTAAACTGGTGTCTATTCTTGAGATAGAGAATACTGCGTGTAGGCTTAAGAAAGAGACCAAGAAACGAAAGGAGGAGCAGTTATCTACTACATCTACAGGGCTTAAATTTGCAATTGAATTGGTGAATTCTTCAAGTGATAGTTCGAGTAATTCTAAATAGGAAGAAGTCACCATGGCCAACAATAGCAATTGATTTGGAGTTGGCTACTCCTAATTTAACTCAACAGCCATTATGCATTACCTTTCCAAATTTAGATGAAAACACTTCTTTTCGTGATTTTCTAGGTGAGGAGCCCTATAAACACGTGCAAGAGTTTGACGTAGTGTGCTCAAGTATGAAGCCTCTTGGAGTTACTGAAGACCAAATAAAGATGAGGGCATTCCCCTATTCTCACAAGGATTTTGTGAAAGACTGGTTGTACTATGTACTAATAGAGAGTATCACAACATAGTCTAAGTTGAAGAAGAAATTTTTAGAGAATATTTCCTTGCTTCCCAGGTTGCAAGTTTGAGAAAAGAGACGTGGTATCATGCAACAACATGGAGACTCTTTGTATGAATATTGGGAGAGATTCAATAAACTGTGCATTAGATGCCCACAACGTCAAAAAAGTGAGCAGTTGTTGATCTGGTATTTTTACGAAGGGCTCCAGCTAAATGACTGGAACATCATTGATGTCACAAGTGGAGGAGTTGGCGAACAAAACCCCCCACAGAAGCATGGGAGTTGATTGAAAGGATGGCAGAGAATTCACAACAAGCAAAGGTGTGTGGGGATCTGCATAAATATAGGTCATTCTACAGATATGTGTCCAATGCTTCCAGAGCAGAGTGTTAACAACAAGTAAATTTGGCCGGAAACGTGCCTGCCCTACAGAAGCAATATGGTACATACTCCAACACCTATAACCTAGGTTTTGAGGGATCATCCAAGCCTCAGCTATGGAGGGAATAGGTAACCGAATTTTCTTCAAAATAGACAGCAAGGATTCGAGCCTCAATGTGAGCCAAAGTCTCGGCCTACATCCTCTATTTCAGATAGCTCTTTGGGAGATATTGTTAAATCATTAACCTCTAGCACTTTAAATTTCAACAGAAAACGAAGGTGGGCATACATAATTTGAATATCCAAGTGAGTCAATTGAACGCCCAAATATGTCAAATGGTGACCGTGGTGAGTCATCTAGAGGCCAAAGTGGATGAAAAGTTGCTATCACAACCTGAGGTGAATCCCAAAAACGTGAGTGCTATGATTTTTAGGAGTGGCAAGGAGATAAAAAGGCCCAAGTTGATCAATCCAAAATATAAAATTGAAGATCAAATTGAAAAGGAGATTGAAGAAGAAGGCAGAATATGAACTCCAAGGTAAATTCTAATCCTTTGGTTCAAGTTAAATCTAATCCGCTTCTTTTTCCTAGCAGGTTAGAGAAATCAAAAAGCAAAATAAGGAGATAGAGATTTTGGAAGTGTTTTGAAAGGTAGAATCAATATTCCTCTACTGGACGTGATAAAGCAAGTGCCAAAACATGTAAAATTTTTGAAAGACTTGTGCATAAACAAGAGGAAATTGAGAAGAGATGAAAGAGTGGTAGTGGGAGGGAATGTATCAAGGATACTGCAAAGGAAGCTCTCACCTAAATGCAGGGATCTAAGTATGTTTACTATCCCTTGTAAGACAGGAAATACTAGAATAAGAAATGCAATGCTAGATTTAGGGGCGTCTATTAATGTGATACACAAGACCATTTATGCTTCCTTAAATCTAGGACTATTAAAGGACACAGGTATAATTACTCAATTAGTGGATCATACTAATGCTTATTCCGATGCTAATTGAAGATGTCTTAGTCCAAGTTAATGAGTTAATATTTCCTGCAGATTTTTATGTTTTAGATGTGGATGATAAAAATGCTTTAAATCCATCACCTATTTTATTAGGTAGACCCTTTTTTAGGACTGCATGAACAAAGACTGATGTCAGTGAAGGTACTCTTTCGATGGAGTTTGATGGGGAAGTTGTACATTTTAATATTTTTGACTCTATGAAATATACCATAGGAAATTTTAGAAAACTTACGAAAGTAAGCAAAGGAAAGGGTCATAAGGCCTATTAAAAAAAGGTCAAAATTAACAACCTTTATTTTAATCTCATACACTTTCTCTAGAAGTGTAACAGTTCTCCTAGAAAAAAAAATATACTATCCCTTTTAGCCTATTTTATGATAGTTAGTAAACATACTCACAAGATGGAAAATACAATAAGTTTTAGTAACCAGAATATTTAATCTAAAGATTTTTTTATATAAAACAAAAATCAATAACATTTTATTTAGAGAAAAATGGGGAAAATCTCCATACATGATGTCCTTTTGTTTGTTATCCGGGATGTGGTGATTCTTACTTTAAGTTAATAGGCATGTCTTTAAACATTTTAAATCTAAGGGGGTGTTTGGTTCAGGAGAATCAAAGAAAAGAATGGGTATCATAAATAATGACACCGATTGTTGATATTTGTAAAACAACTATCACTATCATTCAATGGGAATAATAGTGATTAATTGGGGTGTTAATGATTCCCCCCAAAATACTATTCTTTCAAACTCATTAACCCTTATGATTATGGGTAAAAATACACCCACTAAAAAAACACATATCTTTTGAATTATCTGCCCCCAATATACTATGCCTCTGTGTGTGTGTGTGTGTGTGTGTTTTGTCATTTGAATTTGAATATTTTTTATTAGTACTTTATAAAATTTTTTATAAAGATTCTTTTTAATATTTTTTTTACATTCAATTTTTTTTAATAAAAATTTGAATTGAAAATAAAAAACATATAGTATTCTCTATTAATACAATAAAAATGACTTTTTTTTAAGGTTATCATTTGCATAAAACTAAAATTAGAGCATGGCTATATTTAAAATTGAAGAAGTCTTTTTAGAATTTTTTCTAAAGAGATACAAAATAAAAAATCTAAAAAATATGCATATCATAAATAAAAGATTTAAAAATTTTAAAATTTACTTGAAAATCATTCCAGTAAGCCAAACAAGTATTTTTATAATAATACACATTCCTTTATTTAACCAAACATGTTGAGGAGAATCATCAAAATCCATACTCATAGTAGGGTTAATAATACCCATAGTGATAGTAATTGAGGAATTTGAACCAAACTACCCCCTAAATTACAAGTTGAAATACACATACTCTTTTATCTACTGCTTAACTACTATGACCATGGGACTTATTGCTAGATCTCTTCAATGATTGAAATCCCAATCTACTAAACTAATTTGAGTGTTTGATTCACAATGGTTGACGGATTCTAGAATTAGTCTCGATAATTTAACATTGGTTTTATTGCAAATACGAAACTTCATTTTCAAGGTTATTGAATTAAGTACTTGAATATAAAAAAAAAGTTTCAAGTGGATATATCTGAGCAATGAAAATTTTTTTATAAATATAATTGCAAAATGTGTATAATTAAGTTCATAAATGAATAATAAAAAATTTGAAGTTAATTGAAATAGTTGAATTGTGTTATAAGATGGTATATGCTAATGTTTTGTGCTATCACAAGGATGTTTCATTCTATATAGGTCATTCTAAATATAGTCTTTATAGGTCAAGATAATTTAAAAAATTCATTTAAAGTATAACATAGTTGAAAAAAATATGTCAGAAAAGATGAATCAAATATTAAAACTTAATAATTATACAAATGATGCAAATATTATATATTTGACCAAGGGTATTGATTCATGTGTCCTTAACAACTGCAATATGTTAAAAATCAAAGTGAGAAAACAAATTTCGATTTTCTAATTTGTTGATTTAGTTATATACGAGTGTTTTTACCTTGAATTTGACCGCATTAGATAATAAATGAATATATCAATTTAGAATTATGAGACTATACTTTCATTTTCTAGAAGTTGAATTTAATGATCACATACATAGTAAACATTATCATATCCAAATTATGATAAACTAAAAGTTTGCAACTTAGTGTTTTCTATTTTGTTGACTTAGACTAACTATATTAGTCAATCTGTGAATAGGTCAATTCCTTTAGCTTTTAATTTGCAATTGAAATGATAAAATTTTATCACTATAACTTTGGGAATCCCAAAAAGCAAGCAATTAGCCACTGGAGCTTGCTCCAGTGGTCAAGGCCTTCCTTGTGCCAAGGTCGGGGTTCGAACCTTAGCTTTGGCATTTAGGAGAGGGGAGGGAAAATAGGAGAGATTTAGAATTGGGGAATGATACCCCCAATTTTGTGTGGCAAAAATAGCCTGGGGTTATAGTCAGTACACTATTGGGAGCCTCATCCCACTCGTGGGAGGCAACATACATTGTAATATGAATAGTTGATAAAAAAAGCAGGCAATTCTTAGTTTAACTTAATAAACCCATTTTGATAACAATACACATAGAAAAATGTTTAAAGAACAAATTGTGAACGAAAGAAACATACTTTGATATCAACGCTATGCTTAGTTTCATCATAATTTTCTTTCTTGTACTACACGCCATTATTTAATGATGAAGGATCTCCTTAATTTAACCATTGAGCATTCTAGGAAGGATAGAAATATTTGGTCTATCTTTTCCACATCCTTTGTACAAAAATTAGTACAACATTTGTCATGGTAACTTAAAAATCTAGCCATTATCATATGAAATAATTCCCGATTTTAAATGGCATCATTTTACACAAAAAATCAAAATAATTGTGTATATCAAGAGTATCTTAGGACTACAAAATGAAATTTTTCATAAATGTGACTTTTAAATTTCCTTCAACTTTTGATACAACCAATTTAACTAACATTATTTTATACGGAGAAATTAAAATAACTATATATTCCAAAATTATTGTAGGACTGTATAATGAAATTTCATAAATTTGACTTTTAAAATTCCTTCAACTTTTGCTTATTGAAAAGAAAATATTTAATCTCAGACACACATGACCCATGATTTTTAAATTAAATGATAGTTACAAAGTTATTTGTGAGGTTATTCTCAGTGTGGAATTCAAAATAACATTCTTATATTGTTTTTGGAATTTTTAATTATAAATGCCAATTCGTTACTAAAAGTAGAAGAGCAAGAGAACCACAAAATCTTAACTCGCAAATCATGAGCATTTCTAAAAGGCTAGGAATTTATTTTTAGTCCATCAATAGTAGGATAAAATCATGATCATTATTGGTCAGAGTTAAACCCCCTCCACATATTTAACCTAAATAAAAGATCACTATTTTCAAATAATCCCTTAACAATCCATTATAGGAATGATTTTTTTTTTGATGTTCGTGAATGCTTATAAAACAATGCCTAGTGCCATTGGCTTCAAGCTCTATTGATATTTCATTTTTACTAAAATCAATCCTTAATTATGAATGCTAACTAATTATCATTATCTTCTGTACACTTTATACAATTGCAATATTTATAAATTAATGCACTGATTATCTTATCTTTAATTAGTATAGGAAACTTTGTTGTTGAATTTTTCAAAGGAAGCTATATTTTCATATTGTTGAAATTTAATCATTTTGAGACTAAATAAAAGAATATATATGATGACAAAATTGCTTTCTAACTTTTCCCTATAAGAAAATGTTATCTTGATATTTTGGCAAGGTCCAAAAACCTGATAGTTAATTTGGTTTCATGAATAAAACTAAAATAAAATTTGAGGCACATTTTTTAGTCTAATAAGTGATGTTTGATTTTTTAAGGAATTCTAGTAAGTTTTCTATTACATTTTATATTGTTTTCTTTCTTTGCTTCTGATTTTTACAACTAATATGCTTTTTAATGGTAATGAAACTAGTACTACATTTCTATACAGATAGTCCTCAACCAATAGTACTTTGAATGACCTCTCCACCATAGACCTTAAACCATATGACACCTTTATGTGCAAAAAATTATTTTTTAATAGCAGAAAACATTTTTCAAGGTAATATTAAGAAAGAGCATATAACATTTTAAAAGTGAACATGTTGGCATTACAATAATAAATAGCAAATTTTAACTACACTTTGCATGATGTATAAACATCCTTAAAACAATAATAATTTTAGTAGTATACAATTGAAGTCATAATTAAGAAACAAAATAATTAGTAAAATTAAACTTGTGAAGATATCTAGTGGACTTCCAGTTCATGTCCCTCATAGTAGTCTATTTTTTTTTCAAAACTTTTGCTTTTTAGAGTAAACTGAGCATTTTTTTTCTTTTTTTCCCTCTTTGATAATAGAAACTAAAATTTCTTAAGCCAGAGCCAAACTTCCAACCATTAAGCAAATTTGGTACACACAAAATCCTCAAATATCATGTACATGCTAGGAACAGGCATTAGTATCGGGAAAGAATTCAAGTGATTTACATATGCTAGGAAAAGGCAAATTCTTCAAACATTTGATGATTTTACATGTCAACGTGGTTTTCTAATTTGTATTGGGAAAGAATTCAATCTTACAAACATACTCTCATTTTTCTATTTTAGTTGTGAACAAAGTTTCCTTTTCCTTACTTTTCTAAATGTATATGGTACAATCTTTTTGTTATTATTTAGTTTCTAAAGAATTTCTAAGTAATTTTTAAAATTTGAAATTCCTCCCATTTCAAAAATTATTCCTTAAGAAATTAAGGAAACAAAGTTTTGTATTTGCAATAAAATCAAAGTTAAATTATCAAGGCTAATTCTAGAATCCATCATCCATTGCGAATCCAACACTCAGAATTAGTTTAATAGAGTGGGATTTCAATCATTAAAGAGATCTAACAATAAGTGTCCCATGATCATAGTAGTTAAGTAGCAAATAAAAAAGAGTATGTGTATCTTAACTTGTAATTTAGATTTAAAATGTATGCTGTCCACTCAAATTAAGAATCAGGTATGGAGATTTTTCCCACTTTTCTCTAAATAAAATTGTTATTTATTTTTGTTTTATTTAAAAAATCTCTAGATTGAATATTCTAGTTACCAAAACTTGTTGTATTTTCCATCTTTTAAGTAGCTATCATAAAATAAGATTGAAGGGGATTGTATATTTTTTTCTAGGGAAAAGTGTTACACTCTTAAGGGAAATTGTATGAGATTAACACAAAGGTTGTTACTTTTGAGCTTTTTTTAATAGGCCTCATGACCCTTTCCTTTGCTTACTTTTCATAAGTTTTCTAAAATTTCCTACTAAGATATAAAATAAAAATGCTTTGAAAGTGTTTTATATGTTTTTTTGAAGGAGAAATAGAATTTTATTAATATGTAGTAGAGTTCATCATTTTTTGTCTAAATGTATGTAGTGCAATCTTTTTTGTTATTATTTAGTTTCTAAAGAACTTTCAAGTAATTTTTAAAACTTGAAATTCCTTCCATTTCAAAAATTATTCCTTAAGAAATTAAGGAAACAAGCTTTAATAAAAACTACATTCCTAAAATAAATAGTCAATATTAATATTACATAATCAGCCCTAATGATTAGAAGAAAAGGCAACTAATTTGGAGATATAATACTGTCATTATTTTGTTTTGTAAGGGCATTATGGAAAAGAAAATGTAATAACTTGCAAAACTCTTACTCACATATATATATATATATATATATATATATATAAGATATGAATGAATATGATATGATATGATATATGATATATGATAATTACTACTTTTCTAACCTTAGTTCCATGTAATTTACGCAAATATTGCTCCAGTAAAATTCGGCAGAGTAAGCAGAAATGCATAAGTGGTATCCGACATGATGCAGATTAGCTTAAATGAAATGAGGTAGAAAACTTTTTTTAGTTGTATCTTCTTAACAACGAATGGTTTACTTTGTTTATGTGCACTTTCATTCCTAAACCATTATATTTTGCATCAAGGATTCATTGTGTATTTCAGAAAACGAACATGGAATTCTAAGAGATTTAAAGCGTTAAGGAAGAAAGCATATACGGTGTGCTTAAATTCAATTGATGACTTTAATTTTAATCAATTGGAAAATATTGAAACCTCTAAGTGCAGTTACTAGCAAAATGAAGTTTCGACACCAGAACGTATATTACTCGATAAAGTTTGGGGGAAAAACTAATGCAGAAAAGCAAATAAATACCCATAAACAGACAGCAGTCAACTGTTATTTAATCTCATTCTATAAATCAACTATGCGTTAGATGATTAATTGGAAACACACACACACACACACGAACGTTTGTACATTTACGGTGAATAAAATTTTGATTGGATGCAATACTTGGAGTGTTAGAATACAACTTCGACCAAAGACCATTTTTAGTTTGGAACGCTTCTAATATGGTAACGCTTTCAATGCTCGTCAGGAAACGCAATTTTCAGATTTTCAAGTCCCCAAAAATTGATCAAAACTCACTTGTATGGATACCAATTGATGTAGAACATCTAAGAAGCAAAATCTACCGCTAAAACTATACGGTGTCTTATAGCTGAATTTGAGAGAACTTTTATTCAATTCATCAATGGCACAATGATGTTTCACAGAAAAATTTCCAACTGGCCAAAAAAGGAGGAAAAAAAAAAAAGAAAGATAAATTAACAATCATACCAAGGAAGATGTAAACACGTCAAACTGGAGGAAAGTTGCCAAACCAGTCGAGTGAGGTTAGTTCATTCTTCATCCTTCGTTTCGTCCTCCATCTCATCTTCACTTGGTTCGTCCTCCATCTCATATTCACTTGTTTCGTCCTCCATCTCATCTTCACTTGGTTCGTCCTCCATCTTATCTTCACTTGTTTCGTCCTCCATCTCATCTTCACTTGGTTCGTCCTCCATCTCATATTCACTTGTTTCGTCCTCCATCTCATCTTCACTTGGTTCGTCCTCCATCTTATCTTCACTTGTTTCGTCCTCCATCTCATCTTCACTTGTTTCATAACAGTCCCCCTCATGGATCCGTCTGAGCAGCACCTGGAGATTCTCGGTTCCCAAATTGTCCTTCTGATTTTCCTTTATCTGCATAATTAATCTCGCAACAGATTCCGTACAGGCAATCACCCCAATCATTAGAAGAGTTGAACTATAACTTAAACAAGAAGGCACCTCTTCCAATTTATTGCAACGCTGCAGCACTAATTTCTCAAGACGGGGAAAATGATCGACATCATCAATTCCAGTCCATCTGCGAATCCATATATGATTCAATCCCAAGAATTTGAGGTTAGGGAATTCCCATTCCTTATTCATGTCCCAGGTGTGCTCCTCAAACTTAATGTTCATTAATTTGAGTACCACAAGATTGGTTAGTTCTCCTTCTTTTGGAATTACACGTGAATGGAATCCTGATACGGTCAATTTCTTTAGATTCTTAGGAAAACGAAACTCAATACGACACCCAGAATTTCCTAGCAGACGAAGAGACCCAGAATTTCCTAGCAGACAAAGTGATTCCAGTCGACTTAAGAAGTTCATTACCACAATCCCGTTGCAATCCGCATTAGATTCCCCAGATTTGAAGAGTTTGCAACTTAGTCTGCGGATATTTGGCAACTTTCTCATTATCTTTTCGAAGCTTTGCCCAAAAGAAAGCGCCAATGTGGAAAAGGTGTCTAAGTTGAGTAAATCAGAGGAGCTTTCAATGTTGTCTTTGGGCAAATAATAACCTAAAAATTTGCCACATGAACACAGCACCCTTAAATTTGGCATATTCCAGATAGTTTCAGGCAATGAAATTCCAAAAAAAGTTGCCTGGACAAAAAGAGCTTCTAAATTTGAGAGATTAGCTATTGCTGGTGGGATGGATTTGAACCAACCTCCAATTGCCAAGTACCTCAACTCAACAAGCCATGCTATTTCAATTGGGAAAGTAAAACCTAGATTGATATTTTTCAAAGCCAACACTTTAAGAAGTTTGAAACAATGAAAAATAAATGAGATATTAGGAGACCTCCTACCAAAATTATTTTGCCCACCAAAGAATAGAAGAGAACGTACACCTGGACAAGATAAGTTGGACTCCACAAAATCTCGTGCGTCAGAATGCACCGACAATCGCTGTAGATCACGTTGCCCAAGAAAGTTGAAAAGCTCCTCATGCCCCCTTACTAATGATTGTAACTTTTCCTTTTTAGATTTTAAAACACAAAACTCATGCAATAAATCATGAATTCTGCAAGTTTTAACACCTCCCATAGATCTTTTTTTGGATACCATAACCAAGCTTCTGCTAATCAGATCATTCATGTAGTCCACTGGCCACATCCTTAAGGCTCTTTTGCTCACTTTTTTCAATAAATCCTTCAGCTATCCAAAACCAAATCAAGTCCCTAACAGAAATCTCTTGGTCTTCTGGAAATAATCCAAAATAAAGAAGGCATGACTTCAGATTTTTAGGTAATTTTCTGAAACTCAACTCTAATATATCCATGCACTGATCATTATCAGAAAGAGCACTTGAACTTAGCCTTTTCTACAATCCCTTCCCAACTATTTTGATCTGAATTTGCAAGAATGCCTGCTACTGATGACAATTGTGAGAGGTAGCCCCCGACAAGCTTTTAGCTATTTCCATTCAAATCCAAAGGATAGCTATTTTATGCAAGGTAACTTCTTCTGCAATAGATCCAAGCACTCCGTGTTCTTGAGTCGGCGAAGTAGGGTGAGGTTCACGGTCAGGATTAATTTTCTTCGCAACCTTTGAATCTCGACTTGTTAAAAGGATTCTACTTGAATTGGCATTATCTGGAAATGACCTTTCCAACTTACTCCATACCTCAATGTCCCAAACATCATCCAATACGATGAGATACCTCTTTCTCAGCAATTTTTGTCTTAACTTTTCTTCCAATTCTTGTTCATTCTCCTCTGAATATTCATGACCAGAAGGGGCAGGATCAACAGAATTCAAAATCCGAAGCAACAAATCATTCTTTTTGTATGCTTGAGAAACAACACACCATGCACTAGTATGAAAGAGGTCTCTAACTGAAGGATTATCATAAACACTTCTGGCTAAAGTAGTCTTTCCGAGTCCCGCCATGCCTACAATGGAGATGATGTCCAATTTTTTTGATCCTCGTGAAAGATATTCAATTATTTTTTTTTCCTCATCATGCAAAGTCACCACAATTTTGTCGATGGCTGGCGTACTACCCTGTGATGGCAAAGGATGGGAAGTATTGGTAGCTTTTTGGGCTTCAGAATCAGAGTTACAATGATTGTCAACAATCTTCAAGCTTTCCAGCCTAATAAGATTAATTTCTTCTATGATGGTTCTGAATTCCAATGGAGAACTAATTAGGAATATTTCTGACCACCAAGGATAGAATGACAAAATGCGTCTTGTATGCCACCTCCACAACACGTTTCCAAAGACTTCTGGAGCTTTCCATCGTGCTTGCGATTATCTGGAATACTCTCCCAGAAAGATCTTAAGGGATACAAGATCTTCTTGGACTGTCTGAATTTGATCCTTTGCAAAAGCAATCGAATCAACCTTGCTAGACAGACAATTCCTTCAGATTTTCTAGGAGAAAATCTATAAAGCCATGCTCATTGCTCTTGGAAAAAATGAACGCTGATGTTATCACTTTAATAAGCTTAATCCTTTCCAGAAAATTATGGAGTGCAAAATCTATCTCCTTAACCAAGCCTTCTTCCCATTCCGTGCACAGGAATGAAGCAAATTACGATTGCTGCCTCATTGACTGCAGCTCCAATGAGATTCCTTTGCCTTTATATGCAGCTCATCAATCTTCTCTAGGTGCTTCATGAGAATAGTTCTCAAGAATCTTAGTCCCTCGTGTAAGTATTGACAATTGATCCTTCAAAGAAATCATGTAACTTGTCACCGTACGAGAGTGCTTCCACAATCTGACACAAGAGAGAATTCAACGAAGTCTCCCAAGTACATGCTTGTCCGTCTCCAGAGTCAGGACATGTGATGATCGAGATACATTTGGAAGATCGTCAAAACTGTGGACGTAAGTCTCATGGATTTGAGGATCAATAGGCTTGACCTTTAGAAGCAGTTCAGAAAATTTCAACATTAATTCATCTAAAAACACCTTTCTATAATTAGGATGGGTCAAACGATGAACCGAAAACAGAGCTATTGCTGCATTGACAGCCACAAAATGTAAACGAGTGACGAGAACTTGCAATTGACAAGGCTCAAAGCCTCTGAATTCTGCAAAGCGAAAGAAATTTATGAAGAATACCAGCTGGCCTTCGAAGTGGTCTATGAAGGGCTCAAACAGAATATCTTGTTCAGTTATAAAAAAATCTGGGCTACGCGTGATATCCTCCATATTTACCATCAGGGAGCGTAAGAATTCCTTCGATGGTAACCTAGACTGCCGTGACCAGTAGTCTGACAAAGTGTTGTAGGATTCCATGATTTCTTGGCTAAAAGATCCGATGCAATTTATCAATTGAATGGTTTCTTGATACAGATCATCGAGACTTTTATTATCTTTTTGTCTAAGACAAAGATTATGAAAGTCCTTCCCATTCTGAATAAGTGAATCTTCAAGCCTACTCAACAAAGATCTCATCGGACCACTACTACTACCACCTCTTGCGTACAAAAGAAATGTTCTCAGATTTCTTAAACACATCAACAGACTCCTCAGTTGTTTATCGCCAAAAACAAAACTGACATTGATCAACTTCATATCTTGTAAGGCTTCATCAACGAAAGCGGATGCCATTGCCAAATTCTTCACCACTGCAACAACTGAAGAAACTGAGGCTGAAACTTGAACAAGAACAGCTTTGCAAGTGGGATGCAGTTGTTCTCCTCTTGTAAACTTTTTTTGTTTTCTTTTTCTGGGTATGTGATTTGTGAAAAAAAATTTTTTTTTTTGATGTGAGGATAATGGGAAATTTAGATAATACTGAAGGTTTTTTGAATCTAAAGTTGGAAGCAAGATATGCCGTCGGTGCCAATTGTCAAAGTGATTCTATTCTATGCTCTTTGGGTCAACCGCTTTCTTGCTTCTCCAAATGGATTCAAATTCCCACAAGGAAGTTTCTCAACAATTGCGCCAATTAATATTATATTTACTGGCAATTGCTTCGCGCGGTGAGTGCAGCTAAAAAATATTCACAATAATTTTATAACTTATCAAGATAAGATTATGAATATTTTGTTTATTCTCTTTGGGACAGTGAGTTCTGGGGTCTTGCATTTTAAAAAATGGAAGCAACAGATACTCCGTGGGTGCCAATTGTCTAAGAGATTCTCTGCTCTTTCAGTAATATTATACTTTGTTTAAGTAGGTATTAAACTTTGTTTCTATATTTTTGTTAATTTTAGTGCCTATAATTAGCATTTAGTATTTACGTGTATTGAACTAGTATTGTCCTAAGTTAGTATATATTTTGTTCTCTATTTATTGATTTCGCGTCAAACATTTGCCTAAATCCTTTGCGTGTAACTAGTATAAAGGTACAATTATACCACCAACTAATATATTTTTGGTAATTGCTTCTCAGAGTACGTGCAACTAAAAAAACGGGTAGAATAATTTGATTACTTATAAAGACAAGAATATAAATATCTATATGTTTATTTAATTGAAAAAGCCTTTATGTGTGTGTGTATTCTCCCATTTACCTCCCGGTCTTCGTCGACCCCCTTCTTCCAAATGAGAATACGAGTCCAATCAGACAAGATCCGGACAATCCGGCATCTTAAAGGAAAAAAAAAAAAAAATACCCTATTTGTTTGTAACTCAAGAATTTCTCAAGCTATGCAATATTCCCGCCGCATATTTTGCAGAACATGTCTACATCTATCTAAATCTTTGTGATTACCTAAATCCATATTTATATCTAGGGGAGTGCATGGATCGATTAACAGTACACACATCTAATATTTTAACAGAAACTGCTTGTACTGGTTCGCCTAATTTATAAACTGTATTCGACCCTCATTAATTGGTTAACTGCTTATTGGTTATACAGTTAAAGATGTTCGGATACCGTGGGTAACCGGAACCGTATAATTTCAGTTAATTTGACTAAATAGATCAAAATATTATAACATAAGTCTTTGCTCAAATTAAAAAAAATGCTTGTACAATTTCAATTACTCTGAAAAAACAAGCAATAAAATTACAATTGAAACTCTTGCATCCGCACTTTTTGAAAGTAAAAAAGGTTAAAAAAGATTACTCTTTTTAAGAGTAAAAAATTTACGTATCTCAATTATATGAAAATAATTTTTTAGTTAGTGTCAAGAAATTAAATTGAAAGAAAAATTAAATACGATATTTAAGTTTTAAAATAATCTTAAACCTAAAAATGAAATGAATTAATATTCCTTAATTCCTCTATAACATTACAAATATTAGCCTTTAAGACGTATATATGGACCGATTCGGTTAACTACGGTTTTTAAAAATTGATACCCGGAACCGAAACCGCTTTTTCAAATGAGGTTTAGTTAACCTAACAACTTTCAGAATTCAGTTCGATTACCCTCATTTTTCAGTTTAGAATTAACTAGTTATTGCAGTTTTTTAATTTTTTGGTTATTTTTGCCCACCCCTATTTATATCTTTATTACATCTAAATGTACCACTTTGTTTAGCTAGTGATACTGCCATGGTGGGAATTTCCTACTTCTTCTAAATATCTAGACTACCCCTATCTACGTCATCACTTGAAATTTTACAGGTTTCAATTTTTCACGCTTTCCTTTTTCTCCTATCTCCATCTTCTAATCCAAATTCTAATTGCAATCACAGTTTCAAGCCCATCCTCTAATGTTAGTACAATAATAAAACCACTATCTCCCGTTCCCATTTTCTAATTCAAAACTGAATTGTAGTCCACAAGATTCCCAATAACTACAACCACAACATGTATTCCAATTTCCAAGATAAAAATAAAATTAAAAATTACTTCTTTTGATATGGTTTGAGAACCATGTCAAATGAATTACCAATGTAAAAAATCTAATGACCAATGTAGATTCCCAATAGAATTAAATAATATAAATTTGCACATTAAAATCTCTTTCCGAATTTTGAATCTTCAATCACATAGAGATGCTTTAAAAGTTGCGGGTTGGAAAGGCTTCAGTACGTGAGGGAGCAAAAAATTGGTAAAGAAAAGGGAGGGATAATAGTAGTCAAGCTATAAGAGATGTCTAACCCATGTGTAGCATATGGTTGGCCTTGTCTGAGGATGGAAGTAGGAAGAGGATGGAGAAAGCTGTGGTACAAAATTCTCATGGGATAGAGTGACTGGAACTTGAGGAAAAAGATAGAGAACTAGGGTTACCCGATGCTGTAAGAATTGGTTTTGAACTTGGAAATGTTAGTTTCGATATTTAGATAAAAGTTGTTCTGGCAATAAAATTTTTGCTCTAGCATTAATGCTAGCCCTTTGTTTAGTATTTTACATTTTTGATACCGAAAATATCCTCATTTTCGTATTTGACAATCATATTAAAAAGGGCATTCTTAAAAAAAAGGGTTAATTGCACTTTGCACCCCTAAACTATCGCAAAATCGCACTTTACACCCCAAACTTTTCAATTTTAGCAATTCACTATCTTCAACTATTGAATTTTAGCAATGCACCACACAAGATTAATTTCCAGACAAAAATGACTGACCAAAATTTGTAAATTACACATTTGACCCCGTTATAATTGTTCTCCCTAAAATGCCCCTTCACTTGAAGAATACTAAATCCAACAAAACGAAGTAATTTTGGAGGAAAAATTAGTTACACCAAAATGCTGAAAAATTACATCAGAATGCTAAATAGTTACATCAAAATATTGAGGAATTACATAACTTCCAATTGTTGATATGCTAAAGAGGTGATTGGGATCCGGACGTCCACGTGGTCGTTCGGACCCTCGTCTGTATGTATTTTGCCTTGGTTATCCGGACGTCCGCATGGTCGTCCGAACTCTTGTCCGCATGTATTTTACACCAAAATGCTAAAAAATTACATCAGAATGCTAAATAGTTACATCAAAATGTCGAGAAATTACATAACTTCCAACTGTTGAAATGCTAAAGAGGTGATTGGAGTCCGAACGTCCTCATGGTCGTCTGGACCCTTGTCCGCATGTATTCTGACTTGGTCATCCGAATGTCCGCATGGTCGTCCAAACCATCGTCCGCATGTATTCTGAACAAATGTAAATTTTCAGTGAACAAATGTAACTTTGAAGAAGTGTTTAAATTATTTAAGAATTTTTTACTAAGCTTTGGTCGTAAGAGGAGGAAGACTAAGTGTAAAAGGTTCTTTGTGTCCCCAGTTTGGCGCATGCAAACCATGTTCCCAATTTTTCGTCAATTCTAATAGAAAATTGATGGAATAATCTGATTCAAACATTTAGGAAGTTTGATGGCCTGATTGAGGCAAAAATTAGTTTGATGGGTGATTTAAAAATATTCAAAAGTTTGATGGCCTCTAGTGCACGTTACCCTTCATTATATATAATAATCACGCAGCACCAATAGTTCACACAGCATCCATAGTCAATTATCTCATTATATGTAATAATCTCATTACATTACAAGAAAAAAAATGGTTGGATAATTCATACAATCAACATTTTTCACGACCAATTAAATCAACAAAGGTTCCTCTACTGTCTACATTTTTACAACCTTACTAAGGCAAGAAAAGTTGCCTTTCTCCTTGCACAATTTTATTTGCGTACAAAACGAAAATAATAGTAGCTACTACTGCCACTACAACAATGAACATCAATTTCTTCAATTCGGCAGTCTTTTCATTCAATTTTTCCCTAAATTTTCGTTGGCTTTTTTTATTTTTTCCAACAATCTCATCAAATTTTCATTCTTTCTCTCAAGTTCTTCAACCCGAAAATTCAGAATATCATTCAACTGTAGAATTTGGTTGTTGCTTGCTGTCAAGTGTGCATTCATCCGTTTGAGATCAGCAATCTTCTCAGTGGCTATTTTCTCCAAAATATTTCCCTCTTTCACAGGGAATTTCATCATCAATCCATCGAAAAAACCCACACTTTTGAACCTGCAATTACGAAATTTTTTCCATTACAACTCTATTTACAACTTACAATATATTCTGACATTAATTTTTACCTTGTAGTTGCTACAACCAACAAATCTTCTTCCTGGGTTATCAACTGTAAGTGGCATCTTAATTGGAGCAACAAGTCTACAGTGGCATCGCATTGGATTTTGAGTTGAATTCAAGCTACCACTTGAAGACATTATTGATGTGGAAAAAGAGATGAGCTTTATTGGTTTCTATAAGGAAGGGGCAAGCTGTGTTGATATCTCAAGAGGGAGGGAGGAAGGGAGGGAGGGAGAGAGAGAGGGGGGAGTTAAAGAGAGAGTCTGGATAGAAAATTAATTGGTTCGATTGAGTCATCCAGTGAGAGACGAAGATGAAAAATGAGTTAGGGTTTTGTTGGATTTGAAAGGGACATTTTAAAGAGAACAATTATAACAGGGTCAAATGTGTAATTTATAATTTTTTGGCAAGTACATTTTGTCTGGAAATTAATCTTGTGTGGTGCATTGCTAAAATTCAATAATTAAAGGTAGTAAATTGCTTAAATTGAAAGTTTGGGGTGTAAAGTGCGATTTTGAGATAGTTTAGGGGTGCAAAGTACAATTAACCCTTAAAACATAAAAAATTAAAATTCAATTCAATTTATCCAAGGAAAAATAAATTATAAAAAATTAAATTCTATTCAAACTCATCCCATATTAATACTACTCTACGTAGTTTTAAAAAATCTTACCTCTACAAATTATTAAAAAATAGCTTAACAAAAAAAAATTAAAAATTCAAATAGAGGAAACCTCTATGCTTCAATCTGCATCAAAGTAAATCTATCGCCTAATCAAAAAATTTTTTTTTAAACATTACCTTTTAGAGAAAACTATGCTATGCAAACGTGTTAGCTACATATAAAACTTTACAAATAATCGTCTAAAAATGTCCTACTGCTCCACACTTATTTTAAAAATAGAAAATAGAAAAACTTTGGCATCGACATAAAAAACCAAACCATTTTAGATTCAATTTTACGAATTAAATAAATGAAAAAATTTGTTAAACACTGTATATAAACCAAGCAACTAAAAAAAGAATTTTTGTATAATCAATATTAAATAAAGAAAACAAATCAAATTACAATAAAAATCAAGTAACTTTTTTAGCGATTTAATTCATTAAAATTGATTTTCTAAAATTTATTCTGCAAGAGTCAAGCTGGATTAATTCCAGCAAGTATATATCTTACCCCTAGTTCCAGCCAGACAGAGAATTAAGACAAGAAAATAGCACCAAGGGAAAAGGGTAAACATGATTTAGAAGACGAAACAAAATAAGGGCATGTATTAAAGCATTTAAACTCCCAAAATTCTTTTAAATAAAAATTGAAAGACGGCTTTAAAAGTCAATAGAAATAATTTATCCATGCCAAATTGAATCTGAAATTCTCAATAATGGCATTTAAGAATTTGACCACAACGAACTTGAAACAAAATTATCAATGTCAAGACCTTGAGCTATTTATAGTGATCTTATTAAAATATTTTTACTTTTTTTCAAGATAAGATTATAAATATATATATGCTTATATTTATTTTAATGAGTAGTTATAGAGGCATTTGAAATCTCGTTTGATTTTATTAATATACAGAAAAACAGTGAATTAATATAATGTTCATAGTATGGCAATATGAAACTTGTTCTCGTATATGCATCCATTTACTTTATATATATATATATATATATATATATATATATATTATTTTTCAACTAATCTAAAGTAAAAAAATATATGAGATTAAAAAAAAGTAAAGAAATATATTTTTGTCAATATGTGTATATATAAAAAACATATAAATCAGCCGATTCTCCGGTCAGTGCATGTGTTGCAGGCCTCCACATTGAAATAAGAGATCAGCACCTCTGACGCATTTCCTCGTTTGTTGTATGTTTTTCGTTTTTTATTCAATTCCCATTTTCCAAGCTTTATTCCCCACAACTATAATTCATAGATTTTAGCAATTCCAGTGTGGCCAATATATTTTTCAGTTTTCGTAGTGATCACGGATTATTTGTCTCCTTTCGAAAATATTGACATGATTGTTACATTAATATATCTCTTTCTTAACCTTTCAACATATTAAGAGGGAAACAAGGAGTGATGAACACAGAAAGTAAAATTCACAATTGACAAGACTTAAAAGAATTCAGTAAGAGAAAGGAAAAGAAAAGGGAACCAGTTGAGAGAAAAGAAATGAGAGATTTGATTGAGAGATGAGTGAAGAATTATAGAATGATGATACAATTTTTCAATACCTAACCTCTCCTTTCCTTCCCCTATGTATTCCCTTTTTCTGTTTCCCGCCATTATCCTGTTACAAGAACTGTCACTAACTAACTAACCAATCAGCTAAGTTGGTTATTCCTCAACTACTGACTGGACTAACTATAGCTTATTAACTGACTCTAAAACTGTGTCGTTTGGGCCATTACAACTTCCCTTCCCTTGGTTTAGTTCTAGTTTCTAGGACTTTATGTCGGAAATGTTGGAAATTGCGGATGAAAAGCATCCCAATCCTCCCATGTAGAGTCTTCAATAGCAAAATTTGCCTGTTGGACTAGAACCTGCAATACCTTCTGCCCCTTCCTAGTGATCTCTTTTTTGTCTACAATGGCCACAGGTTGAAGTTTAATCTCTCTCTCTGGTGTCACTTTAGGTAGTACAGCTTCCATGGGAGCCCCTTTAGTGGACTTTTTCAACAAAGAAACATGGAATACAGGATGAATTTGAGCCCATGATGGCAACTTCAATCTATATGCAATTGTGCCTATTTTTTGCTCTACCTCATAAGGCCCAAAATATTTTGCTGATAGCTTGAGATTCTTTCTGATAGCCAATGAGCTTTGTCTGTAGGGTTGTAGCTTCAAATATACAAACTCTCTTACATTAAATCCTCTTTTGGACCTTCCCTGATCTGCCATTTGCTTCATCCTGTTCTATGCTTTCAACAAGTTTTCCCTCAAGATAATATTCCACTGCTACCTGTCCTTCATCTACTCATCTATTGTAGCTACTTCTGTTTCCATAGTAGTGATAGCTAGCTGTGGAGGAGTGCACCCATATAATGCTTGGAAATATGTCAGTTGCAATGAACTATGATAGCTGGTGTTAAACCGCCATTCCACTGCTACCAAGTACTTTTTCCACTTGCTAGGTTGGTAGAAACACATGCTTCTGAGGTAGACTTTTAGGCACTTGTTAAATCTTTTTGTCTACCCATCTGACTGTGGGTGATAAGCATTAGAAAACTATAATCTGATACCCAACTAAATAACTCCTGCCAAAAGAGACTAGTAAATATCCTGTCTCTATCAGTCCCTATACTTTTTGGCAATCCATGCAACCTGTGAACTTGATCAAAATATAGTTGTGCCACTATTCTTGCTGTATACTGAGCAGCTAATGCAAAGAAATGGCTATATTTCGTAAATCTATCAACTACCACCATTACTGCTTCAGCTCCTAATAATTTAGGTAAGCCTTCTATGAAATCCATAGAAACATCTTGCCAAGCTTGCTCAAGAATGGGCAATAGTTGCAATATGCCTGGTATTTTACAATTTTCAAATTTGCTTCTCTTACAAACATCACAATTTTGCACGTGTTCTTCCACTGACCTTTTCATTCCCGACCAGTAAAAAAAGCTCTTCATCCTCTGATAAGTACCAGTAATGCCAGAATGGCCCCCAAGGTAGGAGTCATGCATACTGTCCAACAACTTTATAGTCTAACTCCTATTATATTTTCAATGTATATTTTACCCTTGTACCTTACAATCCCCTCTCTATAAGTATACTCAGGTAAATTGTTAATTTTAAGAGTTAGTTCCAACAGTAACTCCTTAGCCTTGCTGCCCTCCTCATATGAGCCTGCTACTTCAGTCAACCAAGCAGGTTTTAGAGTGGTTATAGCCATCATTTTGGCCTTCTCTTCCTTCCCTTGACTTAGTTCTTCCTCCCCCCACCTTCTGGACAATGCATTTGCCACCATATTGTCCTTACCTTTTCTAAACTGTATCTCATAGTCCATTCCCAATAACTTAGTGAGTCACTTTTGCTGTAAAGGTATTGGTATCTTCTGCTCCAATGAATACTTAAGACTTTCATGGTCAATTCTGATCACGAAGTGTGAGCCAAGCAGAGAGTGTCTCCACTTTGTCACAGCAGCAATAAGGTACAACAACACTTTCTCATATATGGAAAGCCCCTAGTTCTTAGGTCCTAGCATTTGGCTCATAAAAGCTAGGGGTTTTCCTTACTGTATTAGGACTACTCCAATGGCTTTCGAGCTTGCATCAGTTTCTAATACAAAATGCTTGGTAAAGTAACGTAATATTAGCACAGGGGTGCTGTACATAGCTTGCTTCAGCTGTTGAAAAGCTGATTCAGCTACTGAAAAGCTGATTTAGTTGCCTCACTCCAGTGAAATGCATCCCTCTTTAATAGGTCAGTGAGGGGTTTAGCCATGACTTCGTACCCCTTCACAAACCTCCTTTAATAACCTGTAAGCCCCAAAAACCCTCTCAACCCCTTAAGAAACTTGGGAGTAGGTCAGCTCAACATACATTTAGGGTCTGCTACCACTCCCTCCCCAGTGATCATGTGACCCCAAGTATTCTACCTTAGTTTGACCAAATGAGCATTTGGAGAGTTTGGCATATAAGGTGTGATCTCTAAGGGTATTTAGAACCACTGTAAGGTGTTGAATATGGGTGTTAATGTCAAGGCTATAAATTAAGATGTCATCAAAGAAAATAAGTACAAACTCTCTAAGATAAGGAGCAAAAATAGAATCATAAGGACCTAAAAAGTTGCAGAGGCATTAGTTAAACCAAAGGGCATTACTAGGAATTGATAATGTCCTTAATGAGTTCTAAATGTTGTTTTATGAACATCCTCTAGTTTCATCCTAATTTTATGATAATCAACTCTAAGGTCTATTTTAGAGAAGATTTTTTGCTCCATGAAGCTCATCTAAAAGATCATCAATAATAATAATTGGGAATTTGTCTTTGATTGTAGAGTTATTGAGCTACCTATAATCAATACAAAACCTACAATAATTGTCGTTCTGTTTTTACGAAAAGGATAGGAGATGGAAAAGAGCTGTGGCTAATCTGTATTAATCTAGCCTTTAACATTATTTTCATTTGTTTCTCTATTTCAGTTTTCTATATGTGGGGATATCTATAGGGGTTCAATTTGAATGGGTTGACATCAGGAAACATGTTTATTCGGTGGTCAAAGTTCCTACGAGGAGGTAGGCCTTATGGCTCTCTAAACACATCACTATAATTAGCCAAAAGATCAAATTCACTCTCCCGGGACCTCCACAGTGCCTTTTTAGGCGCACTAGACCTCCTGCTAATACAGTTCCCCTGGCATAGAGATATACCTTGCTTACACCTTGTAACTTCAATGGCTCAACGTACCCAAATCCTTTTTCTAGAAACGTGATTGAAGAAAAATTTTTAAGGGCTTGATACTACCAATAATGACAACATTATCAACACAAACGACGAATAAGATAAGACAAGCTCCATACTATTGACGAAAAATAGAATAGTGAGAATTACACTTCCTGGTGTTAAATTCTTGCACAACCTCGTTGAATAGCCCAAACCAAGCACAATGAATTTGTTTTAAATCATATAATGACTTTCGAAGTTTACAAATCTTGCTAGATTGCCCCTGAGCAACAAACCCAGGTGCTCATTCCATACAAACTTCTTCTTGTGAATCTCCTTGAAGGAAGGCATTTTTAACATCTAACTGGTGTAAAGGCTAATTCTTAGTAGCAACATGAGAGATGAATAATCAAACAAAGGTGAGTCTTGCCACAAGAGAGAAAGTATGTGTAATCTACTCCATATGTTTGAGCTTAACCCTTCGCAACAAGATGAGCTTTGGGACAGGCAACAAAGCCATCAAGATTTATTTTAATAGCAAATACCCACTTACAGCCAATTGCTTTTTTACCTACTTGTATATGGACCAAGTCCTAGCTACCATTATTATCCAAAGCCATTATTTCTTCCTCCATAGTAGCCCACCAACTATGATGTTGCAAAATCTCAAACAAGAGTTTAGGAACATATATAGAATTTAAAGAAGCAATAACATGACGCAAAGAAAGAGACATATGTTCATATGAAGCAAATAAAAAGACTAGGTATATATGCTATCTTTTCCCTTTTTTAAGAGCAATAGGCAAATCAGGACAGGGATTCGTAGATGGAAAAACTGGTAGAAGATGTAAGTCTATGCGTTGAGAACAAGAAAAATATACTTGAGTGATAGGTGGTCTAGTAGGGATAGATAAACTAACAGTAGTAGTGATAACAATGTAGACTAGGATATTATCTTCATTCCCCTTATTACTATAGATGTTAGACTCAGGAAATAATGGGCTGGTTTAAAAAATGTAACATTAGCAAAAACTAAACAATGATCTAAGGTTGGAGAATAGCACCTTTGAAGACGAGAACTTGAGAGATTTAAGTTCTAATATAGACACTTGAGGATAGATATCATGAACAATATAAGTATATCCATAATATATACGACTCAATGGGGAATAAGGATTTGGTTAGAAATAAAAATGAGTAAGAAATCTCATCAGTTGGCACATATAATATAATGCAATTATTAAGAAACAAGCATTGAAATTGCATCTGCCTAAAATTACTTAGGCAACCTTTATGTGAAATAGGAGTGATCTAGCAACTTCTACTAAGTGCCTATTTTTCCTTTCAGCAACACTATATTGTGTTAGTGTATTGATAGGTGTCGAATCTGTGCAATAATAAAAATTCTACTCCAGGACAATATAAATTTTGTACATAGCAGTGAGTAGGGTCGTCTTCACAGGGATTGGGGAAAATTTGTTTCTTTTAGAGTAAAAACGATGGGGGGATTTGGTTTAAAGGAATTAAAATTAAATGATCAACTAATTTTAAAAAACAATTCAAGAAAGCAAAAACAATTAAGAAAAATAATGGAGAATTAAATCAATAAGAACAAAGCTCTAGCCAAAGGTGCACTTTTCAGACATGGTTCACACAACTGATCATGGATGCAAAAATAGTTCAATTATTCATTAATAGATTGGTTATAGCTTATAGCCAACTCTTCCTTACTTTATCGATAGCCAAGGTACGAC
Source organism: Mitragyna speciosa (assembly GCA_024721245.1). NCBI lineage: Eukaryota > Viridiplantae > Streptophyta > Magnoliopsida > Gentianales > Rubiaceae > Mitragyna > Mitragyna speciosa. The sequence continues at coordinate 23,037,293 of CM045566.1, read as the reverse complement.
CGTTGCCTATTTCTCTAACCAAGAAATAATCCTAGGTATGACCGTAGGATTTAATTCCTTGATTGCATTAGAAACTAGAAAAGCCCAAATCCTAATCAATAAACACAGCTACGAGGGTTTATTTAAATTAGATTATATGCTCCCCTAACATGAAATTAATCAAGCTAGTTACCACTTGAATTAATCAATCAAACAATTACGGATTCAATTGATTAATATGGCTGTAGATTATTATGTTAATTCGAATATCGGGCCCTTGACATTCAAAGAACAAAATAATCATAAAGATTAAAGCCAAAGAACATATAAATACCAATGAATAAAAGAAACAACTGAAATTTAATTAGATCTCACAGATGTTTGGAACCAAGTCTTCAAATTGACCCTTGACTAGAAGAAAGTAGTTTAGTTGCTCTCCATGGGAGAGAACTTTACACAAAAGATGAAGAGAGAAAAATTGCTAGAGAGAGCGTAGAAGAATTTCTACAGAATTTTCTTATGGAAGAGGCGTGCCTTCCTAGACCCAAAATCACGTTACTTCAAAGTAACGTTCCCTAAAATTTCCTTCCATAATTATCTCCTAATTTTTAGTAGTCAAAGTCTTTCCAAATTCTCTCTTTGGAAGAGATGTTCTAAAAATAAGGAAACACAAATAAAAATAACTTCCTAACAGAATTAAACTCCTAGGAGGGGAAAACGTCCATCCAAGCTGTGACTCCAAGTTGGAAGTTTCTGTGCAGGATTTTCTGGGCGTTTTGTCTTGGACGTGAGGACTAGGCGTGCCCGTGCCAACTTCACACGTGATCTTTATGGAAAAATCTCTTAATTTCCTTTTATTTCCTTCTTTATATACTTTCCTGCAGTTAACATCAATTATACCAAATATGAGTAGAATCAATCAATTAGCACAATATTCGGTAATAATAAAAAGGAAATAAACATAAATTAATCCACTAATTAGCAACCTATCATGTATCGGGACATGAAGACTGGTAAAGAATTCTATTTTCTATCATATATGAATCAAAAGGCTTAGAGAAGTACTCTTATACATTAGCACTTTGCAAAATGCATGTTAACACATTGAATTGTATTTTTATTTTAGCACAAATGGAACAGGATACATTGAATAAATCTAGACAACTTTTCATTAAATATAACCAAGTAACAAAGGAATAGTCATCAAGAAAAGTGACAAAATACTTAAAACCAAACTTAGATGCTATTGGATAGGGACCCCAAATATCAAAATGCACTAATTCAAAAGAGAACACAGCCTACTTATTGATCCTAGACTAATATGGCAAATGATGATGCTTGACAAATTGACACGATTCACAATCTAAATGAAATTAAACCTAAAAATTTGGAAACAATTTCTTCAAAGTGGATAGAGATAGATAACCCAAACGACAGTAAACTTCAAGAGGTGTCAAGATGGATAGACATGCAACCGGTTGGGTACTTTCATCGAAGAAGTTTCAAGTATATAATAGCCACCAGACTCATATCCTCTACCAATAATCTTTCCATCATAAGATCCTAAAAAACACAATATTTAGAGAAGAATGAAACAAAGCACTTAAGATCTTTTGCAGTTTTACTGACTAAGAGTATAAGGAGACAGACAGTGCAAGAATGGCTAGAACCCACAATTGAAATACTCCCATCAACTAAAATAACACTTCTAAGATTTATGTTAGAATTAAAAGAGGAGAGGATACTCTTTTATCATTGATCATTTGATTTGTTGCGCCGAAATTAATGACTCATTTATTAGAGATTGACACAAAACATGTATTAATTTTACCTGAATGATCAATAGAAGATTGATTTATAGATTTTTGTGAGGCTTGGTACTCAGTGGGCAAACTCATCAGCAGAGACAAGTGTGGATTTGTCAAAAGATGAAGACGGGTAGATGCCCTCTTGGGTTGCAAAAGCAAGCTAGGAATTTATGTTGAGGTTTACCAAGAAGTAACCAAATAATATGGCCAGATTTTTTTACAATGATAACAAGCACATTGACCTGGGTCATGCATAAATACAAGTATAATTCATAAGAGTAACTACTTTCTAGTGTGATAAAGTACACAATTAGGTTCAAAGCAAATTTAGGCATAATTAATAAGTACAATATCAAATCAAGTAATAACAAGTCATACCGTCACTACAAGAAAAATCACCAACAGTGACAACAAAAGTTGTCACTGAAAATTCAAAAGTCGTCACTAATACTTTTCATCGACAAGAAATATGTTGTCACTGAATTGTCACTAAAGGCTTGTCACTAAATGTGAATAGTGTCAATATTGAAAGTCGTCACTGAATATATGACTTCTAGTGACAACATTTGTCGTCACTAACAGTTAGAGAAATTGTGACAACTTTTTTTTCTTGTTACAGAAATTGAAAACATTGTTGTCACTATTGAGCATTTATCAGTGACGACTTTTGTCGTCACAGATATATTATCTATTTAATGACAAAGCTATGTTGTCACTAATACTTAATTTCACCCACCATTCAATAATTAATGACAAAGCGTTCTTGTCACCGATGCATTCTTTAGTGACGACTTTTGTAGTCATTGATACATTTTGCTATTCAATGACAATGAATTCTTGTCACTAATACTTTATTTCATCCACCGTTCAATATTCAATAACAAAGTCTTGTTGTCACTGATGTGTTCTTTAGTGATGACTTTTGTCATCACTGATGCATTCGTACTTCAGTGACAATGCCTTATTGTCACTGATGCTTGATTTCACGCAAATGTGATAAAAGCTTCTTGTCACTGATGCATTCTTCAGTGACAACTTTTGTAGTCATTAATACAATCCCTATTTAGTTACAAGGTTGTGTCGTTACTAATGCTCTAATGATGATATTCAATGACAAAGCCCTGTCATCACTAATTTATTCTTCAGTGACAACAATAGGTTGTCACTAAAATATTACCCTCTAGTGACAACATAATGTAATCACTACTAAATTTGTATTTAGTGATGACATGACATTGTCACTATGAATTGTATTCAGTGACAACATACTATTGTCATTAGATATATTGCATTCAGTAACATCATCTGATTGTAATTATAATTATTATTTCAACTATACAACCTGTCACAGCACATAATCCAAATACAATTATTACATTAAAGCTCAAATCAATGATAATATCATCAATAACAATATTCATATAATAACCATCTATTCGATTGCCAAAAATAATATTCAAAACCGTACAGAAATCGTTTAACATACCATTTTTACAGTACAGTCCTTTGATGCACAAAACATAATATGAACAAACTAACATACTATTTTTACAATCTGTCCAAATGCTCTGTAGCATTACAAAGTAACAATAAATCAATCTAAACATCTTAATATTCAAGTCTTCGCTACAACAACCAAAATAAGAAACACAACAAGTAACTTCAAATATCCCTTCTTTTCAAAACAATCTTCTGTTGAAGTAAAACTTTGTCACTTCAAGCCTTGTCAACCTGCTTTCCAACTTTTGAGTGGCATTGATATCACTGCTTGGAGCTATGGAGCATTCATGTCACTGCTTAACATGATTAAAAGTTTATAGTGGAATCAACTTCGATATCTTAATATGAAAGCTAAAATGAAAAGGAAAATAAAAAAATACTATAATTTAGGCCCCATATTTTAAAATAAAATAATTACACATGAATGTCCCTTGAGGCATAATTAAGCCCCTAACAAACTGTTCCAAGTTTCTTTTCCCTTTTATGAAGGTAAACTAACTGTTGTATTTAACCAATTGACAGCTTCACATAATTTTTCAAATATTTCCGAGTTTACTACAAAGACATCAAACGAATAGAATTTCCCATTTGCATGAAATCTAAATATCCGTGAGCATGCCACAATCCAATCATTTTATTATAGATGAAAGTCAGAGCTCCTATAGTTATTTATGATATTTTAAACCTGTTTATTCAATCCTATTCCTCATAGACAAATAAACCAAAGTTATTACACGAAAAGTAAAATGAAGTGGAGCTACTGTTTTGTAAAAACCATGCAAAAAAGTAAATCCTAAGCAAATAGCTAAAACTACACTATGCAATTAAATTCCATCCCAAAGCTGATGCACATTTGAAGCCTTAATAATTTGCTAAACTTTAAGCAGAAGCAGTTCCTAATACTCTTGTTTGAATTTATCAATGAACCCAACAAAATTTGTTAGGTCGGGAGTACATTCTAACCTTGTATTCATTTATCTACTGTCATCTATGGTGATAAAAAATATACGCACATGAACAGTCATCGAGTCATAAATAAATCTTGCATTCATTTGTTGTTTTTTGAATTTTTTGTCAGATAATTCAATCAGTAAAACAATGAGGTCCAATATGATGTGGAAAATCCTTAGTTTAGGATTGTGAAACATATAGTGTTAATAGTTATTTTTTAAAAAAATTTGTTCCTATTGAAAGAAAAGATATCATTGATAGAAGATGGAAAAAAGCTGAAAAAACAAGTCTCGAATATGACAAGTTAAATGAAAATTTCTAAAAGATGGAGATGCAGATATAGGACAGAGGAAACCATTGACACACTTACACGTGTAATGGACTTGAGACTGCTAATAGCTTCTAATTATCTAAATATGTTCCATTTTTCATTTGATACTGTAGAAGCAAGGGACAACCATTCTTGACAAAGCAATCGAAGCTTGCACTGAGGAAATAGAACACCACAAGGGAAAACTCACCGTGAAGGAGGCACCTAGAGTGGTGAGCATCACCATCTTTGATTGAGCTAAGATAAGAATTGAACGTTGGCTTGGGGAAATTTAAGTTGTTCTAGTCATATGAATTTTTGCTTTCTGTTGAACATGCTAGCTTCTTCCCAGAGTTGCCCTTTGGTAATTCTTTAGCATGTTCACTTTCTTTGTCCTTGTTGTCTGATCTGGTTCATTTATGTAGGTGAGTGAGCAGGAGGATAAATTACTTGCTAAACATATGGCTAAGTTGGGTCATGAAAATGAGAAGATTAGTGGTGATGAGGGATAATGAAGTGGAAGAAGATAAAGGAATGGGAGAAATTGATGTGAAGAACTCAGGACATGGCATAATAAAATGAAAATGCAGCACCTTTCTCTATTGCCCCTTTTCTTCCTAGTACTTTCACCACTGTTTTTTCCTATTGAGCATCCAAAAGAGTGTATAAAGCCAACAACCATGATTCATTTACTAAACTAAATTTTGTTATCTTGATTAATGCTTTTGGGCAGTTTTCCAACAGTAGCATTAGACTCTCCACACTTGTCTCACTTGTATTGCTTATGTAGCAGACGTTTTTAGGCATGTAATCCTTGGTAGTCAAAAGGTAGGATGATTAACGCAGTCGTATATGTATGTTTTATATGCGTTTTCTACTGTGTGAAGAGTAAACTCCATTTGTGAACCTTTAAACTTCATTTTTACTGTGATGCTAGTATACCCGCATGGACTCTAGATTAAACATTCAAGTGGATTGGTTAGAAATTAGTGGAAAGAACAGGATCTTTGTTATTTCTAAGCTAAATGGCTATGTTATGTAATATGTGTTGGTGCTGTTTTATGCTTTGCTAGAAACTACAAACCTTAAAAAAGTTGGAACCTAATATCATTTTAATAGCTAGGCTTGAATTTAGTGTTTGTTAAGATTACTTTGGCATTTCGTGGTTCCCTACATACTTATATTTTACTCAATGTCAGTTAATAGGAAAAGCATTGTTTAATTTTTATCTATTATTTGATAAGTATCTTAGTTCTGGAAATTTTTCTGCAACTATCATATGAAGTTGTTGATGCATTAATATAGCTCAGAATACGGAATGTGATAAATGGTTTCTAAAAGAAAAAACTAAAGCTAAGGCCAATAACATACTTAAGTGGTTCTTATAGTTCTCCAACTAATGTGCCTTATGCATATATTTGGGTATATTTAAGTTGTTTTGGGGAAGATTATAGTCATTACATGTTTATCTTGTTGTTCTTTTATGAAGTTTTATATCTAGTTTTTGTGTTAGATGGCAAATCGTTCTAGGTATGGTTGATATTCTTGGATGGAATTAATTTGTGGTGTTATAGTTGGTTGATAGGTTAGGTAGAAGCCTTAGGAGGTTTTTATACAATTGATAACAATTTTTTTAACTAAGTATTTTTTGGATGGAACCATTAGTTGCAGAACAAGCTACATTCAAGGTGGAACCTTTAGTTGCAGTTTTGCAAAGCCAGCCTAGCTATTATAATTATATTTTAGTATTTTTGTAACTTTTAAATACGGGGGAAATAGTTTTATTTGGCATCATTGAGCAATTATCAAATGTTTAATGATCTATGTAGTAAAAGACACACAGCTACATTCTACATATGCACAAATGTATGTTCCCCCAATCATTACTAGGATGTTTGGAAGTTAAATTCCCTTGATAAAATTGTGACCATCAAAATAATGTTGCACTTAGTGTATAATCTAGAACAACTTGGTAACGCATTCACGTGCTCAAAAATTAATATATTGACCTATTAATCAAGCTCAAATTAATAATAAAGTGGTGAGTACTAGGATTGGAAATAAGAATATTGCCCTTTGAGTTTTCATACTTGCACAAATAGAGATGCATCTTCTCAAGTACCATTGCAAAGAGTTAAGTCTACATCAAATCTATCCTCGCTTAGTTTTTTAACAATGCCCAAAGCTGTATAATGACCTTTCAAGATTTAATCAACATGGGAAGCACCACAAAAACAACATTGAAGTTTGTGTGCAAAACAACCAACTCTATCTAGTCATATGCTTCATTAGCCACTTTCAAAACAACATGCATTATACATATCTGATTATGTAATATAAATTAATGCATTGTCACTTGTCCGGCCACTAGTCCACTAGTGGTGACAGGATAAATGGCCTAGTCTATGGTTTGTTGTGTAGAGATTTGGTCTAGAATGTTAGTATAGTTAACCTTTTCTATCTCATAGTTATAGGAATGTAAAGCTTTACTAATATAGGAATTATAAAACTGAATATGTTTTACATCATTTGTTGGTTAATGAAAGCCTGTTTCTTATTTCTAGAGATTTTTAGCCTTTGCAGAAATTTTTATCATTGTATAGAACAAGATGAGACTATAAGTATAGTCTTGGGCAGACATAATTTAATGAAATATCTCTACTGAAAGTACATTTGAAGTTGAAGTCTGAAAAATCATCAAACCAACAAAATGAATGGAAATAAAATTGATAAGGAATAAATACCTCTATGGAAAAAGAAAAGGCATGTAAAAACATTATTACTTAAATGTTTATTTGTGATGGTTTAATTTTACTTGTGACACTTTTTATTCTATGGTTACTTTCGTTTACCAACTCCCGAAAACAACAATTGTTGTATATATGATAATTTCAAATTATTGGTACTGCAAAGGTTATTGTTTCTTTAAGATTTCAGTAACTGCTGTTGTTTATTAATATGGGATCTAGAACAATTTGGTTCTTGAAGTTTTCCATTAATTATTTGAGAATATTAACTGCAGAATATTAATTACAGGGGCATGAGCTGTGAGGGAAATGTTTTATTTATTTATTTTTTTTTCTGGGGTCTGGTCTCACGTGTCATCTCAATTTTGCATAAGCAGACACTTCACAATGATTTGTGGTTAAAAGAGAATCTATAGGATGCACGTTAGCCTAGGTTGTTCAAGGAATGTACATGTATTTTTGAGAGTTCACCTCAGAGATTCCTAAGCAAGGCGAATCCCTTTACAATTTTTCATGGGCTCCTGGTGCACAAATCAGAAGGAAGTTAGAAAGTGAAACAGACAAAATATGTGGCAGCATCGTGGTTAGTTGCAGTACTGAGCCTTGGCTTCTAGCAACCAATTCCTTTCACCTTGAAGCTCGTATCAAGCTCTTCATACTGTAATTAATGAGGAACACATTTTATCTCAAGAAGCATTACTTGGTAGGAGATTGAGAGAATTAGACTATTGATTTTCTTTCTCCAGACCATAGAATAGTACAAAAGGTGGAGGTGGCTATGAGATAGAGGGAGTGGCTGCGCACACGTGTGTGAGAGAGAGAGAGGGTGAAGAGAGAGAGGGGGGAAGAGAGAGAGAGATTGAGAGAGAAATAGGGGGAAGGGGGATTATGAGGATTAAGTCTATTAAAATCATTAAAATTTGGCTCATGAATGAAGCGGAATCAGAGTTAGATGCTGACCTTACCATGTGCTTTCCATGCCTTTTTTTGATTTCTTGCTTTCTTTGTTAAGACTCGTTGTTTTTAACAACCTTTTAAAAATTTCGACCCTTGTTTAAGATTTTGAAGAACCTACAGAATCAACGGTTTGCAACTTTTTTGGTGTTTTGTATCTGTGTCTCACTATTATGGGTTCTGATACTTTTGTCATAGAGAAGTGATTTTTCATCTCTTCTTTGTAGTGTTTGGGTTGTATGAACAGGTTTTGGAAGAATTGGTCGAATTGGTTGCAAGAGTCATACTGCAAAGGGAGGATGTAGAACTTGTTGCTGTTAATGATCCGTTTATCACCACTGACTACATGGTACAGTTCAATCACTACTTGCTGCTTTTAATCATGCTTTAGAATTGAATTGCTTTTTACTAAGGAGGTGAGAAGATTAGTAACCTTTACTGATTTTTGGGTGAAAAAAGTAGCAGTTTCATGCTCTATTCGAAAAATTCAAAGTTGAATGACTTATGCTTTAGCTTTCTAGTATAGTTACTTGTGACTCTGTGTTGTGTTTTTGCCATGATCTAATGCACAACACAAACAAACAAAATAACAAATAAGTTTTAAACAGGAATTGTGTCAAACAGAATGTGGGCATTATCAACATCATACCTTATAGACAATAGCATAACTATATAACCCCATCAAGTTCAAAAGGCATTTCAACACGTTTTCATAATCTTTTCCTAGTATTAGGTGAAAGAAGGAACAAAAAATGGTAACAATTATCGCAATTAACATCACAAATGCTTAAGACAGTCACAATAGAAAATTTTTAAGTAATCTGGCAAAACCATTCAATCACAAACTCAAGCTTCAAAATCATGAAAGAACAATGGAAGTCCAAATCGAAACCTATTCCTTCCAGAAAAGCAAAGGGGAAAAAATAAGAAAAAGGAAATGATGCACCTGACCTTGAGTGAGACGTCCTGCCTCAGGTATAATAGAAGAAGAACTTTTCTATTCTACGCTCAAATGGGGGTTGAGAAGAAGGTCGGGATGGTCTTTGCCATTTGGATTGATAGTTGATGGTCGAAAGAAATGCCTCCGTGGCCGACTGCAGTGGAATTAGGGCACAATGTTCTTCGATTGGGAAGATTTAGGGCTGGAGTTAGGAGTGGAATTGAGGTTGGAGTTGGTGGTGGACGTCCTGAGGCTCACCTTGGAGAGTCGACGGTGAAGCTCGGCGGTGGAAGGAGCTAAGGTTAGAGAGAACCGATTGATTTTGAAACAAGACTGAAGAAGAGAAACGAGGGAGGCTTCTAGTGATTGACTTTGACCAAAGAGACCGAAGAGGGAATTTGGGGTGAGAAGGAGGGAATTTTGATTTCTGGTGAAAAAATGGTGGGTAGAGAAAATTTTGGCTGCAAAAAATTTGTGATATTTTTCCTATAATAAAAAATTTCGTTTGTCATTTTTTTGAAACTAGCCCAAGCTAAATTACTAGTCACAATGTTTTTTGAAACAAAATATTCAAGTACATATATTAAATAAATCATGCACATTTAGAGTGTATTTTAGAGTGTATTACCCGTAAATATATTCAAGTAAATATATTCGGGCCTATCGGCCCCTCACCCTCCGCTTCCACCACTAGACCTCAATTTTTTTTCATTTTTTCGAGTCAAAAAATTTTAAATATCGAGTCAGCCCGAACCCGTAACCCACCATAGACGTCAAATTTTTTTGGGTCAAAAAATTTTAAATATCGGGTCGGATTTTAAATTGAATCACACTCCTTATGTTAAAGGCACTCAACAAATTCACAATAACTTATGAGGGATATTTGATTATTAAAATATTTTACATAATTAAAACAAACATTAAAATCAATAAAAAGTCAACCACAATATAAAAAATGAATACATAAGATTTAATGGTTAATAAACGAATCTAACAAGCTATCTAATGCATAAGTACAACAAGACCAACCAACAATTGATCAAAAAACTACATATTTTCACAAGAGTTAAAATATTTATTTATTTGACTAAATCTCTATTTCATAACTCTAAAATTTTTAAAATGATAGTTAAAAATTTGTGGATATTGTTTGGATAAAAATTACTTTAATTTCAAATGATTATTGAGAGCCAAAAAATTGTCATTAATCTGTAAGATTTGTTGAAATTATTGGTTTAGGCTAAATTTTTGGTAAAATCTAAATTCAATTGATACTTATAAAATTCCACCAAAAGTTAAAAAAAAAAAGAAATATATACAACCAACTAGGACATATAATGAATCACGCATTAGTTTGCAGTGAAGGTTTTAATAGGGGTGACAATTTCTGGCACGATACGAACTTAACATGAAAATAATTTGGGTTAAGGCTTTGCGAGTTCGGTTCAAACTCGATTGACCTGCTAAAAAAAAAAGTTGGGTGCGAGTCGAAATTGGGTCGACTCATCTGACCAAAAAAAAAACTAAAAGAAAGGTCTAGTTGGGGTCCAGGTTTGGTGGGTCAACTTCTTTAAAAAAAAATCCACATTAAGAAAGTTTTCGGTTCAAACGGGTTGGCGAGTAAACCTACTTGACCCAAAAAGCTTTTCTAATGCCTTTACATGGCACACACATACATACATGCGCACACATGTGTACATACATACATACAAACACACATATATGTATGTGTGTTTGTATGTATGTATGTATGTATGTATGTATGTATGTGTGTGTGTGTGTGTATATGTGTAATGTGTATGTATGTGTATACATACAAATACATATAATACATACACACGCGTGTGTGTACATAATAGAAAAATTCTAACTTCAATGATAACACGTGATTGTAAAAAAAGGTTAGGTCTGTCAGTGACAACATAAGGTTGTCACTGATACAAAAGATATCAAGGTTTAGTAACAACATTTAATTGTTGTCACAAACCTTGTATGCATACATCATCAGTGACAACATGTAATTCTTGTCAATAAAGGTTTTGCTTTCAGTGACAACTTTCGTTGTCACAGATAGCTTGGATATATAGTAAAAGGTATAACTTCAGTGACAACACATGTGCTTGTCAAAAAAGGTCGGATTCGTCAGTGACAACATAAGGTTGTCACTGATACAAAAGAAATCAAAGTTTACTGACAACATTTAATTGTTGTCACAAACTTTGCATGCATATATCATCAGTGACAACGTGTAATTATTGTCAATAAAGGTTTTGCTTTCAGTAACAACTTTTGTTATCACAGATATCTTGGCCATAAAATAGTAAAAATCTAACTTCAGTGACAACTCCGGGTTGTCAAAAAAGGTTGACATTTTTAGTGACGACATAAGCTTGTCATTGATATTGAAGACATTAAGGTGTTAGTGACAACAATAAATTATTGTCACAAACGCATTGTATCCATATATCATCAGTGACAACACATAATTTTTGTCAATAAAGGTTTTATTTTTAGTGACAACTTTCCTTGTCACAGATAGCTTGGCTATAAAATAGTAAAAAGCCTAGCTTCAGTGACAACACCCGGTTGTCAGAAAAGGTTTGGTATTTTAGTGACGACATAGTCTTGTCACTGATATTGAAGGTAGAAAAGTTTTAGTGACAACAATAAATTGTTGTCACAAACGCATTGTGTACATATATCATCAGTGACAACACGTAATTCTTGTCAATAAAGGTTTTCTTTTCAGTGACAACTTTCCTTGTCACAAATAGCTTGCCCATAAATAGTAAAAAGCCTAACTTCAGTGACAACACCTAGTTGTCAGAAAAGGTTTGACTTTTTAGTGACGACATCGGGTTGTCACTGATATAGAAGACAAAAAGGATTTAGTGACAACAATAAATTGTTGTCACAAACGTATTGTATGCATATATTATTAGTGATAACATTTAATTTTTGTTAATAATAGTTTTACTTTCAGTGACAACTTTTGTTGTCACAGATAGTTTGGCCATAAATAGTAAAAAGTCTAACTTCAGTGACAACACCCGGTTGTCAGAAATGGTTTGGCATTTTAGTGACGACATAGAGTTGTCACTAATGTAGAATATATCAAGAGTTTAGTGACAACATTAAATTGTTGTCACAAATGATTTGTATCATATATCATCAGTGACAACTTGAAAGATGTTGTCACTATTAAAGGGATATTTAGTGACGACATTTAACTCTTGTCAGTAATGCATTTGGTGCCAGATGGAGGGAAAGAATCAGTGACAATATTTTGTTGTTGTCACTGAAGATATATCACAATTGTGACAAGCGTGTTGTTGTCACTGAAAGCTATCTTTAGTGACAAGTTTGTGTCGTCACTGAAAAATGTCGTCACTAATGATCCTTTTTCTTGTAGTGCGTTGAACTTTGTCAATAAGTCACATGATTTTTACACAAAAAAAAAAAAAAGAATTTAGTGTTAATAAATAAGAAGGATTTTAGAACCCTCACCGATATATTAGGGTTTATGGGCTCTTTAAATACTCGCTCTTGAAATTACCTGAATCATCTATTAATTAAGGGTAAGCTAATTAATCATTAGATATAGGCGAAAAAAAAATTATGACAATTAGGGGTTTCCTATACAAGGAGCCTAACTCAATTTCTACTTAACCACATTTCACAAACTCAATACCCTTGGAAACTAGACTCAATCTAGAGCATTTTTTATATGGATAACAAATTCTAGCTCCAAACACAACCATATCAAATTCCAATCTCGAAACAAATCTTTCATCCATTTCAATCATACCAAATACTTAATTTCAACTAATCATAATTTTCAGTTGATAAAACATATTGAAAAAATAATTATAGGGATAGAAACTAAATTCGAAGAAATTCAAATTCATGAAGGGCATCAAGTTAAATTCGAACAATAGCAAGTCAAAAATTAGTCCACAAGTTGATGTTTCACTAATTTTATTCACTCATGTCCAATTTCTAGTCAATTTCATGTCATTTTTGTTATTAATCCTCATAGAATTAGGCCAGGTGATTTATATAGTTTTAAATTCCCTTGAGTCTATTTTCAATCACAATAAGAGTCACTCATTTTGGAGTTGTCTTCACAAAGCTACAATCATTTCATTATAGCTGCACCTAGCACCCTGTTGAACATGTGTGTAATTTTATTGAGTGTCCGATTTCAACTAGCCATGACTTTTAGTAAACGACCCACAAGGCTCTGTGGCTAACATGATTAGAAAGAAATCAGCGAGGCCTAAAACTTTCACGAATCACTATCAAATTCCAAGGGAACCAACTCAGAATCGGTCAATAAGTTAGTCCGTCACTAATCCTGTTTGTACTGAATTAATTTTTTGATCAAATTCACATGATTTCTGGTATCAATCCGCAAGGAAGTAGGACAGAAGCCTTATACCATTAAAAATCTTTGTGCATCTAGTTTACAAAACAATGAGAGTCGTCCAAATCCAAGTTTTCTACAATAAGTTATAACTGATTTATTAAAATTGATCCAACATGATTGCAACATTGGTTTCCAATCATAGTTCATCCAATTCAACATATCTCAAGTTATACACATAGAAAAAATATAAAAGTTATACTATTATAAACTAGATTCAATGTACAACAAGTTTTTAAATGGCATCATGACCTGGTTGTAATCATAACTTTGTCAAAATTCAACCACAGCACATGTTACTTTCAGGTCACCAGTTTACGAGGACTCTCATGGTTCATGCTTATTATTTCAGGTTTTCTAAAATTTCCAGCTATGTTATCAGGCTCAATCCATCAAGTACTCAATGATATTGACTTAACAACTTACTACATGCTAAAAGTGTTCAAGAAAATTTACTTTTTTTAGCTATTATAATTTCTTTTTTTCGTTCTTTCTCTCATCCTTCTCCTACACACTTGTAAATTCATTTCTCTCTTCTCTCGTACTTTGCTAGTAGACTCTCTCTATTTCTATTTATTTATTCCTTGTTTTTTTCTTTTCCAGGTGATCTTTTTAGTTGGTCAAAAGTTTGGAGATGAGTTAGCCTACAAGGCATGCTAATTGTCCCCGTAGAATGTTGACGCCACAGGCTGGGCTTGGGCAAGCTAATCTACCTTTCCTCCTTTTTTTTTTTTTCGTGTTATTATTATGAGAAAATTGCAGTTTTGGTCCCAAATGTTTAGGATATCAGCAGTTTCAGTCCCTAAAACATGAACAAAAACAAATCTAGTACCAAAGTTTTCAAGTTTTTTCAAAATTTTATCTAAATTTGGTCATGTAAAATTGATGTGACGGTTATAAAATTTTTCAAAATAAATTAAAAAAGAAAAAATTTAAATTGTCATAATTTGTAATTAAAAGCACACACGCGAATGCACTATCCAAGCGGACTTTTTCATTTTTATTTGTTTATTTATCACTTTTGAACTCAAATTAGTGCCTTTAATTACAAATTATGGCAATTAAAATTTTTTCTTTAATCTAATTCTTTTTAAAAATTTTTGTAGTCGGCACGTGAATATCACGTAACCAGATTCTGACAAGATTTTTGTAAAACTAGTCAATAAGACTAAACATGCCAAAAAATTAAAACATTTGATACTAGATTTGCTTTTTTCCGAACTTTAGGGACTAAAACTGCCGATACTCCAAATATTTGGTACCAACATTACAATTTTCTCTATTATTATTGTTATTATAGTTCTTTCCTTTAAGCTTTTTCTCATTGTGGTTCAATAGCTCAAATTATTCACTCATCACACGCCCAACCACTCACGAACCCAAGTTACATTAATGTTCCTTGGTCTTAGGGTATCAATTGTTATAACCTGGTGAACTAACTATATTAATTCGACTACCAACATCACATATCTAAATTAATCTTAACTATAACAATATTAGCACGCAAAATAGATAAACAAATAGCTGCGTGATTAGAATCTAAGTGTCATTGTGAACAACCAAATTTCGGTAAGTTATTTGTGTGGTCACCATAAACTGCTAAACTTTTCGAGTGCATTAAATGTAACCACCAAGTTTGTGTAATTTAACACTAAGATTACTACATATTCTAACTCAATCAGTTATATAAATAATTTAAATAATTAATTAAATAATAAACTAATGTTGAATAATAAGTAACCAGCCTTCACATTAGCTCACAAGGGCACTAGTAATATTAAAAGAAGGTCAAGATCCATTAGCCATTACACTCACAAAAGAAATTTTAAATTTAACAAACACCTTGAGGACCCAAAGTGACTCAACAAGGTCAAGTCAAAAAATAATTTGATTACAGAATCTTGAGTTCTGATATCATGACAGCTAAAAAGGAGAAAAAAATTATTTCCTTCATTTTGTTTAGAGTGTAAAATATACAAATATATATACCAGTGTAAACTAATCTAAATTCTAAAATCATGCTAGCCTAGATTTTGAAATTATGTAATCGAAATGTATCTAGAATCTAATCAAATTTTAGTATAAAAAAAAAGAATCTAATCAAATTTTCAAGCATAGCATCAAATCAAATGAAATCTTTACACAAATCAAATCAAACCTTTACACTTATTTGCTAATATCTACAACATTAACATAAATAGTAAGGTCAAATTAAATTATAAATTTATTAAATATTTTGAAGAAATTTAACGAGAAAAGGAAAGTATTTAAATATAATCAGCTCAATATACCCACTCTCCTCCCTTTTCATCCAAACCCATTTTCTAGTTTTCATGAATGCATTATCCCATTTAATAAACAAAATAAATAGTATCTAGACATAGATTTTCAAAAAATTATTAAAACTAAGAAAGACTTATGCCAAAAAGTTTAAGGATAATAATGAAAGTTGACAATAAAAAATGTCGAATTTAATAAGCACTCAAAACTTTTAAATTGATTTGCTGATTGATATTAAAATTGAGATTAACTAAGAGAAAATCAGCATGAATATATAAGTACATATATGTGTGTGTATAAAGTGTGTGCGTATATAGTGTGTGTGCATATACATATATAAACACACACATATATATACACACATGTATATATATACACATGCATATACATGTGTATGTATCTATGTGTGTGTGTGTGTTTGTACGCATATGAAATATATATATGTTTATGTATTGTTCCTTTATTTTTCAATGACTCCCATACAATAAAACCGGGTATAGATGGAGGATCTATAGCTACTAGGTCTAGAGTTTTAGGGGCATTACGTTCATACATAACTTCCATCGTAAAGTTAGCACGATTAATGATATCAACCCAAGTGTTAGTTATAGGACCTTGACCATCAACTATAGATTGGTTGAAAGCCATAGTGCTAATACCTAAAGTGGTGAAGCAGATACCTGCCATAGGCCAAGTAGCTGGGAAGAAGTGTAAGGAACGAGTTGTTGAACTTGCATACTAGAAGATCAATCGGCCAAAATAACCGTGAGCGGCTACGGTATTATAAGTTTCTTCTTCTTGATCCAATCTGTAACCTTCATTAGCAAATTCATTTTTTGTGGTTTCCTTGATTATGTGTATGTGTGTGTGTGTATTTTTTGGTAAAAAAAATATATTTATGTGTGTGTGTGTATACATGTATGTGTGTGTCTATATGTGTGTGTGCGTGCATGTGAGTGTTTGTGTGTGTACATACACAAAAGCACATACACACATGTACATTTACATATACACACATACGTGTATATTTATACATATTGTAAAAAGAAATATTATAAAGAAAATGAATCGAACTCTTAGTTTATTTAAAACAAAACTAACTCGCCTTAGCTGGTTAGTTGGCTATAGGTTAAGATTTCAAACCACCCGCCATGGGGTTTCTTCCAAGATTTTTAGGCCCCAAAAAAAAAAAAAAATCCTAACGGACTATCGAAGTAAGTCCCTTAGTGATACTGGGTCAAACTAACTTTGATACCTACTCGGGACAAATATAATTTGATTGGCTTTATTGGTTTGAGGCCTATTATTTAACATTCATGTTTTAACCCTTATTGGTATTACTCCTCTTTTTTTCTTTTATTATATTTGCGAGAACCAACTTGTTATTAAGCCTTTTCTTGGCCTAGATCGATTTTTTTTTCCCCCTTTTTACTGGAAATGCAAGATTGGATGCCGTCACTGCTTTTAGGAGGAATCAATACACCACAACTAAGGGTATGTTTGATAACACTAAAGTTTGAATTCTAAAATCTGTATCCTGAAATTATTAATATGTTGAATTTCAAGCGTTAAAAAAGACACATCTGAATGTTTGACCCATAATGGTTAATTCGTTTAATAATGTTTGATAAACTTGTGCAGCTGAATACTTAATAAGTAAAATTATGTAATTTTATCCTTTCTTTGATTTATCACTTAAATATGTAAAACATTTCTCTTTTTAGTTTTGTTAATTAGAAAATTTATTAATATATATAACAATTATTATTAACGAAAATGTAATTTCGAAGATGAAAGGTATAATACAAAATGCCACAAACAAACAACCAACCAAGAAACAAAATGAAGTGTTCAATAACTCAAGAATTAGAGAAATGATTTGCAATTTGTTGACGTAAATTAAACATAAACATTCGATTGGCTTGTCTAGATCTTCCTCCTCTTTGTGGGTTTGGCAAGTCATCCTCAAACTCTTGATCATTCTGTATCACAGCATGATCAGCATATTGTTGAAACCAAAAATCTTTAGTAGAAGTCCTTCGTAAATAATTATGGAGGGCAACACATGAAATCATAATCATAGTGTTGCAGTTGGACATGGTCATTGTTTTGGGAATGGTTAAACATGCTTTCAGTGCTCCAAAAGCACATTCAATCACATTTCTCAACCATGAAAAAGTGTTTTGAGATATAGTCATTTCGAAAAGCACGTTATCATTGACTTGGTTGATTATTTTTAATGAAATCTAAGACAATCATCTCTTTAGAAAAATTCAGTGTAGCTTCTAGCACTTCATATAAACATCTATGCATGGTATAGGTTGAATTCTTGCAGTTATATTTTGTGCAAAACGAAAGATAAAACACTAATAATTAAATAGAGTTGATAAATAATGCAATCAAATCACAATAAAAGAAAAAAGCAAGATCACAAAAATTTAAAACATTTATGCATAATTCAGCTTAGAAAAAAGTATTTAATCCAAAAAATTACATTAAAAACGTCATGTCATGAAAAAGAAAAATACAAAAAGTAACCTTTAAGCAAAATCTAACTACTTCATATTTTTCTGCTCATCAAATCCATCGTTTGCTGTAGGCCTTACTGCCGTGGAAAATACTAGTGGCTACGAGGTATGGTAGGTCAGTTTCTTTTAAAGATTTCATCACATCCAAAATCTTGTTACAAATATCAATACTTGGTCTATCAAAATTCTCGAACGTCATGAAAATGGTCATCAATTGACCATACGAATCTACTTATTTTTCGCTGCTGTAGTATTTTTTTCAACAATTGAATCCGGTGTGCCCTGTAGGCTTTATTGTCACAGAAAATACTAGTGGCTGCAAAACATAGTTCCTTCTAAATGTTCCATCTCATCCAAAATCTTATTACAAATTTCAATACTTAGTCCATCCGAATTCTCTATAATCTCAAAAGCAACCATCAATTGATTATCTAAATCTATTTGTTTTTTGCTCCTATTGTGCTTTTGACACTTACCTTCTCGCTTAATTTTTTTTTTTTTTTTTTGATTTCTTAGTTGATGAAGAAGGAGAGCAAATCTCAGGTCAAAGTTGATATATATCACCATACAAGCTTCAATATTAACCTCTAATTCAAGGACCCCATGTAATTTTTCCAGTTTATACAATGCCATCAAACAATGCCTTCATGTCATTCGGATATTCCAATGGCTTGTAACGAAAATGTTTTGTATTATAATTTTCCCATAATGATGTAATCATTGTGTAATTATAAGTACATATATATTGGTTATTTTTTTACTAAGGAAAATATCATTAAAAAAAGTTACTTTTATGTATTCATCACATTGCTCTACACTCCAAATCATGGTATTTGTATCAGGATTGTAATGGCTATTTATTATATTAGGAATTGGCTTTATCCAATTTATGTATTTTTTTTTTATATAATTTCATTTATTCTTTGGTTGTCTTTATGTTAAGTTTCCAGTTTTTGGTCTTTTAAATATAATCTAATTCTTTTCCAACTTTTTGTTTTTATTAACTCCACTATAATTGTTAGAACGTGCTTCCAACGAATAGAATTCGATATATTGTTATAACACCAATGGATCTTTCCACTTAATCCTACCAATATCATCAGGTTTTAATCCTACATGTCATATAAATAAAATAAGACAATACAATATAACCCAAAAAAAACCCCCAAGAAGGAAACTAAACACAAACAAAAATTATATAGTTCAAGAGAGGAAATTATCAATTCTTAGCTTTAAACTATAAAAGTTTTTAACCGTAGATTGCAGTCCTCATTAAATTATTACATGAGTTCAATAAATTTTAAGTAAAAATATTTTAAAAAAAAGGAACAAAAACAAATAACACTTTGCCTTATAACAAAGAAATAAGAAATTGAAGAGAAGCAACAGATTCGTTATTAGAAGCAAGAAAAGCTAGAGGGTAGAATGGGAAACTCAAAGAGACGCGAGAGGTAAAGAGGAGAGAGTACAGAAGAAAGGGATTTCAAAGACATAGTCATTTGCATAGAGAAAGAAGCTAAAAATATGTAACAGGTAGGATAAGATTCTAAATAAATATGTTGAGCATGTTCTAGTATTCAGCACAGGGGCTTATATTGTCAGATCAAATTATCAAGTAAATGAAGATGAAGGAAGTTCCATTCTATATATCCCAAGTTGTTGTAGCCGAAGCACCTAAATTACTGCCCTGTTATTAGTTTTGTCACCGATGTTGCAATTATTAGAGGACTTGAGGAGAAGGGTTTTGAATGATAGAAAGCAATTTGGTTTTGAACAGGGAATTCTTGGAGGGTTAATGGTGATATGGAATTAATCGCATGCTTGTATTCTTTCTTTTATTTATTTATCTATTTTTTTGTATATAAACGTGAAAATGAACTAAAATAACGCGTTTCAATGACGAGAATTCAAAGAGTTAGTTTCTTTCTAACAGAAAATGGCGTCGGTCAAAGGCAAAGAAGTAATTGAAAAATTGATTCCGTTCCGAGGCAATATGTGTTTGGAGTCCATGTGATTCTGTTTCGAAGTCGGATTTGCTTCTTAACTCGAGATAAAATTCGAAGTCAATAGAAGACCCAAGGGTGAAATATTCCGGGACAAAATATAATCCTAATGTTGAGGCAACACGGGAAGGTCCGGCGGTACGAAGGAGGAGAGGACGTATTTGCAAGCCAGGTGGGACGGGAGAAGTTGATGTATTTCAATTCGAAATTAATGTAAAAATTCACAAGTTGCATAAAGTGAAATTCAACATGCACGTTTGAGAAAATGGAGGAAAATTTTATTAATTTTCCATGTCAATACAATTCATTTTTACTCATTTATTTTGGCTTCGAACATTGTAAATTTCCATGAATCAGTTTGGACAGCATACGCATTTGCCAAAAAATTTAGTGCAATGGCCAGTAGGAAAACCTTCTTCCTTGCAGGCATCTCGGCAAGCTTTATTATTAAAACAAGGGCCTGCAAAATTCCCTGATGGTTTACAATTGTCAGCTCCAACTTCCACGACCATGTCATCTGTGATTAACCAGCAACCAAAAAGTGAGTTTATTTTGCATATAAAGTTACCAAAAATGATTGCAGACTAGTTTTGACATTATGTTGAATGTGAGAGAGAGAGAGAGAGAGAGAGAGAGAGAGAGAGAGAGAGAGAATCTTACTGGAAATGAAAAGAACAAAGAGCAGCATAATGGTTCCAAGGAATTTCTTCATCTCCATACTCAATTCTAATATCCTAAATTTTATATTAAGACTCTGTTTTAACCCAAAAAGAAGACAAGAATTATTTCGTGTATGCAAACAAATGATGCTAAGTAGCATTTTATAGCTCAACTGGCGTAGAAATTATGGAATTAGCATTAATGTTGTTTGTAATATTTGGTATGTGCATATGAATATGTACACCAAGATATTTTACTTTTCTACTATTATAAAATAAGCTTAGCAACTAATTCGTAGATTTATCCCAATCTTTGAATGCAAATGGTTACGTGAACGCACATCTTAATGTATCTCATCATTCATTTTTTGCCCTCTAGATTATTGTTTTAATAATTGACAATCATTGATGTCTACAAACATAATAACCAGATTTAAAATTCTCAAGATTTTTTTTTCGAAAGGATATTAAAGCCAAAAATTCAGTGGTACCGAATGACTAAAATTAATTTAAATATTTAGTTGATAGATTATTTTACCATTTTGGAGTAAACAAAATTCTTATTTCATTATTACCCTTCTACTGAGATAAAAGTAACATGCGGTGACTTATAACTTGAAAAAATAACAAAATAATAGTTTGCAGTATTAAAAGAAAGAACTCAGATTGAAAAAAAAAAAATCCCCCTGCATAAATAAGAAATAGTTTAAAAAATAATGTGTGCTGATGTATTTATGTTTCAGACTATTATAAATTTGAAATATTTCTAAATCAACCCGGTGATCGAATTGGTTTTCAAATTTTTTGATTCGACGAGTTCAATTGGACTGGGTCATCAACTTCTTTTTAAGAATAAAAAATAATCATATATTTTAAGATATAATATAAAATTAAAAAAAGATATTTAATAAAAAATTAATAGAACCAAACAAAACCAGATAGCTAGGGTCCAAATCGGACTAAGGCCGATTCCATTAACCAAGATTCCGCTTTTTATCTCCACTATTTTAATTTGAATCAGTAGCAATGTAATAACCAACAGCTTAAAATCAAGTTTCGTACTTTTAGAGGGTTTTATTTCATTTGTTTTTCTTTTATATGAAAACTAAATCTTTTTTTTTTTTTAAGGTCACGTACCACACTCAATTTTTCTCTAATACAAGGGTAACTGTAGAACATAAAAAAAATTTTAGTAGCAAAAATGGTAAATTAATTGTGTCAACTATACAATAGAGCCATTTTACCCCCTTTGACTTGGGGCTCTCAACTAGACCTACGAGCTGGGCTTTAACAAGTTTAAACTCAGCTCATATAATTAATTGGATTATAAGTTTTGGGTTATGAGTTTCGAACTTATAAATATGAAACTCATACTCGACTCATAAAATATTCGGACTATGAGTCTAAGTACACGAGCCTATGAACCTATAATTATCAAAATATTCCTAAAATCCAATAATCTCACAGAAATGATGAATAGAGACAAACTGTTAGCAAACTAATATTATTGTATATAAGTAGGATCCTCCAGTGTAAAATTATTTTTGAAAAGTGAAGCAACATTTTTTGAAGTGATTAAGTAAAAAAGGATTGTCTCAAAATGTGTACCAACGGGTTTACAAGTAAAAAATTCACAAAATACATTTACAAGATATTACTACTAAGTATAAATATCTCATTAATATATTAATGTACATATAGAACTAAAAAACTAACGAAAACTTTATGACACAAAAAAGTATCATCTTCTAGAGTACTTCATCAAACAGATTAAGTGCATTACATCTATGACATAAAAGCTTCACTCATACTAATTCGTTAGCCTTAAAAACACCAAAAGAATACTATGATATAATATATATATATATATATATATATAAAATATAGTATAATATATAATATTGTGTGTGTGTATATAATATTATATATGTACACACATATATGAGCCGGGCCTATAACGGGCCTGAGCATTGTGAGGCTCAAGTTCAGCTCAAAAATATTTCGAATCTAATATTTCGACCCAAGTTTGGCTCAACCCGATATGAGGTTAACATCATGGGCTTTTTTCATGCCGAACAGGCTGAACTCGAGTCGACTCAACTCTATTAACAGTCCTACTTTGACCACTAATGAATCTAACTCTTCCTTTTGACTGAAAGTTAAGCGGGACAAAGTGATGATTTAACGGGAGCAAGGTGGGATACAGTCCTTATTACAATAGGCAAGGTGTCATTACACGCACGTGCACACACATTTGCGCAAAAAACTCGAATCGAGTATCGAGTAGGTTGAGTTTAGAAGTCAAGGGTTAATGGATTCAACCGAGGATCAACTCGGGATCAAAATCGAATGACACCATATATATATGTGTGTGTGTGTGTGTGTGTGTGTTGGTATATATGGATGTATATATGCATTTATGTAAATATAGGTGTATATATTATGTATACCTATTAATTTTTCTTTTTTTCCCAATTTTAGTTGTTAGTCAAAGCGAAAAAATATTAGCGAGTTCAAAAAAATCATACCTGACCAAAAATATTAAAAAATACAATTTTTGATGGGTTAGACCAGTTTTTAACTTTGGTTTTTAACTTTACCTGGACTGGAAGCCTGGTTGGTTCCCGATTTGACCAGTTCAATCGGTCGGTCGGTCGGTCTAGTCTAAATCTGTGAACACAGCCTAATCCTTGTATTAAGTCCCTAAATCCAATCTTTTTTTTATAGATTTTTTAATTATTAATTGATTTATTCCTTTTGATTGTATGATATTTATAGAAATATTTGTTAATAATATTCAATTTCTTATGGTCATATGATTAAACCCGTATCGTATCATAAGTAAAAAAAACATAAAATATTCAAAATCTTATATTCAGAAATGTAACCTAATTTAAATCATTCTTGTCAAATTTTTTGAGGAACGATAATTCAAACTAACTGCTTAACAACATTAATAGAAAAAGATATTAAATGATTCTTGCCGATAATGTGTTAGGAATGATAGTTTAAACTGAAGTATAATAGCATAATGAAAAAGGTAACATATTATTTTTTGAATTTTGAGATATTTTAATTGTTTAAATGTGATTATTAATTTTATTTGTATAGTATCCATAAAAAGATTTGCTAAGAGCCTGCTTGATCAACCTAAATTGTGAAGTCTAAATTCTAAATTTTGAAATTTAAGTGATGAAAATATTAAGTTACCCAATTGATAAAGTTATATGTGTTTGACAATTAACTAAATTTACACAATCAATTTAAATGTCGTACCTTGTGAATACAATAATTTAATTTTAAAAAGTGTTGGCTCCAAATAATTATGCAACCAATATAATAATAAAAATGAACTTGTAATAATAATGATAAAGTTATAACAAAACAAGTTCACAAATAGACAATAAATAAAGTAAAAGAGAGAAAGAGACAAAACCGATTTATAGTGGTTCGGTGCCAAGCTTGACACCTACGTCCACTCCCAAGTTCCTCAACTTGGAGTTTGAATCCATTATTGTGTTTCTTTACAAGTTGGAGAAGCAAACCAACATGTACAATGTAGGGATCACTCTTTGCTCACCCTAGCACCTCTACTTGAGCCAAAGAGTTTTACAATTCACTCAATTAACCCTCACAAAGCTACACTTGAATGTTACCACCCTCACTTTGAAGAACACAATTTATCCCCAACCAACTACCTCACAAACTATTACAATAACACAAAGGGAGAGTATTTTACACTAAAATCACTCTTGAAAGCTTGTAATAAATGTAGGTAAAGGTTTTTCTATAATTCTATACATAATGGTATTTATGGGGGTGAGAAAAAGGGTTGAAAATGGCTCTAACGGTCAAATTGATAAATCTGCAGAAACTAGCCATTAGACAGTAAATTTGAGGTCCGGACGTCTGCTACTATTCATCCCGACGTCCGGATGGTCGTCCGCATACATTCTGTCCAAAGTTACTGTTCATCCGGATGAGAGTCCGAACGTGGGTCCGAACGTGGGCTGGTGGATTCATCGAGGAGGATGATGGATTTGAGGCACGGATCGGGGAACCGAGTCATGGAGCAGAAAACTCGGAGCGACTCGGTTTGTTGGTCGAGTTTGAGTTTTTCTTGGGATTTGTTGTATTTTTGGATGAGGTTAATGATAATTGCTCCGGTAATGAGGGCTAATAGGATGATTAAAGCGAATAAGGATCTGATGAGGATTTTGTTTCGTTTAAGGTTTGAGGATGGAGATTGGTTTTGGATGAGAGTGAGTTTGCTGGTGGCTTCGAAGTTGTCGAGAGTGGAGGAGTTCATGGTGGTTGGTTTTGACTTGTCGGGAGTTTTTGGAAAGTGTGGAGTTGGGAGTCAGGTGTTATTCTTTGTTTTTGTTTGTTGCCTTTAATTTGTGGTAAACATTCACTATTTATCTAACACCTAGCCAGAGGCCTAGAACTGGCATCTCAGATCCTTTTACTTTGGACTCGTCTTTGTTAGGGATAATTTTTTCAAAAAAAAAAACAAGAAAAATATTTTATTTGTTTGGAGGATAGGGCCTCCAAGTTTTTACAGATTGCAATTGATTGATATAATTGTATAATTTTGTTTTTGGTAAACAATAAATATATAGTTACAACAGAATTTCGTTACACTTCATTACAAAGATTGTTAGCATTTGAGCTTTCTTTTGTAAAATGTACACCTTGTACATTATTTTGTGAGAAAATTATAATTTTAGTACCAAATGTTTGGGATATCAACAATTTTAGTCCTTAAAGTTTGGACAAAAGTAAATCTAGTACCAAATTTTTAAATTTTTTAGCATATTTAGTCCTACTGACTAGTTTTACAAAAATCTTACTGAAATCCGATAATGTGATACTCACATGTCGATTACAAAAATTTTCAAAACAAATAAGATTAAAGAAAAAAATTTTATTATCATAATTTGTAATTAAAGGCACTAATTTGAGCTCATATATAATAAATAAGCGGATAAAACTAAAAAAAAATTTTACCTGGATAGTGCATTCGCGTGTGTGCCTTTAATTACAAATTATGCTAATTAAAATTTTTGTCTTTTTTCATTCTTTTTGAAAACTTTTGCAAACTTCACGTGAGTTTTACTTGATTAGATTCTAATAAAATTTTGAAAAAATTGGTCAATTAGACTAAATGTGCTAAAAAATTGAAACATTTGGTACTAAATTTACTTTTATCCAAACTTTAAGGATTGAAACTGCTGATACCCGAAACATTTGATACCAAAATTGTAATTTTCTCTTGTTTTGTCTGAAATAATAATATTTATGCCAAATGATCTAAATTATTTAAATTCAAGAAATTGATGTGAACAAATCTGAGAAAATGGAGAAGATTTTTATTCAACTCAAAATGAAAAAAATGATACAAGCTGGTTTATATACAAATTTTCAATGAATAAAAAATGACAAGTGTAAAACAAATATTTCTATTTAATTCTATCTTAATCTAGTTTTTTAGGAGAAGCAGCAAGGCCGTTAGTCCATTTTCATTCAGCATGTCTAGCTCCTCCGACTATTTTAGCTTCTCTTTCTTCAAGCTCAACATGCATGTGCTATTTCCGGCTCATGAGCTTGTGGTGAGTTTTGGGTTGGTTTCTTGTGAGCTCCTGGACCTTCTCGGCTGTTTCTTGGAATCCTTGTGTGATAGAGTGGCCCATCGTCAAGTTGGAGCTTGGTGAAAGATTGCCAAGCCCAACTTGCTCACTAACTTGCTAAACTGAGGTGTTGCCAATGCCTTAGTAAATAAATCAACTAGCTGATTCTGAGTGCCAACATGTAATGGTATAATGAATCTTCATTTGAATTTAAATGGTACATGAAATATAGGATTTTCTGTAATGTGTATTGCCACCTTGTTGTCACACGAAAGTGGAATAGGAAGAGAAGGTTTGTGGTACAAATCCTTAAGAATATATGTTATCCATTGCAATTCACACACTGTTGTTGTGAGATTCTTGTATTTTGCCTCAGTTGATGATTTAGAAATGGTAATTTGCTTCTTTGTCTTCCAAGACATCAAAGCACTTCCCAAATAAACACAATAACCTGTTAGTGACCTTCTGGTATCTAGGCATGATGCCCAGTCAATATTTGAGTATCCTTGTAGACTAAAATCATTGTTCACAGAGAAGAACAATCCCTGAGATGGTGATCTTTTAAGATATTTTATCAGATGTAGTGCTGCCATTTAATGTGTCTTTGTTGGTGTATGTACAAATTGACTTAGTCGCTATACTCTATACGTAATATCAGGCGTTGTGAAATTCAAGTTGAGTAACCTTCAAATTAGTCTTCTGTATCTCTCTGAATAATATAGTTTTCCATCATCTTCAATTGTTAGCTTGACTCCTTTTGCTATAGGTATTGCTGCTAGTTTAGCTCCAAGCAATCTTGCATTACTCACTATGTTTGTATATTTTCATTGATTGACATAAATTCCATTCTTGGATTTTGCAATTTCCAAACCCAAAAAAAACTTAGCCTCACCCAGATCTTTAATTGTGAACAGCTTCTGTAAATACCTTTTCAATGCTCCAATTTCTTCCATGTCATTCCCTGCAACTAGTATATCACCAACATAGACCAATAAAGCAGTTAAATTATGTATTCATTCCTTAACAAATAAGCAGTTATCATGTTGTGATAGCTCAAAATCAAATTGCTTCAGCCTGTTACTTAACTCCTCATTCCACTGTCTTGATGCCTGCTTTAGGCCATATAGACTCTTTTTAAGCTTATACATTTGTCCATTCATAGCTTTTGTGTATCCCTCTGGTGGCTCCATATACATCTCCTCCTTTAAGGTTTCATGCAAGAAGGCATTATTTATATCTAATTGATATAAATGCCAAAGTCTTGTAGCTCTTACTACAAGAAACATTCTAACAATAACCAGTTTAGCTACTGGTGAAAAACTGTCTTGAAAGTCAACCTCCTTCTATTTGATGATATTCCTTTGCTACTAGTCTTGCCTTCAACCTCTCTATTTGTTCATCAGGTCTTAGCTTCACTTTATATACCCATTTTGATCCAATGGCTCTCTTCCTACCTAAAGTGTGCTAATTCCCATGTGTCATTTTCCTTCAAAGCTTCTAATTCCTTCCGCATTGCATTAGCCCGTCATTTATCCTTGCATGCTTGATTATATGATGTAGGTTCCTGCACATTAGTCATATTTGCCAAGAAAACCATATATGCTGAACCTAAGCATGATGAACTTTGATAAGAAAATATGGGAGGTGTGTATTTGGAGGTTCTTTTATGAAACATGTTTTCAAGTGGCAAGCTTTTGTCAAAAGCTAAGTTGATTATGTAACATCTAGACAAGTTTTGACTTATTTCTTGTACTTCTTCTAATTTCTTCTAGTAGTGTTTCTCTTGCGTACTAGCAAGGAATGATGGTTCATTTCTTGGTTTTGTGTCAAGATTATCACTTTCATGTGTGAGAGGGGTTTGATCTGGATGATGTTTTCCTATAGCTTAAGGTTTAGATCAAATGGAACTAGTGATAAAGAAAGTTGTGAATCAAGTTCTTTAGACTATAAATACGGAAAAGTGTTTTCATGAAAAATAACATTACTCAAATGATTTCTTCCTGTTTTTAGCTCATAAACCATATGGGCCCTTTGTGCAGGGCTATGTCCAATAAAAATACACTTACGTGCTCTAGTTGCAAACTTGTCTTTGTGTGGTAAAGTATTAGCAGCATAATATAGACATCCAAAAACTCTGATGTTTGAGTAATCTGGTTTGTGTTTGAATAATAACTCAAAAGAGGTACACCTATTAAGAATAGAATTTGGTGTTATATTTATGATATTTGTATCCATGAGGAGTGAAAAGGTTCAAAATTTTAAGGGAAGATTTGCTTGGAACATTAGTGATCTAGCAATTTGTGGTAAGTAATTGTGTTTTCTTTCTACAACTCCATTTTGCTGTGGAGTATACACACATGTTTTCTGGTGTATAATCCCTTCATTTCTCAACAAATCCTAGCACTCAGAGCTAGTAAATTCTATCCCATTATCAATTCTTATGACTTTTACCCTTCTTTCAAATTGAGTCTTTATCATGGTAATGAAATCTTTGTACTACAAGTATATTATGTACTAACAAAGAACTCCAAGTGCTTCTACTAAAGTCATCTATAATGGTTAGCATATATGGTGTGCTAGTTGCAAAACTAAGCTTGAAAGGGCCCCATAGATCTACATGTATCAGCCGAAAGATGCTAGTTGTCTGAATTTTACTCACAGGAAAACTTAGCATGTGCAGTTTGGCCTTATAAACAGTTTCACATTCTGGTAGGTCATTTGTTTTTGTCTTATCTAGGTGAGGTTTCAAGAATTGTAGATGTTGTCCATGACAACAAATGAAGGATGACCAAGTCTCTTATGCCAGTTGACAGAAACACTACCAGAAACTTGATTCATAAAACTGAAATCAGTACAAGAACGTTTGTAATTTGCTTCCACTTCTTTTGCTTGCAACCGATTACAAGATTCAGTCTCCCTATTTAGAAAACAAGAGCTATCTAGGACATAAAGTTTACCTACGAGTTTACCCACGGCTAATATTTCTTCACTCTGAGGTCTTACAACAATCAATAGGTAGGGGTGAAAATCAGTTTGATTTGAGTTGGTTGTGTTAATTTAGACGCAGAAATCAGGTTATATTTGAAGCTAGCAATGTGCATGACCTCAATCAAATGTAAAGAATCATTCAGACTCGCATTCCCAATATGTTTCACTTGTTTTGTGAACCATCAAGAAGGAAAACAGTTGTATAAATGGCCATTTTCTGAACATTTTCCAATCAGACTTAGATTTGAGCACATATGACTATTACCTCCTGTGTCTAATATCCAGGTATCTGGCATCATATAATTCAACATTGTTAAGGTACAATGAAGGGTTATCATACTTGCAAAGTCATTGAAGAGTGCAAAATTTACTTGGTTCTTCCCTTCTGCCAACATCTTTCCTTTGAACAGCCTCATCAATTC
The DNA here is from genome assembly GCA_024721245.1 of Mitragyna speciosa. Taxonomy (NCBI): domain Eukaryota; kingdom Viridiplantae; phylum Streptophyta; class Magnoliopsida; order Gentianales; family Rubiaceae; genus Mitragyna; species Mitragyna speciosa. Next base: position 23,007,168 of record CM045566.1, on the reverse strand, counting down.
TTGTTGTACTATTGCTGTAATGTTGGTTGTTTGAACTTCATCCTTTGAACCTGATATAGGTGAATATTATCTAGTTTGAAATCTTTGAAGAACTCATCCGTTATTTTTTTTTTTTTTCCTCTGATTTTTCTCTAAGTTCAATTAGTCAAATACAAACACCTGATTTTCATATTTAGCACTAATTGGGAGGCAGGGATAAGGTGGGATTATGATTATTTAAAGACAAGCAAGAAGTGCAATTAAGTTCGTTTTTTTTTTCTTTTGTGAAAGAGAGGGGCAATTGGGAAGACAAAGTGGGAAATATAAATTAGAGGTTGTGAAGAAAACGCAAAGCAAAACTTGGCAAAATTTACAAGTGTGAAAGTTTATTTTTACATAACCAACTTCAAAATCATTGAGAGAACCTTTATTTTCACAGTAGAAGGTCACACCATATATCTTTCAACAATTTATTTGGAGATATCAATAGCCCTGCCTGCTGCATCAAAGTAGCAACAATTAACAAGACTAGACTCGCAAATACAAGCATACATCTATACTTGGAGTATGTTTCAAAATTTGCTTATTTGAGCACACACAAGTCTCAGAACTGTTGAATTAGTATAATCGGAGTAGCAAGCAAAACAGAAATACTAACAATATATACTGTAATCCATAAAATACTATACCAACATTAAATCCTCCCCCACTCAACAGAAAATTAGGTAACATGCTTGGAACCGGATGATAAAACATGTCCATGATGCTATTCATATTTCCCAGAATCAATAAGCTGTTCTCCACATAATTCCTGGTCATTCGTATCTTCAACTTCAATCTTGCCAAATAAAATTTTCCCCTAGCATTTGAAATCACTGCTTCTTGATCATCCTCCAATCCATTCTTGCACCTGTCCAAATTTCCCCTAGCATTTGAAATCCATTCTTTCAAATTGCCAAGACTTTCCGCTTCTTTAAAAATTTTGTCATCTGGGACAATCCCAACTATCGTCACAGATTTGTTAATCAGCTTCTGGGAATCGCTGATCAAACTTTCACATTCTTTTAAAGATGACAAAATTCTTGATGAAGCGTTGACTTTTGAGAGTACTACTTGAGGTTCCGATTTGAGGATGGTTAGCTCGTTGAAGGAGGCATAGAGTGAGAGGGCAAATATTTCTGATGGACTGATGTGAGATGAATTCTGGCTGCTTTGGAGGGTCGACATTGATCTGTAACATGAGCTGGAGGATGGGGTGAACAGACAGACGGCTCTGATTGCTTTCTTTGGATTTGCATTGGAGAGTAATTCAGATTCTGCATTGTGCTTGAGAATAGTAAAAACTGAGATGATTGAACCGATAATAATAGTAAATAACATGATCAAAGAGATGATGATGGTTATCTTCCTTTTTCTTCTCGAAGATTGATCTTCTAGCAGTTTGGTGTTGACCGAATCCATCTCTGCCTCCAAGGTTTGAAGTAATTCAAGATGGCAGAATAAGATTACATGATGAGGATTTAGGACTACAAGTCAGGAGGTTGTGTTTTCATGATAAGGAAAGCTGAAAACTTTAGATATGAAGATACAGGCTTGGGGGATTGGTCTAAGTTATCAACTATGGACTATGGTCGTCCATGCAATTCTGCCTTTAAAGTCAAACTTTAGAAACTTTCCAAGCAAGGACAGAATGTAGACGTTCGCCACAAGGACTTGCAGGTAAAGTGTGGGGATTACCATTGGCCTTTTTGCACGCATCCGAGTTCATTTTAATACAAGGTAATGTTAACATTATTGGTATAGCTTATGGGATACTTCTGGGGTCTTTTGACGTGGAAAAAAAAAAATTGGAATACTTCAGGGCTTCAATTAATTCCTGCAGCACATCCTTAATAGGGTCTCTTGTCTGTACCTAAAAAAAAAGAAAAAACAATTACTAATAGGTTTTCGTTATTATAATTTGGCACTCACCCTGGTATTTTCCATGAAATAAACGGCTTCAATTAATTTAAGGTCATCTGCGCAAGAAATTGGTAAACCGCTTTAATTGGTTTACAGTAGTATGTGGAATTTTGGTAATTGGTAAACCGATTTAATTAGTTTGAGGTCGTATATGCAATTTTGGAGATTTGGTCAAGTTCACCGATGTAATCTTTAGAAATTATGCCAAAAAAGCCAACTCCTTAATTCTGGCATGCATCATTTTTTTTTTCTGCCGGGATTTCAACGCAAGTATAGGCAACTCCGGTTTTATTTATGATCAACAGAAAACCTCCAATTTGTTGTGGAAATTGTGCTTTGATTGAATGACATGATACTTCCACTCTACTCAAAACATGTAACGAGCTAGTCAACAGGGAAATGTTTACGAAAGAAAGCAAGGCTATGAAATTGACTTCAGCCTATAAACAACTGGAATTGCAGACAGTACAGCTGATTTGTCTTGGAAGAAGCTACAGTCTCAATGGCATCTGCTAAAAAATTGAAAGGGTTAATAACACTTTGCCCCTCTAAAGGTATGGGGTAGTCACACTTTGCCCCCCTAACCTTTAAATATATACATTTTGCCCCCTCTATGTGTATTGTTTGACTTTGACCCACTTATATGAATTTTCTCTTCCTAAATTAACCTTATATATTCTTAAACTAACTTTAGCTTTATGAGTTTGGATTAATTACTTCAATGATCTTTAAACTTTTTCACGAGTGTCACTTTAGTACATAATCTTCTGATTGTATCTATTGAGTCCCCAAATTTTATAATAGAGTTTAATTGGCTTCCTATACCAATTGATGACAAAATATCCTTCTAATTATGTCATTTTATGTTTTTTCTTTTCTCTTGTACTTTTTTTATTTTTTATATTTATTTTTCTTTATTCTTCTGATTTCTCCTTCCAGCGCCATTTACATTCTTAAGAACTTTGGATTTGGGACTTCACAAGTGCCATTTCTCATAAGTTAATGGCCATGATTTAATGTAGCATAATAGATGGCTAAGATGTGTGCCAGTTGGACCAAATATGAATTGAAAAAATATAAAAAATGAGTTGATTTTAAAGGAAAAAGTGGTTACACTAAATGCTGTTGGAGGGAGAAATCGGAAGAATAAAGCAAAATAAATATAAAAAATAAAAAAAGTAAAAGAGAGAAAAAACATAAAATGACATAATTAGAAGGATAATTTTGTCATCAATTGACATAGGGACCAATTAAACTCTATTATAAAAGTTGAGAAATTTAATAGACACAATTAGAAGATTAGGTACTAAAGTGACACTCGTAAAAAAATTTAAGGATCATTAAAGTAATTAACCCAAACTCATAAAGCTAAGTTAGTTTAGAAATAGGTAAGGTTAATTTGGAAAGAGAAAATTCATACAAGTAAGTCAAAGTCAAAGAACATATATAAAGGGAGCAAAATGTATATATTCAAAGGTTAGGGGGACAAAGTGTGACTATCCCATACCTTTAGGGGGGCAAAGTGTTATTAACCCAAATTGAAACGCATTTGAATTCTTCTATTATTACAAGCACAAGCTGCCGCAAAGCATAGACTAGAGGTTTGAAGTATAAACTCAAGGCTCTTTCAGTGCCAAATTTAGAGCCAGTTTGAGGACAAACTTACACATGGCTTGGGAATTTAACCGGAGAGAAGATCGAAAACGTATAAGATGTTAGCGTGAATAATAACACTATAAAAACAGTTTCTCTCACGGTCGGAATCAATGGAGGTCGATAAGTCCAGGCAGTACATGGCAATAAGGTCTAATGAAACTGTAATTCTTTTACTTTACTCCAATTACTCAAATTTCTTAAACTGTAATTTTTTTACTTTAGTCCAGACATTTGACTTCAAATGAAACTAAAACAGCAGTTTTCAAAATCCAATACACCTGAAAGGTCTAAAAGGCTTGAACATCTGGGTAACCAGAAAAGTTGATGAACCAAGATAAATTTAACATGTATGGTGGGTATCCATAGTCAAAGCAAGATCAAAACATTGGCCAAGCCAATTTCATAACAAAAAGGCCATATGAAAATACATCGTCTATGAACTCCCTAAACTCTGCCACCGCACTGCTGAAATGAAAAGCTTTGATTGGATAAGAACCACGCTTACAGCCTTCTTCCACGTCGACCACCCTTTCTGCGAGTGCTATCGGTAGGAATTGGAGTTACATCCTCTGACAAGATAACATACACAATGTCAGTTAACAACACTTTAGCCAAGTAAAGAAGAGCACTAGATCCAAATGTAGGTTCAGCTAATTAACTTCCCAATGAAACCAAAACCTGGCAGAACAGCTAACAAACATAAACTATATGGCTTTTATGCTTGATCAGGAAATACGATATTCACAACTTTCTCAATTCCTAGAACAAGTAATGTTATTCAAGGAAGGAGACAAATTCTGCAGCAGAGAAGTGAAAAGAAGATGATTTACACTTAGCAATTCAAACTCTGGAATGTTTTTACATATTTACTTTTTTTTTTTTTTTTTTTTACCAGATTCAAGTTCAAGCAAACTAAACATGTATGAGGCCCCATAATCTTACAAAAATGTCAAACTGTATGAAAAAGAAATAAGATCATTATTCACTTTTAGATTTCACAGAGACACTTAACAAGAGACACACAGGACAACCAAGAATCAAGTTTATTGGAGAATATTTCCAGCTGTCATGGTTCATTTTGCAAATTCAGCTACACTGAAACCTTTAATTAGTTCATGCCAGTAATCAGCTAAATAAATAATCAAATATCCACTCATTTCCACCTACATTCATTCTGTTTTAAGCCAAAGGATCCATCTTCTGTGCTTAACACACTCCCTTTGCTCTTGAACATTCCAATTTAAAACCACATCATTCCACTACTCCATAGTGAAGAATGGAAATCAAGAATTACAAAAAATTTTCTTTACTCATCAAATACATGCACATTCCAGCCGAGAACAACGAAACAACATTTTCACATTCAAAGGAGTTAGTAGGGACGCTTTTGGTCCACGGGACTTATACCTATACGACCAATTTTCATTCCTGAACGAGCAAGGGCGCGAAGAGCAGACTGAGCACCAGGGCCTGGAGTCTTTGTCTTGTTACCACCAGTGGCTCGGAGCTTAATGTGAAGGGCAGTGATGCCAAGTTCCTGTAAAAGCCATTAGCAACCGGATGATAAAATCAGAAAAAAATACCATATGCAGTTATCGATAATGCACAATGGAAAATAGTCTATGACTTTTCAGAAACAAGCAAGAACATGAATATGTAACAATATACCAGCACCAAAGCCATGACATCAAAACAGGTCTTACAGAACTTGAACACGACATATATATTTAGTTCAGATTTATTAACATCAAACTAAAGATGTGACAATGACCTTGCATCTTTGAGCAATATCTTGTGCTGCAAGCATAGCTGCATAGGGGGATGATTCATCCCTATCAGCCTTAACTTTCATACCACCTGCAGAAGCAGGTCATACAACAAGATCAGCATTGTTTCGCCTAATCCCTATTGTAAATAAATATAGGAACAAGCTTACAACTTAAGAATGGCAACCACAGATCTATGTTTCTGAGACTAAATAGAAAAGAAGGAATATCATACTTTTGCAACCAAAAGAGTGACAGAAGCTTTTTCCTGTGCAATATATTTATCCTACAAAGTCTAAAAAGGATCAAAAAAGACTAGAATGATTACCAGTAATGCGAACCATAGTTTCTCTTCCAGATAAATCAGTTACATGCTGCAGAGACAAGCAAACAAAATAAAAAAACTCAAAAAACATCCAACCACCTTCAGGAAATCCAATTAAACAAGATAAATTATCAAAACATAAAAAAAAAAAAATACAGCCTAAGCCTAGATATATAGATGCATATAACATACAATAAAGGTGTCATTGAAGGAGGCGAAAATGTGGGCAACCCCAAAAACATTCTCTCCTTCCCTAACAGCAGGGCCCAGAGTCACATTCTCTTCCTTTTGCTCCCTTGTCCTCCTCTTCGACTGCACCAACAATTTTTCACCCAAAAAATAAATATTTACTACTAAAAAATGAACAGAAAAGAACAATAATACATCTACATCTTTATTAGTGTGTATAAAAAATAACGAACAAACACACAAATAATCTGGACCACCTAAAATTCTTTCCACCAAATAAAAATAAAAATAAAAATTTTCCATTGTATGCTTGTTTCTCTTCCAGTAATTGCAAATATATCCAAATGAAATCCCACAAAACATCATATAAAAAGCCACCACTGAATTTTAGCTGAACTAAAATTCAGTACCACCAATCTCTATGGATAATGACAATAAGGATTTTTTTTTTTTGGAGAATTAAGAGAGATTAAACTTTACCATTTTTCAACAAGAGCTGAGAGATTCTGAGTGAGAGCGAGAAAGATATGGCTGGCGTGCAGTCTGAGAGAGAAAACCCTAGCAACACAAATACAGAATGTGGGAGAGCTGCTTTTATATTGTTACTAGAATTTTATAACAGGGGCTTTGTATTAGGCCTTTGATGGAAAGGACTATTCGTGTGACATTAAATTATGGATCGGCCCATTTAAATGTTACGAATTCCATTGGTCTTGTTTATGTCTATAATTTGCGACTTTTTTTTGTGGCCCAAGAGACATGGACTAGTGGTAATCTATTTCTTGTACTTCAGGTTCCGTGCCGCAAAACAACATTACATAATTCGGTTTTAGTGTCACTAATCACGTCACTTATCAGTATAAACAGGTGTGTGTATATATTGAACAATCACAATTGTATTATAAATGCATCTTGTCTCACACAAGTGGGGTAAGACTCCCCATGGTATGTTGAGTAAAGTCCCAAACTATTTGCTACACACAATTTGAGAGGTGGCTCTCCAAATACTACTTACTCCCCTCCTCTTAAACCCTTCCTAACTGCTACAGGTAGGATTTGGGTATATATTTAGAATATATATATATATATATATATACATACATATATATATATATATATATAGGTGTCAAATTTGATAACCACTTAAAACTAAGATACAGTGACATTCCTAAAGACTCGAATACAAACATATGGGCACAATACACATTGTAGTAAACTACTAGCTAATGATTGGAGAACTTACTTGATTTCTGGAAACGTAAAACACTGGTAAACATATTGGTTGGTGTTACCTTTGCTATACTGATGATAAAATTTTGCAAGTGCTAGAGTTGCTACAAGATTTAATTCAAACTAGAGATATGGAATATAAAAGTAATTCAAAACTGAAAAGAAAATACTACCAGTTCATGACTTTAACCATATATAAAAATTAAATTTAGAAGCCTTCATGTTGCTTCATCATTTTGACCGTATAATATGTATTCCGCAACCTTGCTAATATTCTTTAATCCTACATATCGTAAAATCCTATAATTCTCGTTTCATCTACACTTTCACGGATTTGGCTATGATACAAAATTAAGTCAAGTTTGTACTATACAAAGAGCAATAGTTAAATGAGAACAAGAATGACAAGCCCACATGAGTTGTCAAAATTCTACTTGTTTTTTGTAAACTTATTCTGTGCACTACAGAAATATCCGACTTTCACCATTATCAAATGTCTGACTATGTATTTTTTCCTAACAGGTACAAGTTCGAATTCCCAAATGCAAGTATGCCTACAGGTCGCACGACCCATTTTATTTATGAAAGTTATCATTATAGAAAGTAGAATTTGAGAATATATTTGATGGGTCTATTTCATCATATGCCAGTGGAAGATGTTAGAAGCAAACGGATAGACAACCATGATGGATTTACACAATCCGGTTTAAGGGTAAGCAATGATAAATACCGAATTATCGACCGAATTCGAATTCAGTAATTTGAAAAATTTTTTAAAAAATGAAATTGAATTTAGTTGGTATTCAGAAATACTATTTTCTGAATTAGTAAATTGATTTTGAATTTAATTAGGTCATTCGAATTCAATAAATAAATTATTGAATTCCACAATAATTTTAGGTCATTGGGGGTCCAATGATCCAATTTCTAGGCTGTCTTGTTGGGTTGGAGTCCAATTAGTTGGGGTATGAATTCCCTTTATAATTTGCTATCTTGTTGTTAGGAACTTGGGTTCAATTAGTCTACCACCAACCCGGTCCAATAGAGTTGTAAACAAGTTGAGCTGAGTTGAGTATTTTCGATTCGAGTTTGTGAGCATTTAATAAATGAGCGAGTTTCAGCTCGCATGTTTATTAAACGAGCCAAAATTTATATTCGTGTTCGGCTCATTTAGCTATACAAACAAGCGGAACTCGTGCTTTTACGAGCCGAGTCGAGTTTTGTTCGCGAAAGCTTAGTTCAAATAAGTATAAATGTATTATTTGAGAAAAGCCGACACAACGATCTTATGTTTGAACTCTTAGTCATTTATCAAACGAGCTCGCTTGAATTTGCTATTGTAATAGATGAGCTAAAATTTGCATTCAAACTCGGCTCGTTTATCTATACAAACGAGCCAAACTCGAGCTGAGTCGAGTCGTATGCGCAAACAACTCAGTTTGTTTATAGCAGTCCAACCCCCACTCCAACCACAAAACAAAAACAAAAAATCATAAAATCCAACCCTAAGACCTAATCACTCTCAAGACTCCAAGACTCCATCCTCCCCAAAGACCTAAACCTCCTCGGCTCCTCCTCACATAGACTTTCTTTCTTCGCATTTTACTCCATAGACTTCACATAATGCAGTAGTAAATGGCTCCACCCGGGAAATTGAGCAAGAATCAACTTGTCCCATCTAGATTCTGGAAATACTTTATATTGGGAATAAGGGTCCAAAATTTGTTTCTGCTTCGTAGGTAAATAAACTGCATATTTGTATTCGCATAACACCCATGGAGATTTCTCTTCAGCAATGAACAAAAGAACAGGTTCTTTTCGGTTTTTCTTCCCCTTCTTGTCGTTTTAGCATTTGTTGTCTTTGGAGGCAGCAAGAGATGGTTACGCAGCATGGGCGACAAAGAGCCATTGTGCATATAGCTAAGAAGACAATGTAATACCCATAAAATCAAGATACCTCAGCCACAGGAAAGGAGTCATCATAATTAAAGGAGCAAGGTGCGAAGTTAGAACTCCGAGTAGGCAATGGGACATTCTACTAAGAAAGTTGCTTCAGAACGTATTGGCTTTGAGAGCTACATAATTGAGAAGATAGTTTTTTTCCTTCATAAATTTGGAGCACAATTTTGGAAGTACAAAAGAAAAAGTATTTACTGGCTTTTGAAATGAAAAGTGCCTTAAAACTTTCAACTTAACACAAGTGTTGCATAATATTCTTTTTATACATGGTGGCATTCCATGAGTGCAATGGTACATGTAGAGCAGTGTAAGATATCTTCTCGTTTTTAGCACATAGATTGAGTGAATAAAGGGGAAAAAAATTTTTCTGCTTAAGTGAACTGCGCATTGCCCCTTCCAACACCATTGGTTGGAGCAACCAATCGCCAAATGAGTTTTTGCTGTGTGGCTTTTGAGCGGATTTTTTTCCGGGCTAAATAGCACCAGTGGTGCGTAGAACAGGCATCAACCTGAAACAAGATCTGGTAGAAAGGGGGAATTTCAAACCATCCTTCTCTGCCAAAACAGACCTTTTGGCAAATGGGTGGGATGGGGGACTTAATTGGACTGTAAAATATGGGTCATATCCAAACAGTCTCATATTGTTATAGGATTAATATGGGTGAGATTAAAATGGGTTAGTCCCATTTGATCCTGCCCAAATTCTCAATAAATCCCATTTGTTTAATTTGGAAAAACTATCTTTCCTTGTTAATCAATTACTTTTTTTTTTTAAATATCATTTAGTTTTTTAATTTAACCTTAAGATTTATTTTTTTATATCATTCATATTTTTAGTTTTTTAACATCAATAAATTTTCAATTTTTTTTATTTTTTTAATCTAATTTTTTATTGCTTTCTAACCTTTCAATTATAAACTATAGTTTTTTAATGCTTTCTAACTTTTCAATTAAAAACTATAATTTTTCAATGAATACATATAAAAACTATAATTTTTCAATTATTACATGTAGAGATGATAGATTGAGAATATATAGAGATTTAATTTATTTACCTCTAAAAACATTAATTTGTATATTATTTTATTAAAATACGTGATACTAAAATTCATTACTGAAGTAATGAAGCAGGTTAAAAATTAAAACAAATCAACATCTTACTCGTTCGTGAACATTACAAACTTAGATGAAACCCAAAACAATATAACGACTAGTTTACCTGAGAATTAAGTTGAACTAAAATTAAGGCACCTAACATATGAAATCCACATGAATTTTCTTGAGTACAACGATCAGTTTACTACATAAAATTGGTGTCAAGAGGTAACTAACTAGCAACATTATTGTAGCTACATCAACATTTTATCACATTCATATATAGCTCATTCAAAAATTTAGATTTACAAAAAGGGGGAGAGAAAATTAGGAACTACTAGTTTGTCCTAGTTTTGGCAATGAGGGTTCCTGATATGAAAGACATGAAGAGTGTGAAAGCTTCTTTTGGTCTATGCAAGGGAACTTCATAGTATTTGCTCCTCTTACGGTGACAAAATTTAGAGCTTTGTACTGTTGAGTCCATCCTCCTACCTATTTAATACATCCAACCTATAAATTAAGAAAGGATGATTGCAAAAAATGGGCAAGAACTGTACACTAATTTAAATGAATCATCAAACATCAAACAAGGCATGTCACAATCCAAAAAGAGTAAAGATAAGTAAATGAAAGATATCATTTGATTGGAAAATTTAATGTTACGTAATTCAAATGTATGCCTTTGATTCTCCAGGCAAATAAGCATTCAAGTGATTGTAATGGCAATAATTTCGTTTTATGATAGTACAACCCGACAAGCTCTACCTTCATTACATTGTTCCTCTTGACAGAAAAGCTAACAAGATATAAAGGGAAAGATGTAATCCATTTTGGATAAGCAATTTGGCAACTTGCAATATGTAGAAAATTTGAGAAGCCAGTGCGGCTTATGCTGTGAGCTCGTGGCCAACCTTGTCTTGCCTATTAGTGATTGCTCTGTTTTCTTGGTCTTATTCTGACCTCATATGTTGTATGCTGAAGGACGTTAGCTAGAAATCAACATTTTACAGCCTGACTCACATTAATTTGTATGTGAAGATTATCATCACGGAAGAGTATAACCATTTAGTAATCAAATGCATTTCGGTTCAATTCCAAAGTCATTCGGCAGATTGAACAACATTCAGCTTCTTGATCTAAGTCATTGGGATTGACTGCTCTGTTCAATTCCAAAATTTTCAATCAAAGAATATAACTTTACAGGTCAGAACTGTCAAATTTCTTGGCAACCATTCATATATGTACATAGACAGATCCTATATGGAGTTCTTCCTGTTTATCTTTGCTCGGGAAAGCCAAAGTTTTGGTACCCTCCAGGATTAGGAAAATTACTTGGAGGGGGTACTGTTTTACTGTCCAATGGAGTGGTTATATCATATAATGGTAAAAGCTCCCACACCAAAATAAAAGACATACCTTATTCTTTACCTCCAACTTTAGCCACCCAACCTTGAACATCAAAACTCATTTCGGTTTCTTCTCCTAGCTCCGAAACATTATAAGCTGTCATTATTTTATAGAACCAAAAATTAGTGTGCACTAAGCATGTAATAGAAAAAAAAAAGTAAAGATATCTAGCATAAAAAACTTAAAATATTATCACCTTCGCCACCAAAAATCCAATCCCGAACACAGAGCAATGCTTCAACATTGCTTGGCAAAAGTGCATTTCGAAACTTTCCAAGTATTCGACCTCCATGACTAAATGCAGATTCAGAAGCAACAGTTGTAATAGGAATGCTCAAAATGTCTCTTGCTAATAAGGAAAGTTCTGGACATCTCAACATATTTCCTTTCCAAAATTCAAGAATATCAAATTTCTTATCTCTTGGTAATAATTTCTCCTCTAAGTAAACATCCAATTGGGACTTGGAAATGGATGCTTCATGTTGGCTATTATATGAATCAAACTCCAAATCTAATTCATCTCTTATTTCATCCTCATTTTCAAGCATAACAGTCCCACCTTGGTACAATGAAGAAGCAAGAGGCTGAGCATGCAAGTATACTTCAAATAATGTTTCCAGCTTGTCTTTAAGATTTTTAACTTTTTCCTCAGCAAGTTAAGGGATCAAGTTTTTCAAAACAAAATTGCAAGTATCGTAGTTTATACCTCGGGTCCAAAATGAAAGCCAAAGATAGAATGATGCTATAGCACTCCCAATACTTTTTGAACTTCTCATTCATAAACTCAGCCATGCTACGTATAAAATCATCTGAACTTTGAAGACTTTTTCGAATTAATAATTCTATTCTCCACACCTTGAGAAAATACAGATTTGCCGTAGGATAATATGACCCAGAAAAAAGAACTAGTCATTTCATAAAAAGGCTGTAAAAATTCAGCAACCTTCTTGATCTTCATCCACTCATAATCTGATGGACAATATTCGTACTGTCCATCTACTCTCTGCAATCGATGAAATGCCGCACGATAAGGCAGTGCACTATCCAACATCAAATATGTAGAATTCCATCTTGTTGGCACATCTTGTTGTAATTTTTTGCTAGCTTCTAGGGACACATATTTAACACATTCAGCAAACTTCATAGCCCTCATCTCTGAACCTCTAACAAACTTGACACTCTCCCTAATCTTAATCACAGAAGAATCAATGGCTTTAAGACCATGTTGAACTATCAAATTTAATATATGTGCACCACAACGCACATGAAGATGATCACCATTACATATTAAAGAATCCAATACCAAAAAATGGTCCTTTAATACTTGTATCATAGCATTTTGATAACTTGCATTGTCCAAGGTCACACTAAAAATTTTTTTTTCAATTCCCCATTCCTTCAAAAATTGAATCAATTGATCCCCTAAAAGTAGACCATTGTGCGGGGAGGTATGTGGCGAAAATCAATACTTTTTTTCTCAAAGTCCAACTCTCGTCTATAAAATGTGCGGTTACAGTCATGTAACCATCTGTAGTTAAGGAACTCCATAAATCTGAGGTTAAACAAATTCTACTAGGGATCATCTCTAATTCTTTTTTTAACTTCTCCTTTTCCTGACTATATAATTTTAACACATCAGCCTTCGCTGTATTCCTTGAGAGTGTTTGGACAGTTGGATTCAAAAATTTATGCAATTCCCGTATCTCTTGATGTTCTACAAAACTGAAAGGATAGTTATGTCGGGTTATTGCCAAAGAAATATGTTCTCTATACTTGTCATGATCAACTTATCGAGTATTGTCCAAATTGTTCTCCACTGCTTTTACATCCTTTAGTTATATGTCGACTCAATCCCGATGTACCTGATATGCTATCAACCATTAGTACAATACCACACTTCGTGCATTCAGCTTTTTGTCCACCATCGGGCTCAATCTCCTTTTTCTTAAAAACAGACCAAACTTTGGAGGTATTTCGCATTGTCCGCTTAGCAGAACTTGTTAGACTCGCTTCACTATGAGTATCTTCAACTCCTAAATCATCTTGTTCTTGTTGCTCCATTGCCACCTATAGAAAGTACGAATAAGATTAGTTTTGTTGATAAGTAGAAGTATTTAGCAATAACATCTATATAGTTGATTGATGTTAGTAATGTATGTCCAAAGAGAATAGTATTGTAATTCTTACCAAAAAATTCTCTTTCAAAATACTCCTAGTAGTATAAAACATGAGTGTTGCTTTCAATAACATCTTAGATAGCAACTAGTAATGGTCTAGCTCTAACCCATGTGAACCGTACTATCATGCCAATTCTAAGTTAAATATGCAAGTACAATAAACTTGAGTTGCTTTTGATCAAATTTTAGCATCTCTTTTTTATCAAAAGGAATCTAAATGCCATCACTAATAAAACTTCCCACGGAAACAGAAATACTAACAAGGATTGGAATTATAAAAAAAGCTTGCAGTTTCACTGCTGAAATCTTAAATTTGCTTAAGCATTAGTATGGATATATAATTGCCAATTGGACTCACAAGGACATTCAACCAATTAAAAAATAAAGCTAGTCAAATCATGAGTTCAGATGAGTCAAAGAAGACGACTGACTTTCCCAACTGAACAAAACAGAAGCCTTTCGCATCATGCTAGTGACTCTCACACGGACAGTGGTTTTCCTTATGAATCAAACATAGTCACAGTCATTAACTTTGAAACAATTAAAGTAGACCAATTTAACTAAGTGGACTGGTAAAAATTTTAATAATTGAGTTTAGAAGATAATTAATGAGGTCCACTCGGTCTTTTTAGCAATCAAATTGTAAATTTACATGCTAGTTTTCTGATGTGAATTTAAACTAATTAAATACATTATAAAAGAAAAAACAAGGAAAAAACATGGTATGAATCCTCGTTCAGTGCCAAGAATTTTGTGCCATCTTTTATCACATGGTCTATTAATCATTAACACATGACATAGAGGCACATTTTGCCAATCAAATGAGGCATCAAGAAAAGCATTCATTCTCTATTCGTTAAGTTCATTGAATGAGGTACAATTTATTCAATATTCTTCATCAATATCATGGAAGAATAAGCAGTGCATTATGAATTGCACCATAATTTGGTAAAGAAAAGAGATCTTCAATTGAGATAGACAGTTTGATGGTAAAGAAAAGAGATCTTGATAGACAGTTTCACTTCCATACTGATTTATTGCTTTCAACAGTTTGACGTCCAGCCACAAAACATGCTGCATTTAATTTTTTTTTCATTGCGAATTTCTACCAAACACATGGTGAGCATAACTCAAAAGGGTTAGATTTAAAATCATAAGCTTCCCAACCTTTTCTTTTAACAAAACATATCAGACATTTCTAACTTCAACTAAGACTAAAACAACCCATATAAAGGCAGGGGAAATCAACATCATACGGCGACCAAAAAGTCGAAATTCATTCATGGATTGCACGTAAAATTGATTCATTCACGGATTGCACGTAAAATTGAAAGGCATTAGAGGAGTATAGAATAAGGACCCTTACAATTTTCGAGAGGTGGATGTGATAAATATAGAGTTTTCTGGCGCCTTCCTCCACCCTTTCTCCTAGCGATGCTGATAGTCAGCGAGAGAGAGAGAGAGAGAGAGAGAGAGAGAGAGAGAGAGAGAAATTCGTTCATGTGAAAGACAAATAATATAGTCAAAGAGGTGGACTTTGAGTTTTGACCAAATACAATTTATGTAAGATTTGTTTGTATTTGGGTATATGGGAATCCCAAATAATTCCCAAATATACCCATATTTAATTGGGTTTCATTGGGTATAATCTCAAATGAGCCCAATTCCAAATTATTAGTACCCATCGTGTCCAAATTTAATATGGGTATGGAATCCCAATGAGGCTTGAGACTAATTGTCAGCCCTAGGCAAAACCAACAATCTTAAATGTAAAAAAAATAAATAAATAAAGACCAGCCAAATTTAACTGTATAAGCTCAATAAATACCTGCCTGGCTTTAATGAAAAGGCAGATTTTTTTTTTTTTTTTTTGAACTATGTACCTTATGATGCATCGTCTGGCATCCTCTGTGTGCCACATTATCAGAAAGCAGCAAAAATTGAAAGAGAAGAAGAAAGGCCTAGGAGAGGGATCTAGGGGGAAAAACCTGAGCAGATAAAACCAGAGATTGAGTTTCAAAGAAACCTGGAAAAGGAAAACTTACAAATGAAGAGGAAACACTATGACAAATCAAGCTTCAAAGCAGAATGCAATATGCCTTGCAATTCTTTTGTTCTCCTATTTGTGATCGTATCTGGTTTCATTTACAGCACCTATATGTAATGCTATACACGGGGCAACAATGACTGTATACTACATTTGAAGCAGAGGTTCACTAGTATCAACAAAAGTGAACGAGCTCTCATTAAAAAGGGGAGTTACAGAGCTAAAGAGATATCTCAATCTAGCCATGCTGATAGTACTGCTTCAGTTTATCATTTGCCCACCAGTCAGTCTTTTTATAGACAATTTCCATAAGCTGCAACAGATAGAGACAGAAAAGAAAGTCACCAAAGAGTTGGAGCAAGTAAGTGAATTTGCTATTTGTGGTTATAAACAATAATCTTATGCTTTTAGTAGAAAATAAAATCATTAGGTAAGAAAATTCTTAAATAGTTATCTTTTCCCCAAAGATATCAGATTTTAAGCATGATATTTGTGGGTACTTGGTTTAATCAACCATTTTAAAAGCCTGGGCATGATTGAAGAGAGGTTAAAACTTACTTGTCTCTCATACATGGACTCTCATTCGGTCAAAATGTGGATATGTCTCTGTGTGTGCATTTGTGCGTTTGCGTGTGCGTGCTACTCTATATATTCAATCTAAACTGTAATTAAAGAGAAACTTGAAAGACTAGTTAATTCCAAATTATTAACAAAGACACGATAGCAGTTATCCATGTAATCCTGTTCATATTGTGGAGACAAGAGAGAAAGATTCCCTTACTTTTTATGAAGACTTGTATTCACCCTACTTTAATAATTTATGGTATTGCATCACATGTAAATTGTTAAATTAGACTCCAATAGCTCGGGTGTGGGTTACTCAAGTAAACTTCAACAATACTTCCAACATCCTTTCACCCAGCAATCACTTAGTTTTGCCATGAGATTGACTTCTCATTAATAGTTGAAAAGCAGAGCTCTACTTGTAAAGAAAAATAGAGGTTAACAGCTATAAATAAACAGCATCAATTGTATGTGGAAGTTCATTTAAATCTTTCTTGATCCTAAAGCATTCAAAGGTTTGGTCCTGTTCTCTGGGGTGATGGATATAATAACTAATGTCAACACGGAACCTTTAAATTAAGAAACATGAACCCAGGATTTAATTGGGTAAGCATCAGGAATCAGAACATTCCAAATGCTTTATCAACAAAAATAGAAAAGACAATAAAATAATTTCTTGATGTTTATGGATGGATCCGCAGTAATGCATCATCAGAAGTCTACAAAAGAGAGAAACTTTTTTGCCAGTATCTTTCCCTTTATATATTCTTCAATAAAGAAATCACATGCTGTTCCTCATACAGGTAATTGCTGAGAAAGAACATTTTTGTCAGCGTAGCAGTAGCTTAAATGGAGACATTTATAAGCATTTACCTGAATTGTGTCTAGAAGACAACTGCTAACTGGCTGAGACCTAGTATGTACACCTTGTTCATCTCAGAGATCCACGATTATTTTCAGAATATCTCCTAGGGATAAGTTGGAAAAACAGAGACATATTGTGCCTAAGAGATTAGCGCTCAATGGAGCTTAGCTGGTCAATTGGCTCCATGAAGAAGAAATGCTCAGGAAACTGGAGTTGTTCTCAGAAAATGGATCTGATGTTCTACAGAAAGAAGCCCCTGGAGGTACTCTTGCAGCCATCTCCTTCAACTACAAAGAGGTTTTGTACAAGAAGAATGCATTTAATATATTTGTATGTCAGCAATGAATGAAACATTGTTGATTTACAGAGAGAGAAAAAAAGATCCACTGGAAAGGAAATAACCGCAGTTAGTCTGCTAAGTTTAACAAAATGAACGCCACATATTTTAGTTATGATAGGTTCCAGTAGGAAATAATTATAGTCCAGCTCTGCTTCGCTCAAAAGAAGCTGACAAATAACAGTTTGCCTCTATTTCACAATATGAAGGCCTGTTGCTTTAACATATTTAAGTTTTCTGGTAGTCATTGACTACATTGTATTAGTACAGCCTTGGCTAAGGCTGAAACAAAAAATTATTATAACAGACAAATTTAAGATGGGTTGACTATTTCAAAGCTTTTGAAGCATAGTTAAAACAGTTTCAATTTGTGTTCTGTCTATAATGCAAATTTGTTTTGATATGTTACCAAGAAAAATACAGACATATATATAAATATGAGTTCTTTTCTTGCCCAGAAAATCACTAAGAATCTTTTATAACAGCCATGTACGATTTCTTTATCCTGGTAATCTATTTCAATGTGCAAGGCATTTGTGGTTCTACAATAGTTCATAATCACCTTCCAGCAGAAAATAATGTATGATTTCTTTTTGCCAGAAACCTATTTCAAAGTCCACAGTTAAGATAACTGTGGTTCTGCAATAGTTCATAATCCCCTTCCAGCAGAAAATAAAGGTCATTCCTGAGAATTAGTAAGATGCTGTTTTTACCTGCCTCATTAATGACTTGATTACTTCCTTCGCAGCAATGTTTTTTGCTGCCTCATCCCTTGCTAATTCTGTTGCATTCTTTATTTGATTCGATGTTCTTTCCAGTTCAGATGCCAGAAAATCAGATCTTCGTGTAAGAACCTCCACCTGCATGTAGTATTCCAGTTCCAGTCATAGTCGTACATAAATGAAAGAATTTTTTTTTTTTTTTAATCCCAGTGATGCAAAGAAAAATTGATTTTTAGTTGAATATAATTTCTGCAGCTGCTCATTTTACTCATGTTATGTCGCCTGAGGGAACCATTGTTTTAAGCTTATATTAAACAAGTAAACTGAATGATGACATCTCCATATTCTTGCAACCTCAACTGTCTGTCATGGAAAGACCATTATCATCTAGTTCACCTCTGTACATATACAAGTAAGAATTGTTACAGACCTTCCTTTTAATCTGTTACATTGTTTAACTTATAAATAAAGCATTATAAATTTCTATAAAGAAATCCCAAGAAATTGGGCAACAGAATTATAGTAAGTATAAGCATCATTACTTCCTCAGTTGCAAAAGTCGCTATGGATCTACCATTATAAAGAGGACATATTATATATTCTAAGAGAAACAACCACAAAATGTTTCTTTGGAAACAAATATTTGCAGCTTATGATTAAAGTAGAAAAAATGACTCTCCAATTGGCAGAAAAGAATCCAGAGGGAAAAAAAATTTAAAAGGGTAAAAACGAACTTCAGGAGTCAGCTCTTTAAGTTATCATTTAATCGTCTAAACCCCCCCCCCCCCCCCCAAAATGTGAAACAGCCATGACACAAGTAGTTCACCAGATAATCTTTTAAGCAAATTATAATATAATTCAAGATAATATTTTAAGCAAATATTATTATTTTGAAGATCTTTATGTACAATGCTGACATGGACAGGAGTTACAGAACAGAACCTGCCAGTTAAATTGAACATTTTCAACTTTCATTATCATACCGGGGTTACGGGGTAGCTTTATGTAAATGCATCATCATGAGCAATCACATATACTTCCGTCAAGATAAGGATAAAGCAGATCAATATAGACAAATGGACTGTCTCCAACCATAGAGAAGGAAGAAATGATAGTGCATTTTAGTGCATTATCAGTTCTTTTACATCACAATATTTCATTTATCTGTTGCATATACCTAATGATATATCAGTATGCAGAACTTATCCCAAGCACAAAATGCAAACTCGGTTACTTGTGATTCCTGTGGGGAAAGTCAAATGCACAAGAGAAAGATATTGATGGAAATTTGGGGCAAGCATTGTGCTAAAATGCGACCACTTACCTGTTCTCTTAAGAACAATATTTCTTTTATCAAATCATCATTTTTCTGCTTTGAATTGTCAAGTACTGCTCCAGGAATTGAAAGAGAAGCAGAAGTTGGAAACAGCGCAGAATGAAATGCGGCTGATCCGCTAGAGAGAGGAGATGCTGGTTGAGAATGCACTGTTGAACTGTAAATAGACTCAGATACTTTCTCAGGGTAGTCTAAATAAGAATTTGGTGGAGTCAATTTATACAACGTATCAGATACAAAACTTTCACCACGTATGGGAGAGGCATTCCCACTTATCAAGTTTGGTTTCTGGTTCTTCCTAGAATTCCCAACATCGGAGCTCCTGAATGAATCAAAAGAAAGCCTAGAAAGCAGACTATGTCGTTTTGTGTCAAAGGATTTTTTCTCCTTCACCTCAGCAGAAATTTTATCCTTGTCTCCACTAAAGGCTTTGGGAGGTAGAAAACTAAAACCTACATCAGAACCCTTCCTTATTTTGGCAAAACAACCATCACATACTCGATAGGGTTTGTTCATAGTTGGAGCCAAAGAAGCTTTTAGAGATTTCTTCCTGCTGCATGCTCTGCAAAAAGCAAGCCCACAATTATAGCAGTTATGACGCTTCCTTTTGAAATTAAATGGGCGACAGCATTCCGAACAAATTGAACAATCAGTGAGAGACACTTGTTTATGAAGACAAATGGCAGCAGTGAAATTTTTTCCGCAAACTACAGACTTTACTTGTCTGCCCCTCAGAGCTTCAACTAGTGTAGGAGTGTCCTTGTCGTTACAGTCCCCATGCCCTAACTGACCATTTTTTCCCTTCCCCCAGGTGTAAACTTCAGATGTTGAACTTAGAGCTGCAACATGAAAAGAGCCACAAGCTATGTCTTCAATGAAAATATTTTTTAATTTTCCCTGCACACAAGTGGGCAACCAACCAGCACTACCAGGACTGCCAAGTTGTCCATAACCCACTCTTCCCATAGTATATACTTGGCCTGAGGTTGTAAGAGCAACCGTAATGCTTTGACCACAAGCCACTTTACAGAAGCTTGTCTCTTCCAAAGCAGTAATGCAGGATGGTACAACTCTAGGTGCTTTTTCCCCATGTCCAAGCTGGCCTTCTTCCCCATTTCCCCAAGTGAACAGCTTTCCAC
This sequence comes from Mitragyna speciosa, assembly GCA_024721245.1. NCBI lineage: Eukaryota > Viridiplantae > Streptophyta > Magnoliopsida > Gentianales > Rubiaceae > Mitragyna > Mitragyna speciosa. The sequence continues at coordinate 22,986,413 of CM045566.1, read as the reverse complement.
TTAATGGGGTATCCAAACTTGTTGCTTCCAAAGAAATGTCTACCACAGCAGCAGTGTGCCAAAATCCACAAGAAACTCTTAACGTTCGAAGTCCTTTCAGAGTTTCTATTTCCCTAGGAATACATGTACTGCTACAGTCACCATGACCTAGAGCACCAAAGGATCCATCTCCAAATGTGAATAATTGACCAAATGATGTGATCACTGCTGAATGCCAAGGACCACAAGAAACTGAGGATACATGCAAACCCTCCATCTGAGCAGTTACTCTTTTAGGAGTCCAATGACTAACTTCACGTCCATGACCAAGAAGGCCTAAGTTAAGAGTTCCATCTCCCCATGTATATAGATCTCCAGCTACTGTGAGAGCGCAAGTATGATATTCACCACAAGCAACAGATTTGAAACTCAACCCGTTAAGACTCTCAACGAGTTTTGGATTAGCAATGTCGGCTTCTATTCCATGTCCAAGCCTACCACCAGATCCGTCTCCCCAAGTGAAAACTTCTCCTCGGTTTGTAATTAAAACAGCATGTCTACTCCCACAAGCAATATTCTGAACATCAAGTACTAGAGTTGATTCAAGAGCCTTTGGCAGAAATGCATCTAATTTAGCATCAGACAACTCTCCAATTTTGTGCACACCCCCACCCAGCAATCCATCGCCAGTTCCTTCCCCCCAGATGAAAAGATCACATGGGGTATCAAAATCTTCAAGAAAAGACCTCTGGCTAGATGAAGAAAGTGCACTGGAAGAACCAATTTGGAAATTATCAGCAGAGCTTTGCCCACTTACATCATTCATACTGATGCATGACATTGAGCTTATTGAATTTGTGAAAGAATCTCTCTGAGGAGAACATTCTGCAGAACTATAAAGTAAGAAGTCAGAAAATGCTCTTCCCAATCTTTTCTGCGGGGGTCTTTCAAGAGATATCAGGCTTGTATGTATTTGCCTTGAATCCTGTTATAAAAATATAGAGTCATCAAATGAAGCACGGTATATAAATCCTTCATTGAAAAGCAGAGAAAGAAACCTCATAAGTTGTATCCCCGCTGCTACTTGACACAATGGACTGAGAATTTCGATCAGTAGTAGCAGCACTTGAAATGTCTGATGATGAATTGTCACTTTTTACTTTGCTTTTCCATTTTTGACAGTTCTCCTGTGAGATCAATGCCCGAAGGGCAACGAACCAGATTTCTGCTTCATCCTTGTCTTTGCATATCTGTCAAGGTTATTCAGTCATAAGATAAGCTGAAGCTGTAAGCTATTTACATTTTGTTATTCTTGAAAGACTGTAAACCCATATTATACACTTAAGTATACCTATGTATGTTTTCAGACAAAAGTCACAGAGAAGAAGCAAGATTCAATTGTTACCAATTTTACCAGAAAAGGATTGCAACTACACATCAATGACTGCATATACCTGAGTAGGGTTTATATCAGAATGAAGCTGATTTGAAATAGCAGTAAGGAAAAAAAAATGAATCCCATTTAGTTTCATCTACAAAAAACTTCAAGATTTGGCATCAGAATGAAGCTGATTTGAAGTATTAGTAAGGGAAAAAAAAAAAAAAAAGGAATCAAAAGCAACTGTTCTTTTAGTTTCATCTGTAAGAAACTTCAAGATTTATTGGTTGTCATTGCCCAGAAGGAACCATGAAACAGCTAACACAACAAAAGGCTCACTTTTACTAGGTATCAGTTACTGAAAACTTCTAATTGTCCATGCCTGTAAGCAGAAGGAGAACACAGCTGTCCTGATCATAATTCATCACAAATTCTTGAGAAACATCTATCATTATGCAGTGCATGCCTACTTCAAGGACAACAATACAAGAAACTCTGGCATGCATGTCTCCATTATCAATATGCACAGATGAATTGTAGAGATGAACCTTTTAGAACTTCTTCGTTCCTTCTTAAAACTCCATCATATTTCAACCAAATGTTATAGGAAATTCTTTATTGAGATTGCAGAATGCAACGAGTTTTACCAAAATCCAGAAGGAACTAAGGTTTTTTTTTTCAGTGCAAAACTCATTGCTTAAACTAATAATTTGAATGGCTTAACAATTGAATGTGACTCTTAACATGATTAGCACTTCATCATATGATTCCAAAAAGTAAGTACATTCCAATACTGTTTATTCAGCAGCTTAATCTACTATATATGAGTGCTTTGTGTATTACACGCCTTTTGGCTATGCAACACTTCCATTTAAACCATGTGACTCTTTCTTCATTTTTAGCAAACTACATCAATTGTTTTTTCTACTTAATGTCTCAATTGTTGTTACCTATATTCATTGGTATTACCGTGTCAACCTTTTTTCCCCCCTACTTTTGAACCATCCAAACATCCATCTTTACATGGAAGCAGGCCTCAACAATTACAAGTGCCAATCGTTTGTCTTGGGTAATGGTGGATGGGATATTTGCAATATTGCCACCTCAAGCATTTGAAACAATTGACCTTTAAAGTACAATACTTGTGCGCTCTATCAAAGACTCTGTACATGGATCAATCTAGACTGTTCAAAAAAGGAAGTGGCATTATGGCCCAATTCAGATCCCAAATTGCCTCAACAATCATCCTCTGATGATTGTTAAGTTCTTGGTCCCTTGATACTAGTACTTTGACCTGATAATCTTTATAAACATGTCAGAGAAATCTTTTTAGGAAAGGAAATTCTCTATATTATTTATCAGTTCCATAGATCACTTCAAAGCCATCTACAGTTCATTCACATAGGATCCAAAGCATGTGACATGTAGACATGTAATAAGTAGTCTGTAATTGGAAAGTCAAAATCAAAGTATTCATATGACAATTCATTCTCAAGGAAAACAAAGTGATTACCTACCAAATCCAAGGATCGCTTGCCATATATAAGAGAAAATGACTGATATTCCTTCTCAGGTCGAGGAAAATGTTGAAATATAGCCTGCATACAGCAACGAGTTGATATTCAAGCCTAGCGAATTGCATTGTAAATGCGGAGAAAATTAAGTCGATATAATCCAACTTTACTTGTATAAAACAAGTCATTTGCTGATATAGTTTAAGCATGCAAATGGTACAGAACTATCATGATTACATCAGTATAACAGGGTATATTGTTACTGTTGTCTGCCCTAAATCTGCATCACATGAACTTGATACAAAAGAATAATTGGGCAAGCATCTTTACTATGTGAAAGTAAACTATTTACGTTATGGATCTTCTATTACCAATCTCGCAGGTCATGTAAATAGGCAGAGAAGCAACATAATGTGACAGGATATAGTTATCCTGACATTTTACAAAAATACAATTGACATGTATGATCATGTAAAGCAAACTGAAATTTGCTTCAAATACGGATCACAGATGTTGTAGTAGGAATGACATCAATGAAAGAAATGGTTGCATCAGGATTGATGGCAGTGGCAATGGAGATAATATAGCTCCAAAGATTAGCAGGATCTAATAGCTGGATATGCAGAATGATTATGACAATGGCTTTATCATGTAGAGCTCCAGTGATTATGCTCAAATGTTTTCTTGTTAACAATTAATCACATTGTACTAGTAGATAAATATTGTACATCACTGACGTGATTATGATAATTTCATTCAATATAAACGATTTGCAGTTAAGGCAGTGATAGTGTTAATTTGCAGTAGATGCATCAGTGTAGCAACAATAGCGTGCAAGATGATCATAAACTGTGGAATTGTTAACAGAAAAATCAGCATATGGATGATGGCTCATGTTTACTTGCTGTATTCAGCATGTTTTATTGACTTGTTGAACACTGAACAGAGCACAGTTCACAGCAGCTTTGGGTGGTTTCTTTTGCATAGATGTCCACATAATTATACAGTGTAAACATCCTCCAGCACAAAAAAATTCACAGAGTGCCAAATCTACTTTTTGATATGATTTAATCGCTGTCATTAAAATGCAAAATAGGCATCTTTATCTAGTTTTCTCACTGTTGTATTATGTATTACTTTTACACTTCAAGTACCTGTGCAAATTACACACATTACTCTAACTGATTCTGGAAAAAATGTACTATCTTGACACTGTTATTTCCTGTTGACCATACTTCTCATGATCCATATTTAAATGTATGAGCAAAATCCCAGAAACCAATTCAGATCCATTGTTTTCTACTCGACTTTCTTTTGATATTTCCTTCTTTTCAGGTGGTAAACTACAGAAAATAAATTGCAGGGACCCAAACTTGTAAACATGTAGGGAAACATATATGCATCAGATGCATGTGAAACAAACTTACAGTACGCTGTCCAGGTATAATTCTTGAAATTTGATTCAGTTGAAGCTGTTTTTCCTCCTTGCCAACGTACCATATTAGTGCTCTCTCATCCTGAAATTCACATTACCTAGGTTGGTACAAATAGAATGAAAGGGCTTCATTGTGCACATATTGCATAAGGCTGCATGTCTGAAGTAAAAAGGTAATACCAAGCTAGAGGAAGAAAAGAAGAAGCCAAAGGAATAACATCTTCACTTTGTTGTATAAACCGATAAAATCATAGAAAAAGGGCTCAACTTGGTTGTAAAAAAGCCCCCAAAATCATTCTTGGAATGTTACAAAATCACTTTCACACTTGTTTTTATTTGGCTCAGGAGGTTTGGGAAGAGGAGGAGGGGGAGTGAACCCAGAACCTAATGGTGCTGGAGATGGTTTTGCAGCAATAAGCTGTCCCCTTCTGGCTCAGGATTATTAACCATTAACAGAAGAAGGAATGAACCTGCACGCATGTCAGTTTGACCTCCTCCTGAGTCAGGGATCTTTCAAAGAGACTGACAAATCAACAATCTTCTAGAGTCAACTTGAGTCAATTTATGAATAGGAGGCCCCAAAAAACCCAGTTTATACAGGTTTTCAGAAATGGATGTGGACTTAGAAACTGGGAAAGTTATAAACCAAGTTTAGAATAGCAAACAAATCACCATTATAAACAGACTTTACAGGGACATGAATCTAGCATATACAGTCATAGAATAGCATCCCTATTCAAAAGATTAATTTAACTCTAAGTACAGTTAGATATTATTGTGGTGAAACTTACGCTAGAGAGCTGAAATGGGCAAAATTTCGGTTTCCCTCGGCGCCCATACTTTAGTAGATGTGAACCTCTCTTTAAGGCTATAATGGCCTGCAGTTGAATACAGAAACTGATAATATGATCCCCACTACAGAAACAATTACAAAAAAGAATTAATGTTGACTTAATTTCGAAAGCACTTTTGCAGTTTGTTGTGATGATTTTCCAGAAAAAGAAAAAGCATTAGCATAGATTGTAAAGTTAGTCGATTGCTTTATCCAAAATACTTTATCATGGTAATAATTTGAATTAAATCCTTGAATTTTTGAAGCCAAATACTACGAAATATATGATCTGTCAATTTTTTTACCCTTTTGATTGGTCTTTGGCTGAAGGCCATGGATGTTGTAAATGTTAATCAAAGAACGGAAAGTATCACACTGATTTTCTTCAGAACGAATACAAAATTTAAGACAAAAAATAAAAGATAAAGACAACGGTGGGACTTGAATTGACTTCTTTCTTTGTTTATTTTTATTTATTTATTTTTTTGGCATGTTTGATGGTTGGGGGGAAGAACTACTGAGAGGTTGAATTCCAGGTTTCACCACATGGAAGAAGGAAAAATGGAAGTGGACTGGAGGGTCCTCCTGTGATTTAGGTGGGGTTTCTGAAAGACTGCCCTTTCCCCAAATGAATATTGCTTCAGAACAGAGGACTAATGGCAATAGTCTTCCCCACTTCCACTTAGTTAGTTTTGCTTCAAAACCAAAAGGAATAAAAGAATAGAGACAAATTCAGCTGTGGATTAAGTACGGATTACATAGCTTAAACTTGAGTTTTACCTTACATCTAGTATAAAAACTATCTTGACTAGCAGTGTAGCTAGCGAAATGTTTTCTAACACAGAATACAACTAAAGAAAAAAAATAAGCACTGTGACAAAAACTTATACTGCTATGTTCAAATTTTAACACTTCTATCCTGTAACAACATCCACAAGTGTCACACTCCTGGACTTAGAGGACAGAAAAAAATAATTCTTGTTGCAGAAACAAGCTTGCATGCAAGTGATGTTATCAGGACTTTGATTGGTAAATGGACAACATAAAGTTTCTTTTGCATTTAGGGCAGCAGGAAGTTAGAAAGTATATGCAATGAAGCCATGTGAAGAATATTACCTGATCAATATTCCTTTCACCGAGACTGTTTCTCTGGGAATTAGTCATTCAAACTGATATATCAAGCATGACTCTTTGAGCAGCATGAAAACTTGTAGACAATACCATGCCTGTAGAAGATGACAAAAAAGTGGCAAAGGTTCCCCCATAGAGAACTTGAAATGCTTTATGCGTAAGATAGAAGTTTACTCACTTCCCTCACGAATTCTAAATAGTGGACAAAGGAAAGACGCAAAACGTAAATAAGTAACTCAAATCACCATTGAAAGAAAACAAGCACAACCAAAATTCATTAATGTAAACATTGTATGATGTTCTCTTCTTTCTTCTACCTAGAGTATACGGACTTCTTACTTGTTGACCAAAATACGTACTAAAATTCAACACACTCGACTACCTGTATACTATTTAGACAAACAAAAGTCTTTGACATACCTCTGAACTCATGAAATTTTACACAATCTAAATATAAACAAATGCAGATGCACCATATTACCTCATACGCATAATATACCATGATTTAAATCCTCGACGTTTCCTCACAATCATGAAAAAAGACCACGCTAACTATAAACAACATTTCTATCTATAACATCAATTAAACAGATTGTCCTTTTGTTTACTATTAGAAAAAACATACCACAGCCTTATTCCATAACTCGTAAAAAAATTACACTAATAAAAACACTAAAACGACTGAGTTTGCGCCTACTAATTCCTATATTTCAAAATTAAGTGAATTTCTGCTCTATTTTTTCAACATATTATTCATATTTACAAAATTAACAGAGATAGATAAACTCTATTTTCTACCATAAAAATTAAAATATACACGCTAAAATCAAATAACCAAACTATCTACAAGAAGCAGCAACAGCTAGGGTTTTCCGGACATTTATTCAAAGAAATAAATTATTATTCCGATCACTACAAAGAATTATCTGAGCGAAATTCTTCCATATTTAAAATAGTACGAACAACAAAAAACAAAAAATACATTGGAAAATTAAGAAAAATAACAGCACTTGATTGATTGATTAATGCATTTACCTAGAAGAAGTTGAGGAAGCGTGAATTTTCCGAGCTGGCTAAGAAGAAGAATCCGAGAGATGATTTCAGCTCCGAAATTGCCGAATTTGATGATTGAAATTGAAAATATCGAAATTATTCTAAGGGAGTTGTCTCTGGAAGAAGACAATGAAGTTTCTGATCGCATTCAAAATTTATCCTCCTCCAGAGACCAATTGCTAGACTGAGCCAAAATGATATATACTCACTCTCTCTCTCTCTCTCTCTCTCTCTCTCTCTATATATATATATATATATATATATATACAGTATATATATATAGGTCTTTATATTTCCCTCGCGGATTTCAACTGTTTTCTTTCCAATCTCTGTTTCTTTCTCTTTTTTTTTTTTTTTTTTTTTTTTTGTGCAGGAGGGGGACGGGGGGCGTGGGGGAACATTTGGAGGGGACACGTCAGCTAGATTCATAATCTGTTGGAACTGGTGAGGTTAATTTTGTAATTTTACTAGTTCTTCGAAGTGAGTCAGACATTGCGTCCAGTCCAATTACGTGGTTTCCCGCCAGTTTCTGCATCCATCAAAAAGGCACGTGCTTATTAAATAGAGAAAATTGTAATTTTGATACTAAAAGTTTGGGTTATTAGTAGTTGTAGTCCTTAAAGTTTCAACGAAAACAAATTTAGAATCAAATATTTTTTTTTTTAGAAAATACCAAATGTTTTGATTTTTTAACACATTTAATCATATTGATTAGTTTTGCCAAAATCTTACCGGAATCTAGTTATATGATACTCCGATGCCAGTGACCAAATTTTCAAAAAATAATTTTAAAAAAACTTAATTGTCATAATTTGTAATTAAAGGTACACAAGAATACATTGTTTAGGCAGAAATTTTTTTTAATTTTATCTGCTTATCCATCATGTGTGAACTAAAACTAGTGTCTTTAATTATTAATTATGTCAATTAAAATTTTTTCCTTTTCTCTAATTGTTTTTGAAAATTTAACCACTGCCACATCAGTATCATGTGACTATATTCCTGGAAGATTTTTACAAAACTGGTTCATAAGACTAAATGTGCTAAAAAATTGAAATATTTGGTACTAAATTTGCTTTTGTTCAAACTTTAAAGACTAAAACTATTGATACCTCAAACGTTTGGCATCGAAATTACAATTTTCTCTATTAAATATTATTCTTCTTATTTTTCTCCATTGAATTGTCTTAAATTGGAAATAAACTTTTACCAACAAAAAAAAAACATTTTTCTTAAATATATCTCTTTCTGATTGTTGCTTGTTATAACTTTAAAATGAGATTTTACAAAAACATGGAATGGATTAGCCTGAAGTAAATTGCCATAAAACAACACTTTAACTATCATATTTTTAAAAAAAAAAAAATGTTGCAGAACCAAAAAAATAAATGATGGATACTAAAATACAAGCTTAAGGCAGCGAAGAAACAAGTTATTGAGTTTAATCCTCTGCTTAATATTTTAATAAATCAATGAAAACTTTTGTTCTTGAAACAATTCACACCAAAAAAAAAAAAAAAGATGCAAACTCTACTTTGGATCCTTTAATGTGTATGTGTCGGTAAGGAGGGCATCCATTTACAAGTCTAATCAAGCCAAATACCGTTTTTCAAAGTTCATTCAAGCTCTATTTGTTTATTAAATGAGTTAAAATAGTTGTTTGGCCTCGACTTGTTTGAAAAAAACCAAAGTTCAAACTCAAACTCATATTTAGCTAAACGGGTCGAGTTAGCGCTTGAGTTTTTATATAATTTCTTTTAAATAAACTTTCTAACATATATTTTGTTTAGAAAATTTTATTAAAAAAATCTAGGCACAAATATAAGGAATAGACTAGACTACTAGAAAAAAATTAAATATAAAATATAGGCTTAATCACTAAAGGTAGATGAAAATTATAATTAAAAATTCAAATGCTATTTATACTTCATTCTTCACAAACAAAAAACGAGTGTTCACAAATAAGACTCGTTTTCATTTCATTTATAAATCGAGCTTTATTTGGTGTTCAAATTGAATTCATTTAACCAAATGGATGAGTCAAACATGAACTTGTGCGAGTTGAGCCTAACTTTGATCGTAAATAGCATTTACATCCATTCAAAATTGTGCGTATCAGACAATGGGTTGTTTGATAGTCTAACATGGTAATGTGTGTTTTTGTTTCAAACTTTTTCTTTCATGCTCTTAATATTTCCTTTTTTTTCTTTGAAAAAAATATGAATGAACTAGAACAGCAGGAATAACAAGAAAATTGAGTAGTCTGTTAGATTTGGCGACCTTTAGCCAATAACTCTAGAAAGCTAGGGCTCCGTTAAAATGGACTTTTAGTCCACTGCGAGAGGTCCCAGTTAAATTCTCCGAATGCTTCACTTCCACGTTGATTTATTTCGTTATTCTTTTCCTATTATCTACCCTATAATATGATGGATTGAGAAAAATCTACAGCTACAGATGGGGGTGGGAAAAAATTAACAAAAAATTAAAAAATCACAATAATCGATCTATTCCGAACCGAATATTGAGGATAACTGAACTGAATTCTAAAAACCATTAAATTGAATCTCATCTACAAAAACAATTCCGCTCCCACATATCAATTTTTATAAACTCGTGGTTAACCGAACCGATCCACGTACATGTCTTAGATGTTAATATTTGTGAACATTATAAAAAAATTAAGAAGTATTAGATCATTTTATTTTTAAGTTTAAGATAACTCCAAAACTTAAATATTGTATCAGATTTTTCTTTCTATTTAATTTTTTTGATTTGTGTATTATTCTTTATTTTTATACTTTGATTATTATATATTTTCTTGATACTAAATAAAAAAATTATTTTAATACAACTTAGATACCGAATATTAAAAATAGCATAATAATATTTTTTATCTCTAAATTTTTTTATTTTTAGAAAGAGTGAATGCAAGAGTTTCAGTTTGCAATTTTATTGCTTGTTTTTCGAAGTAGTTAAAATTGCATACACAATTTTTTTATTTGAACAAGTATTTATGTTGTAACAGCTCCGTTTGGATATGTTTTTTTGACAATTATTTAAGAAAAATTTTCCAATGGTGTTTGGTTAAGTGAACATTATTTAAGAATTTTTTCAACAAAAGTCAACAATTTTTCCTCTAATTTTTTGAAAAACTTATTTGAAATGTTCAAAACATCCCAACAACTTGTCTCATTTTTTACACAATTATTTACAAAATATAATGTTTTTTTCAACAAATTTTATTTAGAAAAAATGAAAAAAATTACAACGAACATTTTAAACTCCCTTTACAATGCCAGCGTCCGTTACTCCATTATTATTGTAAATGGAGCTTAAAGTATTCATCGTAATTTTTTTTGAATAAAATTTGTTAAAAAAAAGCTACGTTTTGCAAATAATTTTGTAAAAAGTGAGACAAGTTGTTGGGATGTTTTGAACATTTCAAATAAGTTTTTCAAAAAATTTTCAAAATTCTAATATTTCCCTCCATTTCAACAAAAGTCAACAAAAAACACATTCCAAATAATTTGTTTCAAATAATTCTCAAAAAACACTCCAAATAATATATCGAAATAGAGCCAATACTTTTTATCTATTTTGTTAAATTAACTTAATACCAAACAATTTTGGTTACCCGCAATATCCGACCCTCTTTAATTGGATAACCGCTAACTGATTAACTCACTAATGAGGGTCGGATTATGATTAGCAAATTAGGTGAACCGGTACAAGTAGTTCTGGTTAAGATATTAGGTGAATGGACCAATTTACCGGTCCATGCCTACCCCAACTACAGGTGGTGGTTTATACCACCAACCAACAAGAATTTAACTCAGACCATCAATGATCTTGAATTTCAACTACCAATTTTGCAAACAAATTCAATTTTTTTTTTCAAGAAACTTATTCCAATAGAAAAGTTACTGAAACATGCACGAAACCAATTTTTGTTCGTATCTGTACATTTTGAAAGATGTCACTGTGTATATTACTTCTGCTGTAACTCAGTAATTTACCTGCACAAGATGTCATACCTGGAAAAAGTGACATTGTGCTTTGATCCAGTTGTGTGCAAGTAAATGCATATTTTACAAAATTTGATCTATACTTACATACACTGTTGTTTTGATATAGAGAGTCAGTTTAAACAAACAAAATTTGTGTGTACAAGAAGATTACATAAACCGTACATCAAATTCTGTGCAACCTCACACAACACGACCATACCTGCCACATTCCCCAAAATCCATATAAAAACATGGAAATTTTGGAAAATAGAATACACAAATTACTCACAAACAAGTTCTTAAACAAGGATTTCTTAATCGTAATCAGCCCATTTAGCGAACGAGGCTACTAATTTAGCTTGAGCTGGATTTATTTTACTAAAATCAAAACGACACAAACTAGCCATGTGTGAGCCCAATGGTAGTTGCACGGAATTCATATCCGCATTGCAAAGTAGAAAATTTTTCCCATTCAATTAATCAATCTGACTACCTAAAGCAAAGGCAACCATTAAAAGGGAAAAAAAAATTCAAAGATGAGGCAATAATATAGTATGTATCATAATTCCATTTAGCCAAGCTATATGCGCGGCTACTCTGGTCATAAATGGATCAATACGAGGAAAAACAAATGAGAATGAGATGCAGGAGATGGTGAAGGCATGACGCAGATGTAGCATTCCAGTCCACGCCTTTAGGAAGGGAGTGAATAAACTGGGAGTCTGTCAAAGCTACATCAGCATAACGCCTTCCGCCTAGGCCTTAGACCCGGACCCGACCCGAACCCGTCATTTTTTCCGGGTTTGGGTATAAATATAATTCCGTTTACCTAACCCGGATCCGGACCCGTTTATTCCTAATAAAAAGCGAGTCGGATACGGAATATTCTATTCCAACCCGGATTAGACCCGAACCCGTTTAGAAAATAACTATTAAATATATATAATTTTTTAACACTTCAAACCCTACTAAAAAAAATTCTGCCATTTCTTTTCTTTCTCCTATCTATCCAACCCACCGCCGTTTCTTATCTTTTCTTTTCACCTACACGCCACTGCCGTTTCTTTTCTTTTCTTGTCACCTGCTTTTCATTCCCTCTTCAATATCTTTCACTCTTGTACTCTTGTAGATTTCTTTCACAATCTTACTAATCAATAGCCAAGGAATTACCTCATGGGAGAAGTTGCTTGCAACGACTTGAATCCTTTTCTTAATTTTGTTTCATCTTCATCTCTGCTTGTCACTAATCATTTTTTTTTTTGTTTAAATAGATGGGTTTTCGTTAAATTTTTATGGATCTCGTACTTTTTTTGTGTTTGAAGAGATGGGTTTTCATTATTTTTTGTGGGTATTTTTTTGTTTAATTTTTGAGGTATATACAGACTTAGTGATTGTATTTTTTTTCTTTTTTTTTTTTACTTGGTTTTTCTTTTGACAAGTTGAGTATTGGATGCGTTCGTGTTTGGCTTTTAGAGAAATCAGTTTGGTTTTAATTTTTGAATATTTTCTTGTTTGGTTCAGTGCAGTGCTTTTGTTTGGTTTATCAGTGTGATCAAGTGTTTGGTTCATCAGTGTGGTTGAGTGATTGTGTGTGCAGGTGAGTGGTTGATTTTGTTTGTGATGACTGGTGTAATGTGAAAGTGTTGGTGTTGGTGTTGGTGTTGCGGTGGTGGTAGAGGTAGGTGGTTGGTGGTGCTTTGGTGATAATGGTGAGGTTGGACCCGAACCCGGACCCGGGAAGACCCGAACCTGGCGGACCCGGGTTTGGGAAATTAAGTGTAAGACCCGTCGGGTATTCGGGTCGAATCTGGAACAATTTTACTTGAACGGGTTCGGGTCCGGAATGTTCAATTCTGACCCGAACCCGACTCGTTGACAGCCTACTTCCGCCAAAATAATAATGTGCTTCCTTCATTGCAAATAAGCAGGTGCAGGTACTCTATTTTTTGGGTTCTGAGCAGAAATGGTACAAACCAGTGTAAGGTTATGACACAAAAGAAATTAGTAGCAGGCATAAAACAGAACACAGTAGAGTCATAGTATTCCTTGACATGGTAACATGAACCATCAGTGACAAAAACTCTTTACAACAACATAAACATACTTGGGGAGATGGCAGCGTTAAAAACTTTCCAGTGGATACCCATCAATATCTGTAGTCATCATCATAATAACTGTAATTGTTGCTGCTGTGCGTGGTTCTCCTATCAGCCTGCATGAATAAGACAGTCAAATAATTCTACTCCTGCATAAAGAATAAATCCATGTTGCGTGGATTGCCAAAATCAGACATGAAGAACAAGATTATCAGTTCAGATAAGCCAACATCTCTAGGATATATATTGCTCATTTCTTCCCCAAAAAGCTCACCAGACATATAACATACACTGCGAATCATCTTCTCAAATTCCCCAGTTCCATGTTCCTGCATGTATTTCTCAGCTGCAGTGAGAATGTCATCGGGCTTACTAAAGACATCCTCCTTCCGTGGAATATACCCAACGCTGACAGCCTGTCGGTTGACAAAGGTAGGCCTAACAAAGTGCTCATAGACATATGCAGCTCCGTTGAAGTATGGTATGACCAACCAGCAGGTCAAGATCAGTTTTGCATAAGACCAGACAGGGATCCTAGCATTGTTTAAGAAAGTAGGTTTTTGAGTTCTTAACAGAAAGTTCTGCTGCTTTAGAAAATTTTGAAGTAGATTTTTATGTTCTTAACAGAAAGCTCTGCTGCTTCAGAAATTTTTGAAAACAGGACATATTTTATACATGATGCCATGTTGAAAAATGAAAATTTTAACATCAATCACCAATCCTTTAAGTGGAAGCCAGCTGCAATGACTGATGACAACACTAAGACTGGATTGAATGATCATGCATGCCTTTCTGTTTCACCTTTTCTACATTTAATTAAGCAGTTCCGAGATGAATAAGAAGTAACTTCTGCCGTATATTTTCTTATAGGATACATTAAATTCCAAATATTGCTTAGACACTCAATCAAATCAACATCAAGTTGTATTAATTTGAGTATATTGTTTTATAACAAATAGAAAAGTTTAATGGATGCTAGATAATTTTAGCAAAATACTTTTTAACAACAGGATAAAAGTTTGTAATCAGAAGACAAAACCATGGAAGCCTGACAACTGTTGTGCAGGTCAATGTTGAAATGACTTGAAGTTGAAGTTGGATCCACACCACCAAAAGTCATTTACTCTTCTTTCTCGTCTTAAACTCTATTTTCTGACAGCGGAAATTTTCATCCATGTGATCACATCAAGAGCACAATGGATCATTTTGTCAAATCATTGTCAGTCAACTAAATACTTAAAATTAAATCATTCCAAATTCCATCGTTCAATTGCTCCTCTAAAATCACTAAGCCACACTTTCGGAGTTCTCAAAGCCATTTTTTCTTCTTTGCTCAGAGCATTTAATGAGGAAATGACCAAAGTCACAATTCTAAAATGGAGCTATCTTCATCACAGAAAAGAGCCATAGAGTGGGCAGCTGCGCAAAAATTGGCTACAAAAGTTGCAAGGCCCACAGTATGCACTCATGTCAAATGTGTAGAAGGAAATCTCAATTGATGAACTTGTGACATTGCAACTCAACTTTTTTGGAAAACCACACTTTTTAATACCTCTAGATGCTTTTTCATTCATACAACAAGAAAGAAAGACATAGCAAATAGAAACTTTGGCACAAAGGCACAGATAATACCTGCAACCTGCTAAGAAAAAAGGTCAAGGCTTAAAAGCATGGGATGGAAGATTCATCATTTGACTGAAGATTATCATTTGACTGAAGGTGAAAGAGCGCTATATTTGTTTCACCCATGATGGGATATTCAGATGGTTCGCAGGCTATGTGCAATGAAGTAATACTCAACTAGCTAGTTCACAGCTATAAGAAACAAATGCAGATAATAGTAAGTTTGATTCTGCCAAAGCTTAATTTGACGGGCAATTATCATTAGATTCAACACACAGCTCTCCCCCTCCTCACCATACGCATATTTAAACTCCCTATATCTCCACTCTTATTTTCCATCCAACCAATTGAAGTGCAGACAACGCTTTTCGTAAAAGCTCCATCCTGAACCCTATAGGAAATTGAGCGCTAGTACTGAGGTCCTAACAGAAGCTATTTCAAATTCGACCTTGCCAGTCATCTCAGAAATGGTAATGAATTACAAATAAAAAACATGATCTTGAATCCGTGAGTAAAGATCACTGATTATAACATATTGACTAAGTGGTTTATATAGATCTATGGAACTGAATAGTCCATTATACAATTTTCACAAAATCGCCGAAAAACAATCAATAAAAAGATATGCAACAGAAGTTCAATGCACCCAAAAAAAAAAAAAAAAAAAAAAGGAATTCTACTACTAATAAGTAGTTTGTGTAATTAGATGATAATTACCATTCAATGATTTTGGCAAAAGTTAGCTCAAAGAGAGTGATCATGGAGTAAAGAATCCAATAAGTCAGCCATTGCTGATCATCTATAGGGGACTTGGTCTCAATTGCCCTAATTGAAGCATAACTGCCGAAAAATCACCACAAACACAACAATTTCAAACATACAGAGGATAAAAATTTCAAAAAAGAAAAGTTCAAATCTTCTCAATTGTAGATATAATAGTAAAACAGAAATTATGAACAGACTTAAAATGATATATTCAAATCCCAAAAAACCCACTTACAGAGGATAAGCCAGACTAACCACAGGCCTGCAATATCAAGTATACATAAAACCAAATTAGAGAATCCTACTAGATAAATTGGTATCCAAATTTAACAAAAGCCCATGTAACCTAGCCTTTAATAAAATCACAGGGAAAAAGAAAGAGATAAAAATACCATCTTTGAGGAATATATTAAACACCCAAAAAACATAAAAAAAGAATCCACAAATTCTAAGGTACTGAATATCATAAATGTAAGTCCAAAAGCAGAAATAATTAGTAAAAAATGGGGGAAAATGAGAAAAATGTGTGAAAATGAAAGAAAGGAGCGAGGGTAGGGATTTAATTGATACTACCCAGCAAGAACATCAAAGTTCTTGGCCACAACTTTAAGGAAGCTTGCAGCTCCAGAAACTCCCATTTTTAGCACAGTTTTCTTGTTCTCTTGTCTTATTTTTGTCTAAGATTTTCTTGCCTGTGGTAAACACAGTTGAACAGGATGGCTTCCGGTCAAAGACACTGTACCGATGAAGTGGTAATTAAGAAACTCAGAAGTGAGGAAAGTTTTGTCATTTGACTTGTGTGTGAAAGAGAGAAACAGGCAGGGAGGACAAGTGATGTCACTTAGCACGACAGAAGTAGTCAGCAGTACAACCAATTAGGCTACTCTGGAATTAACCAAATTTGGCGAGGATAAATAGGTGAAAATAGTTGAAGGGGAGCTCTTGGATTAGCTCCCCTGCTGCAGGTCTGGGGTTATAACCCCACCTGCAGCAGTTGGATGGTATTAAATTCAAAGGAGCACCATAGTGCTCCTTTGGTCCAATGATAGTTTAGTCCCTATTGACTCTTCAGGTCCAGTTGGACCATCCCCTTAAATAGGTTAGGAGTATGATAGTATGTTGAATCTTGACAAAAAAAAAAAAAAATAGGTGAAAATAGTTGAAGGACTCAAGGTAGGAATAAAAGTCTCCTGTTTTGTTGGTATATTGATAACATGGTTAGATGCTTTGTATACCAAATAGTTGGATGCTTTGCACTGTTTTTGCAATATTAATAGTGAACTAATAGAATGCTTATGCAAAAAAGATTTAAGTTTCTCAATGGTTGCATAATAATTTGCTGTTCAGATTAAGCCACATCTTACAAGTTCAATTTGGCCCTTAGCTCAACTCATCTAAAAAAAAATTAAATTTTCGATTATGGGTGAGATCAATTGTAAATTCTCTCATACTACCACATATACAATTGAATCTCGCAAAAAGTATAGTATCATAAGGAAATGAAGCTTGAGCAAGCCATTAATACATGTTAAGAGTAAGGGTTCCTTAACAATCACGCTGTGATAGGGTGAGTGTAAACAATTATAATTCTTGATTGTTTCAATTTGAATTTGTCCAGTACAAATCAATTGGTATCAAATGGTACCAATTTTCAATATGTTATATGACAGTCAAGATAAAGGAATACCTATTTTATAAGAGAAGATGCATAATGTCCCATATTTGATTGTCCACTTATGGCGTATGGGATATAATTGTCCCAAACAAGACCAAAGGTCCTTGGCCTTCACGTCAGAATTCAAATCCTTAAACTTTAAGATTGATTTTAAGTAAAAAAAAAAGTAAATTTTAACAAAATGTAGATCCTTTAGACTTTGAGATGATTGTTAAGTAAACAAATTAAATTTGAACAAAATTTAGAGTTTATTACTCTTGACTCGATAATTCAATTATTGCAACACAAAATAATTAATCTTTATAAATTAATGCTATTCTAATTTATTTAAGTTCAACTCATGCAATAATAAACACACGGACAATTGTAATTTTTGAAATTGACCAACAAATCAATTTAAATTTGAGTAGTTCGACGTTTGACGATTTTGATTTGTTAGTGCAGGGTTTACAAAGTACCATGAGGTGTAGAGGATTGAAATTGTTGGTAACGGGTTGGTGCAACGGCCCAACTAATGGACCGGTACACGGGTGGTAGTTTTAAAGAATAGGACCTCTAACTTTATAAATTAACAATAAGCCCACTTTCTAGTAGATTCTCTGGAGTTGATGACGCATCTAACTTTATTTTTTTTTTTTTAAAAAGAAAGGCAGTCAAGGGCTATCATATAAATCGAATATTATTTGGGATATCATATTTTAGATAGCATTCTCTTTTCCTTTTTTTTTTTCTTTCTGGGAATGAAATTTCTATTACTCTATATGATTTAACTTTTGATTAAACAACAATTAATTTGCTCCCAAATTTATAATTTTACGGTCCGTCCTCTAATTTTGGGAGCTTTCAAGTAAATATATCACTCATAATAAATTTTTTAAATTTCGAGCAAAAACATCACTCAAACTGTTTATTTTTTAAATTAGTCAGCTAATATGCATAATTCTTTTGTTAGGATGATATTTTAATTTAAATTCTCTTTTTTAATTTGAGTGGATATCTTTCTTAAAGTTCATTTATGCCAACACGGATCAAACTGCACCACTAATGCTCATGGTTATCCTTTATATTGACTTTGACTGTCACCATCTACAAGCGTTTTAGATTCATGTCTAATCATTTTTTTTGTGTGTATTGGTGTATGAGTTAGAATTATAATTTCATTTTCTGTTTGAACATATTTCCCAATCTTTCTGTTTTGCGCGTCGATCTTTTTTTTTTTTTTTTTTAAAGTATCACGTTCGATAGCTGAAGATCTTTTTTTTTTTTTTGGCCACGTACAATTAGAGTAAGTGTCTTAGTTTTACCACAAATATGAAGCATGGCTCTCAATATAACTTCAATGAACCTAACAAAGTGACTCACATACCCATGCAGCTAAATTGCCAAGGCTCAGATTTAAACCCTGAACCTTGGCATGTTACTCTGGCCAACAACCCAGTTGGCTGCTTGTTGATCAAGCATGATTAGTCTAGGCAAGAGGTTCTCATTTGGACATCTTGCTTGGGCTACTAAATTTATGTTCTTAATTTCATGGCGCGGGATTTGTATTCCGATCTAGAATTTTTATTTTTGGGAAATCTTTCTTGAAACTAACTTTCATTTAATCCGTGGTTGAATGATTAGAGCGCCCAACTCATATTCAGCTGTGGAAAGTTTTTCTAAGGAAAGAACCTTTTCCTTCATTTCCCATCTTTTATTTTTTCTTATATAAAGTTCAAGCAAGTATATTTTGTGGTCACACACCAAAGAAGCTGAAGTAGTTTAATTGTAACGAAAGTACAATTCTAAAAATCTTGAATCAAACGTCCGTTATACTAAAAACTACTATTTGCTAATGGCAAATTCTGTTAACAATTCTGGGTGTTCAAGTGTAAATCTCTCTCTCTCTCTCTCTCTCTCTCGATTAAGATTACAAGTAGGACAATAAATGAATCAACCATAATAACTTCCATATAGAATTTCTGTTCGAGAAAAGGTAAAATGTTAAGACACAACATCTTCACACCTTGAGAATATGTGATCCAAGAAAAACAGAGTCCACAACTGCTTATTGATTTTAATATTGTAGTATATGCATTGTCAAGGTAGCATACAAAATCTGCAAATTTGAAACTAAAAATTTTGAACAAGACAAGAAAGTTAGAGCATCAAACTTACCATGTCTAACAGATCGTTGTGCGTCCAATAAAGCAAGCAAAGGTCATCTATAATACTCATGGGCAAAAAGAAGGAAATATGAATCACTGCTCAACAACTAAGTATTTTATTAAGCACAGATGATGAACGCGCACACAAAAAGAGCGGACTATGTATCATGCACGGTTTGGACTTCAATTCAAATTCCAGTGCTACTTTTGACTGAAAATTATGCTGCTTACTCAATAGACCTTGCGGTTAATTCATCCACCTCTCACAAAGGACTACATCAGCATTTCATCATAAACCAGTTCCACATATAGCACATCCCCAGAGAGAAAGGCAGAAAACTGCAACTTGAAAAACTAAGCAAACTAAAATTGCAACTAATGAATTATACTATGTGGGCTTATGCCTCCGCATTACTGCAGACATGATGTCCAAATCCTCGGCCTAATTCAGGAATCCTTCTCAAGAATTTGGGAAGGCCATGTATCAGCAGGAGTGGGATACCTGGCTTGTGGTTTGGTCACAGTCGTTACAGGCATAGATGCAAGCTCTGCATTACAAGGTTGCTGGAAAATGCTGGGATCAGCACACATTGGGACCACATACACAGACTTTAAGTTTTGTGCTTGCTGAATTGCTGGATCCATATCGGGAAATCTAAGGCAATCATCCACATAATGTGGTGTAGACTCATAATGTTGACATTCAGGAGGAGCTGCATTCAAGTCAAGTTCTGCATCACCTGCTCTTTCTTTGAGTTGATTTTGCAGTTCTGTGATTTGAGACTCTAAAGAGAAATTTTCATCTTCCAGCTCCTTCTTTTCCAAAGTCACCTGTCATAGAAGAGGTTATTCCATTGCTGGAAGATATCTTAATAAAAAGGTCCTATTTAAACATATTACGGGAATTGGTTCAAGTATACTAACGGAAAAAAGAGATTTTTTCTATAAAACTGTCCAAGAATCCTAGATTCCATTCACTTTAAACCAGCATCCTTCATCAAATTAAATTCTGATATCTAGCAAAACCAATTGAAGAACTATGATACCTACATATTGAGACTCAGATAATAAAGCCGCATTTTCTCTTCTAAGAGAGTCAATCTGAGCAAGCAAGTCCTTCACGAGTTTCGTAGCTTCATTCAATACAGAAGCCTTTCCATTTGTCTCATCAGATACATCTGCAAGACAAAGTCACTTAAATTCTCTTTTGACTCAGACTTCTTCTAATTTCTGCATTGAAGGACAAGCCCAACTGGCTTTGACAATTCAACACCGAATGCTTCTTTGAGCTTTGCATAAAAAGAGCAACACAACAAAATTTAAAAACTTAGAGAACCAAGAAATTACCAACAACATTAGCCAAAGAGAGGAAAAGATCATTTAAGTGCTCGCGCTTCATCTTCTCTCTCTCAGCCTTGTGAATTCTTTTTGGAACTTTCCCCTGGTTATTCCTGATAGATTGGGACCTGCAGTAAACTTTGTTTTAGAGATCTAGCTAGATAGAATACAAATTTTACCTAGTAAAAACATATACAAAGAACATTATACCAATTCCTTCTGAATTATTCCATAAGCATTAATCATTTAGTGGTGTCCAAAACACCAATACAAATCAAAAGTTTCTGGAAGAGATCCCAGATTTTGAAATGTGGAATATTAATAACTGTTTGTTGTAAGTTATTTAATATTTCCAATACATATTCCAGTAATGATGGAAATTACCAAAAACACTCAAACCACTATTACTATGAACATTTCAGTCCTGTAGACTACGAATACTGAAACGCCCTATCAAAGTTTTTATAGCAATACCTTACAATAAGTCCTTTTGGCCACACCATGAGAAAGGAGCAAACAGGATCTATGGGTCTAATATAGATAATTTCAAAAATGTGACAGGTAAATTGTTTCTTCCCAGACATAATTTGTTTCATTTCAATTATTCAAGTCACAAGCCACAAAAACTCAAATCCTCGGAATACAAATTTTGAGTTATAAAGTTGAAAAATGTGTACTTTCATGAATATTAAAAGTTTCTGACTTCACTGTTAAGCAATTTAAAATAAAAAATGAAAGCAGCCCATTGCTTTGCTTAGATGTCAGTACACAACACCAAGAGAGTATGGCGGAGAAACAGAAAGCCGACTATAAAAAGGACAATAAGTTGCCTATATGGCATGAAGATCCACCTATAGAGTAGTGATAAACAAGTCGTCATAAATTCGAGACGCCTCTTTCACTTATCATACTCTATTGTTATTTTTCCTTGCATATTTTAGCTTATAAACTTTTAATAAATGAATAATACACAACCACATAGAATCTCAAAAAATTTATGGATGGAACGCTAGCAAAACTAGGACACGTTTCCTGGATCTGTGGCAGAACCCTATT
This sequence comes from Mitragyna speciosa, assembly GCA_024721245.1. Lineage (NCBI taxonomy): Eukaryota > Viridiplantae > Streptophyta > Magnoliopsida > Gentianales > Rubiaceae > Mitragyna > Mitragyna speciosa. Next base: position 22,964,384 of record CM045566.1, on the reverse strand, counting down.
CCTAGGTAACGTAGTTTCCACTCAAATCACTTGGTCTCCTTACCGATAAAATTGAGAAGACATATACAACATATCCACTTGAGAAAAGAAACATTTTTTCACATGATACAGTTAATAACTGAAGATGTTAGCCATTTGATCTCTCATGTTCGTTAGTATTTCAAAACTAACATATTTCCTTTCATTGAAGCAGCTATAGTCGATTGTGTCACAAGGTCAACACCATATTTAACCCGATAGTAAAGATTTGAAATGAGAAGCAGGATCTCAAAGCACTTACTTGTTTGCTGGTACCTGGATTTCCTTGCTGACATTTTCAAGTGTTGACACAGAATTTTCATTTGAACTCATACTTATTTCACACTATTTTGCCAAATACCTGTTATCATATAAAGAAAGAAAATCAGAGAAAGTTCAGAAATTGAGAGAAAACTAAAGCCCCTTTAGTCCCAACCCCAAAAACAACCAACCATGAAATTAAAAAAAAAGAAAAGAAAATCAAAACTAGAGCAATTAGATCAAACTTTCCCAGATTTATCCAGAATTAGAGTTGAACTGCTCCATCTCAACTAGTCCCATGAAAAAAAATTAATTATGCATTTTCTTCCAATAAAAAATACCAGAATAAACAGAAAATTTAACCAGTACGATCCCTTTTATAGTGGCAGGAAAGAACCAAGTTCAAGAATGATTCTAAGGTAAAGAAACTAAGCAAACAAAACCCATTAAAGATATTCAGTCAACAAAAAAAAAAAAAAAAATTGATACAAAGCCAAGAAAAAAGATTAAAGAAATTTCAATCCAAGTCTTACTCTTTTGATTTAGGAGGCCAGAGAATCAATTAGTCACTGAGTCAAGATATTAAATTGGGAAATTTGTGTGAATTTGGGATTGGGAATTGGGGCTTGTGAAGCGCTGGGGTTGGGCGTGTGGCGAGCACCTGCGGGAGTAGGAAACATCGGATGAGTACCCGTTCTCAGCTGTGTCTCATGTCAGCACTGTTTTTGTCATTTAGCGCTTTCCCACGTTAAATTGAGACGCGCCGAAAACGTGGCTGCTGTGCAAATACAATCGTTTTGAGCAGGGGTGTTCATGGACCGGGTACCCGGTCTATGGACAAAAAATGTGAACCGAATCGATCTTTACGGTTCGACAAAAATTCGAACCGCAAATCGGTTCCATATGTAGCGGGTACCCGGCCTTTCGGTTACTCGCAAAACCGGTTCGGATAGGACGGGTACCCGACCCGGTCCATAATAATTTACCTATATTTTTAAAAAAATAAACAAGAAAAATTACAAAATATTATAAATCACTAATAATACAAACATTAATATCATTAAAGTTAAATTACATCCAAAACCTTAATCTTCAAAAAAATAAAAATTAAATAAATAAGAAAACAATCACTTAGTCTTTCAAATTTCATCTTTTCATTTCAATCAACATAAAAACATAAATATTCAACAAATAACCAAAAACTATATAAACAAGAAAATAATCACTTAGTCTTTCAAACTTCATCTTCTCATTTCAATCAATGTAAAAACATAAATATTCAACAAATAGCCAAATGAACACCCAAACTAATATATGAAATTACATAAGTGACATGTGAAATTACATAACTACCTCCATTTCGGTTCGGTTCGGTTACCTGCCAGTTCGCAAAAATGGGAATCACGAACCGCCCCGATTAAAATATAACCCGCCCCGCAAACGGCCCCGCTACCAAAAACCGGTTCAGTTACCCTTTTTTTCGATTCGGGGCGGATCGATTTTCCCGATTTTTCGATTTTTCGAGTTTTTTTAAACAGCCATAGTTTTGAGGGTTAATTCCAATTTGTTTCCCATAAAAACTAGTCAACCGTCAGTAAAACTAACTCAGTTAAGAAAATTAGTAGAATGATGGTATTTCCCTTTGGATATCGTAATGATTTACGTATATAGTTGTTCGACATTGCGACAAAATTTAATCACTCTAAATTTCACATGTTTTGAAAATAGTCGTACTTGAACATAGGAAATCTATATTTTAAATATAATTCATCATGACATAATATATATATATATATATGTATGTATGTATGTATGTATATTGTATAGATTTTTGTGAAGGTAAGCTCATTCCATTATTAACATAAAGGTATATTTAGATCATTTTATTTAATTTGTTATTATTATTTTTTCAAGTATAAAATTTTGACAAAATAATTCAAAATTGTCTTTTTCTAACTAGTTACTAATTTAATATTGCAAATTCAAAAAAACAAATATTTGTTAAATTTGTCTTTTTAAGATAAGTTATGATATAGCATTAAAATTAAATAATTGAAGAGCTATGTATATCTTGACACGTGTAAATTAATCCCGTCTATAGAAAGTATGATTTGCAATACTTCATCGTCATTGTTTTAAAAGCTCATTTTAGTACATTTGGTCATGCATACATGTAGGGGTTGGAGTAGAAAATTCAGGCAAAATGATGCTTCATTTATTTCTCATTTGAGAGAAACCAATATCAAATTTGACTATTGTTTCAACAAGATTAGGTAGCTAATTGCTAAACAAAAAATTAGGTGGCCAAGGTTGGATATGTGAGTTGATTGCTCACTTAATTGTTGACTGAAGACATGACATGCACATTGCAATTTCTGGCACTCATCCTTCTGACTTCTTTACCATAGACTCTTGTCAGTATTTTTTTCCCCATTCATTTCCTCTTTCCTCTTCCCTGATACACTAGATAACTCAAAAGCATTAGCAATCTCAGTAGTAATTCATTTTAGCTTGCAATTTTAGTAGCATTTTTTTTTCATTTTCAGTTAGTTAGTTAAAGTTGGTTAGAGGAAGCTGAGACAGCAAAAGGCTGAATTGAAAAGTTTGGTTTCCACAACTAATTTTAACTAACTATTCTAATGGAATAAAGTAAGCATCAGAATAAGGGAAGCAGTTGATGCATCTAAATTCTCTTTCAATTGTAAAATCTCACTCTCTCTAGAAATAATGCTGGACTTCATTCCTTCAAAAGTGTTCTTTCTTTTCATTTTCTTGCACTGAATTACAAGATTTTCACTACCATTACCACCAGTGGTATCTGAGGTTGGTTGAAGCACCAAAATGGCATATCGTATTAGATCTCAGGATGACATAAATTTAGAAGAAAATGTCAAAACATGATAAAGGAACAAAGGGAACGATTTGATAAAGAATTGGTAGCATTGAAGTCATTGGTCTTAGAAATTCATTCTCAGAAAAGGAGCAGTAACCAAGGTCCAATAGGATACATGAATCAAGATCCTTTATCGAGCTATGGAAGTTATTATCAAATTCCTACAAGATTTTCAGGAGTTGAATTTTCCAAGTTTTGCGGAGATGATTTAAGAGGTTAGACGTTTAAATGTGAGCAATTCTTTGAAGTAGATGAAACCCCATATGAGTTGAAGATGGAGCTAACAATTATGCATCTAGAAGGGCAGGCATTCAAAGTCTAAAATTTCTACAGACCTCCCTTCATTGAGGAATATGCTAGGGCCTTAAATTTTAGATTTAGCGATTGTCTATTTGATGATCTTATAGGAGAATTAATGAGTTTGATGCAGAGAAATTCTGTACAATAATATGAAGATCAATTTCAATTGATGCAGAGACATTCTGTGCAATAATATGAAAATCAATTTGAAGAATTACTTAGGGGTGTTTGGTTCGCAGTCGGGAATCAGAATCGGTATCGGAATCATTACTCTTGGATTTGGAATGAAATTCCCAATTCAAATACACCCAATTCGAATACATATATTTGGTTCAATACCTGAAATGGATATCATTACTACAATTACTATTCGGTTTGCTGGGAATCGGAATCATATCCGCAAGTCGTCCGGATGTTCGCATGGACCATTCAGATGTGCGCATGCCTGGACCATACGGAATTTATGCAAATGATATCGGGATGAGGTTCCAGATGTCCGGATGCAGTAATCGTTCGTGGGTTTTGGCCAAAAATCACCGATTTAGTCGGGTTTTGCAAAACCCACCAAACAAGGGTTTGATTTCAATTCCCGATACCAAACACCAACATTGGGGTTGATTCTCGAGTTTGATTCTGATACCCGCGAACCAAACGCCCCCTTAATAGAATAGAATTGTCTAAAAATTATGCAGTTAGTTACTTCTTTAGTGGATTGAGGTAGGAAATTCAACTTTCTATAAGAATGTTCGTGTCAAGAACATCACAACAAGGCAGAGTATTGGCTAAACTGGAGGAGTCTAAAAAATTGAACTCTCAAGAAAGCCAAGGGATTTTAGAGGCTTTTTGGATTTGTCACTCCATCTACCGCTGGACTTTCTGGAATTAATCGGGGAGCAAAAGTATCACTCATCTTCTACCAACTCCAGTCTGTATTTGCAGGTACATAGAGAAGATCTTTTAGAACATTGACTGAAATTGAATGGATGGAAAAGGGGCTAAAAAAGTTTTATGTTTTTGGTTCGATGAAAAATATGAAAGAGGTCATAAATGTAAGAAAAGGCAGTCTTAAAAGACATGTGGGAAGAAGAATCTTATACGTGGGTCAGTGATAATCAAGAGGAAAGCAATGAAAATAAGAGTAAACTCATGATTGAAGGAAATTTGGCTCATGGTAAGTGCCGTGACAACCATTGTGATGCCTAATTTCAGAACTATGAGGGTCAATGGACATGTATCGATAAAGAATGTCAATATTTTTATTGATTGTGAAAGTTCTCACAATTTTATACATCCTAGTATTGTGAAAACTCTAGGACTGAAAGTAGTAGCTATGGCATCTATGGTAGTGGAAGTTGCAAATGGTAATAAGCTCATTACGTCATATCTTTGCCCTCAATTCAAGTGGAAAATGTAGGGTGAAGCATTTACCACTGATTTGTCTGTATAAGTAGGAGGATGTGAATTAGTACTGATTTGTTTGAGGAAGAAGAAAATGCAGCAACTCCTTGACAAATTAGAATGGACTAAATCAGTATATCTATGTATGTTACATAATTTCTATGAGAAGATGTTTCACTATTCATATGCAAAAGAAGCCAGGTAACAATCCAGTTTAAAGTGGATGCAAATTTTGAATGCGTATGATGATATCTTTAAAGAACCAATTGACCTCTTCCAAGAACACATGATCATAGGATACACTTGAAAGAAGGTACTCAACCAGTAAATGGAAATCCTATCTTTCAAAAGGAGAAATTGAGAGATTAGTCAAGAAAATGTTAGGAGTTATACGATTTTGCAATAGCCATTCTTATCACCTGTAACACTGGCAAAGAAAAAAGATAGGGCATAGAGACTATGTATAGATTACAACAACTTGAATGCTAGCACCATTAAGTATAAATTTCTCATTTCTCTTATAGAGGAACTGTTGGATGAATTATTTGGAGCTATATATTTCACTAAACTAGATCTGAGGTCTGGTTATCATCAAATTATAATGTTTCTAGGAGATGTTTATATAATAGCTTTTAGAATTCATGATGGCTATTACGAATTTGTGGTAATGCCATTTGGACCCACAAATGCACCTTCCACTTTCCAAAGTCTTATCAATGGTTTGTTTTGATCTCACTTGAGCAGCTTCCAATTAGTTTCTTGGATAACATCCTAATTTATGGTAAAGGTTGGGAGGAACACTTGAAGCATCTCAAATTAATTTTTGAAACATAAAGGCCACATCATTCCCAGGAAATTGAATACTTGGAACACTTGATCACACAAGGAGTTAGTGCTGATCCTTCCAAACTAGTATCCATTCAACAATGGCCTTTACCAATCAAGGAGGTGAGGAAGTCCCTTGGTCTCACAGGATATTATAGAAAGTTCACAAAAAATTATGATCCCACGGCCAGACCTTGACAGATCGGTTGAAAAAAAATGCCTTCAATTGGAATGAACAAGCTACAATTGCTTTCAATTAGCTAAAAACAACCATGACTTCATTTCATATGCTAGCTTAACCTGACTTCAACAAGGTTTTTGTATTGGAGCTAATGCATATCTGGCAATTGGATAGGTGCAGTACTGTTGGAAGTGGTAGACCATTAGTATTCTTCAGTAAGCACTAATAAGGAAACACCTGGCATTGTCAATCTCTAGAAAGAAATTATGGCAATTTTTAGTGCTGTGTAGAAGTAAAGACCTTGCTTGGCAGACCTTTTATCGTAAAAACTGACTATCAAAGTTTAGAATACCTAATAGAACAAAGAATATCTACACTTGCTCAACACAAATAGATATCAAAACTGGTAAGGTATGACTATGAACTACAGCAAAAGAAGGCCGTTGACAATATGGTGGCTGATGCTTAATCCTGACAACCAGCTCCTAAACCCGCATTAATAGTAATATCCTTTGTTACTACTGACTTGCTCCAAGACATACAACTTATTCTAAGAGGTACAAACCAGTTGGCACCAGGATCCAAAACTTCACAAAATCATTTAACAACTCTTGTCTATCACAACATCTCACTTGAAGCTCTATATTTGGGATCATCAACAATTAAGAAGAAAATGAAAATTGGTGGTGGGGTCTAATCCTTTTTTAATGACCAAAATCATCGAATTATGCATAGAAGTTCTATAGCGGAACGTTTTGTTATTTATTCTACTCACAAGAAGCTTAAGAGAACTTTTTACTGGAAACACATGTATCAACAAATGGTTTATGTTATAGCTACCTGTGATGTATGCCAGAGAAATAAGGTGCTTTATGCCCTTATTCCATCCATGCTAAGCTTTGTCTGCTGCTCAGGTCTTCTTGGACAATGTTTTCAAACTACATGGTACGCCCCAATCTATTGTGAGTGACAGAGATCCTATATTCCTCAGTCAGTTCAAGTAAAAACCCTTTAAACTACAACATGTGTCCTTCAACGTGTCTTCTTCTTACCATCCTCAAACAGACGGGCACATTGAAGTAGTTAACAGATGTCTGGAGAATTACTAAGGTACATGACAAATGATTATCTTGAACACTGGATGTCTTGATTGTCCTTAGCAGAATATTAATACAACACTAGCTACTATGCTGCCATTAACAGTACTCCTTATCAACTGATATAAGGCCAAAACCACCCCCTAGTCATTCTCCTTATTTACCCGGATTATGTATTGTTGACTTGTCGATAGAAATCTAGCTTTTGGCTACTAGAGCTATTGCTATGCTTCTCCTTGAACATAAACTATACAAAGTGCAAAACAGAATGAAGCAACAAGTTGACAAACTCAGGTCTGAAAGACAATTTGCTGTGGGAGATTTGGTCTATGTTAAGTTACAACCATATAGACAGCATTCACTTAATGCTCATCGTTGTCAGAAACTTCCTCCCAGATATTTTGGACCTTTTTCAGTGATAGCAAGAATTAAACTACCTTCTCATTCCCAGATTCATTCCATCCATGGTTCGGCATTGCGGATCGCGGTCGCGTCGTGGTCGCTGTTGTTCCACATCTGTCGCGATATATCAGTCAAATATCGGATGATACGTACATTATAGCATATTAAATTTTTCAAAAAATCTAAAAAAAATACTAAAAATAAAAAATACCTTAACTAATACAATTATCAAATTAAATGTATTAAATATATATTGTCATATATAACTACTAATAATTTAAATAAAATAATGCTGCTGTAACCATAAAATTACAGTATTAGTAGTAAATAATTTTAGCATCAATTTTATATGACATCAAAACTTAAATATTAGAGTAAAACCATCATATCTTATATAGTATAATAAGAATTACACAAAGAAAGTAATAGTATTTAGTTCAATACATCAAAGAAACATATATCTATCAAATAATATTATAAAATAAAAAGACATAATAAGTAAGCATTTTCACCATATTCTCAATAAGTATTTTCATCATAAATTGATCAATAAGTATTCTACAAAAGGTTGCAAAATTGAAAAAAAAAATTTATGTAGTGTAATAATAATTTTTTATCTTTTGATTTAAAATATTATGGGCCAAAAAGAAAGAGAGAGACGATGGGGTTGAATTTTTTTGTACAAGATGGATTTTCTCTTTTAAAGTTACGATATATGCTTAATACTTAACTCCAATTTGCACTCCTGTTACTTTGTATGGTAGGGTGAAAATGTTAATTCTTAATTGATTATTCTAATATTTTGATTATTATTCTTTAATTTTTAATTTTCTTTTTACTGTTTTGTTATTAAAGGAGGAGGTTAGCAAGAATCATGTTTATCTTCTCAAGTTTTTTAAGTTCATAACGGTACGTATAACAATACATATTGCTAAGATCTAGACCGATTTTTACCGATATGGCGTCATACCGTTCATATCGATTGATATCGCCGATTTCTCAGTGACATGTATCCGATTTAGTTCTAAAAGCGATGCGGGTAACAATATCATAACGGTAAGCTCCGTTTCAGTTATGACTCAGGCGACATCGCGGACTCGGGTGTGGCGAACCATGATTCCATCTTTCATGCATTTCTTCTCAAAAATAGATTGGCTTAGCTCCTTTCTCTTGTCAGTTTACTCAGGAAATTAATCTCAAGGACTACTGATTCTAGAACCTCTGGCTGTATTTGATAGAACAGTGATCAGACGTGATAATAAAGTGCTACCCAAGATCATTTTCTGAAGATGCTGCCCGGAAGTTCTACTTTGACTTGCGTAAAAGCTTTCCGCATTTCGGTCCTTGAGGACAAGTACCCTTTTCATGGAGGAGCATTTGATAAACTAGATAACTCAACAGCATTTGCGATCTCAGTAGTTATTCATATTAGTTAGCATTTTCAATGGCGTTTCACTTTCATTTTCAATCAGTTAGTTAATTAAATTTATTTGGAGAAAGCTCAGCTGGCAAAAGCTGAATTGCATAAACTTGGTTTCCACAGCTAACTTGTAAAAAGTAGAAAGGCAATATAGGGGAAGCAGTTGATGAATCTGAATTCCGTCTCAATTGTAAAATCTCTCTCTCGAAATGAATAGTAAAATTCATTCCTTTTTTGTTCTACTTTCCTTGAGTTGAATTTTGAGATTTTCACTACCATTCACATCATACCTTTATGTTACAATTTTTTTTTTTTTAATGATCCACAATTGAATTTACGAAGATGAGTGGTGAGTTGGTGATTCTATATGAAGGGAGAAAGCTGGGGATATAAAGATTATGCCATTTCTACATGGAGAACGAGAGACAAATAGAAAGACAAAGTCTTTAAGTGGAACCTCCAAAAAATTAACTAAATTAGCCATACTAGTGCTTAAAGCGTCAATCTACCTAAATTTACTTTGGAAGTGCTATGATAGTATCGCTAGCCATTAATATTAATGCTTAACACACACTCCCTCAAAAATATCCAGGTTTAGTTTGTTAGTTATCACTCATTATTAAGATAAAATTACCATAATGAATTGTTATTTTGATTCTTGAGTATATATGAATAATTATCATCTGGGTATTTTGAAACTTCAGTAAAGTGACATCTTAGGAAACCTTTCTTTTATATTGTAAGAAAATTGTTGATAATAAGATAATCACAAGATAGTGAGATAATTGTTGATTTATCAATGGTAGCAATTAGGCAAATCTAATTTTGAAAGTTTCAAAACAATAATATCGTACGTTGATGACGCTTTAGTATAATAGAAAGAAAGTGGCTGTATCCGGAAATTTTACAAAATGATGAGCCTCCTACTCCAGCCCAAAAAGGAGAAGCATGTCTTCATGATGGAATTAGATCAATCTTGAAATCCTCGTGCTTTTGAGCAGCCAAACTGAAACTTGTGAGTTTTCATTCTTCCATTCAACGCAAGCGCCAAGACATCATACTCCTCCACGTACCAGAGATCAGAAACTATTGCCTGGATAATTAAAAAGGAGAAGGCAAGCCAATTACCCATGGAAGATTTTCTGTAGGAAAATTGTATGCAGATTAATGTTGGGAGAGGTGAAAGGAGAATCCAGTCAAAAGCTTATCGAAATAGATCGCCATGATGAGCATGTTCTCACAAACTTAATCTCAGTAAAACGGAACCAAGGGAGTGGCAATGTTTTGAAGGACATGATAGCAATATACCATCAAAGCTTAAGCAAAAGAGCATGAAAATAGTTGTTCCCAAAAAAATTTTGTACTAGCAGAATTTTAAATAAATAATAATAAAATTAAGAGTTTTTTTACTCCAAAACATGTTCAGCCACACCCCAATTTTATAAACAAAAATATCACAGAAAATTGCTACCAGTGCCATTTGAAGCAACAGTCCAATCTTGTTTTTTCACACTATTCGTATAGATTAAAATTTAGCATTATTGAATTCAAAGATAGAAAAATCTGACTCAATCTTCTCATAGATGCCATGTTTGTCAAAACTGAGGAATGAAATCTCATACTAACTAATACAAGTCATAACTTGGATAATCAGGCAAATTATTACCTGGAAGCCACGTAGTTGGCCATTAAGTTTAGTTACAAGATCGTGGAGAAATTGAAGCCCAGAGATTTTGTTCTCCTGCACAAGAAACAACCAAATCAATAATTGCATAGCAATCTCGACTTTTATAGAAACCAATAATGAACCGATCTGGTTTTCCATTCAAGTCCGACTGACTATTTCAAGAAAAATTCTGGTTGTACCAAGTATTTTACTGGTTTGCATCTTAGCCATTGTACTGTTTGCATGTCCTTTTATTTCTTGAAAATTGAAAGAAGAGCATGTACTCAGTATAACTGTTTATATGTGGTTCTCTAGCAACACTCAGAAGTTGCACATAAGTGCACTGTTCTATGATATTGTTATGAATATGAAAATGGAAAAGCATTCTGATGTTGGATATTTTCCATGAAAACTTTCAGATTTTAACTAACATAATACACTGAGCAAATGCATCCACACATCTGTACGCAGGAAGCTTCCAGTTCCAGAACAGAGCATGTGCCGCAACCTGCAATTCAGGTTAAAAATGAAATGCACAGACTTGTACGTGGTCACTCGATAGTATGGGTTACTCAGACCAGTTCCAATTGGGTCAGATACTCATCTTCCCTAACTACTGGCAGATACAGTAGCTCCCATAACAAAGGAGTTCACCACTGTTTAATAAACAAAACCACATGCAGCAGTTTAAGATGCATTATGCGGGCACTACCTTGGGCAACATGGTAGGGTGCCCGAGAAGCCTTGCAAGTGTTGTGTGGAGAATAACAGCATCATACTGTAGACAATAGCGAGTGTGAGATCAGATTCATTAATAACCAGACTACCCAATGCCAGACATCTCAAACACTTAAACAAGAAATTCGAGGACAACACAGAGTCAGCAATTAGGCAGAAATGTATTTTTGAAAAATTATTTAATAACTGTTACATGAAGGTGATGCGAACAATTATGCAATAGCACAGAAGGTTCCTTTTGTCAGAAGAGTTGATGCAATTATTCTAGTAAACAAACTTCACTTAATGGTAAAGAGAAAAAAAAAAAAAAAAAAGAAATCGTACAATAGAAGTTATTAAAACTCCTGGAACCCTAAATCTACAACAGATTGTATATATTGGCATTAATTCTCATGTGGAAGAAATCAAAATCAGCCCATACAAGTTGTTTTTCTGGCGCATGTGGAAGAGCCGTTCTCAATCTATCACGAAGGACCACAGGATCTATGCCGGAGCCTACCTGCAGATGAAAAACATTATATTAAAACCATCACAACGAAAATTGACATCTATGTTTTCCACTTGAAATTTTATGCCAAGTTATTCACACTAGTACAATTCACACTAATACCTTGAAATCATCCTTGCAATGTTTACCAGTTAAAAAAAATAGAAACAAAAAGAGTAGAACAATATACACTAAGCGAAGAGGTACAAAGTTGTTGTATAAAGCTACTGTTCATTAGACATTGTGTAACAAGCATAATAGAATGATTGTTCAAAAGACATCAGAATAGGTATTGCTTAATAATCTCAGTCCATTAATCTCAGACCAAATATAGAATGACCTAATGTCAATTGTAAGAAGGCAATTTTTCTAACTTGACATCTTCCATTAAGCAACATGAAATATATCCTAACCTGTTTATGTGTTGTTGCTATTATGCAGCAACAGCACTAAGATCACTTGGGGTCTTGTGAGTAGATCAACAGCTATCACTCAGAATTAAGAATAGAAAATAATCTAGAATACTAGCACAACTATATAGCATCTCATAAACCAGCATCTGAGTTTCACAGTTGACGTGTTAGCAAGATTAATTCAGATGTTTCAGTTTACCAAAAGGCATCTCAGTTGTCCTTAGCCCTCTATAACTATCTACAAGCTGGATGCAGTACTTCACAACCAGTATGTGTTTGTGCATGTGTGCGCACTTGCACGCGTGAGAGAGAGAAGGGGAACAGGGGCGAGAGAGAGAGAGAGAGAGAGAGAGAGAGAGAGAGAGAGGATTGTTGGAGATAGGGAAGGAAAAACCTGCCAACAACCTAGAAGCACACCAGTCGAAGTCAAGATTATTCGATCCAAGGAAATTCTTAATGGGGAGAGACCCTCTGCAACAGCTTTAACGGCATTTACCTCAGCTTCAATCTGAAATTCAAATGAGGCATCAGGTATCATTTAATTAGAAGGCAAAGGTATATAATTTGAGTCTACTGTGATAATCACCTCTGCTTCTGTGGCAGGAACTCCTTGAATCTGATGCGAAGCATGAAACATGCTTAAATGATACAGACTAGAGTTCTGAAACCAGATTGCTAACCAAGACACAAATAAAAACATATGTAATTCAAAAGCTTTCCACAAGTAGCTCACGCTATAAAATATTATGCACAAGATATAACCAAAGGAAAACCATGTTTGTGCTGCGTGGTTGATACAAACAGAAGAGAGCTCACCTTTATCAAAATATGGCAAAAGTATATCCTTCACAGCTTCCCTAGAATAAGAATAAGAAAACATGTACTTTTAGCTTGCAACTCTAACAATGTATAAATAAAATGCAATATGATAACAAATGAAATGGAAAATTCAGACCATGAGATATTATAGGTGAGACTAGCTTACGGAAAATCTACACATTGCAATGATAAGGAAAAGATGCACGCATGGAAGATTAGTATAAATTTTGTAGCTTCATTTCCCTGTTTGATTTTAAAAACTACATTCTCAGATTTCTAGAGGAGAAACACAATCCTTCAACCCCAAAAGGTTCTAGAACATGAAATTGCACAAAAAAATGCCAGTAGTGGTAACCATATTACATCCAAGTATGGATTTCTATACTACCACAAAGATAAGTTGCAAAGCAGATCTATTAACCAAGATGAGTGCAAGATCCAAATAAGACAATGGTGACTTGTTCTGATGCATATGTTTCATTTCCAAGGCTAATTACAGTTTTGTCCACTATTATTTTGGAGTAAAGGCCAATTTGGTTACTCAAATTTTGCACAAAACATCTCTAGTCTCTTATCTTCCCCATTTGGACTTATTAAGAACTTGGACTTCCATCTCGGAACTTGGACTTCCATCTCAAACCAATTAACAATCAATGGAGTGACCTAGGATCTCATTAGATAGTCTAGCATCACTTGAGAAACTGATGTGAGATCGTTACTTTAACAGCCCATCTCGCACAACCAACGTGGGATAGTTATACTTTAACAATTCTAGAAATCTAAAATGTCAAGCCCAGTGCACATGGTTAGTTTAACACCCCATCTCACACAATTGGCACAGGATAGTTATACTCTAACACCCCCAGAGTTCTATAATACCAAGCCTGGTGCACAGAAAAATGATAGTCAGGTGTGGATGAGCCTTATATACCAAGCCCAGCTTTAATACCATATTAAGAACAGGACTTCCATAACAAAACCGATTGGCAAAGCATGGAGCAACAAGAATCTTATTATGTAGTATAGCATGAATCAAGAAACCAACATGGGATAGTTATACTTTAACACCTCACCTCACACAACGGATGTGAGATAGTTTTAACAGGACTCGTAGACATGCCATGAAAATTAGCCATATTTCAGTTGGAAAAAGACCACCTCAACAGCTTGTGGATGCTAACTCTAAAACTTGGAGGGAAATAATCAACTTATCATTCCATTTTCTAGCATTTTTTGTCTTCATCTTTCTCACTGCAATTGCAGTCAAGAACATATCAAAATTGAGATTCAAAAGAAATCCAATGACTTCCACAATATTATGTCATTCCGGTAAAAGAGAAGAATTGAGGACATCATGGACTAACTAGAATCATGGAAGTAGAAACTAAACATCAAATCAACTTTAGATTATCCTCTGTGTGAGAAATACAGAAAAATGGCTTCTTAAATTTCCCCAATTACATCTGCCGAAAGTGGGGAAACATCAGAAAATTCTGAGGTCCATACAGTTCATTTCACTCAAAAAGCAGAAGCTATTGTCATCGTTTTTGTTGATCCCTACTGTTAGTAATTAGCCAATTTCCATTAGTTTCTTATTTGGGTCAAGATGTATACGAGAGTCCAAATTTACTCTACAAAATTTGATAAGCCAAATTAGTAAAAGAAGAAATTCATCTAATGTTCAACTGCTTTCTTGACCCTTTAGCAGAGATCATGTGAGACATGGCAGTTATCCTTTTTTCTTCACCAAGCACTTCCATCATGCTTATCCGTAGATAAAAGGATAAATTATTTCTTCTGCTGCATGGTAAGGGAGTGCTAATGAGTAAACTCTTATTTCTTCGGCTATGTAATGGGGAGGGGAGTGAGGTTCAAAAAAGCATCAATAAAGGCAGGAACAAATTGCATATAACTACCTCATTGCTTGCCTGTTACCTCAAATTTTTTATCAGCCACAGAATAAATTTACCTTGATGTCTAATTCTCCCTGACTTCAAGTATGACTTAACAAGAAGTGCTAATATGATAATATGATTAAGATTATAAGCTATGCATCCTTCATTTTTCATGTTTTTTCGGAGCATTCTAAACACACAAAGCTGATAGGCTACTTTAACTTACTTTTGAAGCAGTCTTCTTAAAGATACTGAAGATCTCTATTTTTTCCAACATATTTTACGAGCAACCAAGTGAATTAATAGACAGCCAAAAGGGCGGTTCCACCACAGTTGAGAAAATCCCATCTTTATGTCTATATGCATAGAATATATACTTCCAAATTATAACATTAACATGCAAAATATGAAAAATCATCTCTAATAATTACTTTTGCTTGAATTTCCAATACTAAATGTCCTTCTCAACTTTTAATCTCAAATCTAATAAGATAGAGAAAACAAGAATTTCAAATCTAAGAGACATAGTAATAGCAAACATGTAGAACAAAAAGACATCAACTACTTACGCGATAGGAACAGAGTACTGAGGACTCATATACAAAACATTTGTCCTCACAGGAGGATTTGCAGCCTGCATAGACAAGCAAAAAAGTACGGTTCTACACCAAGGAAAAAAAATGAACAAAAATGCATGAAATCCGAGAATCATACAATTTATTCAGGCATTATACCCTAAGGACAGGTGTCACAGCTCCATCTTTTACTGTAAAAAGATCTGACATAGACAATGACTGCGAAGTTTCACCATACTTGAGAAATGCAGCTCCATTCTCATCCAAATCCCTTGACAAGTTATCATACAATTTCTTTCTTCGTTCTTCATTTGTGATTGGTGATCCTGACGCACAGATATCCATGATCCCAATTTATTTTGATATCTAAATGAATGTGTTTGTCTATGTGGGAAAATTTGCAAAATGAATAGAGGCACTAAGAGAAATAATACAGCCAGAGCAGGGTACAACTTTTACTGCATGAAGTACAACATATCAAAAGGAAGTCTATCATTCATGTTTTCTAAAACACAATCTGAGAATAGATTATAATCCCACAGCTCTTTGTAGATTCTAGACCAAATAATCATTAATTCTCCCCTTTTCCTCTCCTCAAAGTTGCCATTTTTTCTCTTCCCCTTTAAAACTTCCCAAAATCAGCTCAGTTAATAGCACCCCCATCAAATCATCCCAGCACAATATCTAATAACTATGCAATAATCCTATTAAAGATTGCAATAAAGGGTTCCTAAAACAACAAAAAAATATACCATCCAAGCATGGAAATCTGAAATCAATGGCTAACAAAAAAAGGTTTAATAACAGCAGATTAAAAGATCAATTAATACAAAGTTTACTACAAATAATTACCAGTGGAAGAGGGAGTTGAATTATGCAGAGCCATTT
Source organism: Mitragyna speciosa (assembly GCA_024721245.1). Lineage (NCBI taxonomy): Eukaryota > Viridiplantae > Streptophyta > Magnoliopsida > Gentianales > Rubiaceae > Mitragyna > Mitragyna speciosa. The sequence continues at coordinate 22,948,108 of CM045566.1, read as the reverse complement.
GAAAAAGAACTAAAAAAAGTCAGAGCAGAAATTAACCAAATTAATAAAGGGGCTAACTTTGAGCTAGCCCACCATTTTCTCACCCTAGGCATGGTTGGCACTTGGCATCTTGGTGAAAATAATTTTGCTGCATTAATTCATTCTTGTTTCCTTTATATATATATATATATATATATATATATATATATATATATATATATATATATATATAGGCTTTCTTCCCCCTTTTTCCCTGCAACTGAACGAGCTAATCAGCCGAGGAGTGCCCTCAGTGCTGTTTCGAATCAGGTTTTTTTTATGGTGACTGATAATCAACCTTGTTTGTTTTAGTAAATGCTTTTCGTTTATGTTTAGAGCAATCAATTATCCACAAAAGAAAAAGAAAAAAAAAAGAAATAAGGGGTGTTTGGTTTAAAGGAATTAAAGAAGGGAATGGGTATCATAAGTAATACTTCCTCTGTTCTATTTGATAGACTTGTTTTTCTCTTTCTTCCGTTTCAAATTATAGTCCATCTTTCATTTGAATAATGAATTAATTTTCACCTTCTCTAAAATGCCCCTATTTAATTACTTTGTTATAAGTGAGAGGCACATAGCAAACCGTGTATTCACATATCAAATAGAATTAATGTGACTTATGGTATAATTTTTTATTTTGTATTTAATGTAAATGTTTTATTATGAATATAAGGGTATTTGAGGAACATCATAGATTAATTTATTCTTTCAATAGAGTTAACTAATTTTTCTTAAATTGTGTGAAAAAAACTATAAGCCTATCAAAATGGGACAGAGGGAGTAACACTCATTGTTGATGTTTGTAAAAAACTATCACTATCGTTCAATGAGAAGGATAGTGATTAATTGTGGTGTTAATGATTCCTCTCAAAATACTATTCTATCAAACCCATTAACTCTTATGATTAACAGCAAAAATACACCCATTAAAAAAACACATATCTTTTGAGTTATCCACCCTCTAATATACTATTCCTCTCTCTCTCTCTCTCTCTCTCTCTCTCTCTCTCTCTCTCTCTCTCTCTCTCTCTCTCTCTCTCTCTCTCTCTCTTTGTTTTGTCTTTTGATTTTGAATATCTTTTATTAGTACTTTATAAATTTTTTTATAAAAATTCTTTTTTAAAGTTATCGTTTGCATAAAACTCAAATTAGAGTATGACTATATTAGAAATTGAAAATGACTTTTTAGAAATTTTCTTTAAAATGATACAAAATAAGAAATCTAAAAAATATGTATATTATAAATAAAAGATTTAAAAATTTTAAAATTTACTTGAAAGTCATTTCAGTAAACCAAACAAAGTATTTTTGTAATGATACCTATTTCATTATTAAACCAAACATGTTAGAGGAGATTATGAAAACCATATTCATAGTAAAGTTAATAATACACATAGTGATAATGATTGATTAATTTAAACCAAATGACCCTTAAACTGTGACAGTGAGAATCAATGAACCTCATCTACGTTATCTAAGAAAAGAATTTGAATCCTTGTGTCAGCGAGCAATATGTAAGTCACTAATAATATGTCAATTGCTTACTTTAGACTTTGAAACAAAGTAATCTCCCATTCATTTAAAATTTTCCCACCAATAAGAAAGAAAAATTTTGTTGAATTGAAATCTATAATAAACTCTCAATAGTAACTGTGTCATTTCATTGAAATTTCAATTCAATTACTGATTGCATCCCTCTTTTTGTTTTTTTTTTGGTCAATTACCCAAAGCTCATTGTGTGAAGGAATTAATGCATAAGTTTCATTTTTATTCACATGAGTTTCATTACTTTTTTCTTCTTTTACGTTACCATGAAATACAGTAGCTTCCCCTTTTTTAAAACTTTTTCCTAACAAAAAAAAAATGAAAAGAAATTTTTTGTTGAAATGATTCATAAACTCTCGTAATTTTTTTGACATTATAAGTTTAAAATTTATCATTTTAGACAAACAGAGTAATGGTAATATGATATTTGTTTTATGCTAATAAATATTTTTGGACTTTGCACAGAAAGTTAAATAGTAAAGAATGGAAAGAAAAAGAAAAAGATGACATAGAGACCTCTCTTATGTACGATTTGATGTTTTTGCTTTGTACTTTGGATGTTTGGTGATATGTTGAAATAAATTGCAAGCATGATGAATTAATCTACATATCTGACTTGTGAAGTTGCGTAGGGAACAAAACATTTTTAGTGTGATTATGTATGTATGTGTATGTATTTGAGCACCTGACTCCAAGGATTTTATGAAAAGAAACTATATGATGATTATAGAATATTAGATTTAAAAATAAAATATTGTGATTTAATAATCTCCTTCCATTAACAACTTCAATGTCTTCAAAGGTTAAGGTTTTTCTCATTTCTTTCATTGTTCTTTCTATCTATATTCCTATTAACTAATTATTTTTGTTGTTGAATTTTGGTGACTACAAATATTTATTTTGTTTATGTTTCCATTAGCTTGTTGCAAATTTTGGAGTAAGTGTCTAGTATATTGCAAGACTTGACACTTGTTTGCTTGTTATAGAAAGAAACTCTTCAATTATTTTAAAGCTACATTCTGGACATGTCTGCAATACATTCACTAAAAACAAGTACAAGTGTCTTCGGTAGTTTCGGGGATGAAAAACTAGATAATAGAAAATAGAGAAACCTACTTATTGAATGATAGGTTAACCTTGTACAAATTAGCCGTTAATAAACAAAACTTAGTACTAACTGAATTGATGTTAAATCCCAACAGTGTTGGAAGGTGTACAAACTTTTCTAGTTGGAGTCCAACAAACCTTAACAAACAAAATTCAAATAAACCACAAGTGGTTGAAAGATGGCGTTGGAAAGTGAGAAATAAGATAAAGTTAAATGGTTGACAATGTTTCATCTATATCCTTGCAAAGCTCTGATCGTGTTTGAGAAAAAAAATCATGTAAGTCTCATTACAGTGGTAAAGCAAGTTGGTAAGATGGATTTGTTGTTAAAGTATTATGTAACTTATGTGATCATATGCATTTTGTTTCAATATTGCACAGGTATAAAAGCAAATAGTGTACTGCTAAAGATAACATAGAAAAGCAAATGAAATGTTTCTAGATGACCGATGATGAAGAGGAGCACAACATAAAAGTTGGGATATGATTAATAAAGCATGGGACAAACAACGGTAGAGATAAAAAAAGACTGCACCATATGTGTGGAATGAGTTGTCTACAAACTTTAGATGAAATGATAAGGAGTTTAGTCAATGTATGGTAGAGTTTACAAAGTTGGATTTAGTTAAATAATTTTGCAAACAATACATCCGAATAGGCCATAACAAAGACCACATGGTAGACCTATACTTTCAAGTGTCATGCATGAGCATCTCATCTCCATAGTTATTAGGTTCAAATAAACTCTCCACTTCGACTTTGGTTTTCCATAATTGTTTAGTAAGTATACACTCTTATTACCAATAACACCAAATTTGAAAGGATTGAATAAACTAGAGCATGACAACTCTTCTCTCACCATTAAGAATATTCTTCAGGTGTAGGCTTCCATTGCATGTCTTTCTAAACACTGAATTTAATTTTCATCACCATGATATTCATTGCATGTCTTTCTAAATATTTCTTCTTGGTGACACAAACATGATATTCCCAAATCAAAGGCCCGCATGAATTCATACAATCTCATTTTCTCCTTTAAGTGAATTTTTAGCACATCATTCATTTTTTCACATCTTGGGTGCTCATCATCCCAATAAAGAAGTGTCCCATTAGAAATGCATTCAACCACCAATATTGTTGGCCCAAACAATAATGCAACCAATATAACAATGAATAATCTTGCAATAATAAAGATTAAGATAAAAAAAATATAATGCTCAAAATAAAAAACAAGAAGAAAAAGTAAAGTAAAGAAAGAGTATACCGGAATTTTTATAATGGTTCGGCACCAAATCAGTACCTACATCTACTCTTAAGCTCTTTCAGTTGGAGTTTGAATCCACTAAATGCTTCTTCAATTGTTAGTGAAGCAAACAAACTTGTATATGTGGGAGGATCACTTTTGCTTTCTTTTCTCAGCTCTAGTTGACCCAAAATTTTCACTTTGGTCACACTAAATTTTACCAAGACAAGCCAAGAGTTTTACTACACTCTCAACCCCCACACTATGCTACGATTGAATACTTCTAATCACCCAATTAAAAAGAATACAAAACCCCAACTATCAACCTCACTAAGAACTATAGTCCATCTCAAACAAGAGTATTTTCACTCTAAATCACTTGTAAACTTAATAGGCAAAAGTCTTTTTTTATTTTTATACATTTTGGTGTATATAATGGTGAGAAAACAACTAAAAAATGCCCTATGACAGTCAAGTTGAGAATTCTGCTAAAACTAGCTGTTAGACAGTAAATTCAAAATCCGGATGTTCGGTTACTATTCATCCAGACGTCCGCATGAGTAATTCAAACATCCGCATCAAGTCCGATTACTCGTCCGCATACATTCTACTCAAAGTTCTTGTTCATACGGACGCATCATCCATACTGTTCATGATTATTGTTTATCTGAATGCAGTTACTATTCATGCAGACTTCTGGTTATTGTTCATCTAGATTTCCGCATCCCAAGTCCGCATTACAATTTCTTGTGATTTCTTCCTCTTTTTGATTCTTTTTTATACTCAAATACATTTACTGCAAAAATAGCTTAAATGAACATTAGATTATTTCATCATTTGTTCGTTAATCATCAAAATTAGATGATTTATGACTATGAGGTCTTCGATCTCTCCCTTTTTGATGATGACAAATTAAATAATGAGAAGTGGGGTTAAAGTAATTATAGACAACAAAAAACTCCCACTTGATACGTGTCTAAGTGATTCATGATGTATTTTGGGCTATCTCCAAGTATGTGTGCAAGAAAGTATACCTCAATACATTACCCTTATTATTTCATATTTTTTCTCCCTTTTGGTATCATCAAAATTAGATTTGTGAGGTGTAAAAAATATGACAATCAATGCTCCCTCTCAACAAATGCATATATCATTTTGGATATGAAAATACTATTTTACTTTGAAAAAGCATGTGCTCTTCCTCTCAATATAATTGGTTTAATAACACAAAACTCAATTTTAAATTTCTCCCCCTAAATATAAGCATTTTTCAAAATTTATTAGAAAATTCAAAGAAAATTTATTTTTGTATTGCCTTTGAAACACAAATTAGGAGAGACAAATTTGAAGAAAAACTCGTATTTGAAAAGACCTACTCTTTCTTTTGTGGCATAGCAAGAATTGGTAAGGTAGTAAAATGGAGTCATAAAAAATTGGAGTTTTGCTCTCCTCAACAAATAGACATCAATAAAATGGGAATATTGCTCCCTACATCATATAAACACAATAATGAAAAAAAATACAATCACATTTTCATCACATACTCATATTATCATCAAATATGTCCAAATGCAAAAATTATGATTCTAAAAGCATGCACCACAAATTTTTTTTGTTGGAAAATTCATCCAAGTGCAATTCCTAAACTAAATCACATTATCATGCACATTACATAAGTAACACTAAAAATTTCAAGATACACAAGTGTCTAAAGCTTTACAAAAATCATCATTCATTTTAAGCTTCATTATTTGTACTAATCAGAGATTTAAGAAAATCATTTTTAGCAAGTATATTCAAATGTAATATTCAATTATTACATATTCATGCATGTTCAAAACATGTAAGTGCTCATAAAACACTTTTTTGACTTATTCACATAAATAAAATTTTCAATCATATTACTAAATGGCGTATTCATACAACTAGATTTATCACACAAAAAGCATCATTTTTTAAATAAGTAATAAAGAGAATAATCAACTAGCTTATTTCTTACTCAATGTTATCCATGTACTATCTTCATTTCTTTGTTTTGATTGTCAATCCTACATGAATGAGAGACAATTTTTGGTGCCTATGTCGTTTTGGGTTCAAAGGAGTTAGCAACACCTTTCTCTAACCAAATGACTTTCATGTCTAACTTGATATTCCTTTTAACATTACATTCTCTATGCATGTAGCCAAATTGATGACAATAAAAGTAAGTAATATTGGAATTTTGAAAAAAAGTGGGTTTAATAAAACAAATCCCTTCTTTTCTAAAATTTGTGAATCTTTTGGAAACAAAAGTATTACAAACCTTTTTCTTTTCAAAAACTTTTTGTTTTTCATTTTCAAGAAAATCACTAAGATTATCTATTCTTTTTCTCAATAAAAATTGCTCCTCTTTAATTTTTTTATAAAATTTGGATTTTTCATCCAATTTACTTTTCAAGTCATCATTTTTGCAATAAAATTTAATTTTGTTTTAGAAAGCTTCATTTTCCTCTTTCAAAACTTTGTTTTTATGTAAAAGCTTTGAATTTTCTTTCATCAAGGAATTGATTTTGACTACTAATTCTTTATGTTTGGCAAAAGATTTTTTTTTCAAATTATCATATAATTTTAAAACAAAGATATCAAAATCATCATCATAATAATCATTATTATTATCATTATGAAATGAGTGGCTATATGATATCTCATTATCCTCAATGGCTATGAAAATAATTCTTTCTGATTCACAATGTTCATCAACATCTCCATTTGAATTGCAATCATACCATGTAGTATGAAAATTATTGAAGACTTGTTCTTTGTCTCCTCTAGTTTCCTCCATTTGAACTTTTTGTTCATCTTCATTTTCATGTACATCTTCTAATTTATCCCATATCTCCTTTGCCGTCTTGCATCCCTATATCTTATTAAAAATCATCATCACTCAAAGCATTATATAGAATATTAATGGCTTTAGCATTTAAAGAAAGATTTACTTTATCTTGTATACTAAATTCACTTCTAGTCCTTTGTCTTATAGCACCCAATTTTTCATCAAAAATAGTAGTCTCAAAAGGACCTTCATTAACTACATGTCATAATTCAAATATCTAACGATTTCAAAAATATTTGCATGTGCTCCCTCCATCTATGTAATTTATATTATTAAGTATGGGAGGTCTATCTAATGATTGTCTCTATACAAATATAGCATGATTGGTTATCATCTTTACTCCCTAGCGGTTAAGCTATCTACCGGAGACCAAGCTCTGATATCAATTGTTAACCTAAAAAATAATGCAACCAATATAACAATGAATAATCTTGCAATGATAAAGATCAAAATAAACAAATATAATGCTCAAAATAAAAAACAAGAAGAAAAAGTAAAGTAAAGAAAGAGTACACCGGAATTTTTATAGTGGTTTGGCACTAAACCGGTATCTATATCCATTCCCAAGCTCTTCCACTTGGAGTTTGAATCCACTAAATGCTTCTTCAATTGTTGATGAAGCAAACCAACTTGTACATAAGGGAAGATCACTCTCGCTCTCTTTTTCTATCTCTAGTTGACCCAAAGTTCCTACTTTGGTCACACTAAATACTATCAAGACAAGTCAAGAGTTTTACAACACTCTAAATCCCCACACTATGCTACAATTAAATGCTTCCAATTACCTAATTGAAAAGCACACAAAATCCCACCTTTTCAACCTCCCCAAAAACTACAAGTTCACCCCAAACAGGAGTATTTTCACTCTTAATCATTTGCAAACTTAGTAGGCAAAAGTCTTTTGTTATTTCTATAAATTTTGATACATATAGGGGTGAAAAAATAGCTAGAAAATGGCCTCTAGCAATCAAATTCAGAATTCTATCAAAACTAACCATTAGACAGTAAATTCAAGATCCGGACATCAAGTCCAGTTGCTCGTCTGCATACATTCTGCCCAAAGTTATTATTCGTCAGGACGCGTCATCCGGATGAGGTTACTGTTCAACTGGACGCGATTACCGTTGATCTGGTATTGTTCATGGTTAATGTTCATCCGAATGCGGTTACTGTTTATGCGGACTTCCGATTACTATTCATTTAGACTTTCACATCCCAAGTCCGCATCAAAATATCTTGTGAGTTCTTCATCTTTTTTATTTCTTTTGATGGCCAAACACTTTTGCTACAAGAATAGTTTAAATGAATATTATATTATTTCATCATTTGTTTGTTAATTATCAAAACTAGATAATTTAGGACTATAAGGTCTTCAAATATCTTTGACGAGAAGCCATTTTCACCAATTCATTGTCTTGTAACCCAAACTCTTTTACTGATTTTCCCTATAAATCTACAAATTGCTCCTCTAATATATTACTATACATGCATTCGTACAAGCCTACTAAAAATTTTTTACACTTCATATTGCTCATTGTGTTTCTCCGAAAATGCTAGCAACATAATCAATGCTTAGGTTCGAGAATAATCTTCTTTATTGCTTTCCACAGTGCCCCATCCTATCAATTACAACTGCATTTGGCTTTTTTCCATCCATTACATCAATAAAAGTTTCCAAAACCCATTCATAAGTTTCACTAGTCTCCTTAGGTACCAAACAAGCGCAAAAATCATAGTTTGAAAATGGTTGTTCACGCTGGTCATTACGACCAATAGCTTTCCATACTCACGTCTTATAAGTTGAGTAAAAAATGTACATATCCAGAGCAATGGTAATCATCTCGTGACCTTAAATCTGTCCAAAATAAAGTGCATAAACGTCTTTCCTCATCAAGTTTGTACCTGTAAAAGAACATAGAATCGTTTACTTTCTTTCCAACTAGGAATGCAATTGCACTTTCTACATCCCCATCTACAATTTCTTTTTCCCTTTCCTTGTTCATTTTGTTGTAAAAATTCCTCATCAAGAATTTGATGTTCTCGTAACCTCTAGCTTTGAACACAAAAAATTTCATGATTTGGCTAGTCCTAACCCCAACCTGCCGCATGGTTTTTGCTGGAGCATAATCGGCTTCCGATACTTTTCGATGTGATCTCATAAATAGGATACTTGACTTGTTTGCAAGGCTATAAACAAACCAAACTATTCACGAACACAACTCGACTTAGCTCATGAAGGCTCGAGTTTAGTTCGTTCATATAACTAAATAAGCCAAACTCGAATACACAGTTAAGCTCATTTATTAAATGAACGAACACGAGCTCCATTCGTGAATGCTAGTTTGTGTTTGCAAACAGTAAGGACAGCAATGTCATTTCACCTTATATAGGTTATTTCCAGTCACCGACTTTACCTAATTCATAACTCATGAGTGCCATTCCCAGTTCATCTTCCCTTCCCACTAGGCACCACCACTTAGCTAGTCACCATCACCTTAAGCTACCATCAGTCACCTCCAACAGCCATAAACCATTGCGGGTCACCTTGAACAACCATAAGCCACCACCATTTAGCAAATCTTCTCCTCTAAACCATTACCACTGTCGCCCCTCTCTTTGTCCGTCAAGCCGCTACCTATTGCATCTTCAAACTACCAGATCCACCTACAATTGGAAAGTTTTCTTGCTTGAATGTCTGGTTTAGTAGGACTCTTTCTTATCCATAGGAACAATTTGAATGCTTTTCTTCTTTCCATTTTTTAAGTAAGTTGGGTCATATGTACATAAATGGATTGTTAACATGAGTTTCTTGTAATTAAATTTAAACACGTTATTTTTAGATTAGTTAACTTGAATGGCAAAATGGCCATAATGTATATATTTTATGTGTTTTTAGTCTCAAAGTCTAGGGAACCTTTTTTCTTAGCAGTAGTATAATTTTTTCCCATTTTTGAATTAGGTCTAACACTTACATTGGTAAAGGAACAGTTGTAAAATTCTAGGAGTAATTTTTTAGGATTACCATTGATGTTTTTATCTCTTCTTTGATTTTTTGCTTCTTTTTCAATTTGTAGCAATTTCCTATCAGGTTTGGATATTTAAATGTTTCAAATGCCATTAGCAAAATTTGATCTTAGTGATACAAATTCCAAAAGTCATGAGATAATTATCATTTAAGATTTATTTTACAAATAAATATGTGTTGCCCCAAAAACCTCCAAACAGGACACATTTTTATTTTTTCCCTTAATTTCCCTTTTTCCTTTTCTTTGATCCTTTGTGACCATTTGAGATTGAAGATATTTTGCGATGACAAATCTTATGTGGAGAGCCACATGTAAAATAGTATAAAATAGTGGACATTATTGGATGATACTTCCCTATTCCTTGGTATACAAAGAAGTGGGTCATGCAGGCTCCAACTAGACATAATCTGAGTTGTTGTTTACTAAGGTTGGATTGGATTTATTGAATTCTTGATCGTGAATAGAGTTTGCAGAGGCATTGCCCATGGTTTTGGAGCACTTCTATTTCTTTTTTTTGTTTTTTTACTACGGCCCACAATTTTGAAGGAATTCATCAAGCTGTGGATATTACATATATGGTCTCCCAGAGGAGATCAGGATATAAGGCAATGCTAATGCTTCGTGAATTGTTGCCATTTAGTATGTTTATTGCTTATGGTATTCCAAGTGTCACATCTTTGAGCTGTTGATGGTTATTTGTTGTCCTCTTCTTTTTTATGGCTTTCTTTAGTCTTGCAAAAAGTATATTTCTTTATTGTATCTTCTCAGTCTTTGAATTTGCAAATATCACTACAATGTTGCAGACTAATGACGAAAACTTAGCAGCAAGATCAGCACAGGGAGTAGCAGCAATTCAATTGTTGTTTAAGACTTGTTTAAGATTTGTTTGTCTTAAGACTTGTGATAACTTGGTATTCAAATATGGTGATTGTGATGTTTAGTTATATTCGATACTATGACAAATGATTGTGAAAATCTAGTGATGCTTCTATGTTTGTAGCATTAGTGATTCTAAATTTATGATACTTGCTTATCAGTTATTATTGTGTTAATTTTATTAGGAAGTAATTAAATTTTATTTAATTGGAATAGGTGCACTAAAATACAGGTTAATTGAGCTCTATCAAGCTTGTTTAAGTTAAACGAACCGAGCTTGAACGAGCTCATTTGAGCTCAGTTCATTTACATTAAATGAGCTAAACCCGAGTTTGAGCTTGAGCTATCCCTTTTATTAAACGAGCGGAGTTCGAACACACATTTTGACTCGTTTAATAAATGAGTGAGCTCAAGCTCGTTCGTTTATTAAACAAACTTGAGTTCGAACTGGAGATACCCGACTCGACTCAGCTCTTTTATAACTTTACTTGTTTGCCATCTTATGATTGTGTTTTTGGTTGAATGCAGCCACCATTTAGTGTTCCCTTTCTGACACTAATTTTATCCGAAACAATGCTTTGTACCCTGTTCTTGTAGCTACTTTAGGTTGTCTTTTTCTATTTTCGAGCACACCCATTTTTTAGTCTATTTTGAAATCACTTTTTCGAATGCTAAATCCAACTGCCTGTACATAAGTAATGTAGAATAGCTTAGCGTCATTTTATGATGATATGTCAACTACAAGCTAATTGATTAGAATATTTGCCAAAAAAAAAAAAACTCTTCGAATTGTGTAGTTGGTGCACGGTTTGTGTACCATTTTATACTCAATGTGCTTCTGAAGCACGTCGAGCTATTTTTTTTTAAATTTAAGCACGACGTGCTTGTTGAGCATGTCAAGCTCGACGTGCTTAGCAAGCACGTCGAGCTCAGGTTGGTCAGCTGGTCAGGCTGACCAGCCTGACATGCCTGGCACGATGTGCTTGGCAAGCACGTTATGCTAGAATTATTATTATTTTTTTAAATTTTGGAGCTGTTGGCCAAGCACGTTGTGTCAGAATTATTATTATTATTTTAAATTTTGGAGCCGTTGATCAACGGCTCCAAAATTAAAAAAAAAAAATTCTGACACGACGTGCTTGGCAATTGGCCTATATAATCCAACGGCTCCAAAATTTAAAAAAAAATAATAATTCTGGCATGACGTGCTTGGCAATTGGCCTATATAATCCATCTAACCCCCCCGGTCACCTCACTCTCACTTTCACTTTCTTTCTCTCTCTCTCTCTCAATCAAAAATTTGCTCCTGGTAGGAGGAAGCAATTTGCTCGGCAGAAGAAGAAAGTAGGTTGCAAACCTTCTTCAAGCTTCTCCAACCAAACATTCTTCAAGGTTCTCCAATTGGATTCTTCAAGCAGAAGAAGAAACAGCAGGATCAATTAACAAACCTAGTTGCAGAAGGAGAAAGGAAGGCTCGGGCATTCAGATCAGTTTGTTTTTTTGACAGGTAATTGTAAATCAATTTTGTTTTCGTAATTTTGTTATAATTTTATATTATGTATTAATTAAATTAAATGTAATGTAGAGGGTAAATATTGTATGTGTGTAGGGTAAAATTGTGTAGTTATTGTATGTAATTATTGTATGTAAATATTTGGACCATGAACTATGAATTATTGTGTAGGGTAAATATTGTATGTAATTATTCTATAGAGTAACTATTGTGTAGTTAAATATTTGTATGTAATTATTCTGTAATTAAATATTTGGACCATGAACTATGAAAATTTATAATGTAGGACCTGATATTTTGTGTAATTCAAATTTGGACACAAAACTTATGAAAATAACAATTTGGCCCCTGAAATTGTTTCTAATTACAAATTGATCCCAAAACTTTTGAAAATTATAGTTTGACCCCTATATTTTTATGTATTTATATTTTGGCCCCTAAACTTTTTTATAATTACAATTTGACCCCAAAACTTTTGAAAATTATAGTTAGACCCCTATATTTTTATGTATTTATATTTTGGCTCCTAAACTTTTTTATAATTATAATTTGACCCCAAAACTTTTGAAAATTACAGTTTGACCCCTATATTTTTATATTTTATATTCTGGCCCCTAAACTTTTTTATAATTACAATTTGACTCCAAAAATTTTTAAAATTACACGATCCTCTATATCACCCCTCTCGTCCACCAAATTCGACATGATGGGCTGTTAGGTGTTTTTGGCAATTCAAGTACATGGTAATTGTTATTCAGTACTATAGCATTTCATTTAATAAATTGTACTTCCAACATATGTTTACTAATAATTTGTATTTATTTGTCCTAACAGATGAGCAGCATGTATAGGATAGGACAAGCGTCTCTGTCCGATTTTAGTCACGATGACTCCACACAGAGTTTTCATCTCGATCTGACTACAATTTAAGACAAGGCGTTTGGATCCATGCAGTATTTACAGCATTCTGAGCGTATGGATTTTGGCTCGGATCCCCGACAGGACACTACCCGGGCTGGCCATTTGTCTCAGGGAGATAGACGTTGTCATGAACATAGACTTCGCGATGATGGCAGATAGGACGAGCAGGTTACCCCAGGCGGTTACTACACACATACCGTCGGGAGTACATAGATCCTGACTTCGTCTGGTACATTCAGAGAGTACGATGCATCCCCACTTCTACCATTAGGTACTAGCCCCATATGCCTGGATTTTTTGATGGATTTGACCTGCAACCTATATTTCAGTTCCTACATAGATCTGTCGGTGGATTTGCTGATTCATATGCCTTGACATTTTTTACACCGGGTCCTGTTCCACACATTCTTATCTCAGGACCATCTACCTCTATCACGATCCATCATCATTATTGAGATTCATCGGTGTAGATTCATCATTTGATCCTACAGGCTCACACCATGGAGTTGATGATAATGATGACGACGATGATAATGATAAGACCGACGTAGTTGAGCCATCAGCTTACCAAGTAGTTCGTGGACGACGTGAGGTTCAAAGGCCGAGAAGATTTTGCTGCTCGTCGATCCTGCGAGACCCAGATCGGGGTCAACATCGACGATATTGATTTTATTTATAAACTGTATACTTGATTAATTTTTTTACACAAATTTGTAAATTCGCTAATTCTATACTTGAACATTTTATCTATTTGCTTAATTTACTATTTTTCATCTATAATTGTTAACTTTGTCATTTTCACTTACGAACTAGAATTTGACATCGAAAATTCCCCACAAAAAAATTTGTCAAACTTAGGGTTTAGCCATCCCAATTATAAACTGTGAAAAATTAATTATCTCACTTAGTCATTTATAATGCTGATCTTAACTAATCGAACATAAACCCTAAACCTACCAAATTTCTTAACCCTAAACCCTAAATTTGTTTTAAGGGTTTAGGGTTAATAATTTTGTTTTCAGGGTTTAAGGTTAGGGTTTTTAGGGATGGTTTATATGTTCGACTAGTTAAACCCTAAACTCCAAATCCTAAACCCTTAAACCCTAAAAATCAAAATTCTTAAAATCGTTAAAAAAAATATTCAATGATCTAATTAATTGAACATATAAACCCTAAATACTAAATTTGAACTCTACAAATCAAATTTCTTAACCCTAAACCCTAAATTTGTTTTAAGGGTTTAGGGTTAAGAATTTTGGTTTTTAGGGTTTAGGGTTTGGGTTTAGGGTTAGGGTTTTTAGAGAGGGTTTATATGTTCAATTAGTTAAACCCTAAACCCCAAATCCTAAACACTAAATTTAAACACTAAAATTAAAATTCTTAAAACCCTTAAAAAAAATTCGCCAATCTTAATTAATCGAACATATAAACTCTAAACCCTAAACACTAAACCCTAACTCTACAAACCAAATTTCTTAACCCTAAACCCTAAATTTGTTTTAAGCGTTTATGGTTAAGATTTTTGGTTTTTAGGGTTTAGGGTTAATGTTTATGGTTTAGGATTAGGGTTTTTAAGGTGGGTTTATATGTTCGATTAGTTAGACCCTATATCCCAAATCCTAAACTCTTAAACCCTAAACTCTAAATTTAAACCCTAAAAACTAAAATTCTTAAAACCCTTAAAAAATTTTACCGATCTTAATTAATTGAACATATAAACCCTAAACCCCAAATTTTACATCCTAAACATATAAATCCTAAACCCTAAATTTAAACCCTAAATCCTAAACTCAAATTTAAACCCTAAACCCTTGAAAAAAAAGGACAAGCCAATTTCTATTAAAAAAAAAAAGGAATTCCGGTCAGTTGGTCACGCTGACCAACTGACTGGTCAGGAGCTCGACGTGCTTAGGTGTTCAGTAAGCACGTCGAGCCATTAAATTTAAGAAAAAAAGGAACTTCAGTCAGTTGGTCAGCGTGACCAACTGACCGGTCATGCCTCGACGTGCTTGCTGAGCACGTCGAGCTCGACGTGTTGAGCAAGCACGTCGTGCTTTAAATTAACAAAAAAAAAAATTTAGCTCGACGTGCTTTTGAAGCACGTCGAGCATAAAATGGCACACCAATTGTGCAGTTGTTTTTTGACATCTATTCTGATCACACGTCGAGCATAAAATGGCACACCAATTGTGCAGTTGTTTTTTGACATCTATTCTGATCAATTAGCCAAGCATTACTGTATCTTTGTCTATGTCATCAACACAATAATCATCTAGTGCCCTATCACATTTTTCATCCAAACATCTACCTTTTTTGATTTCTTCTTCATCTATTTCGTTTCCAAGTTGTACATTGTTCTCATCGTTATTGGATTCAGATTGATAGGATTCTGAGAAAGCCTTTTTACCCTTTTTGTTTCCATTTGATTCCATTTCAATCGTGTAGCTTCATGACAAAAAAATATTAACCAAATTCATGACCACATATTATTAAGATTCACCATTTTGGTTCTATGTATCTATATTATATTATTGTTGTATGTACACAATGCTATATGTTTAAACATAAAAATAATATTTATGAACTTAAAAAACCAACCTTGCCCCATTTGCTGCTTGCTGTTTCTCCTACCTGCATCCTGTTTTGGTGCACTATATTGCCTTGGTTTCTTTATCTTTCAAATTATAGAACTTCACTTGATTCCTAGTTGTGGAGGCCAAAGTTAACTCCCTTGCCTTTTGCTTACCACTTCATTTGCACTAGTTGATTTTTTTAATGGATTAGGAGCCAATTGTTTTAATAGATAGTAGTCAATCGTGGTGGTGGAGAGGAGCCTTTTTTCTCCTCAATTTTGTTTAATGGATGAGTAGTCAAGAAGCCTTGTTTTTAATATTTTTACCTTGGCCCCACTAGTTTGTCAATGTTGCGTTTAAGCCGGACTAAACTTTCTCATCGGGTTCCACTACTTTTCCATTTAGCACCTTGTGAATTGTGTTGTGTTTTGTCAACTTTTTATTGGCCCATTTTGCAAGACTACATGTGACTTTGTTTTGCAATACTACACTACAGACATGTGCCTATAATCCATTATGCAATTGTATAAAATGCGATTGATTAGAACAAAGGGTTAATAACACTTTGCCCCCTGAATTTAGGGGGTAGTCACACTTTACCCCCCTTAACATTAAATATATACACTTTGCCCCCCAAAGACTAGTCAAAATTAAAAATTCAAAAAAAAGTAAGTGTTATGACATTATTGCCCTTTTATAAATGAATATATTACCTAATATCATTTCTTTCATTTCTAAAAGATTTTTATCTTCTCTATCGTATTAATTATATAAAAATATCAAACTAAAAAAATTTAAAGAAAGTTAATATTTAGTTTATATCCATGAAATTTTCCTTTTGGATTAATATTTAATTATATATATGTTTTGTTTAATTTATTAGATATTAAGTCAAACAAAACTGATAAATAACACAACACTAAAAATAAATTCAATTGTCAAAATTTATATAAAAAAGAAAATACCAAATTCATTTATTTAAATTAAATTTTAATCATTTTAATTTATTTAAAATTTTGGACTGATATGATAGTCATTTTTATATTCATCAAATTAGTCCAATATGAAATTCTTAATCAAAGAACATATTGGGAAAAAAAGAAGAGTTAGCCCATTATACAACACTATGGCAAACAATAATAAATAAGTCAAACAATAAAAATATAATGTTTAGTCCGCAAGAGTAAATAAGAAGAAATTCTTTAATTAAAGAATTTCATATTGGACTAATTTGATAAATATAAAAAAATGGCAATGATATTAGTCTAAAAGTTTAAATAAATTAAAATGATAACAAATTACTTCAAATAAATGAGTTTGGTATTACCTTTTTACATAAATTTTGATAATTAAATTTATTTTTACCGTTGTGTTATTTATCATTTTTGTTTAACTTAAAGTCTAATAAAATTTTTAAAAAAAATATATAGAAGTAAATATTAATCCAAGATAAAAAATTTTAAGGACATAAATTAAATATTAACTTTTTTAAAATTTTTTTAGTTTGATATTTTTACATAATTAATACGATAAAGAATATAAAAATATTTTAGAAATGAAAGAAAATGATATTAAGTTATGAATATATTCATTAATTAAATGGTAATAATGTCATAACAGTCACTTTTTTTTTTTTAATTTCTAATTTTGACTAGTCTTTGGGGGGCAAAGTGTTATTATCCAGAACAAAAGATGATGTTATAATAATTAATCTTCACAGCTGTTTTATGTGAAAGAAACTCAAAAAGCAAATGCAACCTTTTTATTATTATTTTTGAATAGCACTTGAAAAGACTTGATATGTTTTATTTTGTTTTTGTTGTTGATTGTTTCACTGTAAGTAATCTTATTAGTTGTCTTATATTTGTTTATTTAACATTGTGGCACCTATTCATCTATGGATGACGTTTTTTAGAAGCTAATAATAAAAGGATGTTACTATAATATTTTTTTGGATAAATATATTTATAAGATAAATTTCTAATTGAAAAACTATATGAAAATTATGTTTTTTTTTTTTAAAGTTATAACCTAACCCACAATATTCCAACTCATTTTCTTAGGGAAGCCATTGTCCCTGCCACCCTTTCCCATTATGCTGGTTAAGTGATGGGATTGACCGAATGAAACCCTATGAAAAATAACGAAAATCAAAGCTTAGCATGTTGCCTAGAAAAGAGAAAATTGTAATTTTAGTACCAAATGTTTGGGACATCAATAGTTTTAGTCCCCAAAATTTGGACAAAAGCAAATCTAGTACCAAATGTTTCAATATTTTAGCATATTTAGTCCTATTGACCAATTTTACAAAAATTTTATCAGAATCTGGTTACGTGGTACTTATGTGCTGATTACAAAAATTTTCAAAAAGAATTAGATTAAAGAAAAAATTTTTAATTTCCATAAATTGTAATTAAAAGCACTAGTTTGAGTTCATATATGATAAATAAACAAATAAAACTGAAAAAATCTACCTGGATAGTGCATACATGTGTGTACCTTTAATTACAAATTATGATAATTAATTTTTTAAATTCTTTTTGAAAACTTTTTTAACCGTCACATGAGTTTCATGTGATCAGATTCTAATAAGATTTTGAGAAAATTGAACAATAGGACTAAATGTGCTAAATAATTGAAACATTTGGTACTAGATTTGCTTTTGTCCAAACTTTAGGAACTGAAATTGCCAATGCCCCAAACATTAGGTACCAAAATTGTAATTTTCTCCCTAGAAAATGCTGATCCAATCTGGACAATGAGCATCTAATTTGGTCTTAAGCACGTAAGTTTGGAATGGTATTCGTGCTGAGAATGAGATTTAACAATTGTGATCTAAACCTCTCTAAGATGAAGATAAATAGTCTCTTTTGTGAGATTCCAAATAAAAGTCAATTTCCGTATTTAATTGGTAAAATGAAATACTTAAAATTCAACATACCTTAGTTTTCTTCTTCATAAATAAGTGAAATGGGAGTACTTTTTACCATAAAATATTTTCTCATTTCTCCTTTTAGACAAATATAGATTTTACTCTGAGGCGTAACACTCCCTTACCGATGTATTACATCCCACAGCTTAGGCAAATCACTTAGCTAGCTTTGGTTCAAAATGTATAAACATTAACAGTTTATGTGGAGGTTGGCAATTGGAAAGAAAAGAATAGGAATACGAAGAAAGCAAGAACTTTTAATTCGTTTGGGAGTTTTAGTAAGGAAAACAGAAAAAGGAAAGATTTGTAAAGACACTGCAGTGGAGAAATTTTTCTGTTCAGGTTGGGAAGAATTAGAGAAGTTTGGGGAAATTAATTACCAACATCTGAAATCGTTATGTCAATTTATTCCATGAAAGTCTAGAAAAATTTATGATTAATGAGTCAAAATTAGAGATGGACCCCAAGATTTTGGATTTTGAAAAATACCGCAAATTTTTATTTAAGGAGTAAAATTTAAATAAGTATAGCTATATATATTATATATAAAATATTGTCTCACTGTTTGATTTACAATGAAAAAAGCTTTAGTATGCAATCAAAATATATAATAAAGTTGTAATATTAAACTCTAAAACTCATGCACCCACATACACACATATTAATATATGCCTTAACAAACATAATTTTTATATGAGTTGTATCTGTAACGAAACAATAATAAACTTCCAATTTATGTACTCATCCTCCAATCAAAAACACTAAGATGCTGAGAATAGTGAATAGGAGAAAGAAAATGCATCCTTATTTCGGAAAATGTATCTTTATTTCTTTTGTTTCTTGAGATTAAACAATATATATATATATATATATATATATGCTGATACTTGATTTTATAGTTTATTGGGCATATTTTATTTTATTGTTAAATATATATACTGTCAGAGGTCTTGTACAAAGTAATGAAGACAATAAAAAGAAGGGATAATTACAGAAACCTCCCTCGAGGTTTTTGACAATTTTACTTGGCGCCCCTCAATTTTAAAAAATTACACAAACCTCCCTTGCATTTACTGTTTTGGTAACAAGACCTTTCCTGTCAACACAAATTTTAAATGAAAATCCAAATTTGCTCTTCTTAATCCAAAAAAATATAAATATATATTTTTTCTTTACCACTTGGACTACCGCCACTACTGCTAGCAACTTAATGAATACTACCACTAGTAGATACAAACAATCCCACTAACACCAGTATACTACTACCAACTAATCAAGAAAATAAAAACAAAAAATCCATCTTCTTTTTATGACTTGAACAACAACAACCACTACAATCATATCATGCGAGTTCCATTTTCATCAGTAACTATCACCACAAACAACCGGATAATAAAGGCAAAATTCATATACATTCCTTAGCAAGACACCCAAATCCATTTGCCCAAAACCAATTATATATTTCTAACTTAGTAACTTCCATACCCTAAATTCATAAATCATTTCATATATGATAATAAGAATAATACATTATATTAGAAAAAATTTTAAAAAATTTAAAAGCCCTTAGATTAGTGGTTGGTTGTGATTGCAGGAAGGCATAGAGAGGGAAAAGTATGATAAGTCAAAGGTCATTATAGACATTTTAGCTGGCCAAGGGAGGTTAGTGTAATTTTTCTAACCTCAGGGGGTGCCAAGTGCAATTGTCAGAAACCTCGAGGGAGGTTTTTGTAATTATCCCTAAAAGAATTAATATTTTTTTTTGGGAGGAGAGACGGGGAAGGGAAGGGAAGGCGGGGAAAAGGGACGAGGAGGGTAAAGTAAGAAATATTATATTACCAGTATCAAATTTTTGGGTTAAATAGAATTTTAAAAAAATTTTTAGGTACGGCAACAGCTCCTTGCGGCCTCTTATTTATGTTCATGTACTAAATTAATTTGGCTTTTCTATACACACAGACAACTGACTAGAGAAACATTATTATTTTTTCTTTTTATTTTTGATCTCACAATTAATTTTCTTTCTCTAAATTTTCTATATTAATATCATAAACTATGCCTAAATGAGCGAAATTAGGTCTGTCTATACTGGATATATTAAATATAAATGGTTGAGTTATAGCAACTGTAGAGTTTTTTCCTCGATCCAAACTGTTTTTAAGTTTTCAATCCAAAGCTACTTCATTATATAAAGTGACCAATTGATTTTGAACTTAATCAAACTTGGTTAGTTAGTT
Organism: Mitragyna speciosa; assembly: GCA_024721245.1. Classification (NCBI taxonomy): domain Eukaryota; kingdom Viridiplantae; phylum Streptophyta; class Magnoliopsida; order Gentianales; family Rubiaceae; genus Mitragyna; species Mitragyna speciosa. The sequence continues at coordinate 22,927,245 of CM045566.1, read as the reverse complement.
GGTTGATCATTAACAAATCCATTTGAACACCGCAGGCTAATGTGTGTTCGTCATTGTGGTTTCCGTAAAATTTTCAAAATTCTACGGCCTCCAAATATAAAGGAACAAAACTAGGAGGGTCCATATGGAAATGAACCCAATAATGGAGTACTATACTTTATCAAAAAAAAAAAAAAATCCTTTGAAATTAATAAATATAGGTTAGTTAGTACATTGTTTTAACAAATTCATTTGACCACCCTGGGTAACTGGGGTTTCCAAATGATTTTCAAAATTTTACGGTTTCCAAATATAAAGGAACAGAATTGGATAGGTTTAAATGGATGAATCCAATAATGTTTGCTACTGTGGTTTGTACAACCAAACCAATTACCACAGCTCTCCCAGCCATTCCAGAGACAGTATAAACGTGGGAGTGTGTCCTCTGCATTTTGCGCTGGTGGACTACACAGCTATAAACGCCCCTATTTTGTCAGACAACAGAAAGAGGAGGCAATTAGAGCCCAGAGGAGCCTCTATACACTATAAATATGCAAAGGTAGGGCATCTTCTGTGCCTCGTGAGCCAACTAGTGTGGAGCATGTTGATGACAGTTTCGCATGACGGGTCAGAGAGAGAGAGAGAGAGAGAAAAATAAGGTACAAGATGATCATTCTTGAGTGAAATTTCAAGAGTTGACCAAAGAAATGAAAAGGGTTCAAGAAAATCCTCAAGTATCAATGTCATTAAAAACTTCAAGTGGGATTAATGTGTTGTTGATAGGACCAGATTCAGCAAAATTTTTAGGTGTTAGGAACCTTAAAAAGGGGCTTTTGCTTCCAAATTGGATGCCGACTTCTTGGTTTACCTCCCAAAAAGAAGGCAATTTTGTTGGAATGGTTTGGATGGTCTAATCATTCTGCCATTTGAAGTCCATAAGATTTTCTAAATTTGGGACCACTATGGTTGTACAGTTTGGTTTCAGCCCATGTGCTACATTCGTACGTTCTGCGATTTCTATTTCAAAATTATAATTGCATGACACCAATCTTTCCCACAAAAACCAAAATGACAATAAAGGCTTGTAAGAATTGATGATGCTGTTCGATCCATTTCCAACCACTTGACAATGCCAACTGTTCTATTGGTATACTCTCATCAGTTTCACACCACATATTTTAGTAGACTCGAGTAGTCTGTGCTCAGGAACCATGAATGCTTCTTCATTTCACTGTTCTTGAAATTTTTTTGGTAACCCAAAAAGAAAAAAAAAAAAAAAAGAAGCAAGGTTAGGTAGGTTGAACAATTTGTGATTGCTTTAAAAAGAAATGAAAGAAAAACAAATTTTTTTCTTGTAATGGGAAAAGAGAGCGGGAGAGAAGTGAAGGAAAAAAAAAATTGATATTGGTTTTCTTAGTTCATCATATGAAAGTGATGGCATTAAAACCTATGCATCTTGAGGACACTTGATCTGATAATTTATTTCACCGGACCCATTGAGCACAATATTGAGGGAAACGTAATTTGAAAAATTCACTTCTTTGTGAGAGCTATGATGAAATAATTTTTACTAAAATTAAGGCGAGTTGTAGCGTTTTAATACCATAATATTATTTGAAAATTTGCCATCCGACTAATGAAAAACCACAATGAGTACTCAGAAAGATCTCAAAATGTAACAGTGACATTTCCCTTCACTTCTGTTAGTCATTTTCTTAATTTCACCTAATGGTTTGTCCTATGAAATGCAATTATTCTTCTTCTTCCCCCACAAAATCACATAGCTATTTGGGTATATGCATTGCCTAAATATTCCTATCCAAAATAAAGTTATTTTCCACTTTGCATAACAATTGATTCCACAAATGCAAAAGAAATTAGTATGCTGACACCTTTTAATAACTCCTAGAGCATCTAGCAGAGAGTATCCCTCCTCAAGATGCACCCAGAGACCACAGTACACTTTGCATTAGCTGTATCCACTTGCATCATCAAATAAATTCATTCCAATCTTATGGGATCCCAACCCATATCAGTGGGACTAAATGATTCTTGGTACTTCATATGATGTGACATGATATACTTTTCTAGTGCAAGCAAATCACATTTTCTTCACTGATCTGGTGGCCTATTAAGAAAAATCTCAATCTAATCGGAATTATTTATAAAGTAGAATCAGAGGTTACATACTAGAGATCAGTGCTGAGCCATTTCCTTCATGCAGAGCACACAAAGAACGATGCTTATGTGACAGCCCAGGAAAAGCAATTACCAACTAAAGTTCTTTCGATTGGAAACAATTGCTAAACACATGATATGGGGATTGGGAGAAAAAGAAAAAGAACTATTGGATTCTACAAATTTCCTCTAGGTGAGAACTAATCATTTCAGAGAGCCCAAATGACAGGGGGTCCACAAAAAAATATTGAACGGTCGAGATCAATGTGTAGGTGGGCCAAGGAAGTAGGGTCAATGACACCCACCACTGATCTTTCTAGTGCCAGCACTGCCCTATGTATATAAAAGAGAGGAATGATCCACCTGTTTGTCTGTGATAATATTGGAGTATTGTACATTGGTTTGGGCAATAACAAGCATGTGGGCCTTGCCACCTGAGCCAATACCTGGAGCTGATAAGGTATGGGCCCCCACTAGTTCTGTTGCTTAGCCCATCCCTCTGAAACACTTGAAAATATCTTTAATCATAGACGATGGAAACTACAACTTTAGATTGATGGCAAATGTTACCAGAATCACACTGAAACTGAAAGCAGTTGCTTAAGCTCCTATATTGCAATAACACTGTTTCATTTCCCCTTCATACATAAATGTAGTTCCGGACCTCTAGGGTGGGGCTGGGGGTGACAGTTTGTTCAAGCCATTTTTTAGGCAGGGGTGGGTAACCCTAATAAAAAATTGACTATTCGTTATTACAACCCTTCCTCTCTCTTAGTAGAAGAATCGAACAAAGGCTTCGGCAAAGAATGACCGTTAGGATTATTCAGTGCCATTTTTTTCCTTTGAACATTGTTATGAGGTAACTCATAAGTCCAATTGCTAAAGCCGATTTATTTTAGTGGAATTCATATGCCACAATGCCATATAGATTCAAGCAAAACAAGACATAAGATTACATATATCTTGGTGGTGGAAATAGAATTGCACAAACAATGATCATAAAATATTAATGTGTGATCAAAACCAAATGACACTTTTTGACAAAAAAAACCAGCCAATACCACCTGTTAGAATATTGCCCCTGTGCAAACCCTAAGAAACTCATATATAATTAATCTCACACACCAAAAAAAAAAAAAAAACAAAATTAGAGAATATTAAAAGAAAACAAAAATCCAATTTCGGAGCAAATCAAACCTCACGTGTGTTACAAATCAAACTACGCAAGTGGGCATGACAACCGACGAATGACGATCGTTCTCTATGAATGGTGACTTGTTGTATCATGCCGATCATCGCCGTGGTGCGAATGGGACCCGCTAGCCGGAGACTCCGACACCCCACCGCCGCCGGACCGGTATGGATTTAGCCCCGTGAGCATGCCCAATTGAGCTTCTCCTAAACCATTTCCACCAGCACCACCGCCAGAACCGGCACCAATATTTGTGCCTAGTTGTTGACTAGGCAATAGTGCCACAGGTGTAGGAAAATTCATAAAATGTAACCCACTAGACATAGTGCCTCTATACAAAGCAGCAGCACTATTATTAACATTTGGAAATGTCCATATTGGGTCACCTCCCATCACTTGATTACTAGAATTCGCCTGAACCATCCAAAAGTTAGCCGGAATCGAAGCATGGCTCGCCGGCATCGACCCCGTGCTAGACTGCAACAAATAGTTCCCCATTTGCTGCTGCTGTTGTTGCTGCAATTCTTGCTCGCTCCTTCGTTTTCTCCCCAGAGGGCTTTCCTCACCTGTATCGGTCAAGTCTAGGGTATTTTCTCTCAACTCCTGCTTAGCCTGCTGAAGCATACCAGGGTTGATGTTCCCAGACTGAAAGTTCAACAACGTTGTCGATGAGTTGTCGGTCGATAATCCGATTCCGGGGAAAAGACTTCGGCGTTGTGGCATTGAAAAATTCGGATTGAAGTACGTGGATCGCAGCTGGGATGGTACGGACATGCTTGAACCTGAACTACGTAATGAAATATTGAGAGAAGTGAAGTTTGCAGGGATTGTACCGGTGCCCGTGGCGGCGATAACGGCTGGCTCGGCCTGTTGTAGAAGCCATTCGATGGTTTCTCCGTCAGACTTGTGGCCTAATTCTCGAGTCAACTGAAAAACCCTAGCAGCACAAAGTGCAGGCATGCGAATACGTCTTCCTCGTCCATCAACCTTTGTGTGGCGATCTTTGGTGGATGTTCTCTTGGGTGGCGGCTTCTTGGACGGCTCAGCTGAGATTTGGAGGCTTGAAGAGGTTGATCTAGATGGGTTTTGGTTTGTATCGACTGAGGAAATTGCTAGAGATGGGAAGCCAGCGCCTGAGCTGGAACAAGAGGCGGATTCGTCTTCTTTCTTTTCAAGTAACTGGAATGGGAAGTTAGGCCTGTGATGGAGATGATGATCGTCACCTCCTTCCATGATCACATGAGAAAGACAAAAGACTCCACAAATATATATAAAAAAAAAAGGCCAACTTTCTTCTTCTTGGCTGAGTTGAGACTTGAGAGGAGTTGATTATGGAAGAAAAATAGTGATAAAATAGTTGTAGGATTGGTAGTAGATCCTCAATTAAAATCTTTTCTGGTACTGTTTTTCTTTTTTTTTTTGGCTCTTCAGCTAGAATGGATGTGTGATAGTATTACATACTACTAGTATGGAATATGGACTAGTAGTGAGTAATACTCACTTCCTTTTCTCTCTCTTTAGATTATTGCCTGGAATTCCCTTCACATTCGATGTGTTGGTTCAACAATGGAGAGAGAGAGAGAGAGAGAGAGAAAGAGAGAGGGGGGAGGATAAGGGAGCTTTAAGCAACAAAGATAATGAGTGGGTATTATATGGGGTGAGCTTTAAAAAGCAAAATATTTTTTGACAAAGGAAAAAAGAAAATATATATGCTTTGTTGGGGGTCTTTTTTTATGTCTTTCAGGGCTAATTAGATTGGCGAAGAAATTATTTCATAAATAGTGATTTTGATTGTGATGTCTTTTTTGTTGTTTTTCTTTGAAAATAAAAGGGGAGGAGAGTGAGAGATGAGGGACAGAAATGGAAATAGAACAGTTTTGTTTTCTTTTTCTTTTTCTTTTCTTTTTATTGTGGTTGGACAGACCCTTTGGTTCAGACTCCACGTGAGGTGCTCTTTTTATCATTCAATCCATAAAGACAATGGTGGCCGGGGTGGGTCCCAATCCCAAGTCAAAAAATTGAGAGACTTAGAAAGGAAAGATTTATCAAAGGCGAGTGGGTCCCATCCCATTCAAGTAATCATTTCCTTTTGCCTTTGGCCCTTTGCCTTTGTTCCGCACCTTTGCTGAGTCCGTCCGTCCTCCGGGCTACTTCGGGATTCCTCCTGAATTTTGCCCCTTTGCTTGCTTTTTGGGCCTTTCCTTCTTAGCTTTGACAATTTTCAGTATCTTTCTCTCATAGACTCAGTCCCACAGTCCCACTAGTATATACTACAACACTAATGAACTCTCAAGTATTTTGTCTTGGAATTCAAGGCTTGGGGCTCGTGTTAAATCTTATTTATTTATTTATTTTGTATGTGTACTAGAAAATCAGTTGTATTCTACCACAACCAATAGTTCCTTTTGCTTCTTGAGTACAACTACTCATTGGTACAATAAAATGTAAAGATTCGAATTAAGCCAATGATTTTTTTTTTTGTGAAATAATTTCGAGTAATTCAATTGGTAAGAATTGGAAAAACTTATGCTAATTAGACATCTTGTCCAAGAACATAGCATCCTACTATCATCATCTTTAATGTATCTAAAGGAGGCCTTTACCAACTAATTTAGGTCAAAATAGGCAAAGTTCACTTGGAACATACCCTAATAAGAAGGTTGGTCGGTTCAAGTAATTAAAGCTAACATTGTTTTCAGACAATTTGTTGAAGAACCACAAGATAAGGAATAATTACTTCATTAATATAATAGATCTCCCCCCCCCCCCCCCCCCACAAAAAAAATAATGTAGGCAGGAAAGCATGTATCAAAGCCAAGAAGGAAGATTCTAAACCTTGACAAATGTGTTTAAATAATCAAAAACTAATTGTGGATGATTATAAATATGCATTATTAGATATGTGAGCGCGATTCGCGCGGGAGAATGACATTAGTAGAACCTAGCTATATGGTGAAGTCTTTGTGATGTAGACCTTATAAAATAGAATGATTAACTTTTGGTGGGCGGATCTTACATATATGCAAAGATTTGGAGGTTTTTGGTTTTGGTCATCCTCAGTTTCCTCATATTTTTATTGTACACACACCTTTTTGAGTAGTCACTGATGTCCGATTAAGAAATGATATTGAGTGCTGTATGCATGACTGCAAGTCTGGCAGCTCAGCTAGAGGAAAGAAATGCATACGCAGCTATCAAAATTCTTTTTTTTTTTTTTTCTTAGCCGGGCTAAGGCATTGCCCTGCTTGATATACCTACACTAGTCAGTTGTCGCTATTTTAAATTTGGATTTCTTTTTTCGGAACTTGACAACAATTTTGCCACATCTAAAAGGGAAATGAAAAGAAAAGGGGAAGCGTTGCATTTGTTTGTATAATATATATATATATATATATATATATATATATTTCACCTATACTCGTATAATTCACGTGTAATAAAGATGCTGTGTATAGGGTTTGTTTGTGGATGGAGGTATTTTCTTCCTTTTCATTTTCTTTTTTTTCTTTTTGGTTGAAGGGGAACATTTACTGAATGATGAAAAATAGGGTTAAAATATGATTCAAATGAACTAAAAACTCAGACTACCGAAAATAAAAATATCGTGCAATATAAGCTTCATTAGTGATTTACACAACACTCAAGCAATTTTTCATGTTTATTTACTTTTTGAAGATCAGCTTAGTAACCACAATGTGTGACAACTATATACCAAACGAAAGCTGCTCCAATTGTCTCTAGACAATTTTGAATTATAAACTTTGAAGACAATTTTTTAACATCACAAGAAGTCAAACAAAATGAACGGACCTTTTGGGTTAGAGCAGTGATTATGCCTTCATTGGAAGCGATACCTAATTCATTCTCTCACACATCCTTACTTCACTTTGTAAAGATTTTGTTCTGTGCCGAAGGCTTGACAAAGAACTAGAAGTACAAAGTTAGCAGCCAATTCATATCTAATCTTGATATAACTTACATACACGTGCTTTGACAAATTGTATTAGTGAGAAGGTAGGATTCCTATGGTCAAAGGCACAAAAAAAAAAAAAAAACCTTCTTGAAAGTATGTGTAGTAACAGTTATTTTATAAATTTATTTGTCGATTCTATAGCTCTAAATCAATTTTATCAATAAAAAAATTTTATATTATTTTTCACATGTTGGTTAAATCGAGATCATCTATTGGAAAGAATTAAGAAGAAATTCATGGCAGCTTTTAATCTGGAATATACTATAGATTTGCATTTGGAGTAGATTTAATATTCAATACAAAGACAAGAAGTATTAACCTATGCGACCTTTTGAAGGTGTTGATTAACTTGTTCATTTGGAGTCTGACAAACAAATTCGCTATTCACAAAAACAAAAGGTATAATGATAAGTTAATCAATGGAGTAATGTTTAACACTTCAAATAATTTGTGATGCAAAATTATTCATGAAGCCATATTTATTACACTTTTGCCCTCACCCTGAAATAGCTATATGTGTTTGTGTTACCTTTTCGCTGCCACAATTTGCATTTAGCAAGATTGATTCAGACTTTACGGGTAATGTATTGTAAACAAGAATTGGGGTTAATTGTGCTTTACCTTTCTAAACTTTTATCTACTTGAAAATTGTTCGCTGAACTCTTGATTGTAACTAGCAAACCACCTTAAACTCTTACTACTTTCTCACACTAATCCAATTCAATCTTGTTGCCCCTGAGATTTTTGCTAGTCTGCATGTAATCCCAGGACACAACAGATTTCGAATTCAATTTCGTTAATTTAAACTAAATTTGGTGTAATTTTAAATTTATTTTTGCTTTACCAACTTTCAACAGCAATGCCAAATATATTTCTCTCTTTACGATAGATTTCCCAAGAATTTCATTCGCTTGCTTTCAACGTCATAATGAATGATTTTTCTCACCTTAGAATGAGTATCATACTATACTAAATACAAGAAGAAAGGTCCAAACATAGGTTTATATCTATAGATAAAATGTCCATAAATTTTAAAACCCATTGGTAGTAGTTGGAAGCCTTCAATAGGATTTGTGTAGGGCCTTGAGTCGGACATGTAACCGCGCATTGTGCCGATTTTTAGGATGAAAAGTTCAGTGCCAAATTAGCGGAGAACGGTAGCAAATTAATTCCTTTCAATTTTTCAACCCAACTTGCCGTGGTACAAGAACTGATTTTGGACCCTTTGAAATAAATCCATTTCACAAATCTTCTCCTATACCATATAATAGTGTCTAGATAATTTTTGGACTTTGGTGTTATAGACCGATGTAGACTTTTATGTGTGTTTGAATCAAAAAGATCTTTTTTTTCAAATTTGAATCCACTACGAATAAAGAAATACTAAAAAATATCGTTTCTAATATTTCAATCGGTTAATAGTTGTTTCATTTTAATAAATGATTAAAAGAACCTTGAATATTAGTTAAATTTTGAGATGAAAGAACTCCTTTATCTATCAAATATCAAACTATCTGATATTTCAAAACAAATTTGTTCAGGTGGATTGATCTGTTTTAAATTTAAAATATTCTATAGGGTCCTTTCCTATTCCTTCTATGTTGCAGTGTTAAAACAAAAAAATTACATCGAAAGTTTATGACGTTAAAAAATGTATAGATTCAATGTCACATTCAGTTAAAGATTTATGATACGTGTATAGGATGTATTCAGTATGTCAGAGTCTACTCTACCGATGTGTTATATTAATGAATTTACTGGATTAAATAAATATGATTGAAATTGAATATACAATAAGGAACAAAGTACAATTTGATTTCCAAGACTAGAGCGTCAAACTGATTCATAGTATTTCAGTCAAAATAAACGTAGTTTCAAATATTTTTTTAATTTAGTCAAAATTGTACAATAGATTTTAGATAATCGCTAACGGAAGGAAGCACGTGCCATAGAAAAAGTCTTTCGATCTGAAAGGGAGTGCTCGCATAAATTTAGAACTGGTGGTAGGGCTGGGATGACAAAGGATCAAATTGAATGATAGGCTTAATGGTTTATAGTTCATCATCTAGATTTAAATTAAGTTCGTAATCAATAACTCAACAAACCAACAAGGGTTTGTTAGGGCACTTCGTTTCATGAGTTTCATGAGTTCATTTGCGGCTCTTGATGTTTCTAGGATTGAAAAATGGTGGCCACTATCATGCTTTACAACCCACAATATACAAGTAAAGCTTTACTCAATTATAGCACTAGTCATTTCCATGATGAACTCAAGAAGAGTTTATGATAATATTACTTATTATCCTTAAACCTTTGCCAGCTACGTCCATTGGCAATAATTTTTTACTTGTTTATTACTAGGAAACATACAACATCAACATGTCTCTGACAATTTCATCACCCTTTTTTTTTTTCCTCTTTTTAAAAGAAAGCAAACAATGTTTGAAGACCAACCATATTCATAAATTAAGTTAAAGATATTGATTTCCTTCACATAATCAACATGCAGTACCTTAGCTATGATGATTTTAACCTATACTTAGTTTCTCAAAATTCATGTACTAAAAGTTGTTGTTGTCTATATATATCACAGATTTATCGTACAAAACTTCAATGCTTGCTATTTATATATGGTCCTATGCTAGCATGCTCACAAGGAAGGTGATAGCTTCTGTTTCTATTACTTACTGTTTCTCTCTGTCCTTTTTTTGTGATAGTTTCGATTGTATTTGATGTTGAAAGAATAGGGAAGTAGGAGAAATGTGTGATATTTATTCATGTCTATGGCAATTCAGTAGAATGAGTGCTACAAAGTAAAAAGATTATCTAATCTGTTTTTTGCTTTTTTATGAATCATGGTATTCTATCCACACATACCATTTAGGTTGGCATAGCTAAAGCAATTTTATATTGATGCAAAATCACGTATTGATGCCTTTTTTGTCATCTTGCCACCTCAGTGATGGTGACAATGACAATCTGTAGACAACTTGGAAGTCGAAAGAACTATGAATGTCATATTCCGAACTATTGCTGTTATTTATTTCGGGATTAGAATTTTTTTTTTTTTTGGTTTTCAAATCTGAGAAGCTGTTTGGATATGGAAGTTGATGAAAAAGGAAATCATTTTCTTGTGTTTCATGAATTGTAACATGAATCAAGAAAGCATAACTGAATATTACCTTCAATTACCATCCTTCGATATTAATTTCAAGCAAAATTTAAAAGATCTAATTTAGTGCAAAGTAAGGATTAAAAGAGAAAATTTTCTCTGTAATTTCTTTTTCTCTCCTTTTCAATATCTAGGATCCAAATTTTTAACCCCCAAAAAAAAAAAATCTATGATCCAAAGGAGTCCCAAAAGATTTTGACTTGTAGGCTTGGTTTGCTTTAGAATTTTGGGATATTTAGTTCGTGAAAACCAATCTAGTGACTACAACACATATCTCTGACATGGAACAGATCCAAACAAGGTAAAAGGAGGAGAACTTTCCTCGTTTAAATTTTATTGGTAAGATAATTCACGATGTTGAAATCACATAAAAAGTTATCTCTAATTCTTGGTGAATATGACATGCCCATGAGATCCCATGATATAAACCTCCATTATTAATTCAAGAGTCTCTTCTTTGTCAACAATAGAGGTTGCATTGTATTTCTCGATTGTCTCAGTTCCTCTCAACAGTCTAACATGTATGTTAGGTATGCATTATAAGAAACACATATATGAAGCAATAAATGAATGTTTTGTCATGTACATTACAACCATTTGTTGTTCAGGGTCGTACTCCAAGTATAGAGTATAAGGATTCATTTCTGTGAAATGCTATTACCTTTTGAGAATGTAGATGCTTTTCAGTTTCAGTATTTTTAAGGATTCAATAAGGATTCTTTTGGGTGAAAATAGTACCACTTTTTTCAAATGTTGGTGTTGCTCTTGTTGGTCTTTCTTTCTTGTTAGATCTCAAATATTGACACAGATATAGATCGTGGATACAAAGAACCATTTCGTGTGCTCTCTTAAACTTGAAACATTGGCTCTGTTTGGATGGTTATTTTTTTAAAATATTTTTTTTTAGAAAACATTACTATAGCAGTTTAAAGATTCTTCTAAATAAATATGTTTATGAAATAAAAAATTAGTTAAAAAGTATTTATGAATTTTTTAAAAAACATGTTTTTAAAAAACAGAACCAAACCTTTTTTTCAGCTTTACTTTTTGAAGTTCTACTATATTATAGTTAAATGTAGATAGTAGTAGCATCACCAGACGCAAGTTCTGCCTTTGTATGAATGTTAGTTTTTACTAAAGTTTAGGCTAATTAGGTGGAGACATGTCTTATTTTGTATAATTGTTTAGTGGAGATTGAACTGCAACTTGATTAAAATTACAACATGTGATACTTAGATTTTCTTAAATGTAATAAGCCACTCCGTCTTCCTTGGAGAATGATTGCTACCAGCATCATAATCGTAGTTTAAGATGCAATTAATTCTTTGTGTAAATCTTATATCAATACCTATACGTGGTTCATCATTTGCATTTTTTCGGGTCCAATAATAGATTATCTACAGTACTTTTTCTCAGAAAAGCAAATTCTCAAATTGTAGTTGCCCCACTATATTTAATTAGTACGTACTCATGCTAGATCATTTTCTTTTATGATGATTACACAGGATTACAATTGATAGGCTGTTTCTGAATATACAAATTGCTTTATAAGACTCATGCACTAGATTAGATCAATTTATGTAGAACGAGTGAGTGACATCAACAATTTGCTAAAAGTTAGATCATATTGACATAATGGACTCAAAAGACAATATTTTGGTGATTTTGTTTGAAGTCATAAATTTCTCAAACAATTCTCCCGGTAAAACATGGTAGAAGGAAGAAATTACAACTGAGAACCTAAAGTCAGTGTTGCTAATTTCAAAAAGGCTAATCTCATCTGTGATTAATCATTTCAGAGCAACATTTGATCAAATTAACTTTCGTTTGCAAAAGAATTTAATGATTCGATGAGATTAATGTAACAGTAAATTAAGGAGCAAATAACATTACAGCCAGTTTTTATCTAAAACCAGTAGTTGATGAATTTTAGCTGTCTAACCAACCAACTCATGAATACTGTTGCTTATAATGTTCCCACGTGATTACGTTCTGTGGGCCTGTTGCAATTGCTACTGGCTTTTGAGACCACAGAATTTTGCACCTGTTGCCTGCGACCAACACAGCTCACCATCAAATTGAGCCAGATTTTGGTTGCACATGTTTTTCTTCTTAGTAGTAATGAAATGTCCTCAGACTTAGAATTATTCTTTGTGACCATTATTAAAACTTTTATAAGCTGATTTATTATAGGTTTTTTTTTATTTGAATTATTATCGGATAGCTCTATGAGGTCTTAGGTAAATCTAACTATGGCTTGCCCTTAGATCAAAAGCTTTGAAGGTTTATTTATTTACCTTTTGTTTTTGTCAATTTTGTTTTGTGTGTGACATGTTTTTTTCTTGAATGTGTCACTCTCTTAAGAATTTATCTTGTAGACTCAATAAACAGAAGAGTTGAAAAGTGGTCCTTTCAATTATTCATTTGTATCCGACTGTCTGAAAGATTAATCATCAAGTACTATAACAACATATGTAGTACTTTTTATGGGTTTTCCTGTCCCACAAAATGGTTAATTAAATAATTTTTCGTTCCACGAGATGGAGAGGGTGACAAATAAACAATATTAAGCCTAAGAAAAGAATAGGTATTTTCTCTTTTTGGAGCACAAAATAAATAAATACAATAATGGAAATTAAAATGTGGTTATAAAATTAATTTTCAAGTTGTTCAAATATAACTTACTTAGTGGGCCATTCGCCTATATGGTCGTAAATGCATCTACGTAGTGGCAAAATATTTTCAATATATTATTCAAATAGATAAGAGAAAAAGTTTTTGATTTAAAATACTTTCTTGAGTTGAAGTTTGTCTGTTTTTGGCTAAAAATGTTTACAGATTTTGAGAACATAAGATATTTGACAAATTCAAATGACAGTTGGCAACTACTCATAAAATTTCCTATTTGAAGCACGACTATCAGTCCATTCTCGTCTTAATAGTCCAGAATTGGGCTTCCAGTCTTTCTGCCGAGTCTAAACCTACACAGCATGTCTTATAATTCTTCTCTCAAAATGAGTAAAAACAGAGCCCGTGCATAAATAATTTCTTTATTCTTCAATTCCAATAATAATAAAAAAAAGGTTATGCATTATTCTTTACCTGTATATAACAGCCAGGTAATGCAGGGAAAGATCTGATGGTCAACATCAGCCTTCTTTCTTTTTGTTTTCTTTTTCCTCTTTTTTTTTTTTTTTAAATGTTCAAATTTGCAATTCTGATTGAAGGAAAATGCATTAATAAATTATGATATAAACAGCTAAAGAAATTGCATATAATTAAAAATCCACTTCACCAATACATTATATAACATATCTATTTAGAGAATCGAATCAAGTCCATTCATTAAAGAGCCTTATTTTGTTTATATTGTGGTAGGTTTTCATTATATTCATTCTATTGATTCTTGCTGTCTATCCATTTAAAAAAACTGAAAAGGAAATAGAAAAGAAGAATTACAATTGTATTTATTAATCAATTGAAAATGAGGATTTGTCGGCATGAAATTCAAATTTAAACCTCTTTCGAGCAAATCTACAAATTTTAATAATCGATTGAGTCCATTTTTATTGGCAACACTCCATTTGAATTGCTTCTTCCCTTTTTCTTTTTGTACTAATAGTATCAAAATATAATATAGTAGCACTTTTAATAATTTGATGATATATATAAGATAAAAAGATGAATAAAAATATATAAAGTTAGTTAAAAAAATATGTTCAAATAATATTCTAAAAAAAATTATGAAAAATAACATTATTAAAGACTGTAATTTGATTTCAAGTTATAGACGAATCTTAACTGTATAAAAACTATTATCAGCAATAAACTCTTAACTGGTTACTTATAGTATTGGTTATTGCAGTATAGATTCTATTCTTATATCTCAATACAATTTATGCAAATTGTCTCCAAATTTGCATTCAATTGTTAACTTCCTTTTCTGTCTCTCCCTCTCACCTCTTAGGAAAAGATTTTTTTTTTTTTGCCGACATTTCTATTAATAGATTTTATATTTCATTTTGAATTATGGTTAGGATTTAGAGTTTTAGAAGTTTAGAATTTAGGATTTAGGGTTTCAAATTATATCAAGAAAATTGGATGGCACTCTCATTTTTTTTATTTGTAAAGGAAATTGCAATGGCTCTCTGATTTTTTGTTTGTTAAGAACGAACGTCATTCTTGACTTTTTGGGTTATGGTTTTTTAACAAGTTAGAATAATATGGGAATCTTTTGATTTTATGTTATTGTTTTTTAGTAAATTGGATAATATGGAACTCTTTTAGAATTAGATTAACTTAGTAGTAATACAAAGGAAAACACATTTCATTAGACACATGTGATACAGAGTACCAGAATGTTTCGAACATTAATGCGGTTCAATTTTCATTGTCCAAAGAGTAATTTACTAACTGAAACCTCGAAAGAATGGTTTGAATCTTGGCCCTGGTTTGAGGGGAGGTAAGGCTGACTTTGTGTTACCACTTTGACAGATTTACAGATTTTTTTTTTTAGTTATTCGATATTTTTTTTTTTTTGACAATTTGAGAAATTGAAAAAGGGGATTTCGCAACACTTACCAAATTGAAAGAAAACAAGGGACGCATAAGCAACTAATCTACAGAATCCCACTCAAAAGTCATGGTAGCTTTCAGGAGGCCTAAGAACAAGACACTTACTCCCAACTCGTCGATATGGGACTTTTATTTTTTTGACAATTTGAAAAATTAGAAAAGTAGATTTCGCAACACTCACCAAATTGAAAGAAAGCAAGACAAGCATAAACAATCAATCTACAGAATCCCACCCAAAAGTCCCACGTCAATCCCCAATAGTTATTCGATATTGGCTGGTGAAATATCAATCCCCAATAGCAAAGTTTTCACCCTTGCCTCGGCTTTGATAAAATATTAAAAAAAAAAAGAAGCAGCGTTGTCTCGGGCTCACCACCTTACCATCGCAATCGGCACTGGATCCCGAGGCCAAAATATGCTACTGTGCCCAATGATAATGCTACTTACTTACTACTTGTATTTTAGATAGCTATATCTAGGCCAGAGTAGGATGACTTTTTTAACGTAATCTAGGAAACAAACTACTATATCATGGCCGTACATCTTAATGCGTGCCCCCAACGTACGGCTCTGCTTCTATATATGAATGGGAATATTTATTCTCCCATGCAGCACGCGAGCATGTAACCGACCAATTTTTTTTTTTTTTTTTTATCTTTTTTTGTAAGTAAATAAACAACATAAATTCAGCATCACACTTAGTAGGAATATGGCGATAACGGTTGGTTCGCATATTGTATATTAGCTTAAGTGAGATTAGAATTTTGAAGTTTAAATTTTAGAACAACTTTCAAGTTTTTAATTTAAGTTTAGTGATTAACGGAGATTACCGATTATGCTGTTCATAATTTGACTCCATATGCACTGTTTAGACTAATATACTTATGAGTTATAATATTTCGCATGTACGTACAAAGATAATAAGCCAAATGATAAGGAATTTTTAGTATATAAAATAGAAAGTGAAGTGTGTAAATTCAAATGTAATATGTATAATATTCATTAATTTTTCATAAAAATATATTTGAAAAATGTTATATAAGTAAGAATAATTTTATTTTATTGTTGTCATCAAATTAGTGTGTTTGATCCCATATAACAAGTCAAAGTTGCAGTGAGATTGCATTATTATGTCCAACTGATATAATGTCATCTCCATTCATAAAAGATTCAGCCATTTTGGAGCGCCAAATCTAACTTTGTTAATTTTTAGCCAAATGATAAACATTAAAAGGAATCAAATATCAAACTTTACATGTTTGTTCTGGACGCTGTCACATTTTTAATTCACATTTGATATTGTAATTCCCTTGGTAATTGGAAACTAATCAAAAATAAGTTCATTTACTCATGAGTCTGATAGGTCACTTTCTTTCTCGTTGGCAAAAGGAGTATACTGCGTAACGTCTAGGTAAAGGTCAATTTAGGCAGCTTTCGAATATTAAAAAGGAAATCAATTGTTGCAGTTTTGTAAACAGTTTCTTTCTTTATTTGGTAAGAGATGTAAGAGCTATAACATGATCCCCCACCCCAAAAAAAAAAAAAATCTCCACTCTTCCAAAATATGGAAAGCAGCCGAAATTATATATACATATACATATACATAGATACATGTATATGTATATGTATATATATGTATATATGTATGTATGTTTATGTATGTGTATGCATATGTATGTATGTGTATCGAATTATCTATCGAGCCGCGAAAAAGATTCAATAAAAGATAAAAACAAATCCACTACATATTTTACGTCAGGCAATACATGGAGTAAACTCCATATACAACAGTAAAAGCAAGACGTATAAGTGGATCCACTCATCAAATAGAGAATCCATTATCCACAATAACTACTGAATTCAATCTATCCATAATCACCCTTTAGTCTTTTTTCAGAAAATCCAAAGTAAACCAAAAGTGTTTTAAAAAAAACTCTAATATGTTAGAGAGGTGGCTTTATGCATGTTAGATGTTTTTGCTTAGTGAAACACATTTACTTGAAAGGGGGTCCAGAGAGAAGTCAGCATTTGTTTTTGGACTATTTCGAATCCAATCTTGTGGATTGAACAGTTGAATTTTTAGTTGTTTTTGTCCTTTTTATAAAGGGGAATGCCCAGGAAAGCATATCTGCCCTTTACAGGAAAAAGCAAGATTTGCATATACTTTGCCCCCACTAACATGGACTCTTATTTCTTACGTTCTTTTTTTCTTTGGTGAGTTGGTTCTCGTTTCTTAGCCTAAGAACTTAAAAAAAAAATTGGAAAATACTGAGAGAAACTCACCTAACTATAGGTAATAAAGTACAATTTTTTACTTAAAAATGTGCAAACATCACAATTTATAAAACCAAGATCTAATCTGTACCTGGTAATTTTAATACATTTTATATGGTATATTGGGCTTCCGTTGAAAATTCTAAAGAATAGAGCTATAATAATAGCATAAAATATCCAAATCCTTTTCCTCATCTCTTTTCAAAGTGTCATTTTCTTGAACATTTGGCCTCTACATTTAATGCATTGAAAGTAATTTTTTTTCCAAAACAGAAAACGATTTTATTTGTCTATAAAATTTTCTTTTTCAGAAGATTTAAAGCATGCTTTCGTTTGAACAATGCTACGGTTTATTTTGCGGTGTTCGCATGTGGTAACACGTGTGCTTTTGTTTGTGTAATACAATTTTCTGGATTAGAAAACAATTTTTGCTTTTAATTTCAAAAGCATAGGACAAGACTACCCTTCCATTATTTTGTTGAATCGTAAGTTTTGAGAATAACAAAAAACAGGAAACTAAATCCAACGGTAATATATATGTGGTAATCTCACCACCAGCACCTTAATCCACTTCACAAGAACTAGACAAACACGAAACGAAAAAAGAAAAAGAAAAAGAAAGAAGTTGAGATTCTTGCACGGTTAAAAGCACTTTTAGACACGACTGTATAAAATTACATCGTATTCACTTAGACATAACTAAATATTAAAAAATAAATAAATAGAGAATTTCAAGCGGGTAAAAGCCTCAACTAAGCAAACGACTTTCAACTAAAATGTAAAGACAAGATTAAGAAGCTGTTATGAGATATTCATTGCCAAACTCAAACTTGAATATGTGAATTGCAATTTATGATCAATGGGCTAAAAGACTAGTGTCACTTTCTACGCCTTTTAGCGCTTTGTCCCTACAACACACAACAGAAATTAGCCAAAAGACCACGTACGTCTATCTTATCCATAAAATCCTAAAGAAATCCAATCAAAACTCACCAACTAAGCCTGAAAATGACTATCATTTTTAATGGGCCTCATTTTTCATCTTTGACATTGACACGAGCCTAAGAAATCCACCAGATTATGATTATGATTCGCATCAGTTTGAATTTCATGCACATTATATAATATAATATAATAGGAGGGTTTTGTCACTTTTTTTGATGCAAGAAATTTGTATCACTGTTCCCCCCACTGCCGCTTCCCAGCAGAGGCCGTTTCCCCATTTGAGATTTGCAGATTGGAATTGTGGACAATTGTGGATGACATGCACAAATGTTTCTCTGCTCATATTTCACAGTTTGTAAATGTATAAAGTTTTTCGATACACAAATTTCTTTAAAATGTATAAAAAAAGGTTGATGTGGCTAAATGTGATTTGCTCATAGTTATACTTGTTGCCATGTTTTAATCGTATTCTCATACCAAAATTTGACTATTTGAGTCCAAAATTACAAGGCTCTCATTCCCATGCTGGGATGTCCCATAATTGGAACAAATTTACTTTTCCATTTGCAGATTTGGTCCTACAAGGCTACAGTACCACAAGAAAAAGAATTTACATTTAATTTTAAAATTTTTGGTACATTGTAATTATACTTTAACTAATTCAATTTAATCAGAATGTTGAGATGAATGTATGGACACACTAGACTAGATCGAATAAGAAATGAATGCATTAAGAGGAAAGTAGGGTAGCACTAATAGATGAAAAAATGAGAGAATCACGCTTAAGATGGTTTAGACATGTACATAGGAGACCTCTAGATGTCCTAGTACAGAATATAGAAAATAGAGAAGTCTTCGTTCAAGTTAAAAGGGAAAGGCAAGACTTAAAAAGAATTGAAAAGAAACTATAAAACAAAGATATGCGGTATTTAAATCTCCATAACAACACGTGTCTTAATCAAGCACAATGTTGACATATAATCCATATAGCCGATCCCATTTAGTAGGTAAACGCCAGTTGTTGCTATTGCAATTTAATGGGTGTGTTTGGATAGCATTATTTGGAAAAAAAACTTTTCAAAAATGTGTTTGGATAGTTGAAAAATTATTTGGCCATAAGTCAAGAAAATTTTGACCAAAAATTTTTGCCACTTTTCCAAAAACAATGGTTCAAATTTTCTCACCAAATATTTTCATTTTAAATTTCAAATGTTTTTTCAAACTTTATAACAATTTTAGGGCTTTTTCACAATTATTCACAAAAGCAAGCACGTTTGTGCTTAAAATTTGTTTAAAAAAATTAGAAAAATCACGAGTAAGAAAATGAGATCCATTGTCGATGGGTTTTATGGTAAGTTTTGTAAATCGAGCACTGATATCGGACGACGGTAATTTTATGAGCGTCTGATATTGTCTGAAAATTGAAAATTTACCGAGCACTTGTCGTTTTACAAGCGTCCGACATTAGTGCTCGTTCCACAAAATCTATCACAAAACCTACTGACAACGGATCTTATTTTGTTACTTGTGATTTTTTCAAATTTTCTAAGTAGATATTGAATACAAACGTGATTACTTTTGTGAATAATTGTGTAAAAAGTTCCTAAAGTTGTTACAAAGTTTTTAAACAAACCAAAAATTTTTTCGCAATTCAAACACTTTTTTACCTTTTCAAAAAAGTCAACAAAAAAAAATTATTCTCTATCCAAACACAAATCCAAAATTTTTCTCTAGTCAAACACTTTTCAAATTTTCTTACTTGATCAACAAAAATTGACCAAATACTTATTCAAAATAATTTGACCAAATAATGCTATCCAACTAGGCCCAATACTTCTAAGATTTCTAAAGTTCAATTTATGCATATTCCAAGCATCTAGTCACAGCCATCATAAAATTCACTGTTCTTATGTATCATAACAAATATATTCATGAAAAACCTTTTGGTCTAAAAGTTTGTCTTGAACCGTCTCAAGGTTAGAACTCTTCCTAATGTGTCTGACGAGGCTCTTCAGTATACACTAAAAGTTTTTCTTGTCTCTTTGTGTAGAAGGTGAAATAATTTTTCATGTATCAAATTTGGTCACTTAGAATGTTAATTCGATCACAATTGGGTTTATGATTGCAACTATCACTAGACCAATGAACTTGAATGAGAAATCGGACGTCCAATTTCACCTATTACACAACATTAAATTTTAATTTTTAATGACACAATGATTTGGACAAGATTTGACACATAAGTGTGTAGGTTGGGCTTATGATTGTAAATTGGGCTTTTTAAAGCAGGATTGGGCTAAATGTGGACCCAAAGCTACATATACAAACCATGATTGGGTCAATGTCCTCTGATGTCAGTGTAATTAGAAACTTGGTAATTGGGCCTCATGGGCCTTGCGAATGTCGCGGAAATCCTTGTTAATTAGCTGGAGAATGTTTATCTTTGTGTTATTATTCATTTTAAGTTTATGAGAAACAGTTCATTTTGAAAGGAAAGAAAAGCACACAACATATGCCGAGGTTATTTTAAATATGTCTTCAGATAAATAATCATCTATCAATTTGTTCATATATTCTTTGATAACGTGACAAGGGCAGCTGTCCAAATTGAAAATGTTTCAATACTAGTTTAATTTCTATGACCTAGTCATGGTTCACAAAAGGTTAACTCTTCAACCTTTTCGACAGTCGGTCTCTTTAACACCTAAGCTTCATAGCATGTAAAATCCAAATTTGTAATTTTAGTTTAAAATGATGGCTGAACTCAATATCTTGAAAAAATAATAAATACCAATGATGAATATTCTTTTTGAAAAGTATTCAAATATTGTTTTAAACACAACTTTAAACCAATTTTTAGTCATAGCAGTTAACATACTGTACTTTTAACAATCAATTAAAGCTAGCATCCTGATTCAACAATTTATGAGCTTGGAGAAATTATTCATTTTTTCTCCATTCATGCAATTTTCAAGCCTTCTTGGTTGGTAAAACCCTTCCATTAAGTAACTTTACAACAATTCCAACAAGATCCTTTTCTGGTATTTGTCCCAACACCTATGATGATTTTAATAATTTATGACCAATATCAGTATAGTGGCATATGTAAGGTGGGGGCCCTAGGGGTATGGGCCCTTACTGCCTCCCCTTAAATTCCTTTGATACCCATAAGTTTTAAACATATTTTCAAGTGTGCCCTCACTCCCTTTAAACTCCTTTGATGTCCCGGCAGATGCCTCCCCTCATTTTCTCTCTCCCAAAAGAACCCTCTCTTTTTGTGGTCTCCTAATTTCCCTCCCAACTCCCAACAGAACGCTCTCTTTCTGTGGTCGGCTGGTCCCCCAATTTCCTTCCCAAACCATCCTCACCAAAAACAAAAGCTATGATCACTTCAACCACCAAAAGCCACTGACCATCATGTTATAATTCTAAACTATAAATTATTATTATTATTATTATTATTATTATTATTATTATTATTATCATTTTCTTTGTAAATGTATTTTTAAGGCATGAAAATATTATTGCATAAATTTTGGTGAGCTACTGTCTGTACTATCTCAAAGTTGAACTGTTAAATATCCTTGCTTAACAATAGGCAATATTTAAATCTGGTTTAGGAGAAGATATAAGGAATAAATTGCAACAAGTCTTCTTATATAATCTGGAACATATACATGCTTTTCAAGCCACTTTGTAATGGTGAAACATGTTCAAGCTAAAGAGTAGGAAAGAGAGTTCTCGGATAATAAAATAGCAAACAAAGGCATTCAGAATATTGGTTCAACTCGACAATAGCTTCTAAAAAGTTGAGCAAATTATTATTAGCTTCTTTGGTTTTTTTTTTGGCAAGAACCTATACACGGGTGTGGGATTCCAGTCCAAATTTTATTAATATAAAAAATTTATTACAATAATAGAGGGGGGCATAACACCTTATCTCATAAAGATTAGATCAATCTAATGTAAGGCACTTGCCTGATGTCTAATAATACTAATCCTAAAATGTACTTAGGAAGCTCATTAACAGAAAAATGTTTAATGATTCTTGAAGTACTAGCTAACATTGCTAAGGAATTTGCTATAGAATTGGCTTCTCTAAAAATATGAGAAAAACTAAAACTAACATTACTTGACAGGGTTTCAATCTTCTTGACCATTGACTTGATCTTCCAAGGAACACTGACTTCCTCATGCATCATTCTCACCAATATATGCAAATCCATTTCAATTTCAACATGCTTGAATCCACTATTTCTACAAAGGGTAATGCCTTCTAGTAGGGTCAGACACTCAGCTTCCATATTTGATTTTATGCCAAAATAGGAGGAAAAATTAATAATGAGCTTGCATGTGTGATCAGGAATAACTCCACCTCCTCCAGAGTGGCTTGGATTTCCAATAGAAGAGCCATCAATATTAAGTTTGATAATATCATGTTGAGGAAACTTCTATGCAACAAATGTTGGGCACCGCTGTTTATTAGGCAATAAACAACTAATGAATCTCATCCTTTTTTTTTTTTTTTTTGGGCAAAACCCCGTACACAGGGGTGGGATACCAACCCAAAATATTATTAAAAACCAAATCAAATAAAAGGATTACAAAATTAGAGGGGGCTTGGCCTTACCTCAATGAAACTGAAATAAAATAAAATGTAAAGCCAAGAAGTACTACTCCTTGGTTAATACATTTCTTATATAAGGGAAACCAAAGCTATCTAATCTAATGAGGGCTTGTACATGGTCAGGGAGTTGTTGTAATGACTCAAATATCATCTGATTGTGAAGATGAAATCCTACAAGTGCATCAGCTGAGGAGTTAGCTTCCCTGAAGATATGCAAACCGAACCTGACACTCTTCTTAAGTATTCTTTAATCTTAAGAAATGTGTGACATAAAGGCCATGTTGTACTCTCTTCAGTGACTATCAACTGGAATAGAACTCTAGAATCCATTTCAATAAGTAGTTCAGTACTCTTTTTCAGCCTTTAGCCATCGTGTGTACTTTACTATTGCAGCTGAGAGCTCACTTCTTACTACTGGGTTGCCACTTTGATCATACTCCATTAGTAAGTTTTGTATTTCGTCTAGAGCGTCCTGTATATGATGGTGAATCTTACCAAAATGCTTCACATTCCAAATTTGAAGTACTTTTCGAAGAGCCATTAATTTTTGGTGAAATCGAACCATCCCTCGCCTATGTTGTTGTTTGCTCCATACTTCTCAAACCATTGAAAAAAATTGTGGATGCTTGATCCAGACATTAAGAAATTTGAATGAACCTCTACCCTGAGTTCCCACTCCTAATTTAAACAACAGTATTGCATGATCTAATCTCCCACATGGAAAGTGTGAGACATGTACTTTGTTGTAAATGCTGAACTATTAGGAATTAATCATAATCCTATCAAGCCGTTGCCACACACGTCCATTGGTCCAAGTGAAGATTGAGCCATCACTCTTCACTTGAATGTCAAAATCCACATATGACAATCCTACCATTTGAATAGCTTCTGTGAATTCATCTATAGCCTTGGCACTTGGCATTGCTCCTCCTCTTCTTTCCTCCACAGCTGCGATGATGTTAAAGTCTCTTCCCACCATCCATGGCGTGCTAATTTCATCTGCTAAAAATTTGAATGCCTCTCAAAGAGATCTTCTTGCTACTAGCATATGGGCTGTATATATTACAGATACTTCCACCTGATTACCATAAGAAAGTATCACAAAATAATGAATCATCTGATTAGCCAGTTCAACAAAATCACGTTTTAATTGCTCCATCCAGAACAACCATATTTTCCCACGTAGACCACTATAAGCCTTATCAAAACCCAAAAGAATTTTAGTACGTTCTAAACGACTATTAGATGCAAGAGATTCAATTAAAGCTAACAATTGTATCTTATTTTTTTCACACACATGTTTTACATAATTTATAGAGTCTTTCTTTGCAGCACTTTTAATATTCCAAATCACACAGTTAAATGGGCTCTCCATTAAAAACCTGGTACATTAGCGTTAATGAGAGAAGTGAAAGTGTTACCCTCCTTCAAACTTCTAGCCAAACGTCCTCTTCTGAGTATGTCACTGGCATTTGTATATGTTTGTGATGCTCTTTTGGCTTCCTTTCTCTCCTTTTTGGCAGCTATCTCTCATTGTCTGATAGTTCTTTCTTTTGAATTCTACCTTCTGCAATCGCAAATTTAATTCTTGTTGAGCTACCCTCAAGTCCAACTGTGAAAGAGACCCGAGTTTCCCCATTGTTCCAGTTGAGTTACACCTAACTAAAACACCTCCTTCACGATTATTTGGAGGAACTAAAGAAGAGGTAGGTCTGGATGTTTTTTGAATATTTTTTTGGTGAAGATTTGATGTCTTGCATTGTTGCTGCTTCTAACACGTTTCCATCAAGACGACTTCACATGCGTTACTTCCCTTATCTTTCTCCAACTCAACATCACCACTACTTATTAGTTGAATTGAATCATCCTGTTGAGGAGGTTCAAATAGTGTCTTTTTCTCGTCCTTTACTGTAGTTTCCACATAAATTGGTACACCTATTTCTTCAGGCACTAGGATGACTTCATGATCTTTTAGCAAAGCATCCTTCTGTTCTTGCGACTTTGTTTCCTTCAGAACCCATTTCTTTTCTCCATCTGCTTATTTTATGATGTTTTGTTTCTCCTTTTTATCACTTTTCCTCTTATGAAGCAATCTGCATTCAGGTTTGCCATGTCTCACTTTTCGACAATGCTCACAATATTCAGGCATGTTTTCATATTCAACTGATTGTCAAAATCCCATTGTCCCGTTGTTTATCCAAATTCTATCATGCTTCGGATGTAACAGATCTATCTCAACACAAACATGAACAACAATTGGACGTGAGAGCGCCGCTGTAGATGCATCCATTCTCAAGGGTTCTCCTCTCATCCTTGTTATTGCAAATAATGGCCCCTTGCCGAGCAGATGTATTGGCAGATCTGGAAATCGAATCCATATTTGCACTATCATGGCTCCTCTTGCATCGTGAAAGATAGTGACCACTTTAAAATCCTCATGACACATCCTTGGAAAGTCCATGTTCCTCTAAGCCAACATCAGTGATAATCATCATCCAAGTCAAAACGCATCAGGATATGGCAAG
The DNA here is from genome assembly GCA_024721245.1 of Mitragyna speciosa. Lineage (NCBI taxonomy): Eukaryota > Viridiplantae > Streptophyta > Magnoliopsida > Gentianales > Rubiaceae > Mitragyna > Mitragyna speciosa. The sequence goes on along the minus strand of CM045566.1, from coordinate 22,901,805 downwards.
GATCTAAGAGTCCTAGTGTACATGGGCCCTTAAACTCTACTGTCAGGAAGTCCTTACACAAAGCCTCAATTGCTAGTCTCCCCTTTGAAAAATTTCCAGCAAGTGTGAATCTAAAAGGTGCTGAAAACGTATTATTTCCTCTTGTGAGAAGGTAATGGTAGGCACTCCCTTGAATTGTTCCTTCGGTTTGAAGAAAGAAGTGGTCTGCATAGCAGCAGCTTTGTCAGATACAATCTCTGCAAATGTCTTCTTTGAAGGAGAGCCTCGACCAGCCACCTAAACGAATGACTGCTGCTCCTCCATCAGTGGCGGTTGCCCTTCAAGAGGCTGGAGGGCAGCCATAGGGCAAAACCCTAATGTTCAAAATTCAAAAAATCTAACGGCCAAGAGAGGGAGAGAACGAGAGAGCCTATTTATAGGGTTACAAGTCATAAAATATGGTAAACGGAATTCTAATGAATCTCATCCTAATCAATCTATCATCCTCCCATTGTTTTTTCTTCAAAAGCCAAGTTCGAGTAATTGCCAACACATATTCTAAATTTTTGCACAAATACTCAAAGAAGAAAGTCTCTTTGCTTCATAAAAAGCCAAATTCCTAGCTTTCCATAATTTCTAACAAATTATTGAAGGTAGGACCACAATTAATTTACCTTTAGCTTAATTGAAAGAAATACTGAGCTAAAAAACCAAAATTTGCAAGAATATCCACAACTCTATTTGTTTCCCTAAAACAATGAGAAATAGAAATATCAATAAATGTTTTCAATTCTTCCACTTCCTTCGTCACAATCCAAGGAAAACTCGTTTTCCCCGTAATCACCTCAACAAGGAACTTTGAGTTTGATTGAACAACCACTCTATCTAAACCTTTACTCTTGCACAACTTCAAACCGTATAATAAGGCCTTCACTTCAGCTTGAAAGCTTGAAACTTGGCCAAAGTAACATGAAAAAGCAATAATGAAATTACCTTCATGATCACGCACTATACCACCTCCCCCACTTTCTCCTGGACTGCATTTTGTGCATCCATCAGCATTAAGAAAAAGAAATCCAGCCTCCAGTTTGTGCCACTTTACTTCTCTAATGATTGCCTGTCTATGAGGACGCAATTCTTTTAACAAAATATCATTCCAGGTCAAGTTCATAACTTTCCCTTTAAGAATTTTAATGGCAAACGAAATCACAATATCTCTACAGATAGCATCTAGAACTTTATGCAAATGAAGAGACATACCATAAAAAAAATATTATTTCTATACCTCCAAATATGCCAACAAATAAACAAAGGGACAACATGACAAATGAATTGTAATCTTGGGAATGGCTGTTTCAACTGCCACCAAGACATTAAATATGATCTCAACGTAATTTTATTCCGTAGCATATTGAGTGCTACTCCAAAAAAGGTCCAAATACTCATAACCAACTCTCCCGTGGCAAATACATGATTAAGGGTCTCCATCCTAGCGGACGAGCAACACCTACAGCGTGATGGCATAGCAAAACCCAGCTGCTGCACTGCATCATCAGTTGGGGTTTTATGGTGAAGAAGCTACAGCCCCTAAAAAGACACTTTAATAGGCACTTGAGGCAGCCAAAGTCTTGTGAGTAACTAGGATTTGTTTTGAAATCGCCGGACCAAGGAGTAAGCACTTGTTATAGAAAACTTACCATCAAGATTAGGTGCCCAAATACAACTAAACCAACGCCTTAATTCAGCATAATCCCATTGGCCATTGACAACAAAATTAGCAACTACTTGAGACGAACCCCGATGATAAATCCAAGCTAGAGGGCCAGAGCCAATCCAATTGTCAAACCAAAAACTACAATTACCACTTCTTAGTAACTAGATTATATGACTTTCAGCCACATCACGTGCTCTCAGCATCCTCTTCCATGTTAATGAATCCATACTCCCCGGTTGTATTTGATTTGAATGACTCTTTTTGCAATATTTACTATCCATAAAATGAGCCTAGAGAGGATGTTTAGCCTGAAAACACCACCACAACTTCAAGGAAAAAGCCGAATAAACATCCTCCAAAGATCTCAACCCAATGCCGCCCTCCTCCAATGGAAGACAAAGATCCTTCCATTTCATCTAATGAAACTTACCACCAACATCATTTGAGCTCCATAAGAACCGTGCAAAGGTTTTTTCTACAATTTGCAACATTCTAAGCGTGGGGTTAGTAGCAGCAAGGAGATGAATAGGCATAGAGGATAAAACATGTTTAATCAAGACAATCTTACCACTGAGTGACAAAGAACGATGTTGCCACTGCAGCACCCCAGCTAACACCGATTGAATTAATCCTGAAAAATATACCAATTTTCTTCTCCCAACATATAGTGGACATCCTAGATATTTGATAGGGAAGGCCTGGAATGAGAATCTAGTTCCTTGAGCAATTGTCTGACGCTTTTCACTGGAAACCCTTGGGTGAACCATAAAGCCACTCTTTTGTTTATTTAGCTTTTGCCCCAAAACCCACTCATACTCATGCAAACAATTCATGACCCTACTTAAAAACCGTTTCGAGGCATTCGTAAAGATCAACACATCATCTACAAATGCCAAATGAGTAATGTGAGGGCAACCCCTCGGAGTCTTAAAACCCAAATAATTCCTATCATGCAGCAGGTTATTAAGCATCTGCGATAGCACTTCCGCAATGATAACAAACAATGCAGGAGATAACGGATCTCCTTGATGCAAACCCCTAGAAGACTTGAAGAAACCCACCAGGAATCCATTTAAAAGAATAGAGAACCACACATTGGATATAATTCTCCATATCATATCTATCCAATATTTACTAAAACCAAAAGCCCTTAAAATCGACAATAAAAATGGCCATGATACACGATCATAAGCCTTTGTCATGTCCATTTTCAATGCCACATTACCCCCATAGGACTTCTTACCAATCTCCAACATCAACTCCTGAGCCAGAAGGAAGTTATCTATAATAGGATTTTGGTTTTTTTAGCTCAATGTAATAGGATTTTTACTGTATGTACTGATTTACCTGCAATGGCTTTAGGTGAATTAAGGCATAATAAGCTAGGGGTTCCTCAGATTAGGCAGACTATTATTTTCCTTTAGTTTATTAGAGGTAAGGTTCATGTCCCCCTCCTAATATTATTTATTTTTTTATTTTCTGATTAATAAAATTGGGGATGGCATCCCACCCCTAAGCCACTAATGTTGAATCCTTTGCATTATTTCGGATAGACCCACCCTGGACTTCAAATCAAAGATACCTTCAAAAAACCCCCATACATACCTCACAACACTACAATAAGCAAATACATGATCCAATGTTTCTGTCTGAGTTTCACAAAAATAGCATTCGGAAGACATCTGAAAACCAAGTTTAACTAATACATCAGGGAATGACAAAAAATATTCAACAATTTTCACATAAATATTAAAATTTTGCATGGCAACCATCTATCCCAAATCAACTTTCTAGAAGCCAATATTGCATGCTTTTCCCTAACTTCATTCCAAATAGAGGAGATAGTAAAAATAAAGTGCAATTTGGTGTAGAGTTTAACTTGTCAAATTATTCTTTTATGGATTTTATTGTCTAATTAACTTGACTAGCTTCTTATATTGGGGATTAATGACTTAATTTAGTGATAAATAGAAAGGTCATTAAATAAATAATTTTAACTTGTAAAATAGTTCTTGGATATATTTTATTGTCTATTTAGTTTGATTATTATCTTATATATTGATTTTAATTTTTTTTAGCTATGGAGAAATATTATAAGAGGAAATCAATGGAGAAAGAGTCATCTAACAAAGAAGAAGGCAAGACAATGGAAGTATGAAACATGATGATAAAAAAAGTCGCTTGGAGATTAACTTAGATGAATTACCTGCTGATCCAGCCCAAAGAAAAAAAATTGGAGATTATCATCCAAACATTCAATATGAAATTTGGAGATATTACTTATAAAAGAACCATGTCAACCTCGCGAATATGTTTTTCCATAAAGAAATATAGGAAAACAGATGCATCGATTTGTGCGAGGCTGGTTTGATGATTACAAGAATTAGTTAAAGTATAGTATTGAAAAAAGATGCTACTTTTTGCTTATGCTATTATCTATATAAATTGCATGTAATGGAACAATCTGGTGGTGATAGTTTCATTAAAGAAGGGTTCGCAAATTGAAAAAAAAGAAGGATCAATTTGATATTCATGTTGGTGGTTCTAATAGTGCACACAATTTGACTTGGAGTAAATATCAAAATTTATTAAATCAAAATCAACACATTGAAGTGGCATTTTTTAAGCAATCTGAGAAAATGAAGGTAGAGCAGCAAACTCATTTATTAGCCTCAATAAATTGTGCTAGATTTCTTCTATGTTAGGGTTTGGCTTTTTGTAGTCATGATGAATCTGATAATTCTGAAAATCAGGGAAATTTTCTTGAATTTTTGCACTTTCTTGTAGATCATAATGATGAAATAAAAAAGCTTGTTCTTGTAAACGCCCCTAAAAATCTCAAACTCATTGCTTCAGATATTCAAAAGGATATTACAAATGCTTTGGCAAGTGAGACTACAAGCATCATTGTAAATGACATTGGATGTGGATTGTTTGCCATTTTGTGTGACGAATCTCATGATGCATCAACAAAGGAGCAATTGGCAGTTGTTATACGGTATGTAGGATTCACATGGATGTGTAATTGAGCGCTTTCTTGGCATTCTACATGTAAGTGACACTACTGCTCTTTCACTTAAGAAAGCAATTGATGCTTTATTTTCAAAAGCATGATTTGAGTATAGCACAAATCCGTGGCCAAGGTTATGATGGTGCTAGTAATATGCGAGGTGAATATAATGGTTTAAAAACTTTGATTATAAGGAAAATGGTTCTGCATATTATATTCATTGTTTTGCACATCAACTTCAATTGTCACTCATAGGGGTTGCAAAAAAACATGTCCAAGTCTCTTCTATGTATAATACATTGTCTATGTTGGTACATGTCCTTGAAGGTTCATCTAAACGACAAGAAATTCTTAGAGAAAAAAGACTTAAGAAAGTTGTTGATGAATTAATTAGTGGAGAACTTGTAAGTGGTCGAGGCTTAAATCAAGAACTTAGCCTTCAACGAGCTTGTGATACACGTTGGGGTTCACATTTTGGCTCATTGTTAAAGTTGGTTCTTATGTATGCTTCTGTGATAGATGTTCTTTTGATAATTGAAAAAGATGGTCTTGTGGAGCAAAGAGGTCAAGCATATGCGCTTCTTAATTCTTTACAATCTTTTGAATTTTTATTTATTTTACACTTGATGAAGAAAATCTTAGGAATGACAAATGCACTATCTGAAGCATTACAAAGGAAGGATCAAGATATTGTAAATGCTATGGAGTTTAGGTTAAAGTTTTCAAGCAACAATTACAATGCTACTAGGGAAGATGGATGGGTGATAGGCGTGTAATTAAGTCTAACAATATAGCAAATAATTCAATTCTATTACACAAAAGTAATCAAGTAATAAAACCTAATTACTCTATATACTGCAAGTGCACAGATCATATCGAGTATAGGGTAACAGGATCGATTCCATAGGAAAAAAGTTATTGAAGTACTAAGGCTTTATTGCTCACTTTATTATCTAAACAACCAAATAACAATGAGAAGAACAAAGTATAAAATAAACAACCAAACTAATCAACTCTGTAGAACAACAATATCTAAAGCAAACGCACAATCTTAAGAAACTAGGGAATAGAGTTAACTAATGACCATACATATAAATGAAAGGATCAACTCATGCTATTGATTCTTGTCTTATTTAGCGTCTTATCCCAATTATACTTAACCTTCACTCTCGTGACAAGTTAATGATTACCTCTCTACTAGTTCTTTTCTACTCTCGTGATAAAGATACTAGTATTGGTTCATTAGCCACATGAATTGCCTAATTGACCCACTTAGGAGCACCACTACTCTCATGTGACATGCAACCTAGACTTGAATTATTCTCTTTTCTTTATTATTATCAACTCTCGTTGCATAATAACAACTAACAATTTATAGTCAGTGATCAAGCAACTACAAATCTATGCATCCCAAAATAAAGAACAAACGAGCACAAGATAGCATAAACCAACCATAAACACATTATATGCATATGTTCATTAATTTCCTCTAACCCTAGATTAGCAAATTAAAACATGGCTATGATGGATTTCACATAAAAAATTAAAACTTTAATAAACAAATCCATAATAATCAAGAAAGAAATAAAAATAGAATAAGAAAAACTTATAGATCGATGAACAAGTTCAAGTCTTCTATTCTTTCTCCAATCTTGATGTGTACAAGAGAATCCTCCAAATAGCACTATTCTATAAAGAGATTTACTAATCTAAAGGGGTAGCTCTCTCAAAGAGAGAAAATCTCTCTAAGAGAGACCCTTGCTAATTTCTATTCTACTCTCTCTCTCTCTAGGTGTGTGGGTGGTGTAAAAGATAATTCTCCCCACTCAAAGAGTTACAAACCCTCAATATGTAGAGTTTCATAGTCTAAAAATTACAGTTAGAATGCTCAAATTGGACTCATAAAGTGTTGGGCTTATTTGAAAAGAGAAATCCCGCATTGTAGATGAAAAGGTCAGTTTTCGCAGCGTACCCAGGACGGGTATGTTCGCGGATATGCGTCGTGGGTACAAAAAGTTTTCTGTCCATTGTCCGTGCTTGTATCTACAGCCAGATTGTTGTCACGGTTACTCTTCAGTGTTGGAGAATTAGCTCTTGGTCAAAACATGAAAGTTATAGTCTTTGAGTTAGCTTTTCAAGAATACAAGAATCAGATCATTTGAAATTTTCTACACAAAGTTATGGCCAAAATACCGAGACGTGGTCGGAAGAGCATCGCTGCACAATAATGTTTCAGTAATGTGGAAATTTGACATTCTAAACATGAGAATCAAACTTTGAGGTCTCATAAGAATTTTAGATAATTCTCTTAGCTTTAAATTCCTTCAAGAACCATCTCAATCCAACATCTCTAGCTTAAGTTATGACCAAAATGCCAAAACATGTCGATGCAGTGAAATCCTTTCATCACCGATTCTTCTTTTATCATTGTTTCTTCATGCCATATCTTTGGTCCTCTTAGTTTACCATTTCTCGTCAACTTTAAAGTACATTTAAATAGCATTCAAATATACTTCATTTGATTTGAATTGATGATCAAATAGCCAAAATCTACAAAACACAAAAAATGGCGCATGAAACCACTCATTTGCACATTTTGGCTACAAACTCAAGATTGGAAGAAATAGACATAAAAGTGACTATTGTTTATCATTTAAACCCTAGAACCATCATAAAATACTCATCTAGAAAACTAACAAATATGCAAACTAGACACTTATCAATGCAATTCTTTACTAGATGAAGTTTGTTTGTTTTGTGAAAAACATGAGATTATCATTCCAAAAATGGATGAAATATTCATTATTATTGGGAGGTCACGAAGAAAAGCTTAGGAAATTACAAACCTTCACCACTATCGAGTTGAGTTATTTTATGCTATTATAGATTTATAACTCCAAGAATTTAACAATTGTTTCAATGAAATGAACATGGAGCTACTTCTTTGCATGACATGCTTGAACCCAAGTGATTCCTTTGCAGCATTTGATAAGAAAAAGTTGATTCATCTTGCAGAATTTTATCCATAGGAGTTTTCTCAGTTAGATATTCATGTGCTTGATACTAAATTGGATACTTATATTACTGACTTGAGATCAACTAAGAAATTTTTAGAATTAAGAAAAATCACTAATTTAGCTCAAAAGTTGGTGGAGACTAAAAGAGATATTGTATATCCATTGGCATATATGCTTCTAAAGTTAGTTTTGATTTTACTTGTTGCTACAGCTATCGTGGAAAAGGTCTTTTCAGCTATGAATATAGGTAAAAAATCTATTGAAAAATAGAACAGGAGACACTTGGATGAATGATTGTTTAGTTACTTACATTGAAAAAAAAATACTTCGTGAAGTTGAAAATGAGAAGGTCATAAATTGTTATTAAAAGATGAAAACTCATTGTGAGTAATTGTAAATGGTTTAATTTATTGTTTGAAATAAAATTACTATTACATTAGTAATTTTGAGTATAAATTCAATTATGTGGAATATATGCATTATTTCTACTTGTTATGTGAGCATTGATGTTCTTTTATTTTAAAAAAAAAGTAAAATAGTAAATAAGAAATTTTAATATTGCTTTTGCCTCCACTAACAATTTTTTCTTGCTCCGCCACTATATCAGTAGCTTAGTACTTTCTATTACCCATTTCTTGGCCTATCTTTGACAATTGAGGTAAATAAATACACAACAAAAATATGTGAGGAAGGAAAGAGTAATAAAAGCTCAAAAATATTAATATCTCAAATAATGATGAAAGTCAAGAATACTCAATAGATTTTTAATATATTTTCTAAACACACTTAGAAAAAGGTATTCCAACAAATATAGTATATATATATTGTACTAGATTTGGTGGATAAGAAATAACCACACAAGTAATCATCAAATAAGGTACCAACGTCTATATCAGTGACGTGGTATGGATTAGGTATAACAATTATGAACAAAACACTACAATCAAATAATAAAAACCTAATCTCCCAACTTAATCCACAAGTGCACGGGTCAGTTATAGTATTTGGAGTATTAAGTGTCGAATCCCACAGGGAATCAAATATTTGCAATTACTAAAGCTTTTTTACTAACTTTTATTAGCTAAACACGATCAAAATAAGATGGAGATGGGGTCCCTTCAATAGAATAGGTATATGATTGAGAACTTTTGTGGAATTCAAGTCAAAGAAGCCTAGAATATAGAATCTACTAATGAATCTTGCATGAATGACTTACTAAGTTTTACCTTGCTTTGTTTAGAATCCAATTTCGTAAGCGTCATAACTAGATCTCCCTATGCAATGACAAGATTCTAACTATTCCCATGATGAAATCTTATGAAAACATGAATTGTAATGATTTACTTAAGTATCCATTATTCTCATATGAACCACTTAAGTATTATTTGTTCATTTTCCATTATTACAAGCATTTGTCAATGTAAAGTAACAAATAAATGACTTGTTTAAGTTGGCCAAGCAAAAACAAGTGTGAAAACTTGAACAAATAAATAAATAAATGCAAGCTTAGCAAGTTTTGATAATATAAGTCGTGCTTTTGGATTCATTAGCTTCATCTATATTCTAGAGGAAGCCTTTAGTGAATCATGAATAATGAAACAACTAAAAATATAACTTCAAAGCAAGAATTTATTCAACAAGTGAAAGTAAATAAAGGGGAGTAAGAATTGCTCAACCAAAGTTTAGACAAAGCTTTTCTTCTTATTCACCCTTCAAAGTTGAACTTACAATAGTTCTCTTATAATGCTCCTCACTATTCTATTGAAGGATGAAGAGAATTCTATTAACTCTTTATCAAAACTAGTGTAAACTAAGCTAACGCTATTTCCTACTACTAAAACTTGTCTTAAAAGTTTTACAAATGACTTCTATTTATAGACAAATATTCTTCAAGTCATTTTCCAGCTTGCATGAATCATTAATGCATGGAAATGATGAAGATTTGCTTAGAGATTCCAAATGGGCAAAAAGTCTTCATTTATGCTTCCAATGTATTCTCCCACTTGTAAAATCCTATCCCCATCTGAAAATGTCTGCAAAAATCAGCTGGTAGAGGATGCAAGTTGATGCCCTAGAAAATCCAGCCGACTTACAATCCGCGAATGGTGATACGCCAATGGCCACCTGCGGATCTCCATCCGTAGATCACACCTTTATGGTCCCCACTTGATTTCTGATTTTTGCTGAGCTGGACTTCATGTGTGCAAGTATTTTTCACGTATTTCTAAGCATTGTGGTGAAGAATTGGATTTTTTCCACTATTTGTGCACAATTATTCCTTCAAGTTGTTCATCTAGCTTTAACTCTTTGAATCACCATTGACTTTGATTTTTCTTTACTCCAATTGATCCAAAATAAGTTTTAGTATAATGAACCTGCAATTATATACAAAAATTATGCATTAATTTGCTCAAATAAGAATTCCGCCTAAAAAACCCTAATTCCGGTAAAAATTCTAATTCTTATGAATTATTGGAAAATGGATCATTTGCAACAAAAAATACTATATTTATGCTTAAAAACATCTAAAAAATATAATAATATATATAATAATATTAGCAATTTTATTGCTTATCAATAAGAAACCTACTACTATTGATCGATAATTTCTAGAAGTTTGATTTATTTTACAACACAATATTGGAAATTAGTTTCTTAAATAGGCGATCTTTGAATTGGAGTTCATTTTTTTGGGTTATGGGAATAGCATAGAATATTTCTACTCTTTTGAATAAAAAAGAGGTGTTTTTGTCAATTACGGGAAGTTAAACTGGTTGAAGAGAAAATAAATAACAACTAAGTTTCAAACAGTTAAAGACAAACAAAATAAAATTTCTTATAAAAAATAAAGATAAGATGCTTCCAAAAATAATGTAAAAGCTTTTGGTTTTAAAGATTCCCCATTGAAATGAAAAATCAAAATCAATGTAAGTGCTTGAATCAATTATGTAGAAACAGGAGGATAACCAACTTAGCCAAGGGATGTTTAAATTTAATTATGATAAGAGTAAAAAAAATATATTTATTTGATTTCCTTGAATCAAAGGGAAAACATCTTGCATTGCTTCATATTCGCATGCATTTATCATTATTTTTTTCCCTTTTGTATCCCATTCTAATACAGTTTATTCATAAGGTAGAGAAGAATATATTAAAAGACAACCTCATGCATATATTATATAGCAATTGAATGATTACATGCACAACACACAAAGACTACTTGAACTCGAGTAATTTTCTAGAGCAAATGATTTTAATCATCCATTAGATTTTAGCAGTTCTACTCTGTTGGTAGATTCTTGCTTAAGCTGTATAGTTATCAAGGAAATAAAATCATAAGAAAATTAAGAAAGTCATGAAAACTAGCAAGTCAGCACCCCTAGTAACAAAGTTGAAACATTGTTACTCTGTCATCTAGTACTTTATTCAAATGCACATAATATTATAAACCACATGTATACAAGGGACTACTCCATCCGCTCTTAACTTCATTCAACCTTGAGAAAGAAGGAACCAAGCAAAAGGAATAATTTGTTTTTAAGGGGGGAGGGGTCCTTCAGTGGTTACCTTTCCAACTCTTACATGTTACTACGCGAGGATTCTATGGATCCAATGGGGTTTTAATGCTAGTGGCAAGAAATAAGTTGTAGCTAATTTATCTGAGTTAGGAGCAAGAGTCACCACTTTCCACTAGCCAATTCCTCACAAGGGAAAAGTTACACTTTCATTTTGAGTAACCCCTTTTTAGTAGGTCAACGCCTAACGAACGATAGGAATGGTAATAAATGATTTAGAGTGTGGACTGAGGCAAAAGAAAAAGCTCATAAGAATGAATTTGTTCTTGAGGTTGGTAGATTATAGATAGCGAAAGAGAAAGCTAGAACAAAGCATTTAAGTGTTTGGTTATATATTAGAAGATTCCTATGGATTTGGTGTTTGATAGGGGCTTGGGGTCTTCGGTTACACATTTTGGTATTACATTTATGTTGCACTACCTCAAACAATGACAATTGTATGCTCATTAACCATGTCTATTAAAAAAGGAACACTTGTCATTCTTTAAGGTAGTGTAACATAAGTGTAACACCAAATTGTGTAACAGATATCCAAAGTCGTTAGAAGATGTGAAAGCGGAGACGCAAGATATTATGTGCATTATAGACTTCTTCGACTTTTTTTCTAGATATTCTTTTGAGATTGTTAACATATATCACATCTAGAATGGGATTGACTAATTAATTAGATGATTGATTTGGCTAGATTAGGATTGACTTATTGGATAATTCATTTGAATTAAATTACAAATCTTTCCTCCATAGATAATGTGTCTAAGTTCATTATACATTGTGTCTAGGTTCATTACGTCAAGGTTCATTGTACATAGTATTTGGGTTCATTACGTCTAGGTTCATTGTATCTACTAGCCATCTATAAGCCTACAAATACAAGTTTCTGGTACCTTTATGACACCTTTATGACAAAGCACCATTTGATCAATCTGTTCCATCTTGTTCTCAAACTCTATTTATCATTTTACATGATACCAGAGCAAATGATCCTTCTTTTTTTTTTTTTTCAATTTTTAGTCTTGTGTTATTCTTTCTTGTTTGGTTCTCGGAAGAATGGCGAAGCAAACCGAATCACAAAATTTAGAAAATTCCCTGGCTAGTGATTTGTACCACGATCCAAGTTCTCCATATTTTTTTTAACTTTTGCCAATTACACCAATGCTTGGTTAGTCCCAAAGTTGCTTGATGGTGACAATTATCAATGATGGAAATGAAACATCTTAAATTCTTTAAGAAGAAAAAATAAAATGTCATTTGTCAATGGATACTACCACAATGAAAAACTAGAAGTCGAGAAGGTTTGGCTTGGAGTAAATGTGATACGCTGATTCTTTCTTGGCTTATCAATTCGATTAGTTTCAAACTTCATGATTCAATCACTTATCATGATTTGGCTAGGGAACTTTGGGTGGACTTAAAAGAATGTTTTGGTCAGAGTAATGAACACAATATCTATGAATTGAAAAGAATGTTGCTTTGTCTACTCAAGGAAATGATTTAGTAGCTTCTACTCCAAACTCAAAGCCTTAGGGGATGAGTTGAGTGCCTATTTAATGACCCCAAGTTGCTCATTTGGGGGATTGAAAGAATGGCTTGTTGAAAAACAATGCTCATATCAATTTCTCATAGGCTTGGATGAAAAGTTTAAAGCCATTTGATCCCAAATATTGGCAACTGAGCATCCTCTTTTACTCAGTCATAGTTACGACATGGTCAAGACGGTGCTAAGTCTTGTCATGTTAAAGCCAATATGGGTTCAAGGTCCAATGTTCTATGGCATCAAAGGATAGGACACACTTCACATGATTGGTTGGCATCGATGCCTAGTTTTTCTCACATTCGTTTTGATGAAGTTTGTCAAGAGTGTATTGTGTTCCCTTTGGCAAAGGCTTCTAGATGAGTTTTTTTCTCAAAGAATAATAAATATGTGAGTCCATTTTATTTAGTTCATAGTGATGTATGGGGGCCTTATCAAACACCTTCAAAATTTAGGGCTCATTTTTTTAACTCTTGTTGATGATTATACCAAAATAGTTTAGACCTATTCATTAAAAAACAAAAATTAGGCTTGCCATGTTTTTCAAAATTTCTATTCTTTTGTTCAAACTCAATTTGGATTCCAAGTTAAACATGTAAAAGGTGATAATTCACTAGAGCTCACTAAAGATGAACTGAAATTATTTTTTAGAGATAAAAGAATTGTTAATCAAATTTCTTGTATTACTACAGTTCAACAACATAGGGTTGTCGAAAAAAAACATAGGGACATTCTTAACGTGGCTCGCACTCTTACATTTCAGAGTAACTTGCCAATTAAATTCTATGGGGAATATATTTTAACTGCAATAGATATTCTCAATTACTTTCCTACCTTAACACTTTTAGACAAGTTTCAATCTCGGTCAAGACCTTGTGTGTTTATGGGCTATCCTAAGGATAAGAAGGGTTTTAAATTTTATGATTGGGAAACAAAATAATTTTTCTTTTCCCATGATGTGCACTTTCATGAAACTGTTTTTCCTTTCAAAATGTCTTCTGTTACACTACTTCCAGGTCGTCTCTCCACTTTAGCACCTAATTCTCTCCCACTTATTTCTATAATCACCTTGATGATCAATGTGATAATTCTTTTCATAGTACATTTAATTCTAGTCAAGAAGTTTATATTTTTATCTTTCAATTTCCAAGAACAAGGATCCGAAGGCTAATAGTTTATCTGAAAGACTATATTTGTTATCTTCTCGATAGCTCGTCACTCCAATTTAGTTTCCACTTTGAGACCATCACGTACAACCTATCATCTTGAATCCTATCTTTCGAGTGACCATTTTTCTTCTTCCCATTAAGCTTTCTTTGTAGCTTTATCATTTGAGACTGAACCTATCACTTACTTTGAGGTTAGTCAAGATAAAAAGTAGAGGTCTACTATGCACGCTGAACTTGATACCCTAGCTACGAATCAAACCTGTGAACTTGCATTTTGCCATAAGGAAAAGAAGAATCAATTGTAAATGGCTGTATAAATTAAACACAAGTTAGAAGCCACTTTAGAGTGTTATAAAGCTAACTTAGTGGCCAAGGGGTTTACTTAGGTGGAATGCTTGGATTACACTGCGACATTCTCTTAGGAATGATTGGATTACACTGAGATATTCTCTTATTTGGCAAAATTAACTGCAGAATGATGCTTGATGGCTATGGCTACTACTAAGGACTAGGAACTACATTAGCTTGACATTAATAATGCTTTCCTCCATGGTGATATATACGAGGAAATTTTACATGTTTTCATGGTGATTTTTATGAGAAAATTTACATGGTTTCTTTTCTTGGCTATTGATCATCTGATTATCGAATGGTTTGGTGGCTTCACAAGTCCTTTTATGGTCTCAAATAGGCTTCTAAGGAGTAGTTCTCTAAATTAACACATGTTCTTAAACAATATGGTTTTATTTAATCCAAGGCTAATACTATGTTATTTACCTTGAAGACTAATCACAGTTTTTTTGCAGTTTTGGATAATAGTGATGATATAATTGCAGAAAATAAGTCCTTCTAATGAAAAAAATGTAAATAGTTTTTGCACAGACAATTCCATTTGAACAATTTTGGTCCTCTCAAAATTTTTCTTGGCGTTAAAGTTGCCAAGAGTCCTGAGGGCATTTTTTGAGTCAACAGAAGTATGCTCTTGATTTTTTGGCAGATACTGGTCTGAGTAATACAAAATCTAGTCTAATTCCTAAGTCTCAACAACATCAATTAGGGCATTCAATAGGTACAATATTAGCTTATCCCACATCTTATCATCGTCTCGTGGGTAAGCTTTTGTACGTTACCATTGCACGTTCACATATCTTGTATATATGCTATTGATATTTTGAGTTAGTAGATGCATTCACTTATGATGGATTATCATGGTGCAACCTTGAAAGTTGGCCGATATATTTAGAGTTTTTTGGGCAGAGATTGTTTTTTCCTTCTTATAAAGATTTGCAACTTTGAGGTTATTATGATGCTAATTTGTGTGGTTGTCTAGTACTGATCAAAATTGAGCCAATATATCTAACAGGAGCTTTACTTTCTCTGATTCCCAAAATATAGCAAAATAACTTCATTGATACTAGGAAGAAAGTTTCAATTCTACTTAAATTTGTTTTTAATCTAGATAAATCAATAAACTCTATTTGAATAGATTTTAGTACTATTGTAGATTTTTTTGTATTGGCAGAAAGAAAAAACATGTTATTTTGCAAACATGAAATGCGTGATTTCCAAAGATGATTAAAAGTTGCGGTTGCGGTCGCGGTAGTGGTCTACATCGTTCTATATCAATTTCGACATATCGATTACGGTCTTGGTGAAACACATATTTCAAAATAATTTTTATTCTAAAACTTGTAAATAATCATTCAAAATATTAAAAAAATATGCTAAAAAAATACCAAAAGAATTACTAAAGAAAATCTCTAGAATGTACTATTTTTACAAGTATATATCTTTAAGCATTCAACACAATGTTACTACAAACAAATTAAAATAGCACAGATCATAATTTTAAAAATAACATTATAGAAGTAATATTTACCATTAGGCGCACAAAATAAAGATTTGTTTTTGATACAGGTAGAAGAAGCTTCACTTGTTTTATGATCAATCTCCTGCCAAAGATAAAAAGGAATCACATTAAACAAAATGGAAAGACTTAAAAAGGTCTAATGTTGTCTTGTATTTTCATACCTATCAAAACCAAGTAGAATGACGATGCAGTTCAAAGACATTTTATTCTTGATAGATGGTAAAATAAATGCAAAAATGCCATAAGGGCTAAAGTAGGTAACATAAAAGAGCCATCTAGTGCACTTGTTGACTGTGAGGATTAACTAGGAGTTCCATGATCATAATATGTTGGAAGTGATGGAATGCCAATGAATTCCTGAGCATAATGGTAGTATCCAAATCCTCGATAGTTAACATTATCCGTAGTACGATCTATATCCAATGCTAGTAGAGTCAAATGAAGAACCATCATGATGTTTATCAATTGTTTGTTCATAATATTCACTACCATGACTGTTAATAGCTTTCAACCCGTCCAAATCTATCAAATAAATCATATCCACTATAATAGCCAATATTGATTTCATATGATTGCTCATAGCCATATCGCAATTAACTAGAGCTCTAGTTTTAACTAGAATCATGCTCATAATTCGGATCGAGCCTTACCCTTATCTTAGATGATGTTTGAATAATATTTTTCTTTTTTTTGGTAATATATTGGGACAATGTATCATCAAAACTATCATCATGCCCTGATCTAATCATTCGACATTATCTTCAGATAATACATGATGATCAATTTTTTTTATCCAATCATCTAATATATCATCCTAATGAAAAATATGATTCAAATCAATTGAGTTATAGAAATATTAGTTTCTATTTGATACATCAAATTTTCCACCTCTAAGCGATATTATAATGCACAAAAACTAATTTATGTAACTTTTTAATTGTCAAACAATTACAAAGTTTTGTATGAATTAATAACCATATATTTCAATTTCTTTCGCAATTAGAGGATGTGCAAGTTTGACTCAATATTTTAATTGCAATATTTCTTAGATTTGGAGAATCTTCACCATAGTTAAGCCATCATTAAGCTAAAAAACAAAATTATAATTAATTAGGATAATAATAATAATTTTAAGAATACAAAAAATGTTAACTTCATTAGTATAGCTTAAATATTTATGTAAGTATAAATTGAGTTGAGTTCAAATCTGGTAAGGAATTCGATAATACTATTACTTCAATAAAACTTTCAAATCCTCCTCTTTTTTTTGTGAAAATTTTGATCTACAAAAGTTAAATCCACAAGTGTTAAAATTCTAGAATTTGTTAATGAATATGATCACTAATATATATAAAAAAAATAATAAAAAAAATATCTCATTTATTGCACCAACTAGCGCATCTAGATTTCGCTCCAAATTTGTAATGACTCTTTTTGATCCTTTTCAAATTTCATCGAGATTAAACTCACATGTTCCATAGTATTGAATGGTCGGGCATAAAAAAATATGCTAAATAAAATAAAATTTTAAAATTTTAAAAATAAATGAATATATATAATGCATATGTAAATACGTGTAATATTTTTAATTACATGCTGTATGTAAGTCACAATGTAATTGGTTGTACAATCTGTTATCAATCACTTTCCAAATCCTCTCTCAACAGTTTACCGACCTTTGAATAGCCATTTTTGCTCTATCCATTGCCTCCGAAATAGTTAGCAAAGTCGGTGCTTTATTATCTTGATTAATAGTTTTTAAAATTTTGATCAAAGGCTTTATTATCACACACAAATTTTTGACTTTTTCCCGAAACTTTTGAGATGGTATCAACTCAACCACTTCACTAGCTTCTGCTTTTTGTTTCGGAGTGGTATTGAAATATCTGAGGTGCACATTCTTCTCAATAATATACAATGCTGAAGAAGACTTTCCATAGAATTGAATTCTGTAGCGAATCCGATGATGCTTGGATGTAGCAGTTCTCTTTTCTTGTATATATCTTCATTAAAATCACATTTTTTGTCACTGTTATGTATGAACCTTGTTATTCTTTTTCCCTATGCAATGATTTTTTTACATCATGTATCTTACCAATGTCCTCCAATATCAAATCAATGCAATGAGCAGTACAAGGTAACCAGAATAGATTTTTTCTTTTTTTATTAGCAGTTGTCCAGCTGCTTTCATGCTAGATTTGTTATTTGTCACAACATGTAAAACATTTTGTTCTCCCACAATCTCTATTATATCATCCATTATTTTAAAAATATATTCAGCATTTTCTTTGCATTTGTGCAATCAACTGAACTATGAAATATCATATGCCTACTATAGTATACCATAAAATTTATTATTTGGTGTTTATACAGGTGTTCCAACTACCACACATAAGTGTACATCCAGAAGTTAGAAAATTATCATAAATATCTCCAAAATATTTCTCAAGATCATAAAATTCTTTATCTAAATATTCATTTCCAATTTGATAAGCTGAAGGGCCTTTAATTCTAAGACCACCTTTGACAATTTCATCAATCAATGATTGATAGTATGGATTGTTAGTTGCATAGAATGGTAAAGAATTGAAATGAAAAAATTTTTAAATTGCCCTATTGATAGAAACATGTGCGAGTCAACTTCTTTGCTTATCATTTCATCTGCTTGCCTGACACTAAAATTAAGCGACAATCCTCTTTTACTTCCAAAAGTTGTTGACTGCGAAGTACTAGAACCCATATTTCTGGAGTTAACAATGTTAAAATAAATAAATAAATAACTTCAATTTATTTTAATAAATTGATATGACTTTTATCATAACTTTTTAATTTACAAATAATACCTAGCATAAACATGGATGGTCGACTTCCAGATACTAAATGCTTTTGTTGTTCTTCAACAAATTGCAAGTATTGACTATCTCTTATTGCTTGCCTCATCTATGTATTTTCCAATTCATCAATCTCATGAAAGTCTTCGTGATACGCATGGATAAACATGAAATTGCTTGAAAGACCAAGTATGAATTTTGAACATTTCTCCTTGGATGAACTAGACTCTAGAATCAGCACTAAAGCCTTGAACACACAAGATCAACAACTCAAAAATTCAAGGAAGCTTTGAACCTCCTTATGGAACGAACAAGAACTCAAGGAATCAGCACCTAGAACGCTTGATCAAACCACTAAGGCAACTTTAAGCTAGGGTTTTGAACTTGGAATTACTCTACAAGTTCGGGGGTGGTTCTTAATCAGCAAAGAACAAAAGAAAGCACTCAATTTGAGAACTCACAAATTTATT
The DNA here is from genome assembly GCA_024721245.1 of Mitragyna speciosa. Classification (NCBI taxonomy): domain Eukaryota; kingdom Viridiplantae; phylum Streptophyta; class Magnoliopsida; order Gentianales; family Rubiaceae; genus Mitragyna; species Mitragyna speciosa. The sequence continues at coordinate 22,882,639 of CM045566.1, read as the reverse complement.
AATCATCAAACTTATAAAATTCGTATGCATAGTATCCTCTATTTATAGGGTTACATAGATGATTCTAGAACTTAGAAAATAAAGCAACTACTTAAACATAAACATTAACTTATTGAAACACTTAACTTAAAACACTTGTAACTACTATAGAAGTCTAAAAAAAGAAATAAATAAATTAAAACAACTAAAAAGAAGCCATTCTTCTTGCATTTGGGCTTGTAGACACCAAATTTTGACACACCTTTTATAAAAGTATGCCGATTACTTTATTTAGGGGGTATTTTTTATTTTTAAGGGTCAATTATAATTTTTGCGTATATTACGTCTAATTTGTCACATCAGGGGCAAAATGGTAATTTCACAATGTAAATATTATTTTATTTTATTTTATCTCCTAAATGTACAATTTTACTATTTTTATCATTATTTATAATTTCAATGATTTTTAGGAGTCATTTATTATTTATTTAAAATTCTAGTATTTTTAACTTAATGGCACGTTTCCCAATGCATTCTTTTTATGAGAATTTTTTAAGTGAAAATTTTTTTTTATGCATATCTCATATATTCATGAACTTCCTGTATAAATTCCATGAATTTTACAAATTTTTAATATTTTATTATTATTATTTGTTATTATTATTTTTCTATTAATCGCACATTTTTAATGTTATGTTAATTTTTGAATTTTTGCGGTAAATTTTAGTTATTTGTTTTTATAACTATAAATGTCAGTATTTTTTAGTGATTTTAGAGATCCCAATATCTTTTATTTTATTCTATTTCACTTGTTTTCCTTTATTTTTCTCCAAAAAAAAAAAAAAAAACAGTAGAGCAGGTTGCGTTTTGCAGCCTGCTACTGTAGCAGCATGGGAGCTACCATCAGAGCAGCCCCATGCCATCATCACAACTCTCCCCAACTCCCCTGCAATTCAGCAGATTTGAGGGGATTTTGGGGAGATTGATCTTCTTCCCCATCTGCACACTCAACCTCACTCTCTTCTCTCGGCCTTAACACAAATCACTCACACAATCACCTGCACACACCTCAACTCTCTTCTCTCTCGGCCTCCCCTGCACAAGAAAAAAAACAGACCTCCAATCAACTCTCATCTGCACACAATTTCATCTGCACTCCCTCGCCAGACTCACAAAACAAAACACACACTTGACCTCTCCCTCTCCTTCTCATCCTGCTCTCTCAGCCAAAACACACACCACTTACATACCTGCAGAAGCACACACTATACACATAATCATCCACAGACACACACAACGTCACCTCACTCACACTCACCTGCACAAAACTCTTCCATTCTTCCTCACTCTCGACTCAGCCACAACACACACAGAACAACACTACACACACCTGCAACACTCACTTTCACTCACAGACGCACACAAATTCACTCCCCCTCTCCTTCTTCCCTGGACTCACAAAAACCTGCAAACTCTCACATTTCCCTCTATGAATTACATCAACCTCACTTACACTCATAGCCATCCACAAACGCACACACTACACACGGATTTCACCACACACACACACTAGTTTTATTCACACTCCACAAAACAAACACATAAAACACACATTCCACTACACCCCTGCACACACACCAGTTTCACATTCACTTGCACTGCACCCAAAAACAACACAGGCACACACACATTTCACTGCACACACAAACACACAATCCAGACGACCAAACATTCACAAAGAATTCACACACACACACAAACGCACCCCTGAACACACACACACAACACACTTGCAAACACACGCACACCATCTGCCCAAAAAAAAAAAAAGGAAAAACCAACATCAATCCACCACCGCCACTGCAATTCTCGCCACCACCGGACCACCAGCGCACCACCACTACCAAGCCACCGTTCAGCCCGCCGGAGGCCGCCACTGCCTTTCTCCACCTCAACCCCCTCCAAATCCAGGTAACTCTCAATCCATACTTCAATTTGTTTCTTTTTGTAGCACAAAAGCCCATAAATTTTACATATAAGTGTCTGATTGTGATGGAATTAAGTGAAGATTGCTATTCTTGTAACTTAGGGATTTTGGTTTTTTTTAAAAAAAAAAAAAAAAGACTAGAGAGAGAGAACGGAGAGAGCTCCGACGAGGGAAGAGAGAGAGAGAGAGAGAGAGAGACCTGTGAGAGAGAGAGGACCGGACGGAGAGAACAGAGAAGGGAGAACAGATCGGGAAGAAGAATCGGGGGAGGAGGCGGACCAGACAAAGAAGAAGAAAAGAGAAGAAGAAGAAGAAAAAGAAAGAGAGAAAAGAAAGAAGAAAAGAGAAGAAGAAGAAAAAAAAGAAAGAGAGAAAAGAAAGGAAAGAAAGAAAAGAGAGAAAAGAAAAAAAAATCTGAAAAAGAAAAAAAAAAACCGAAATCAGCCGGAAAAAAAAATGTTTTAGTAAAACTACGTCGTTTTGATTAGTTTAATTTTTTTTAATTTATTTTTAATTAATAAGAGGTATTTAGTTTATAGCCCTTATACTTTCATTAATGTTACTGTGGCCCTGAATATTTATGATTTATGCATTTAGATTTCTATTTATTGTAGATGGACCCCCATAATTTTATTTTCTTTGCAATTAGGTCCCGATTAATTGCACTTAGGTCCCCCAACTTTTAGATATTTATAATTTTTGCCCCTGCACTTTTCTATTTCTATTTTTGACCCCTACATTTCTCGGTAATTACATTCTGACCCCTAGATTTTGCTAGAATTGCATTTTTACCCTCTGATATTTATGGAAATTGCAATTTTGCCTCCCAAGCTTGCTGTTATTGTACTTTAGGCTTTAAATGTTGCTGAGAATTGCATCTTGGCCCTTATACATTGCTGGAAATTCTATTTTTGCCTTAGAATACTTGCTGAAATTTTATTTTTGGCCCCCTATTGTTGCTGAAATTTATATTTTGATCCTTTATGTTGCTGGAATTTGTTTTAATACCTCCATTAATTGTTAGAAATTGTAATTTAGTTCCTAAGTTGCTGGAATTTCATTTTTAAACTTTATGTTGCTGGAATTTGGTTCTAATTTCCTAGAATGCTTGCTGGAATTTTATTTTGTTCCCCCAACATTGCTGGAAATTCTTTTTTGCCCTAGAATGCTTGCTGGAATTTTATTTTTGTCCCTCCAACCTTGCTGGAATTTTATTTAAATCACTATACTTGCTGAAATTACATTTTTGCCTTTAAATCTTTGCTGTAAATTATGTATTACTTAATGATTTTGCTGAAATTATATTCTTGGCTTTAAATATTGTTGGAAATTTTTATTTTTGGGCATTATACTTGCTGAAAAATTATATTTTAGCCTTTAAATTGGTTGTAAATTATATTATTATCTTAGCTATGGTTTGAAATTATAATTTTACCCTTTAGTTTGTTATAAATTACATTTTTTACTCTATAATATTGTCCGAATTTCTCTTTTTAATCCAAATCTTATGATATTTTATTTTTGCCAAAAAAAATATTAATTAAAATTAGTTAAGTCCTCAAAGCTTTAAATTATTTCTTTTCACATTTTTTATTTTTTTTATTGTTTTTTTATTTTATCAAATTTATAATTAATATTCTAAAAATTGGGTCTTGTTAGTCTAATTGATGTTTAAATTAGTTTCTTTATTTTCCTTTTAGTCATTTTAATAATTCTTATTTGGGGGCGTTAAAAGTTTAAGTATGTATTATTGTATTTTATCTCCTATTATTATTATTTCTTTATTTTTGTTGCTTTGCTTTATTTATTTATTTATTTATTTATTTTTACTTAAACAAATTTTTGTTTTTCCTCCTAAATGATTAATTGTTATTATCATTATTTTTCTTTCTCTTATTTTGTTTATTATTGTTATAATCGTTTGAATTATCATAGCATGTTCACAGCGATTGGCGTGAAACTATTTAATTAAGTGGTTTATTTATTAAATAGTGGTATTTTTAACATGTTTGTTCATTTAGTAGCAATTTGGTACCGAGTTTACGAACGGGAGGTACCTCGATTACCCTTTTTATTTCTTTTTATGTGCTCCTACGTGCTCCTATGTGTTTTTCTGTGTGTTTTCATGTATCTTTGTGCTTAAAATTTTATCCATGTATGAGTGTTTATTTATTTATATCATATTATTTGTTCGAATTTAATTTTTGATTATTCAAAGAAATGTAATAGATAGGTAATATTCTATTTAACAAAATTTTGTATTTAGATAGTTAATGTAATAGATAGTTTATGTGTTATCTATTAACAAAAATCTTATGTATTTTAGATAGAAAAATGTAATAGATAGGCTAGATAGGTTACCTTTCATCTTATTTTTAGATTGTAATTAGGCTTTCCCGGTATAATAGTTAGGGCTTTTTGTGTGCTATGTGTGCTATATGCTTATGTGTTTTATTCGCTTTTCTTAGGATTTTGCATCTAGAATATTATGATTATGTGCTATGTGCTATTATTTGCTTTTATGTGATTTATTGCTTTAATATGTGCTTTAATTACTTACTTGCTTTATTATTCTATATGTGTATCGTCACCACACTAGTCCAACGCTAGTTGTGGTTAATTTCGGTTTCTTCTCTAGTCCAACGCTAGCGGAGAATTTTTTAGAAAATAGGTTAGTCCAATACTAGACCTTTAGGTCATTTTAGTGATAGAATCATTTCTTGTGTGCATTTCATGATCATTACACACATTTTCTCTTTTTAGGCCTTTTTCCATTTTTACATAATTTTCTATATATATTTTATTATTTATTATCTATTTTAACATTTATTTTAGTGCATAATATTTAGATTTCACTACACATAGAATTTTAGGTCATTTGTATGATTTGACTAGAAATAGTCATCTACTCACGTGGGAAACGATGGCGTACATGTCGTTCCCCCCTCCGTGAGTAGAAACATCTAGTCATGAGTCCGTTAGTCCCCCGTACCCGTTCTGTTACATTCCCATTTTCTTTGTTCACTTACTATCTATATTACTATTTTTCTTTTCTTTTGCATATCCATTTTGCATCTACACTCGTGACTCCATCGAGGTCTAGACTCGGGTTTCACAATTAATGCGATAATTCCGACTAAACCTCAATGGAATATTTTGTCCCTTAACGATACCCATTTTTAGGACTAGATTTGCATTCATATAGTCACATCCAAATGCGATAAAATTTTAGGGTTACATTAGGAAAATTTCAGACTAAACCTCGCAACTAGTTTCGCCTAGGTTGAAAGGGTGCCTTAGGCGCGAGCCTTTGCCTTCCCTTTCTTCAACTGTGACTCCCGAACCTTTTTCTCTTGTTTTTCAAAGAACTGGAGTCGTCTAAAAGGGTTTTCTTGTTTTTCCTTATTTTTTCCAAAAACCATTTCTTTAAATAAATCATTTTGATTTTCTTACCTTTTATAAAATATTTTCGGGTGACTTGGTACACCAAAATTCAATACCAAGTGACGACTCCTTTTTCACTAAAAAACCCTTTTTAGACTCTATTTTCGGGCCCAAAAACCGTCGCATTTTCAAAGTCCCATTTTAGGCCCTTTTTCTTTTATTTTAAAAATAAAGCATTTGTTCGTCACATTTTTATCGAATCATCTTTTACAAAGTATTTTCTAAAAAATTATTTTTTACAAAATTTACACGCTTCTTTTTTCAATAAACACAACCACATTTAACACTTCCTTTTTCTTTTTCCGACTCACTATATCTACTATTGTCATATTATTTTCCCTTTCGAAAAATGGGGCGCGACAGGGCTGATCGTCCAATGCTAAAGCCCAATAGAACAAAAAGCCAACTCCAAGATGATGATGGGCTTCCATCTTCAATCCAATAACATATGAGTTGGACAATTTCTCTTTGATGCTCCATGAATCCACTTGAGCAACCCAAATACTATGTTGTGAAGCTTCTTTATAGTTAAACTTGATCCATAACCAAAGCTTCAACTCTTGACCTATCTTATGCACTAAAATAACTTGAACAATGAGTCCAAAGAAAGGCCCAAGTGTACGTGAATCAACAAAACATAAAGCTTGAACATCCCTTTCATGATCAATCATAAATTGATCTCATCAAGGCCCAAATGAGCTAGCTTTCCTTGCTCCACACGTTGGAGTCCAAGCTCATGAAAAGCATGTATCAGCTTCAAAATTGCGATTAATCCCTAGATCATATCAATTCATCATCCTTCTCGCCAACTATGTTAACAATAACATACATTTTCACTCCTTGCAGGGACTTCAATATTTCTTTTTTTTTCATTGTTATTGTAGCCTTTTGAGCCTTGTCAGTGATTCGTGCGTGGCAATGCCCATCTCAATCGTAGATGTTTCACTAATGATGTCCATTAGCCAACGTGAATTGGAAGGTTTAAAGGGCTCAAATTGCCACCAAAAGATTAGGAAGGGCTTCATTCAAGTATCTATAATTTGTTGTTCGAGATTTAGGTCTAAGTTTTGGGGAAGATTACTTATGGTTACATGCATACCAAAGGATAATTTGGAGCCTCAAATGATGCTGGAGAAGAGTGTGGGTGCAAAGCATGAAGAGAACAACATGAAAAAGGGCTTCTGAGTGAAGCCGCATCGCGGATACCACTACAGTTACCATCAAAGAGTTGAGCATTGAAGGGCAACAGCTTCTAACTGAACCCGCACTGGAACCTACACCATAATTACGTGCCACAGTTGTGATCAGAAGTGGTGCACAGTTGACAGATTTAGCATTTTAGGGTTGTTTTCAATAGTTCTTTGATTTTTATTCACTTTGAACTTTCCGTGTTTGTTTTTTAAGGTTATTTATGCCTAAAAGGCTAAATATTGATTCTTTTGACAGAACAAGTTGAATGATATTATTTTGAGTGTTTTTCTTTGGAATGAGAATTTTTCTTAGTTCTTTGGATTAAGAACTAGTCTCGGTCTTATCAATGAAAACCTTGTGGCAACCATAACCAATCGCTTAGAGTTTCTTTTTTCGAGTATGATCTCAGTCCTTTACAGTCGTTAACTAGGAATCTATCCACAGGTTGAATAGGAGTCCAAATTGCTTCTAAAGGGAGGGCAATTAATGAGATTGGGAAAATTTGAAGAAAACCAACTCCACATTATCGGGGGCTTTGGTCGGGTTCCAAAAGTTTTCATGAGTTCAACAAGTAGTTTCGTGAGTTCACCGTTGAGTTCCAAATGTTTTTGTTAGGCGTCCAAAAATTTTAGAACCTGTCCAAAGCCCCTGATTACGTGGAGTTGGTTTGCTTCAAATTTATCCAACCTCATTAATTGCCCTCACTTTATGAGCAATCTAGACCGCTATTCAACATATAAATAGATTCCTAGTTGACAACTCTAAAGGATTGAAATCAAACTCGAAGAAAGAAACTCTAAGCGATTGGTTAAGGTCGCCACAAGGTTTTCCTTGATAAGATAGATACTAGTTCTTAATCCAAAAAACTAAGAAAAATTCTCATTCTAGAGAAAAACACTCAAAATAATATCATTCAACTTGTTTTGTCAAAAGAATACAATACTTAGCCTTTTATAGGCACAAATAACATAAAAAAACAAACATGAAAATTTTAAAGTGAATAAAAATCAAAGAACTACTGAAAACAACTCTAAAATGCTAAATCTATCAACTATGCACCGCTTCTAATTGTAACTATGGCATGTAACCGCAACACGGATTCAGGTGCGGGTTTGGTTAGAAGCTGTAGCTTTTCAACACTCAACTCTCTGATGGTAACCATGGCGACTTTGCACAGAAGTGCTTTTTCATGTTGTTCTTTTCGTGCTTTGCACCCACACTCTTCTCTAGCATCATTTGAGGCTCCAAATTGTCCTTTGATATGCATGTAACCTTGAGTAATCTTCCCCAAAACTTGGACCTAAGTCTCGAACACCAAATTATAGATACTCAAATGGTGCCCTTCCTAACCTTTTGGTGATGATTTGAGCCATTTAAACCTTCCAATCCACATTGGCTAATGAAGTATCAATTAGCCTTTCCCAACCTTTTGGTGATGATTTGAGCCCTTTAAGAATACCAAATTATTTAAGGCATGTATCAATTAGTCCTTAAATATATTTTTATTACATCTATAACTTCTTTTGGAGCTTTTGGGCAAGCTTCAACTTGTCCCCGTAACATAACTGATATGATCTTTTAATCTTGTAATCCCACCATGCATTACTTTTGCACAATAATAATATCTCACAATTTTTCTATTTCCACCAATAGATGTACCATGTTCTGAACCAATATCCTTACTTGCTATTTCACCTGTTACATATGCTATCATAAATGATTAGTATTAATAATGTGTTAAAAAATATTACAACTAATGAGCTGATATTTTACAAAAGAAAGATAATTGTGATACAGTATAAGTAATTAAACTTTGACTCATAAATAATCAGACTTTGGCCCAATACAAAACTCATTATGTTTAAATTAAGTTCTAAAACTCATTCTATTTTATTGAAATTAAATTTGGATACATGTAAGTGTGTTGATGTATCACATAAAGATATGCATATTTAAAAGCAATAAACTTCCTATTACACGGTTTTTAGACGATTTGTTTTCAAGACGAAATTGCAAGCCATTTTTCCTAATCAATTAATTAAATAGCAAAAGGCTGATACCATAAAATAATTACTCTGTTCTCAACTCCAAGCTGTACCACACTACAACTTTGAATTAAAAAAAAATTTCTATTCCCACTGAAGATTGTAACTGTGGGAATAACAGATAGAAATCAATAGTTTTTTGCTTTATTATTTTGACCATGTAGAGGGGAAAAAGAGGTTTGAAGAGAGGCAGACTGGAGAGAAGCAAGTGCAGTAGAGTGTCATGAGGTGAATTCTTTAATCCACACGACATTTAGACGATCTTGTTATGGAAGACACTAAGTAAGCCTTTGAGTATATATGAAGAGATTTAGGAGCACTCTAGATAAAAGAGAGGTTAGGAACTAGGAGAGCACTTGAGCACACAAGAAAGTTCGGGAATGCTTGCATTTATATTCATTCGCAACTTGTTGTGTACAAATGAGTAAAATGACCTATTTATACTTGTTGGTCTCCCAAAATGTGTGGCTATAATTAGTTCTCTAGATCTTTCTAGGTTATAGGAATCTAGATATTTAAATAGAATATTCTAGATACTAGTTAGTCTTCTTTACATAAGCAACTCTCTAGAAAATTCTACAATTAGCAAGGCTTTGGCATTTTTGCTTCTCTAGAAAATTCTACAACTAGAAAGACTTTGGCATTTTTACTAGCTTATTCTAGAATTTGTCATTGCTTGGTTAAATATTTCTTCTTTAAAATGTTCCTTGGCCAAATGCTCTATCTGATTCTAGAACTTTCTTGCCATCTTCCTACATAAATTCTGTCTTGGCATCAGAGTAGAGTTCAGTCATGACACCCTCCCCACTCAATTCCATGACGTCCTCGTCATGCCTTCTTTTTTGTATAGTTGAATTTGTTCGGGAAACTGCCATAAGATATCTTCTTGTTCTTAACTAGTCTCATGATCTGGTGGGTTCTTTCATTTGACTAGGTACTCTATATAGTTAGGAACTCCTCTCTTCTGGATCGCCCTGTTGGCAAAGATTGAATCAACTTCCTTGTCGAACTCAGTCACAATAGCAGTTGGTGCTTGATGCGTTTCCTTTGACCTATACCAAAGAAACTCTAGGCAAGTGCACCTATCATTCTGTAGTAAAGTATAAGGAAGTACCGAATATCGTCCCACAGGGATTAGCAAGTACTAATATTCACTTGACTTCTATTATCTAGCCTAATAAGCACAAATGGAGTTTTAAAAGTAGAAAATGAAAATACTAACTAATTCACTAAACTTGAGAGAAACCGAAAATGAAAAATGAGAGTTAACACAATAATGGCAAATTAAGTCTATATGTAGTATTTCCCAAATACTTCCTCTATGAATCAATTACGCGTTAGTGCCATACCCAATTACTTGATTTGAATCCAAAACCCCCAATTTGGACCGTAATCTTTCTCAAGAGTAACAATCCCTACGCTCTTAGTGTCGAGCCTGAAAAATCGTGAGTAAGGAAAGGGTACTAGTGGGGTCGTTGACTATCGCGTCCCGAAAAGGACGGTACGGTTTCGGTGACCCTTTCGAAAATAAAGGTTTTTGGAAAAACCGTGCGTGTGTGAGAAAAATCAAATTTTAGTAGAAAAAGTGTATTTTAAGAAAAATGGTATTTTAAAAGAAAACAAGGCCGGGACTAAAAGTATGACAGATTTGGCCAAATAATTTTTGAAAAAGGGTTTTATTTTTAAAAAAATGGAGTCGCTACTCGGTATTGAGTTAGGGTGTACCAAGTCACCCGAAAAATCATTTAACAAAACAAAAATAAAAATTTTTAAAAAATCATTTAAAACCCTTTTCCGACTCCGGTCTACGAAAAACGAGAGAAAAAAAGTTCGGGAGTCACATTTGAAGAAAGGGAAGGCAAAGGCTTGCGCCTAAGGCACCCTTTCAACCTAGCCGAGGCTAGTTGCGAGGTTTAATCAAAATTTCCTAAATTAACCCTAAGTTCTATCGCGTTCTGGATGTTTCTAAATGAATGCAAATCCTAACTATAAATGTAAGTATCGAGAGGGTCGGCATGTTCCGTTGAGGCTTGGTCGGAATTATCTCATTAATTGCGAAACCCGAGTCGAGACTTCGAGGGAGTCACGAGTCTTTATGCAAATGTGATGTGAAAAGAAAAGAAAATAATAATGTATAGTAAGTGAAGAAAGGAGATGGGTATGCAACACGACGGGTACGGGAGACTAATAACTCATGACTGGATGTTTCTACTCACGGAGGGGGGAACGGCCTGTACGCCACCGCTTCCCACGTGAGTAGACGAGTATTTTTAGTTGAGTCACACAAATGTCCTAATTTCTAAGTGAAATACAACCTAGATGTCATGCATTTTTTAAAAATGTGTCAAAATAATAATAATAGTAATAATAAAATCTTGCCAAATGAAAAGAAAACTAAAAATGTGTGAAATGTAAAATGCACACGAATGCACCTAACACTAAAATGTCATAAGGGTCTAGCGTTGGACTAGCCCTTTCTAAAAAAAATCCCACTAGCGTTGGACTAGCAGGAAAAGAATGAAGCCACAACTAGTGTTGGACTAGTGTAGTGACGGAATAACAAAACTGATACAACACGAATTAAAATAGTAAAATATAAGTCGAAAGCAAATAAACATAAAAAGACATATAAGATCACATAACGTGTAAGCATAATATTCTAGATGCAAAAATCCTAAGGAAAGCGGTAAAAGAACGTAAGCACGCAAAAGCAAATAAATCCTAACTATTACACCGAGGAGCTTAATTTACCATTTAAAGGGGGAAAATTAAAAATGTCCTATCTATTACACTTTCTATCTAATTACATAATTTTTGCTAAAATATGAGAAAAATAATCTAACTATTACATTGACTAGCTAAATACAAAATATTACATTTTTGTCAAAATAATAAAATTTGAAATTAAATAACACAAAATAAATAAATACGCAAAAAGTGTATAAAATAAGAAACACATAAAAAAATGCATAAAATATCACATCAGAGCACGTTGGAGCACATAAAGAAGCAATTAAAAGGTAACGAAAATACCTTTTTGAAGACCCGGTACAAATACTACTCAAAATGAACAAACAAGTCAAGGCACCTCGGTATAATCAAACAAAATTTAAAATATATAACTATTGACGAATTAAGATAAAAAATGAATTCTAATAACTAAGGGGCTAAAATAAAATTCTATAAAACTTAAGGGGTAAAATTAGAAATTCACTTAAGTCTAAAGGGGAAGAAATGTAAAATTAAAAGTAACTTGGGGGGACAAAACAATAAATTTCAGCAAAAGAAGGCACAAAATCACAAATTCCAGCAATGTGCAAGCATTAAAACACAAATTCCAGCAATCATAAGTACTAAAATACAAGTTCCAGCAATGTCATAGGGACTAAGATGCAAATTCCAGCAACCATAAGTACTAAAATACAAATTCCAGCAATCATAAGTACTAAAATACAAGATTCCAGCAATGTGTAAGGATTAAAGATGCAAATTCCAGCAACCATAAGTATTAAAATACAAATTCCAGCAATCATAAGTACTAAAATACAAATTCCAGCAATTAATGGGGATCTAAAACTGAAATTCTAACAAGTCTTAAGGGGCTAATGAAAATTCCTGCAACTAATGAGGGGTCCGAAACAAATTTCCAGAAATATGTGGGGTATAAAACAAAATTTTCAGCAGCAATGGAGGACTAAATTATAAAATACAGCAAGTTCTAAGAGTTAGTTTAAAATTCCAGCAAAGCTTAATGACTTAGAATAAAATTCCAACAAGTTTAAGAGACTTGAAAAAAAATTCCAGCAAGTTTAATGGACTTAGAAAATTCCAGCAACATAAAGTTTCAAAAATGAAATTCCAGCAATTTAAGGTGGGGGTAAAATGAAGTTCCAGCAATTTAGAAGGGTCAATGATTAAAATTACAGCAGCTATGAGGACTAGGAATGGATTTTTCAACAACTTTAAAAGGGCTAGTTAAAACCATGGAGTTTGAAGGATAAATACCCATATTAATTTAAACAAAATTTCACGAAAATACTAGAGTGATACCCAAAAAACCAAAATTGACCATTAATCAAATTAAAATTAACAACGTATAAAATAACCCCAAACTTATTAATTACATAAGACATATAACATATAACATATAAAATAAAGCAAACACATAACATAACTTCAAAACCCAATAATCAAATGAGTAAAAATACGTTAGTCAAGCAGACAATCAAAACATTAAATAAATAAAATAATAAAAAAAAACAAAACAAAATCAAAGTTCCTATTACTAAATCATTCCACCCAATTCAGTTTTGGTTCACAAATGTAAATGCCGATTCAAGCAATAGAAAAAGAATAAAAGCCCAATTCTTTCTTCTTTAAACAAACGACAAAAGCCTTGAAAACAACCCCAAATCCCTTTGTCTTCTTGCAGCCGAGAGTAATAAAGCTGAAAGAAAACCCATTGATTTTCCAATCTCCTTTCGGTTCTCCAAACCCCTTGCCACACCAGAATCATCCAAGCTCATCATCCAAGCTTCTTCTTTCTTTCTTTTTTTTTTTTTTATATCTCACTAAACCCAAAAATCCCCTTTTCCTAATCGGTTTCTCTCTCTCCAACTCAAAATCACTTTCATCTTCACTCAAATCCATATTTCTAAAACCATATTTTCAGCCCAATTTGTCTTAGATCATCAAACGGGATCACAAAGTCCTCCAATCCAGTAGGGAAAACATCATAACCAGTCAAATCCGCATGAAGATTCATGGATTAAATGAGAAAACAAGCCCGTATAAAGGGAATTGAGGGTGTTTTACCTAGGTTCAATGGGCAGCGATGGAGTGGGCTGAGGAAGTGAGTAGCTGATTGTTGTTGAATCTGATGGCGTGTGTGATTGATTGGGCATGTATGTGTGTGCGCAATTGATTATGTACAGTGTGTGTGATTGATTGTGTATGTGTATGTGCAATTGATTGTGTATGTGTGTGACAGAGTGTGGGAATTGTATGTTGTGAGTGTTCGTGTCTTGTTTTCTGCAGGTTGAAGACTGGAGTTTGACTATGAGCTTGTGGAATGGGGGGTTTACTGACTGATTTGAGGCTGTGATTGCGACTCAACTGGAGTTTTCTACTGGTTGTTCTATTGATTGATGAACTGTGGTGGAATTATATCGATTTAAGCGTTGCTTTGGTGGGGAAGGGTTGTTTCTGGTTGTAATGGGTCTGTAATGGTGGAGTTGGGAGCAGAAAATTGAGTGGGGAGTGGTACTGGAGTTTGAACGATGGTTGAGGCTTATGATTTTTGGGTCGGTTACAGGTGGTGGAGAGAGACGATGGAGAGATGAACCCAGAAAAACAACTAAAGAAGAAGAAAAAACTGATAACCCAGAAAGACTTAAGAAGAAGAAGAAAAAGAAAACCAACGATTAAATTCAACCAAGTTTCAAACAATTAAACACAAGAATATCAGGCGAGAGAAAACAGAAAAATTAAAGAATAAACAATAACAAAGTTCAACCAAATTTCAAGCCATTAAACCTAATAAAATTAGACTTGCATAATGAAAGAAAAGGGATCAAAAGAAAGAGAAAGGAGATAAGAAAATATCTTTTGGAAGACAGTGAAGAATCTGATGAACAGTGATGATTCTTGGGATGAAGATGAACAGTAAATGGAGCCACCAAGCAACGTCTTCTCTTTTTTTATAGTTTGTGTTTTTTTTGGTGTATGAATATGTGTGTTTGATCCTTAAAGGGATAAGATGAGTAGTGTTTTTAGGGTTTTCTGATTTTTCTTTTTTTTTTTTTTGCTGATTACAAGGGTATTTATAGGTCACTTGTCTTTTTGGCCAAGAATGCTGTAAAATAACGAAAATGCCACCGGTATTAAAAAATGCTAATTTTATTAAAAAAATATTTTTAACCCTAAAATTAAAAATTAATACAAGAAATATGACAACGATCTCTAAATTTTCAAAAGGAATTCACAGTAGATTTCAAAAATAAAAACTAGAGCTCAAAACTGATAGGAACGCACTTGAGGTGTAAAATGACAATTTCGTCCCTGTTCAACGAAAATACACAAAAAATAGATATTAGCCTCAAAAAATTATTAAAAATTAAAAGTAAGCTTAAAACATTAAAAAATGCCTGTATGACTCAAAATTTGACAAAAAATGAATTTAAGTTGTAAAATGACGATTTTGCCCTTGGGCAATGATAATTCACAGAAAAATAGTAATCGTCTCTGAAAAAATCAAAAAAATTCATAAACATGCTTAAAGAATTAGAAAAATGAATTTGAAACTAAAAATGAACTAAAATGGTATTCACGAGGCGAAATTACCATTTTGCCCTTGTGTTGATAAAAATATAAAGAATACCAATTAAATCCATAAAAATCATAAGAAATTAACAAATTCACACCAAAGTAAAAATATGAATTTAAACCCCCAAAAGCTGATAGAAAAATATTTATAAATAAAATTACTATTTTGCCTCCCAGATTATTGAAAAATTAATATTTGTCCCAAAAAGTGCAAACATGCCCTTCCAATGTTTGAAAATAAATGGTGTGTCAAAATTTGGTATCTACACTTAGTTGGTCAATTAAAATCTCTTCACAATTAACACCCCAATTAGATACTTTAGAATTAATGGATTCTAATTTATCAAGTCCTTTCCCAAAAACTCAACAAAGAGAACAATTCATGAAACCCTATCTCTAGTGATTCATTCAAATTGCCTTAATTTGTGAGATGATCGATTTATATGTGCAATCGCTCGATATACCATACAAAATCAACAATTGAATCAAGGATATATGAAAAATTCCAATCCAATTAAACAAGTAAAATCACAAATTAATCCAAAACCAAGAATAGAAATTAGCACAACCCACAATCAATTCATCAATTCAACATTTGGGTTCAACCCATCTAGACTTACAAAGATTTATTCTATAAATGTAAAACGAAATACATTAATCAACAAAAAGAAAACATAAAAACTCATTCTCAATTCAAGTTCCCTCTTTGCCAATTTTTGCAATTTTCCTCTAGATGGTGATGATTCAAGCCCCTTTTGCCACTTGGAGTCTTCTCTTCAATCCTCTTCTCTATCTCCCTCAATTGGTCTATTTGCTCTCTATTCTCTACTAAGAAACCCTAGGAGATAGCTAAGGAAATGAATACCCTGCCCCAAAGCCAATCCAAGTTGCTAAATTGGTTGCAGAATCTGTTAAGAAACTATACACGGTTTCTCCTATTGATCTCCCGTGGTTTCTCAAAATTTAGAGAAACCACGGACCAACCCGATGGGAAACTGCGCATGATTGGTCATGCGATTTTCCTTCTTTGCACTGCCGCACAAGTATGTCCACGTTTGGCTTCTGGATGGGAACCACGGCAACACCCATGCGAGGTTGATGACGCAGTTTGCCTTTTGCCTATAAATCGTGCAAGAATTTTCGCACGTTTTCTTCAAAGTAACCAACAGTTTGGTCTTTTTGCATCAAAATCACCCTTACAACTCTTACTTCTTCTTGGCCATTGCTTCATTCCTGCTAGCCATCCAATGCTTGATTCTTTTACCTGTAACATAACAGGATAAGTGCAAGTATAGCTCAATTATGCTCAAATGTAAACTTCAAGTGGCAAAATAAAGAATATCTAGAAAATGAATGAGTTGACCTAAAACTACTAATTAAAAACCTAAAAACAAAGCCAAAACTACTACTTAGACACTCTAAAACATGTGTAAATGGACTACTATCAGTGTTCGTTTGGACGTTTCTTGAAGGAACCTCTTCATCTCCATGAAATTCCTTTAGAAGACTGACATAGATGACTGGCTGGATCTTTAATTTTGGTGAAAGTTCTATGTGATAAGTAGCCTTCCCAACTCGTTTGACGATGGCAAAGGGACCTTTGTAATGCCTTACCAACCCTTTATGCACCTTGTATAGTGTTTTGAACTGGTTCGGCAATAACTTCACCATTACTAAGTCTCTTTCTTTGAATTCTAAGGGACGTCATTTGGTATCAGCCCACTTCTTCATCTTTCAGCTGGCTTTATCTTAAAATGCCCGTGTAATGTCTACTTCTTCTTGCCACTCCTTTGCGTACTTGTAGGCACAAGATTGTTTACATTGCAGGGGGAAACCAATGCATGAAGAGTTAAGGGTTGTTGCCCCATGATGATCTCAAAGGGACTTTTACTTGTAGATTCATTTCGTTGCAAATTGTAAGAAAATTGGACTATATCAAAAATTTTCAATCTCATTGATATGCACTTACATAATGTTGCAAATATAACTCCAACAAGGCATTGATTCGTTCCGTTTGTCTGTCACTTTGTGAATGAAAACTTATTGAGAAGTTTGGGTCAGTCCCCAAAAGTTTGAATAGCTCACGCCAAAATTTTTCCTATGAAACAAGGGTAAAGATCACTGATTATACTTCTAGGTATCCCTTACAACTTCAACACATGTTTAAAAAATAGTGGATTTCTTCGTCAACTTTGCAATCGATAGATGCGAGTATGAAACTGGCATATTTGCTGAACCAATCAACCTACCTCCATCATAATGCTTCTATACCCATCTGATTTTGGAAGATCCATAATGAAATCCATCGAGACGCTTTCCTAAGGTCTCTTAGCAACTAGAAGAGGTTCAATTAGACCGGCTGAATGTCGTTGCTCAATTTTACCTTGTTGGCAGATAAGGCACGTCCTCACATATGATTCCACATCACCTTGCATGTGTGGCCAATAACATGAATTTTGCACGAGAGCAAGTGTATGTGCCATACCCAGATGACCAGCTATCACGATCCAAACTTGAAGGCCGTGCTTGATACGTAGTTCGAGGAGGGATAAACTGTCTCAAACCACGTAAGCCTTAAGTCTTATTTGTGATCCTACCAAAATTTCAATAGCATCTCCTCTGAATTTTTAACTTTCCCAAAAATTCAAAATCACCTGCACAAAACTCAGCCATCCCAAGCATTTCCAATACATTCACAATACACAAACATCCATCTAATTCACCAATTATACACTGTATTTTCATAAGTTTATAACTTACCATAACAAGTCATCAACTATTCAGGTAATCCAACATTAACTACACATTACAACCATACCAAAAATATGTCTACAAGAATTTGATATATATAAATATCCCAGGATCTTGACATTTAACCAGCGGAGCAACTAAACCAACAAAAATAATATTTATAAAGCTAATATCTATACCATATTGTCACAAGTATAAAAATAACAATCATGTGCATCATCCGGATGAACAAATAACCGGGTAATACCTCCAAATCGAGTGACTATGCAGTTCTCCTCTTTGATTCTAACTCCTGCACTATCTACAACACTGAAAAATATTGAGGGATGAATTTTCCACACTCAATAAGCATAATGCATATTATAAACCGTTGCACACGCAGTCATGCTAGTAACCAACCATCATTAATACTTTATAATTGATGTAACCAAATATCATTTTTTTTTTCTATATAAAACAATCACTTAAAATCACCATTTTTGGTATAAAAATATGTGTATTCATCACTCATGACATAAAGCAAATAATAAAATCACATTCTTGGTTTCACAAATAACTATTTGATTATTTCTTGAAGTCACAATTATGCAGAACATACTATCCCCCGAAAGGCGACTATCCCGTAAAGGGTAAATTGTCCCCGAATGGCTATCCCACAAAGGGTTATCTGTTCCCGAAGGGTTGTCCCCGAAGGGTATACTATCCCACGGAGGGAAGGAATCACTACGGACATTCTCTAGCTGACAAATACTAGGTGCACCTAGACTAACTATAACCCTGTTAGTTTTAGTTAGTTCTGCATAGAGTTACTTCCAAATCATCTATACAATTTAGTTCTTTTATTTTTAAAACACTGTTAAACTGTCAAGTACTCACGTACAATATCATTTTACAAACATTCATGCACTTTTCTCAAATTCTTTAGGCCAAATACATGATTTTGCAAAATAATTTCTATAATGTGACAATTGTGTACACCCCATAAACTTTTCATAAAAGAAATACTCACTTTTAAACACTTTGCTCATGTCCTTGAGGTTTAAAACATAACTATATAAAAATATATTTCGAAATATACCAAGTATATTATTTCGTAACTTGACATAAACCATTCACTTTTAATTACCTTGTCATCTCTATCAAACTTTCATGTACAAAAATCACTTTTGATGCATTCCATCATCATGCATTCATTTACCAACATGTATGCACATAAATCTCATTTTATGCATATAACATATTTTAACATATCCGTACACTTTTCATGCAACATATAATACTATTGATCTATAATATGCATTATACTTACCTCTCAAATGGATTCACATAAAAAATCTCGAACTAAACTCCCCCCAATGGGTGGCCTATTCCGTCACTTGCTCTCTTGAATCTATCATACAACATTTCAATCACAATTGATAACTAAAAATACATAAAGAAATAATATTCTAACCTTAATCTAAGCCCCAAAACTTAGCTCACTTATTTACCCATCTTGCATGGTGTGGTATTTAGTCAAATCTCCACTTTGAAATCCCCAAATCAATATTCTATTTTTTTAAATGATAATAAACAAATGCTAACTCCAAATATAGAAAATTTTTCCAAAATTTCAAATTTAAGTTTCTAACAAAAAGAAATCAATTCCACCCTTTTCATCCAAATTTCTAGTCATTGAAAGAAGCTCTATCAAAATAATACGTAAAATAACTTAATTCCCAATAAATCTCGTTTATAACTTTTTTTCCCCAAATTTCTAAAATTTACATAAACCCTAATATCTACACAATCCAATTTCTCTAATGCATGTCAAAATTTCCTACTAGAATAACATTCATTTCACTCTAACTATTATAATAAAACAATAATCCAACATTTACTTACCTTGTTGAGTTTTATCCCATTTTTTTTTCCTCTTCTTTCCTTTCTCTATTTCCTCTCTCTCTCTCTCTCTCTCTCTCTCTCTCTCTCTCTCTCTCTCTCTCTCTCTCTCTCTCTCTCTCTTATTTCTTTCTCTCCTTGCTGCTGGCAGGACATTTCCGGCGTTGATAGGTGGCCGGAGTTGTGACTGGTGGCTCTTCTCTCTCTCCCTTCTTTCTCTTTTTCTTCTATTTTCTCTCTATTTCTTCTTTCATTTTGTAGCTGGTTTTCTTTCGTTGGTTTGCTGCAAATGGGTTTCTCTTGAAACCCGTTTGCTACTTCTTTTTTTTATTTTTTTACATTTTTAGGTCAAATGACCATTATACCCCCACTTATAAAAATGTTTCCCAAAAACTCCCTGTTTAAGTTGGGTATCACACCAGCCCACATTGAGTCATAACAGTCCTTTAAGATTTCCCTTCCGAGATTTTCCCATTTTGGCATGAAAATTCTGTTGCCAACAGTGTATTGAATTCCATCAACTACCCAAAATCTCTGAGTTTTTCCTTCATTGGCCATCTTCATGAGGCTGCCTGCCAAGGTATCTTGTTGCATATCTTCCTTGATTCGGTCAAAAAAATTGCTTTGGGCCAAGCTAGCAGTCACGGGGTTAAAGGGATTCACCTCTCGGAGCCTATGACTTGGCACGCTTGGATTGGGTGTGGCCTTGCTCCTCTCGTCCACGAGGTTGCTCTTGTTGCACCTCTATCGTCGAGACATTTCCTTCCTCAGATGCCATTGTGCTAGCCTTTCCAACACAACCAGGTCGTACTTAAGGATCAAACCGTTGCTTTGATACCATATGTCACAAGGCAAATTCTTTAACCTACACGACACTTAGACGATCTTGCTATGGAAGACACTAAGTAAGCCTTTGAATGTGTAGGAAGAGATTTAGGAGCACTTTAGACAAAAGAGAGGTTAAGAACTAGGAGAGAACTTGAGTACACTAGGGAGTTTGGAAATGCTTGAGTTTGTATTCACTCTCAACTTGTTATGTACAAATGAGGGGGATGGTCTATATATGCTTGTTGGCTCCCCAAAATGTGTGGCTATAATTAGTTCTCTAAATCTTTCCAGGCTACAAGAATCTAGATATTTACATAAAATATTCTAGATACTAGTTAGTCTCAATTACATAAGCAACTCTCTAGAAAATTCTATAACCAGTATGACTTTGGCATTCTTACTAGCTTATTTTGGAATCTTTCATTGCTTGGTTAAATATTTCTTCTCTAGAATGTTCCTTGGCTATATCCTTTGTGTGATTCTAGAGCTTTCTTGCCATCTTTCACATATATTCCGTCTTGGCATCAAAATAGAGTCAGGTGGTGACAAGAGGCTAAGAAAAATGAGTGTCGCAGAGGATGAAAATGGAAAGTTCTTCGACTCTTCTTCACTCTTCCTTCTTCTTTCTTAAAAAACATCCCTAACAAGGCTTCTCACTCTTCCTTCTTCCGGCTGAAGTTTGGGAAGCCATCTCTTCACCGACTCAAATTAGACGGATGGGATGCACTTTTTCTTATTCTTTTAGGTCAACTAATGGGTGAAATTTTGGGATGAAGGAAGAAAAGTAAAGTGTCTCTTGCTCTATCTCTCTCTCCAATTCTAGTCCTTAGTTGGAAATTGTTGGTGATTTTAGTGTTGAATTTTATTACTTTTGTTATTTGGTGTTTTTTTTTTTTTTTTGTGTGTGTGTGTGTGTGTGTCTATAGTTCAGAGAGTGAACAAAATGGCAAAGCTTTGCTTTTTCTTTTTTTGCCTTGTATTGTGTGTGTCAGATTTGATCTAGGACGAATTGGAAGATTCGCCCATTTAACCACGGGTTGGAGATGACTCGGTCTAAGATGACCAAGTCTCTCCAATTTCTTGGCTAGTTGGAAATCTCAGAGTTGAACCGGAGCCATCACGGACTTGATTAAGGCATTCTGATGACGAGACTACTCAACCGAGTCTTTTAACCATGTATCCAAAATATGGCGCTGAATGATAATCAAATCAAACTATTTCACCCTATTATCAAAAACTAATGAGAAGATTTTTCATGGCAATAAGGAAGAGGTAAGAAGACATAGTATCTTCTTGCCTCGAGCCCCGCTTACTTCGGAAACCGCATCATAGAGCCATTCAGGTTTACGAAGAAAATAGCACTGCATTCCCTTTTTTTAACTCCATGTCATAAATCATTTAGGAAATTTCAACAGTTTTAACATTTCAAATAATAAAATCCCACCTTAACGTGTCATAAGCCTACATCAAGTCTAGCTTAACTGCACCTCTGGGTTTGCTTCCAGCTCTATGATAATCTCTCACACATGTATGAGTAGAATATTTTCAGGGATATTCCTCCCTTGTAATAAAATATTTGTCTGATACTTAATGAACTTGCTAGTAACTTTTCAGCCTCTCGTTCAGCACTTCTGAGTAATACTTCTATATGATACCACAACATGATATGGTTCTGAACTGCTTCATAAATGTGGGATTATGAACTTTGTGAATTAAAGAAATGACAGTAATATCGATTATTGAAACAGAACACGACAGCTTCCAGGAATATTGTTTTTTTCCCTAACAATGCTCAGAGATCAAAGACTTATTCACTTTCAAATTCTCAAAACAAATAGGAGATCATTATGCATGATCCTGTCAAGTCTGCAATAGATCTCACATTTCTATTATCTAAATGTTATAGTTGATCTTTTTTTAAATTATTGTTGAATGGTGTTAAATCAATCAGAAGATATTCATTTGTATCTTACAATTATTTTTCCTTTTCATCAACCTTTCTAAATTTTAATATCTCAGCATTTAAACTACCTAAATTATAAAGAATCTGAAGATACTAAAATTTCTGAGTAATTCTTTTTCTTAATTCTCATAGTGTTAGTTTTTTTCTCTTTTCCAAGAGTGAATTTACAATCCAACATAGAAGTCATTGCCTCTTCTACAGGACCACAATTTATACATGTTGAAGAAACGAATCATTACCCCTCCAGCCTCAGAGTCCTGATTCCACCACTGATCACGTGTAATCCTAGCTGGGGAAAAAGAAACCATAAGAGCAAGAAGCTGATGAGTTAGCTATGGTAGGCTGAAAGCTGGAATACAACCATCATAGGACGAGATAGAAAGCGTTACATAGTGGCTTTTGTAAGGCTCATATTGGAATAATAGATACCGCATGCAGTTTTTACCTCTCTAAGGAAGGATTTACCTTCTGTCGGATCCTTTGGAATTATTTATATCGAAACTCAAATGGTTGATGTCTGGAATCATAAGTTCTGAAAACTTTTAGCTGTTTGGTTTTATATGGATGCCAACATCAATCAAAATCTTATCACTGAAGTGAAATCACATACCATAATCCTACATGGGGTGCTCAGGAACATGCGCCTTACAACTTACAAGAAGAAGAAATTAACAATCTTCAAGAAGAAGAAATTAACAATCTATCTTCTTTACTTTCCACATGACATGTAAAATTCATGTTTCATGAGTTAGAAATTGCATAATGAGTTATGTGAATGACATCTTCGGGTCTTGATGGTGGATGAGTCTTATTTCGCATTCTTAATGCCTGGTAATCCTTGTACAAAAATCCTCTATACTTTGCTGGCTCTCCAATCTCTGTAGTAAACTGTGGTAATGGTTCTATCCACTTGTCTCCCTGTAAATTGTAGAAAAATGCAAAAGAGTGTCTGCTTCTTCCTTTGGGCCTTACAACTCTATGAGTTGCGCTTCTGAATTTGTTGTTAGTCAAAACCTGCAAAAGTTTAGAGGTTCAGCTAAAAATATAAATAACAATTACATGGTGCTGAAGTTTTCAATTACAATAATGCCATCAGAAATGAAAGGGGTGGGATGGTTTTAACTCATTTAGTAGCTTCTCATTACCTGAATCACATCGCCCACATTGACCACTATTTTCCCTTCTTCAGGGATCACTGGGATCCATTCTCCATTCTTGCAAACTTCAAGGCCTCCAGCTTCATCCTGGACGACAAAGGTTACAGAGTTCCCATCTTCATGAGGCGTAATTCCATTGTTCTCAGATTCAGTAGCTGGAAAATAGTGCATAGCCGCCATAAAATCCCAGCTCCTATCATGATTGTATTCTTTGAGGAAGTTTTGAGGGAGACCAAGACAGTCATTTATGATGCTCTCTATGATTTGACCAACCTTGGAGAAATGGCTGAATAGCTCTTCCAGTGCGTCCCTGGCAATAATCATTCAAACGTGCATAAACATCAATTATAATTCTAGTCAGGGTACTTTCTAGGCACGTTTTTTGCTCAGGGGACTTGTCTGATCACATTTTTGGTCAGTTTTTGGGCACAGGATTAATAATGTCATTAAATATTTTTATCTACATAGATGAAGTAAAATAATTCCTGGGGTTCTTAAATCAAAGTGCAATTCCACAACATTATACAGCATCTGAAATGCGTATATTCCATAAATATGCTCAGCCGCTTAAGACAATTCTAATTTTTTAGGGATTTTCTATCAGTTAATCAGTGCGAAACAGTGGATTATAATCGTTTTAAGAAAGATTTAGCAATTCCTGTACTATCATAGATAACAGAAGTCCTAGTACAATCAATACTGCCAAATGATCAATCAGAGAATGGATAAATTGTTGATAACGTGCAGAAACTACCTGAACCCAGATGGATTTGTGGGCAATAAATTGAAGCTGGAATCAGGTAGAAACATGAGGATGTACTCATTCTTGTCAGGTGAAATCTCAGGCTGCTTGCTATAACCAGCAGGGAGAGGTGCTCCAGATTTAGGACTACACTTGAGCTTCTCCTTATCTGATTGCTTAAAATATGTCTTTGAGAGCTGCATAGCTCGGCTTAACAGATCGAGGGGCACCCCATGGTTCACAACCTGGAAGAAGCCATATTCAGAGCAGGCTTGGCTGATAATGTTTTTCACTTTCTTCTTGCTGTTCTCATCATCTTCATTCAAGAACGGGGAAAGATCAATAGTTGGAATAGCTAAGTTGGCCATTCCAGTTAAATTTTCTATGGTCCTCTGTCCTGTTTCTTTAATTTATCTTGACAATTTTAGACCAGTTTGTTGTAGCTTCAGGACAAAGGCACTGTCTTTTTATAATGTCACACTACAGTACATGATTGTCATACTTGTCTTCTTTCGGTGTTGGAATATGAGATAATTGGTGAGGAAGAATCAAGTTCTTTTGTCATTGCAGCTTTGGAAAATATTGCAATGATGCAGTGTTAGGTGACGAGTCTACGTTTTTTTAATAAACTGAAAAGATTCGTTGATAGTTTATCACGTTTTTTGAAAAAAAAAATACCATTTTATTTGTCACATCCCCACAGCACATTTCTGCAATACTAAACCGGAGAAGTCCATAATCATGTCTTGATCAAGTTAGCGAGCAATCAAATTGACCAAAAAAATACTTCAGTTTATTACTAGTTGTACTACATTTTCTTCATGTTGCTTCAATTAGTTGAATTTACTAAGCAAACTTTCGTAGGCATCAAAGAAAGTGTTATTTGCATATTAAATGTTACCCTTTCCATTTGGTACTCTAGTAGCATTTGATCTTTCATCCGTTATTCTGTTTCTCCTTGTCTTGAGTAAGGGTTGAATCTTTACAACAAAGATGCTTGAAATCTCTCCGAATTAGTAAATTAGTGGTTGGAAAGTGAAGTGTTTTGGAGATTATTATGCAATGTTCTACCAAATATTCCGTCATCATTTGATGGTGGTATTTGGTTAGATCACATTCATGTTAGGAGAACTGCCATCAAGCTTGGTGGTAAACTGGCTGACTACTTTAATTTCTTCATTTTCATTCAAAACAATGATCATCTTATGGTTTTGTTTGTATGTTCAGTTGTTCCTTGAGACTCAGCCAGAACTGAAGATTAGGCTAAGGATACTTAAAACGTAATTGTTTGTTCTATTCTAGAATGTTAACTTTTATTCGGTGTTTTTTTTTTTTTTTTTTGGGTTTTAGCTTTTCGGTCAACGTCTTATCGGGTCTATATAATAGTTTTCGAAATGTTTGAAATTAAATTTAATATGCGCATAAATTTTCAAAGTATTAGAAGATTTGATTGTCCAAAACTTGATACAACTATAGAATTTATAATAAGTTGTCGATATAATGCTTGAAAAAATGGTTTTTGGGCAAATAACTTACATTGATATTGTATCCACTCAAAAAAATGGAGAAGTGGCCTCACGAATGATTAACCAAAGTCCAATTGTTGTTTCATCAATTTTGTTTATATACACAATTTTAGTCATTTTTCTTAGTCGTTGTGTCTTGAAGCAGGGGCAACGTGCCAACGGTTTAGCATTCCACTATATGTCCTCTAAATCTAGATAAAAAAGATGTACAGATTTAAGTAAGATAATAATGACAGTATAGACTTGCTCAATATTGATGATATTTCATAAATCAAGTATAACACAATTCTACCGGGTTATGATAGGATAATTAGAAAATGACTCTGATTGATTCACCCAATTAATAAATTTCGTAGTTCGTAGGGCTTTGAGCAATTCGAGTCCATCTTAATTAATATTTTACTGAATTTGATCGTGCTTGACATCGTTAGTTTTAACCAAAAAAAAACTAGACTGGTCAAATTATCTAAATCGGTGCAACTTCAAGAGAGAAACATCACCATTGGTAATCTCTAATTCAATGGAAAATTTTTTCTGGAAATGAAATGATTTGACCCAAATTTCAGCCATCTCAATTTAGTTACAAAGTCAGCTTATCTTTTTCTCGGACAACGTTCGTTATGAGAGCAAAATATTATACTTACATCATACCAGTATCTTGAAAAATCCTATATCTTCATGTGCTATTTCACATGCCAAATTTTCGACTATGACCTATTGAATGCAGACAGTTCAGACCGTATAATGACTTGGTAGGCACCTCAGCTTTTTTGTTTGGACACTTTCTCCACTCTGATCTGAACCAACCTTCATTTTTGCACTACAATCCGTATCTCCTCAAGGTTTACAACACTTAACATGATTCTAGACATAATGTTGTGATATCGATGAATAGGAAACGAATAACAGGGTAATTTGAAAATGAGGAATTCCTTTGTTCTCCCTGCGAACATGAAGAAAACTCGCGATTGACGATTTCTTAAGAAAGCTATATTGTTCTTTCGCGAAGTCTATTTATTTAGGAGAATTTAAATCCATATCCCACCATCTAAAATCCATACTCTCAAGATTAATCACCTGTACAACCAATAATAAGATTATAAGATTTTATGAAAAAATTACAGTTTTAGTACCAAATGTTTGGTGCATTGACAATTTTAATCCCTAAAGTTTAGACGAAAAAAAAATTTAGTACCAAATATTTCATTTTTTTCAGTAGTTTTAGTCCTATTGACCAATTTTGTCAAAATTTTATTAAAATCCGATCACATGATATTGACGTGCCGCTGACCAAATTTTCCAGAAAAAATAAAAAAAGTTAATTACCATAATTTGTAATTAAAGACAGTAAATTTAATTCAAGATAATTGTAGTTCACTAATTTCAGTTATAGAAAATTTTAGTTTCGGACGAAAACTGCAATGTTCTCAAACTGAAATTAGTATTTTTAATTACAAATTATGAAAATTAAAATTTTTTTCTTTTCTTAATTTTTTTCAAAAATCTAGTCACTACCGCACAGGAATGCGCCACTTGACTTTAATTAGATTTTAGCAAAATCAATCAATAGGACTAAATCTACTAAAAATTTGTAACATTTGATGCTAGATTTACTTTCATCCAAATTCTTAAGGACTAAAAATGTCAATGCTCTAAATATTTTGTATTAAAAGTGTAATTTTCTCAAATTTTATGAATTTAAAATCAAAGTCTTCAAATTAACTTCCTCTATTAAATGCAAGGGCATAAGAAAGAAACTCAAAATACATGGTCGTTTACAGCCTAATGCAGCATTCCATGACGCTCAAAGGAAATGGCAAGATCAATCTCAGCCGCTCCTGCAAACATCTTCCATGCAAGCAGGACGTTAAATGCACAAAAGACTTGCACGCAATAATTTAATTCACCTTGAGTGATAATATTCATACTTGCCTCACCATAAAATACAATTGTGCCACAGTATGTTATGCCTTGTCAACTAGGAAAAATACAATATTCTTGCATACATGACCTTTTTAAAACACTAATAAAACTACAGAGCTTGAATTTAACAAGGTTTTACTCAGGACCAAGGATTTCAGGCGGGCACAAGGCACACAGAAATGTAATCACAATAAAATATCTAAGCACAGAGAGAGAGAGAGAGAGAGAGAGAGAGAACGAGTTGTACAACACAAAATAATCAGAGAACTGAAAACTAAAATGAATGAGTATAATTTCTGTGTGTTACTAATCAGTTCAAAGCCGGAGAAATGAAAATGACCACATAATTCTGAAAGTTGAATTTGAGATACAAGATGCACAAAAAGACTTTACACCCTAGTAAAATTCCATTTATATTTAACTAGGTCATATATTTAGTCGAACTAAATCCTATTACATGCTCCCCCAAGCCAGTACCTAGCATTTCACACGTCCAGGAAGAAAAAGCCACAACATAAACTCTACAGAACATGAAAAAGAAGAAAGCGAACCAAATTATCCACTTAGATTAAAGGTGAACAAATCAGAGAACCTTTACTTGAGGCAATTATAAGTCCATAGAAGACAACAATCCCCCTCCTCTGCACCTTGTATTCCTTTGCAGAAGTAAATCACCTCTACAGACATAATTAGCAACAAATACCAGAATCTAGAGCTGCATCGTGGGCAACCTAATTAGCCTAATCCTCATCACCATTTTCATCTTCATCATCATCATCTTCTGGCTCATCGTCATCATCTTCAGTGTCGTCACTTCCCTTATCCTGAAAACAACGGAGGAGTAGATGTTATGTCAAGTATTCAATCTGCCATACTAGAAGCTGATTCCCTGAATGATATAATATCTGATCACTTAAAGAATAGACCCAAACAAATACAGTTCCCTGTCAGATGGCTTACTTGAACTAGATATTCATAAATGTAGCCTTTTCAGATTAATCAATCTACTTATTGGAGTTTACCATCCTGTGATAGGTTTATAAACTTAAGGCAATAGAACATCCTAGTTTCAAAAGTTAAACATCATAGATTGTCAGGTAGCACAAACAGAAAAGAGACAGAAGAACAAAAGATGAAGAAAAAGACAACATAATTAGCATTTCACACACTGCATCTCTCTATAGTTTAGAGTCCCCCGATTTCACAAAATAATACACAAAAATATTTGTCAAAAGTACAGCACTCAATTGTAATTGCAAGTTTCTGAAACACATCTGTATAACAGGATAGGCATGTACTCTAGCTATGAGTACAGAACACCAAAAGATGCCAATCAAGAATACAGAACTCAGAACTTTAAGCAAAATATTCCCTGAGATGAACAAATCCAGAAAAGCCGATTTCGTAAGTTTCTTCCAAATTGTATGATAGTGATGTTAATTAGTTCTGAAAATTGGAAAATAATGGTAAACGTTGAAGTTGCTGACCAAAATAGTCAGATAGAATCATTACATTGAATAAAGATTTCTTCTTATATGAGCAACACTTTGTTTTGTCACTCTCTCGCTCTCAATCATGTACGTTCACTCTCTTCCTCACCATGTGTTCTCTCAGGTAGGACATAAGCAGTCTCTTACTCAACTGATCTCACTCTCCTCTCTTCACTCAGACTCTGATCTCATCCGCTCTTCCCTCGCTCTCTTGATTGCAATAGAAACTAACAAATAATTTAATAAATCTTCACTCAGACTCTGGGGGGCTCTCTTATTAATAGCAAGAAACTAACTAATAATTCAACAAAAATACAAAAATGTTCTTGAAACTTTTCCAGTGCGTCAAATACAAGTCAGCTACCCAGACATGATAAAATAACTAATAATATAATCATATTTTTAACATTTGAGAAAAAAAACATATCTCTAGCACCAGATTTCTAGAAATATATCTGTATATTATCATTTGAAGAACTTCTTCCTGATTATCTCAGAATTACAGAAGCTTACCCAACATTTTGTTTATGACAACAAACGGTCTATATTACTGTTTGTTACTTTAAACAGTGTCAGTCAAGTGCACTGCCATCAGAAGGGATGTACAAAAAGATTATTTCACTGTCCAAATCCAATAGAGGAATACATGGACATCAAAGCCCTTGCGCAATGTCCCATACATCATATGGCAGCTTAAAATGGAGGCACTGACTATATACAGCAAGTTGAAGTAACTCAATAAGAAGTTATAAATGCATCAAAAACAGGATAACA
Organism: Mitragyna speciosa; assembly: GCA_024721245.1. Classification (NCBI taxonomy): domain Eukaryota; kingdom Viridiplantae; phylum Streptophyta; class Magnoliopsida; order Gentianales; family Rubiaceae; genus Mitragyna; species Mitragyna speciosa. The sequence continues at coordinate 22,852,634 of CM045566.1, read as the reverse complement.
GAGACATGAGAATAACTGAAAAAAAGAAAAACCAAACATAGATAAATTTATGCTCACATATACATCTAGCAGTATATTTTGAAATGACAAGTATCAAAAAGAATTATGTAGATAGAAATTTAATCCCATATATTTATATAGTGGATCGGTAGGTTTTGAACAACATGTATATCTTACTTCCCCAAAAGAACCCATTTACAAATTGATGTTATATTCTTCTCATCCCATTCTTTTCGTGTCAAGCCCAGAAGTGGGAAAAAGAATTGCAAACAGAGGAGAGAAAGACAAATATAAATTTTTTTAATAAAAACAATGATCCAATAAAACTACAGAAAGAACCCAAAAACAGGGGTTCTTTCTCATGTGAGCAGAGATGGAGATTAGCCGAAAGAAAAAAGAGAGAGCTAGAGGTCAGAGAGTGAGAGACAAGAGGATAGAATGAGAACCAAAATGTTAGAGACTGCAAAGTTCTGCCTCTTCAAACAGAATAACAAAGCACTGAGCCCAGAGTGACAAAGTGAGTTCTCGTCAACCAATTCTAAAGTTCAGAGAATTTTCTATACTCGGAAAAATCACTCTTGTGCACCTTAGAAGTGAATACTTCAGGAATTTTCAATAACAAAGATTTCATTAGGAAAATTATAAGCTCATCTGTTCGTTATGTTATTTAAGATTTTTGATCTCAAATGATCATAATTTAACTTGCTAATACAATGCTCAACTGACATTTGTAATTTACATATCAGCACTGGAAAAGGAAGGTTTACAGAGAACTAAGCTTTTTTGCTTCAGTTTGAAAATGTGCATGATTTGACTTAAAAATTATTCCTAGTTAAACAGGATATTTTGTTAAAGCAAGTCAAAACGGGGAAAATAGGAAGGATGCTAGACTAATTTAACATTATAGTCTTTTACCTTACTATGAAGCAGCTAGACAGAATGATAAAACAAGAGTAAGATCGGATGCCTATTATTAAGTGAACCAAGCATGTACATAGAAACTACCTATGATCACAAACACAATAAGGTCAACAAGTTAATATCATTAAATTCTGTTTACCTCCTCATCACCTTCTTCCTCATCAAAATCCTCTTCATCAGCATCCTTGGGCAAAATGATCAGTAGATGAATTAATATACATGGCCCCAAAAAAGAAAAACAAAGGTAAAAGCACTTCATCGATAGAACTTTGATTTTATCTAGAAAAAAAAAAAAAGAATGAAGGGAGAGAACAAAGAATTTACAGTGCTAAAATAAGTCAGAGGGTTTGGCCATAAGTCATCCTTGATTATTTCAGCAATCTACCAAAAGTTAGATTGCATGTGATTTTCATTGAGAATACACACACACACACACACAAATCAACTCTCAGTACAACTTATGGAAGAGTAGACTGTACCTCATCATGAATTTCATCTAATTCATCGTCTTTTTGCTGGCTTCCAGTGAACCAACTAAAGAAGCTGCATCCACAAAATTAAAGCAAAAGCATTTAAGCATGGAAGTAGAATATGTACTTTTGACTATTTTCTGTTTGCTAAAAAAAGCACAATTATAGGCTACAGAATAGAACAACTGAATGTCTTCGTACATCAGTTCGCACCCCCTGATTACATTGACAGTTAGAATGAAACGCAACATAACAAACAGTATCAAAAAAGAATAGTAAAGCTCAGCAGAAGAGGGACACAAAGAAGAACCTACTGATATTTAATCTAGTTTGAAAGAAGGCGAGTATAATTACAGAGACAACATACTTTAGATAGTCTGATCATGCTCATGGAAGAATTTTGCAGTAAAGTTCAGACAACAACCTTCGTAGTAGCTAATGAAAATGTTTCCTTCACCAGAAACAGAAAAAAGGAAACTACAGCATCAAATTGTTAGACTCCTCTTTATAGCTCTAGCCATCATAATATTTTACGATGAAGAAGTACATCCAGTACATGTACTGGATACAGTTAATGTGCCCAAGAAACAACCAAAAGCTTCAATTAAAGTTTTACTTCATACAAAAGTTACATTTTTGCATCCCAACACAACTAGTCCATAAAAATAAAGTCAAATATGAAAAATAACAAATTTCTCAGCTCCTTTAACTTTACACTGTTATATGGCTAAACTACTGGATGTTAATATGCAGGCAAGTCTGTTAAGAAAATATTCTAAAAATTGAAAATCTGGTTGATCCTAAATAAGGATGATGATTAGTGGTTTCTTAAAACTTCTTGTAGAAATCATAATACAAGAAGCAGACCTAGAGCAACTTTTATCATCAAAAGAAAAAGCATGGGTGATAAGATTTCTCGTAGCAAGCAAAACAATCTCAACAAACTTTTAATTACATAAAAGAGAGTTACATAAAAATATACCAACCTTTCCTCAGGATGAGCTCTCTTGTTACCTTTCTTCTCATTATCAACTCCATTCGGAAGACCCTTCACCCAAAAATTAAATAAAATAAATCATGTTAAATGTTTCAGACAAACAAATTAAAGTTATTCAAACCTCAAGTACCAGAGTCAACAAATCTTACCATTCCCTCTTTCCATTTAATTGATGTTGCAGTGACTTTTGTAGTTCCTTCATCAAGGAAGGTAAAAGTCTTTGTAAGTTTTGTATCTTCAAAATAGGGATTCGTGTTGAAGTTCTGGGGCAAAATCAATAAAACACTTGGTAAGAAAATTTTAAAAGACCAAGTAATAACAGCACTAATTCACATTCTTATGATTATCCTTCAACCTGTGGATGAAAAAAAAAATTAAAGACTCACAAATGTTATCGAGTAACCCGATTTCACATCTTTGGAATCTTCAACTTCAATGGAACTGAGATGCTTGAAAATCTACCATGGGATCAGGCAATTATCAACTCAGTCAATATAACATCAGACGAATAACTCAAGCAGCAACATTTTGCAAGTCGGCTTACCTCCTCATTGGTCAAAAAGAGGAAAAATGTTCACATTCTGAAAGGGGAATAACAAATTATCTCTACAGCAGAAATAAAGCAAAATTCTAACCTTTGTGTCTTCTTCAGTTAAAAGTTCACCCAGAGCAGGATGACTCATAAACTGCACGAAACAATAAGATGGGTCAACTAGGCACTTGAGAGTTATCCAGTTTCAGTGACAAAATGTAGCAATCCGAGAGAATCACTAACAGCAGTTAACCAGAAGTCAGGAATAGACTTGACGATTTCAGTTCTCTTATCATATATGGGCTTTCGATATTCATTGAACTTCTGTTCAAGCTCTAAGACCTTATCACTTGCTTCCTCATTGATCTGTAAGCAAGAAACAAAGAAGTGCTTAATCAAGCTGGAATTTGGCTCATTTGTGGTCTATTAAAGCCAGTGAAGTAGGTTTAACTAAAATGGTAAAAGCTTCAGCAGCAAAAATAAGCTCTTATTCTATAACACATAGTTCTCTTCTATTCAAGGAAAAATAACCAACAAAAAAGTTCTCAATAATCCAACTTTTATCCATTCAGACTTGAACTCAAGATAAGATATCCAAGTTGATTGCCTAGTTATGGCCGAACAAGTACATGACAAATAAATTACTCAAACATGGCAAAACTATGCAAATGATAACTCATTCCACAGCAAAAACCTATATAAGCATCTAAACACCATAGAATAGCAAAAAAACTGAACATAACATGATCTTCAAAATTACAGCAGAATGCGCTACACAGACCTTGAAAATCATTTTAATTTAAAAAATATATTTTGACAGGTTTGAGTCACCCAAAAAAAAAAAAAAAAGAGATACAAATGCAATCAACCATTACAAAGGGCCAACAAAAATGAGGCATTCTAATACAGACTTTTTCATTTGTTTCGAGATTTAACTTCATAAAGTGGGCAAAACTAACAGTAACTCACTCCTATAAGAACCTAGAACGCAATCAACTCCAAAATTCACAAATCGTGAATCTACTTGGTAATTCAAGCACGACAAAATTACTGTAAAATAAAAACTTTACATGCAAAATGTCTTTCTTATAAGCAGACCTACGAATAAACCCAATTCTATAAGAACCCATAACATAATAAATTCCAAAGTCTAGAAACCTGAAACTACTTATAAATTTAAGCTCGACGAAAATCTCCAAAAAAAATAAAAACTTTATATGATTATTAGCACAAATTCATAAATTAAGCTGCTTTCGTGTTCCTACCAATAAAAATCGCACCAAAAAAAATCCACAAAAACAACTGCAATAGTCAGTCCATTTGTTCTTTTTAACCAAAAAAAAAAAAGAGAATTATACTAATCTTTGAAAGAACAATAAAAACCAATTTTTTTTTCCTTCTTATTTTCCTTGTTTTCTTGATGAAGAGAAGAAATCAAAATCATAAGGTCACAAAACATTTAAAAAGAAAAAGGAAAAAAATGAAGATACCTTTTCAAGTTCATCTTGGATCTCCTGCAACTTCTCAATGGAGAGAACGAGGTCTCCATCAATAATGGGGTCTGAGTTTTTGGTGTTGATGGGTTCATCTTCTCCTTTTTCTCCAATTTTCTGCTTCTTTCCCTTGTCAACCCCCATTTTCTTCTGCTTCTGCTTCTGCCCTCTAAAACCCTCCTTTCGCTTCTCTGTTTATTGTCAGATGCGAGAGAGCCTTAAACCCTAAACCTTGGGGGGGCCTTTTATACGTCATCGGGCCTTTGGTTCGGCATAACATAATAAGCCCTGTTTGGTTCGGTTGGCTTTGGTTCCACTCCTCAAAGGAGTGAGTATTGCGAGCACCACGCGCGTCATGTGACATGCCACGTGGTACATTAGAACTAATCACACATTACCAAATAATATAAGGTATGACTCACCATTGTCACATGACGATAAATTATTAGTTCTAGTACACCACGTGACAATGCACGTGGTGTATTGTATACTTTTCCCTCCTCAAAGACACTTCCAAAACCAATACTTTCTTTGGATTCCTTAGTTTGGATTATTTGTTGACGAGGCTTTTTTTTAATAAAAATATTATTGTAACCGGAATTTTTCATACATATGCATGTGAGATGAAAAAAAATTTTAAGTATGTATTTGGATTTCTTAAGAAACATGTTTTTAAAATATAACTCTATTATAATAGAACACATCGAGAATTTGAAAAATGATGAGTGAAACAAGATTAATATTATCGAGAACTCAAAGGGGACGAGCAAAAGGAAATCAAGAATGCATATATATTTTATACAGAAAGGACGAATGAGAGTCAAATGCATATGATGCGAGAAAAAAATTTCTATAAGTTCGAACCTTTTTTTTTTTTTTTTTTTTGTTGGTACAAATAAAGTTAAGAGAATTTGAATATGACACTTCTTTTAGCATGGTTAGTGTGTCTACCAATTGCACTAGACTGACTAGATATGATGGCCATTATTCATGTAGTTTTTGTCTTTTGATTTTAATGTAATTGTATACAATAATATTTTCAAGCCTATCTTGTGAGCTTTCCCGTTGTGTCTTGGCATACGCTTTAGAAAATGTCATTAACTTTCCAAGCTCGTTTGAGCTACGAAATTAAACAAATTAAGATCGAATCGAATCTTGACTGGACTACGGAATCCTAATACTGTAATTAAAGTTTGGTTCATCTGCACTTAGGGGTATCCAGTCCATCATATAATTAAAAAGAAAAAAGAAAAATTACCTTCCAATTGCCAATATATATATATTTTTTTTGATAACTTGAAGAAAGAGGAAAGGAATCGACTGCCAATATAAGGTGATGTCATTGCCAAATTAAAGTCAACTCGTATGTACGATTGAAGAGTTTAATTAAAGTTTGATTCGTTTGCACTTAAATCTTGTATGTCAAATAAAGGATGACTTCCTACTGCCTATATCAAGTGATGCCATTGCCTAATCATACCTATAGCATCTCATACTCAACTGCCATACAGTGCATCTCCATTTCTTTTCTTTTTCGCTGGGTTAGCATATCATTGAAACAATTAATTAATTATAACTCGTGCATAATGCACAGATCACATTTACTACAAAAAATAATTACTCAGATCTCTTTTTCAGTTAATAATTCTCGTAATAATTTGTGCATTATGCATAGATCACATCTACTACAAAAATAATTGAACAAATCTCTTTTTTAGTAAAATAATAATAATAATAATAATCTCATCGTAATATTGCGAGCAGGAGTGTTCATGAATCAGGTATTTGATTCATGAGCCAAAAAATTGACCGGAACATATATTACTAGTCTAATAAAAATTTGAATCGTGAACCGACCCATTTCTATAACTCATTACCCGAAAAATTGGTTGGGTATACCAGATATCTGAACCGATTACTTTTAAATTCATCTTTTCCAAAAAAAAATCCAAATTTCTTTAAAATTTTCACTTTCAAATGTTAATTCCACTTTTATAACTAAATCATTCATATAAATTTTGTTGTTTCCAAAAATAAACTCTTATTGCTATCAAAATGATTAATTCAAAACTTTATCACTTTTTATTTTTTTCAAAAATAATAATTAAAACTATATAAAAATATAGTCTTTGTTTATCTAATTTTGAATAATAAAAGTACACTTTCAACATAAAATATACTTTAATTTTTAACAATAAAATCTAAAAAATAATTTATATTATATATGGATTGATTCGGATAACCAACTTGCGATGCTAGAAACATTTACAAAACCTAACATCCATTGTCTTGAAAATATAAAATGATTTGCTGGGAAGAAGATTGTAAAACATAAAAGTGATAATTTCACATACCTCCCTTGAGGTTTGCTATAATTACACTCACCTCCCTTCAAGTTTTTAAAATTACACTTATACCCCCTGTGTTTATGTTTTTCATAACAAAACAAGTCCATTTTGATAATATAATCTGAAAACACCAACCAAACACCTTAAAACATGATTATTGGCTTTTAAAAAAGATAAATAAATCTTAAAAAATTAATTAATTAGTCATAAAAATGTCAAAAGTATTTATATTCTTGCATCAAATTTTCAATCTCCATCGAATATCACTTCTTTAAAACTCAGTTATCTGATTAACTTAAATAAATTTATTTTATCTGTTAAAATTTTACAAATAAATATATTAATAAGAAAGAGATGACCAATTTAAAAGTAATTAAGCATATTTTAAGGTGTTTGGTTAGTATTTTTGAGTTACATTATCAAAATGGACTTGTTTTGTTATTAAAAATATAAACACAAGCAGTGTAAGTGTAATTTTTAAAACCTGAAGAGAGGTGAGTGTAATTATGACAAATCTCAAAGGAGGTATGTGAAATTATCCCAACATAAAACTAGCATATAAATTCTAAGAAAGACACTAAAATGAAAACATTTTGCGTAATGAAGTCAAATACTGAAGGAGTATTTCTCTGGAGTTGTTGAATGTTGTCTCTGTTTTTAATCTGCTTCACATATTTACAGGTGAATTCCCCCATTTCCTCAATCTACAAGTTCATGGCTAATGGCGACACATTATTCGAGGTAACTTCCTCCTACATTAGTTACATTTTTTGGGAAATAGATAACGTTAACTACCCATTTTTCTTATTTTTAGGAGATCACACTCTATTTGTTTGATACTGTTTTTTAGAAACATATTTTTTAGAAACTTTATACGCATTTTTCAACTACTTTTTTATCTCACATACACATTTATCGAGAAAAATCTTTAAAACAACTACAGTAACGTTTTCTTAAAAAACACCTCAAAAAACATTAATTCAGACGCAGCCACATCTCTAGGTTTCAGGAAGGGGAATATTTAGGTAGACTGGGTCCACGGGTGGGGCCGTGGACCCTGTGGTCCTCCTTTTTCCACATCCTCCCAAAGTTTTGGGGGCCCTTCTGTGGGTCCCTTGTGGACCCCATGTGGATCCCATAGTACTTTTGGGAAATGTGGAAGAAGGAGGATCACAGGGTCCACGGCCCTACCCGTGGACCCGATCCACCTAAATATTTCCCGTTTCAGTACCAACTTAGTATTTGTCCCCTAAAAAATCAACTTGGCTAACATATAGTCGCCTCCATCCCCTTTCTTTTACTGGGTTGTGCTCTTTCGTATTGACTAGTGCATTTATCATCCACCACACTACTCAACACCAATTTTTGAAGAATGAATAGGCAATCGAGCAGTTAGAACTCTATGAGTTCATCTCAAAAGTCAGGAGTTCGAATCCCATCAACACCAATTCTCCACCCTCATTGTAATAATTTAGAATTTATAAAAAAAAACACCAATTTTTGCCAACCGCGGCCACCAAGCAAACATCATTGATAAGTCTCTAGGTGTCAATTATCCCCATACCGATAAATGTTTGCGGTCACACCAACAACGATCATTAGTTATAATAACCTCCGGAAAAATAACTGAAACTTTGCTAACAAATTCATAAAGTTTTGAATACTACCAGCATTAAGGGCAATATTCTAAACCAAATAATAGCCAGTTTCCACCGTATGCTTGCCGAACTTATATTCCTTCCCCCCGTGAAAGCATCTTGCTTAGGAATACTTACCGCATGATGACCAAAATTCACCGTTTCAAGGGCTAGACGGTTAATCTGAAATAGACTCCTAAGTTTTTTGCTCAAAAAGTAATTAGTTTTAAAAATATAAATCGAAAATAAGGATCACGACCACGTGGTAGCTTGTGAATACAGGATGAAATGGAATGCACAAACGGGCCTTTCTTACTGAGCAACCTTATTTACAAGGGGTAATAATGTCCTACTAACAACTTAATAATAACCATGCAGTCCAGTTCGGGCACTCAATGCAAGAATCCTGGAGTTTCCTTCCTGCTTCAAAGTTAAAGAGAATCATGGATCATTGGCATTCCCCCGATGGAGTTTGAGGTTTTGCTGAACTTATCTTTCTTCCCTATCACCAAAGCATCTTATTGCTTAGAAATCTGTGATTTAACGTTTGGACTTTCACAGCTGCCTTTTAAAATTGTTTGAACACAATGCACTCCATATCACCATGCATGCTACAGAACAATTCAGATTTTAAATAATAAAAGTACATTATCGATTTATCTATTCAATCGTGTTAATAATAATGTGTTTCGTTAACAGGTTTGGTCAATGGTGTGATGGTTGGCATCAGGAAATTGAAACTTCTTTTTTATTCCTCGAGAAAATTAAATATTGAGAAACTTGCTTGGAAGTCTACAACAGCAGTACAAATAAAATAGAGTCATCAACATCCAAAAGCCAAAGCAGTATAGAAAGAAAGATGGAAGAGGAAAACAGAGTGATTCTCCATGGAATGTGGGCAAGTACTTATGTTAAGAGAGTGGAATTGGCTCTCAGAATCAAAGGCATACCTTTTGAATATGTTGAAGAAGATTTGAGAAGCAAAAGTCCATTGCTCCTCGAATACAATCCGGTTCACAAGAAGGTCCCTGTTCTTGTCCATAATGGAAAACCAATATGTGAATCACTAATCATTCTTGAATATATTGATAAAACTTGGCAACATGGACCTCAACTACTGCCTAAAGATCCATATGAAAGAGCGAAAATTCGCTTTTGGGCTGCTTACATTCAACAGGTATTAATGTTTCATTTGTGTAGGTTTTTCATGTTTCATGCTGGGTTATTTCATTTGCCTCTGTTCCATAGAAATAAAATTCACTAACTTGTGTTAGTGCAGCTAATACACAGCGTAGGCAAGCTCTTCAATTCTTTCCATTCTGACAAGAAGGCACAGGAGAAAGCCCTTGAAGAAGTGTACGAGACACAAAGGTTATTGGAAGATGGAATGAAGGAATTCTTTCCCAGGAGATGTCCTGATGTCCAACCAGAAAAGCTGGGAATTCTAGATATTATGATGGCTGCAACCTTTGGTAACTTCAAAGCACAAGATGAGGTTCTTGGTTTTAAGACTATAGATCCTGAAAGGAATCCACTCATATTCTCATGGCTAGAAGCTCTGATTCAGTTGCCTGTGGTGAAGGAGATTACCCCTCCTCATGATAAGTGGGTGGCTGTACTTAAGAATCTTGTACAAAGTGATTACAGATTCTGATCCAACTGTCTGTGGTGAAGTCGCAGTTATTGTTCACTGTAGTTCAAATTAAGTTTCTGCATCTTGAGTTTGTGGCTTCACTTGGTTACATGAATGTTACTGGCTAGCGCCCTCTGCTTGTAATAAGATTGTTATGGAGTCATTCTGATCCGGGAAGTGCTTAATCTTAGTATCACGCAATTCAATGTCATTCCCCCAAATGTTCTGCTGTCAACTCGCTACTAAGAAAACTGCAACTCTCAAGTTCAGCGAAAGATTCTATGTTTAATAAACTAATTCTCAAATTACCAACGCTTTTGCCATATCTCTTTATTCACAAAGTCAGATGTTAAAGTATTCTAAAACATGATATTACAGGATCCTTGCCAAGGAAAGATTACTAGCTGTTAAATGAAGGGTGCATAGAAATGGAAACTTTCCAGCTTCTCATTTTAATTCCAAGATACGAAATAATCGAAGAGAAGAAAAAGAAAAAGAGTAAGTGCATTATATTTCTTGGAAAAGTTCATGCAATAAGTTCAAACGAACTATAGCATTACACAAATCTCAACCATACGTAGCGTTGCGCATTTCCCCTAAAGTGAAGTCAAACTCCACATAACAAGTAGGGCTGTTTAAAAAATCTGAAAAATTAAAAAATAGGAAAATCAGCCCGCTCCGAACTGAAAAATAGGATAACCGAACCGGTTTTAGGTGACAGGTCGATTTGCAGGATGGGTCATATTTTAATCGGGTCGGTTCGCGGTTCACATTTTTGTGAACCGCTAGGTACTTGAACCGACCCGGAGTGAGGGTAGTTATGTAATTTCACATATTAGTTTGGGTATTCATTTGGCTATTTGTTGAATATTTATGTTTTTACGTTAATTGAAATGACAAGATGGAGTTTGAAAGACTAAGTGATTATTTTTTGTTTATATAGTTTTTGGTTATCTGTTGAATATTTATGTTTTTATGTTGATTGAAATGAAAAGATGAAATTTGAAAAACTAAGTGATTGTCTTCTTGTTTATTTAATTTTTATTTTTTTGAAGATTAAGATTTTGGATGTAATTTAACTTTAAAATATTAATGCTTGTATTATTAGTGATTTAATAGTATTTTGCAATTTTTCTTGTTTATTTTTTAAAAATATAGGTAAATTATTATGAATCGGGTAGATACCCGGCCTATTCGAACCGATTTTGTAGATAACCAGAATGCCGGATATCCACTATATGTGGACCGATTTGCGATTCGAAATTTTGTCGAACTGCAAAGACCGATTCGGTTTACATTTTTTGTCCTGGACCGAGTACTCGGTCCATGAACACTCCTAATAACAAGGACATGAACGAAAGGGAGTGAGTTTTTTGCTCATGGCAGCGTCTGACAGAATTCAGAGAAAGGACGAGGAGATACATCAACATTTGCGCCAAAAATATACATACATATATAGATACATATACATATATATATATATATACATACATATATATATATACATATACATATATATATACATACATACATACATATATATATACATATACATATATATATATACATACATATATACATACATATATATATATACATATATACATATATACATACATATATATATACATATATATATATATATATATATATATACACACACATACATCAACATTAGAGAGTGGGGACGATGCAAGGGCCAGACCGAAGGCTAAGCGGAAAAATGGGGAAACGACTATTGAAGGAAAAGAAAAATATTTGCTACAATATTACTTCAGTCAATCACTTCCAACAAATTCCGCAATTACAACTAGGGAAAGGAAAAAATTAATGGTCGTATAGTAGATATACCAAGTTATCATTGCAATCTCCGAGATATTATTATAACGAAGGATGAACAAAAATCCATACTTAAAAATCTGTTCCACATCTTTGATTCATATTTGTCATTAGCTAAACGAGGCTTCAAGAAAATTATAATGCTTACTTTCAACTTTCTATTTTTTCTTATAAGCAATAAACTCTAATGAGATGGGTTGTTTTGGAATACAGAGAGTTATGATCCTAAGACAGATGTAAGTAGATAGATATTAAATGTCAAAATTCTTTCACAACACAATGGAACTGAGATCTAAAAAAAGTTTCACATCAGCTCTTTGCAGCTCGCTTTTCTTTTGCCTTTTGGATCTTCAGCACCTTCTTCACAATCTTTTGCTCTTCAACCAGAAAAGCTCGGATGATCCTGTAGAACAAAAAAAAATAAAAAATCAACTACGAATCATCAGAACAACTTGGAATGTAATGAATGACACTAGAAGAAAAGAAGACAGTTTCAGAATTTTTAAAACACAAAGACAATTTCATGTGAACCGACCTCTCTTTAACAGCACTTCCGGACAATACACCACCATAGGCACGGTTAACAGTCACAGCTATTTCTGGACAGTCTGGACCTTTTATATTCAGCAGGCCTCAAGTGAGGAATCTACACAAGGAACAAGAGTATATTCTGCGTATCAAATAAACAGTAACTTTCTACAGCAAATACAAAGTGATGGCATTGCCTAATTCTACCCATACTACCTAGGAAAAGTGTCTTTGTGCAGGTCACTATTTGGGTTAATCTTTCCCTTTCTAGGGCATGGTTGGATGGTTAAGCCGAGGTTGTCAAAGTAAGCAAAGAATTACACAAATCAAAGTGTACAACTATCATTTAGGTGATTCTCAAAATCACATCTCAGATTTCATAAACTTCAAACCAAACCTAAATTTAACAATAATCACATTATCCAGCAATCATAGTGCAAAATTAAATTCTAAGCTCTAAAACAAATTAAACCTGTATCTAACAAAGAATAACAGTATCCAGCAATCAAAGAGCAACTTTGCTATATCTGAACCTCACATCTGCATAGTGGTGGATAGGAACAATTAACTTTCACACACAAACACCCTACCCCCCAACAATCCCCTGGCCCAAAAAAAAAAAGTGAAAAATGTACTAATAGGTGGGCTGATATTGAAGGTTTAGAACTATTGTGACAAGAGTATCGACAGATTATTCACAACAGAGAAAAAAGGTTCATTTTAAAAAATGCTAAAGATACAACAAGCCACACAACACTAAGATCACCAAGCCAGCAACTTATTTTTTAACTCAATTAAGCAGGTGCACAGCTTTTTATAATAAGTTTACGCTGCAAAAACATAATAAAAACCTGAAAACCAAACACCCTAAAACACGCTCTATAAATAATATACTGAATTTCTCCATTCTGACATGAAAAACTAATTTCAAACGTCATTAATTGAGAAGTTTATGCAAAGGATATTTCCACATCTTCCAATCATAGACATTAAGGGTTATATAACGAGGCAAGCAATAACCTCCACCATAAGATATCTATGCACATCCATGACCCACAAGGGCAGAGTGCCTAGAAGCTTCAAAAGTAATAGATAGCCAAAACTTAATGTCTTCCATCCTTTAAAAAAATGGTGATGAGCTCCCAAAAACTGAAACAAGGAAAGGTCTCCAAGACCCAATTTTTAGGCAGAAGCAAGATATCATCGGATTTCAACACATTCAATAGCTTCAATAACATTAATTATTTTACCACTGCCTTGATTCACAGTAACATATCTATAACCATCATTTGACAACAATATCAGCAATAATTTATATTCTCATTCGATCCAAAATTCTACAACTTTCATCGTGCCATCATTTCTCCCATTTATAGCCATCCATTAACATTTACCATTGTGATGCCAAGATATACATTAACCAAGTAAACTAATGCCAATCTCAGAACCACATTGTAAACCCTTTTCAACTAAAACTCGAATGCATAAATTACAAAACCCTAATGCTTTAAAACTCAATTTGCTAAAAAAAATTCAACCCATCACTTATGAAAAATGCTTACCCCTTGAATTCTCTTTCTTGTCACGGGGCACTGAGGCCCACTTACCCTCTTCTTGGTACTCTGATACACCAATTTCCCTCCTTTATTTCATCAAAGAAATTCAAAAATTTTCAATCCCAATTAGAAAAAACACACGATTTTTTAGTATTTATTATAAAATCATAGTGAAATAAAAAAAAAAATACCAGGGGTTTTGACGACGCGGTGCTGGTTGGATTTGGTGGCATAGTTATGCCGGGTGCGATATGTTAGGCGGGCCACCATTTTCTCCAGAGATTTTTTCTCCCTAGATTTTGGCAGCAAATGAGGGTGGCAGGGGAAGGGATTTTGCTAGATTAGACGTGAATAAAACTCGTGGACAAATTGCCGTAAGTCGGTCGGCGGTGGAGGGGTTTAATTTGACGGCCTGGATTCAACATTCGGCTTTGTCCCATTTTTAGCTTCGATTTTGGACCCAGGGTGGTCAACTCCTCTGTCTCTAAAATTTCTTTGTCCCCGCTCCAATACAACAAGCAAGCAAATTAATTCATGATTTTTTTAAAAAAAATTTATACACTTTGTAGGCTATTTTAATAAATATAAATATAAATAAATACATATAGTAGTTGTATAAGGGTGGGACCCAGGATTTGAAACTAAGTACATGAGCTCCTAAAAGTTTAATTATTTGATAAGTAATAATAAGATCTTGGGTAATTATAAAATTTGGATTGAACTCTTAAATCTTTTTATTTATACTCTTTTTCATATTGGTTTTAAATCTCACTTAAATTAAAAATTTTAAAAAAGAATATGATTAATATATGTTGTTGAACATGTTTTCAATGCAAATTTATTTTGAAGAAATTGGCCAAACTAGATATTTTTCTCGAGAATATTAGTCAAATTATTATTTACAAATTCGAAATAATAGAAAAATAATCCCATACAGGGGAAGTCAAGGGACTACTAATCCTAGGTTTATGTAAATTTTAATTTGGTTAGAGGGTGTTTGCTCTATAGCTACACTTTGCGGGGAAGAAAAAAGTTATCTTGTTGATATGAGTTGATGTGTCGATGATCTCAAAAAGTGAATGAGAGATCCAAAAGAGAGTTCAGAAGTAGAGGACATCATAATTTGACATATTTAACAAGTATGTTAGTATGGTCTGTATTTTTCTCTTTGTAAATCCCCTCTCCTCTCTCCTCTCCCTCTATTCGATCAGACATTCTGTTGTAAAAATAAAAGGTATTTCAAAAGCTTTTGTCCCACATTGAAAAATCAAAAGGTTTTTTATCATTTTATATTATTTTGTTCATTAATGGGCTTATGATGAGCTAAGATACAATGTGGGCTCGCGTGCACAAAAAAGAGTTGAGTTGAGTTAATCCAGTTCAAATCGACAGATTTGTCCCCCCTGCACGTTAAACACGACCTAATCCTAACAGATATTTTGTTTAATGTCCAACAGACTAATTTTCATTTAATATTCAACGGATTTATTTTTAATGCCCAACGGATCAATTTTATTTAATTGGCCCAACAGTTTATTTTATTAAATACCAACGTATTAAATTTATTTAAATGAGCCAACGGATTTATTTCATTAAATTGCCCAATGGAATATTTTTAAATGGACTAACAGATATTTTCCAACAACTCTTTTTTGTAGGCCTATAAATAGTGGGCTTCTTCTTTCTTCCTAGATACAACAATTCCTACAAACTCATTTTTTGCTAACTTCTTTCTTTCCTCACTCTGCTAGTATAATTTTTGCTTGTTCATGATCCCTCTAAATAGAGGAAGGCTTGTTTAATCTTGGGGAAATATTTCTCCGCTCAGAAATAGTTTCTTAGGACAGTCTAATGCACGACTCAAGCAAAATTTACATTGTCATTCTCCATAAATTTTTTCCCTACAATCTAAGAAACTATGTCCTCAAATGACGTCAATGTTCTTGTGCCTCCAACATCTCTAGCTCCGGTCACTATGCCATTTGCCAAGCCATTCCTTGATGTTTCAAAAATTGAAGTTTTTGCTAACGAAAACTTCAAAAGGTGGCAAGAACGTGTACGCTCTCTGCTTGATATTCATGGAGTTGCCTTTGCATTGAACAAATCAAAACCTATTGCAACTAGGGATGCCAAGGCCTACAAGACATGGCAACATGCCAACAAGGTATGTCGCCATACCATTTTACAAACACTTTCTAATGAATTGTTTGATGTCTATTGCAATTACAAAAATGCCAAAACTATTTGGGAAGCTTTGATAACCAAGTTCACAATCGAAGATGCAACCAAACAACAATTTGTTGTTGGTAAATACTACCAATGGCAAATGATTGATGATAAAGAAATGAAAGCACAAATCACGGAGTATCAAATGTTACTCGAAGATTTGAAAAGCAAAGATATCAACTTACTAGAAAAGTTTGCTGCCAGCATGTTGATCGAAAAGCTGCCCGAGTCATGGACCGACTACAAAAATAATCTCAAGCACAAGTAGAAAAATTACACAATTGAAGAGCTAGTGAAGCACATCCTGATTGAAGATTCTAACAAGAAAGAGTTGCGAGCAACTAGAGCTAAGGACATGGCACTCAAAGCTAACTTGGTACAAGGCAACAATAAGAGATACGCTAACAAGTCCCAAAGTCATAAGCCCAATAATCCTAACTTTAAGAAAAAGAAAGGCAATTGCTTTGTTTGTGAAAAACCAGGACACCATGCCCCCAAGTGCAGGCACAAAAAGAAAGGTGATAAAGCAAGTGCTAATCCTCCTAAGGTTAATCTAACTGAAGGAGATGAAATAATTGCTGCAGTCATCTCTCAAGCAAATATTGCAGCAAATGTGAAAGAGTGGGTGATAGACTCTGGGGCTACTCGGCACATTTGTGCAAATCGAGAAGCATTTACCTCCTATACTCCAATAGGGGATGATGAAGAAGTGGTCTATCTTGGAGACTCTAGAACTGCTAAAGTTCTAGGAAAAGGCAAAGTGCTCCTGAAACTCACTTTCAGGAAAAACTTTGGCTCTTAACGATGTGCTGCATGTGCCGAACATTCGAGCAAATCTGGTTTCCGTGGCATTGCTAGGAAAAGTTGGGATAAAAGTGTCATTTGAATCTGACAAGATTGTAATGACTAAAAATAATGTGTTTGTGGGCAAAGGTTATTGTAACCAGGGACTATTTGTACTTAACATTTCCAATGTGATCAATGAAAATGCTTCTTCTTCTGCTTATATCATTGATTCAATTTCTTTATAGGCATGCTAGATTAGGACATGTTAATATTAGTTATATCAAGAAAATGCAAGCATGTGGCCTAATTTCTGGTATTAGTAATAACATGGATAAATGTGAATTATGTGCCGAAACTAAAATGACAAAGAAAAGTTGTATTTCTGTCTATAGAGAAACTGAATTGTTAAGTTTAATTCACACAGACTTAGGTGATTTAAAACAAACTATGACTAGAGGTGGTAAAAGGTATTATATTACTTTTATAGATGATTTTTCTAGATTCACCAAAATTTATTTACTTAGAAATAAAGATGATACTCATAGTGCCTTTTTGTCCTATAAGTCGGAAGTAGAAAATCAACTTAGTAGAAAGATAAAAAGGATTAGATCTGATAGAGGAGGTGAATTTTTAGCTTTAGATAACTTTTGTGAACAGGAAGGTATAATACATGAAATTACACCACCTTATTCACCGGAATCAAATGGAGTAGCGGAAAGGAAAAATAGAACGCTTAAAAGAAATGATGAATTCTATGTTAGTTAGTTCTCATGCTCCTGATAATTTGTGGAGGGGAAGCTATTTTATCTGCATGTCACTTACAGAATAGGATTCCACATAAAAAGACCGGAAAAACACCTTATGAATTATGGAAAGGTTATAGACCTAATTTGAAATATTTAAAGGTGTGGGGTGTCTGGCTAAAGTTTTGTTGCCTGAACCTAAGAAAAGGAAAATAGGTTCTAAAACTTCTGATTGTATGTTTATTGGATATGCTCAAAATAGTGCTGCATATAGATTTCTTGTTTTGAGAAGTGATGTACTTATTTGTAATACAATTATTGAGACAAAGAATGCTGAGTTCTTTGAACATATTTTTTCACTTTCTAATAAAATTTCTCATGCACCTGTTGAAACAAATAGAGAACAAACCTCTAATGAGGAATTGAGAAGGAGTAAAAGGCCAAGAAAAGAATTTTCTTTTGGAAACGATTTTCAAACTTATCTTGTTGATAATGATCCTTTAACTTATTTTGATGCTATTTCTTCTTCTGATAACAAATTTTGGAAAGAAGCAATTAAAACTGAAATTGATTCTATTATAAAAAATAAAACTTGGATTTTGGTTGATTTACCGCCTAGTGCAAAGCCTATTGGTTGTAAATGGATTTTCAAAAGAAAATATAATCCTGATGGTTCTATAGAAAAATACAAAGCTCGTTTAGTAGCAAAAGGATTTTCTCAAAAACAAAATATTGATTATTTTGACACATTTGCACCAGTAACTAGAATTTCTTCTATCCGAGTTTTATTTGCTTTGGCCTCTATTTATAAATTTTTTGTTCATCAAATGGATGTCAAAACTGCTTTTTTAAATGGTGATTTGGAAGAAGAAATTTATATGGTTCAACCAAAAGGATGTGTTGTACATGGACAAGAAAATAAAGTTTGTAAATTAATAAATCCCTTTATGGCCTAAAACAAGCTCCTAAACAGTGGCATGAGAAATTTGATCAAGTTTTGATAAGAGATGGATTTTCATCCGTAGAAGTGGATAAATGTGTGTATACTAAAGTTGTAAATGATCAATATGTGATAATTAGTTTATATGTGGATGATATGCTTATATTTGGTACTAGTTTAGATATTGTTAATAGTACTAAATATTTTTTGTCTTCTAATTTTGATATGAAAGATTTGGGTGAAGCAAAAATGATATTGGGTGTTAAAATTATAAGGAGTAATGATGGTATAATGTTATCACAAGAACATTATACAGAGAGACTTCTTAGGAAGTTTGAAAACTTATGATGTAACTCCTATGAGCACTCCTTATGATGCTAACACTCAATTAAAGAAAAATAATGGTGACCCAGTTGCTCAGTCTAAATATGCTCAGATTATTGAGAGTCTGATGCATTTAATGAATTATACAAGACCTGATATAGCATATGCTGTGTGTAGACTGAGTAGATATACTCAAAATCCCAATCATGAGCATTGGTCTGCATTAGTGAGACTAATGAAATATCTGAGAGGAACTATGAACTATGGTATCCTAGTATAGTGGATTTCCCACTGTATTAGAAGGTTACAGTGATGCTAATTAGGATCTCTGATTCAAGTGAGACAAAATCCACTAGTGGCTACGTATTCACCTTGGGTGGTGGTGCAATAGCATGGAAATCAGACCAGACAGACAATCATTGCTAGATCAACTATGGAGTCAGAGTTTATAGCTCTGGAATTGGCTGGTACTGAGGCAGACTGGCTGAGAAATTTCTTAGCCAGTATTCCTTCAACTAAGGACCCACTGCCTCCTGTATCCATACATTGTGATTGTCAAGCGGCAATTTCTATTGCTAAAAACAAATCTTATAACTGTAAAAGTCGACACATGAAATTGAGACATGATGTCGTAAAGCAGCTGCTCAGAGATGGAATAATTTTCATTGATTTTGTGAAGTCAGAATTAAATTTGGCCGATCCTCTGACTAAACCTGTAGGAAGAAAGTTAATTCTTCAAACTACAAGGGAAATGGGACTTAGGCCAACAATAGTTAATAGAGACGGTAACCCAACCTATGTGATTGGAGATCCCATGAAATAGGTTCATATGGGTAATAACAAGTCAATATTGACTGTTAAGCACTACAAATTTATGTCCCTTATGAGATAAGTGCTTTGACTGCTAATGAATGTCGAGGATGAGTTTTAAAAACTCTTAATGAATTCATATTCCTTTAGGAAGGTGTACTTGAGCAGTGTACACTTGATGAATTCACCTATATGAGAGTGGAGTGGGGCCGCTCCTATAAGATTTATTGGCCTGAATCTTTAGAGCTCTCATGAATAAACCAGGCAGGCGTATGGCTAATATTGCGCAAAATCGTGTTGAACAAGCAAAATTTGTGGGTTGCGATGTGACTAATAAGATCTCTAGTCATATATCAAAGAGTTATTGGTTCATAGAAATTTATATTTCACTAATAATTCTGTAAGTCATGTTTTATTAGTCTAAATTTGGTTCATAGTCCAAAAGACACCAAACTGATTGCATTGTGCTCAAACGAATCCAGCAGATCTTCTATACTTTCATACAAAATCTTTTGAAATAGGAGGGAGATTGTTGTAAAAATAAAGGGTATTTCAAAAGCTTTTGTCCCACATTGGAAAACCAAAAGGCTTTTTATCATTTTATATTATTTTGTTCATTAATGGGCTTGTGATGAGCTAAGATATAATGTGGGCTCGCGCGCACAAGGAAGAGTTGAGTTGGGCTAATCCAGTTAAAATCGACGGATTTGTCCCCCCCTGCGCGTGGGTTAAACACGACCCAATCCAGTTTTGTTTTTTCTTATAAAAAATTAAATTATTTCTCCTTACCAGAATTGTCAGATTTCTTTTTGAAAAATCCCAACAGATATTTTGTTTAATGTCCAATGGACTAATTTTCATTTAATATTCAACGGATCTATTTTTAATGCCCAACGGATCAATTTTATTTAATTGGCCCAACGGTTTATTTTATTAAATACCAACGTATTAAATTTGTTTAAATGGGCCAACGGATTTATTTCATTAAATGGCCCAACGAAATATTTTTAAATGGCCCAACGGATATTTTCCAACAGCTCTTTTTTGTAGGCCTATAAATAGTGAGCTTCTTCTTTCTTCCTAGATACAACAATTCCTGCAAACTCATTTTCTGCTAACTTCTTTCTCCCTCACTCTGCTGGTATAATTTTTGCTTGTTCCTGATCCCTCTAAATAGAGGAAGGCTTGTTTAATTCTGAAAAAATATTTCTCTACTCAGAAATAGTTTCTTAGGACAGTGCTACGCACGACTCAAGCAAAATTTACGTTGTCATTCTCTATAAATTTTTCCCTACACATTCTATATTCACAGAGATAGAGAAATGCTCTTTCATCATATTAGAAAGTACAAGTAATAGCGGAGTAAGTGAATAAGCATAGAAATCTCTTTGGAGCCTTAACGTCAAACATAAATTGAAACATTTCATCTAGAAAAGCTCACACAATATCCTTCCAATAAAAGAATCAATTAACAATAAATATAAATTGAAACATTTCATCTAGAAAAGCTCACACAATATACTTCCAGTGAAAGAATCAAATTTTTGGTGACCCTATATGTGAATGATGTAATAACAATGTGGAAAATGTAGAACATATGCTTTTCTATTGCAAGCAGAAACAATCTGAAAAGTGAACTAATTTAGCGGGATGGATTGAATAAGTAGGGAGGCAATTTCTAGAAATATTGGAAGTTGTGAAAAGAATAAATGGTGCTGTCATGTTAGACTGACAGTCAGTGTTCTCTGGTACATTTGGGAAGAACAAAAAGAACCGCAAACATTAGTGCACAAGGCAGTGATGGAATGTATTGAATTTAAGGAAGATAACTCAGTAGAAAGAATGAGAAACCCCAAACCCCTAAACTTTAGGATTCTTGGCATCCATGAGCATCCTCTTAAGGTGAAGACTGCACTAACACAAAACAAGCAAAAGACATAGTACAGTTTGGAATAGTGACTAGGAACTGGAAAGTAAAATTAGTAGAGCCACGTGAGCATCATTAGAGCGTAAGATTGAACAACCTCTACTGCAAGAAGCTATAACTATTCAAGAGGATCTCATAAAATCTAGACTTAATCTTAAAATGCCCCCTATTGGGTAAGTAGCAAATTACCCCATGTGTTTAAGAAATACACAAATTGCCTCCTAATTTAGTAACAAATTACCCCCTCATATACACTTCACCTTTATAAGGGCAATTTTGCACTCAAAAGTTTTTAAAATTGTTATTATTATTGTTATTATTATTAAATTGTTATATAGAAACAAAATAATGTCATTATTTTTAGCTATTATTGTTGTTACACTCTTATATAAAAAAAAAAATCAGAATCATAACTCCAAAATTATAAAAAATTTGGTCACAAACTATTCCTATTATTTGTATTCAAGGTGGGAAAAAGTATAAAAAAAAAGACATGAATAATTCGTTTTTGCCATGATGTCTGACGAATAGCTTGTAAAGTGAATATAAATTTATAATTTCTATAAAAAAATATTCAAAATAGAGTATGAAGAAATGCTAGTATTATCATTTCTATTAGTGACATTAATAAAATATATAGCAATTACAATTACAAATATGTGTTGCCAACCAAACAACATAAGACCAACTTCATTTAATAACAAAAGTAGCAATATATATATATATATATATATGTATGTATATATATGTGTGTGTGTGTGTGTATGTATGTATGTATGTATGTATGTATGCATGCATGCATGCATGCATGCATGTATGTATAGCTTATGTGTTTAAGACTTCTCTCTCTTTTATTATTTTATTCTACCCACTCATGGATAGTACAAATATTTTAGGTTTTAGTACAAAAAAAGAAAATTATCAAGTCATTATGTATAGAACGGCACAAATGTCTTTAATTAATTCAAGGGGCTAATTTGTGTACTTTCTAAATACAATGGGTAATGAAGGACATGAATAGAACTTAGAAGATGCAGCAATGGCAGCAATACTAGAAGATATAGGAAAACTGAGTAACTGGTTTGAGAAGTGCTCCATCAGTTTTTGTTAATAAGACTAAACTTTAGATTACTTAGTCAAGGTGTCAGGTTTTGTGGAAGCATTATTTCCTCTTACGGCATGAAAATTTTGCTCAAAATGATCTTAAGCATTTGCTCAATTGATGTATCTAGACAGTTATCCAAAGACAATAATGTTAGTCAATATTAATAGAATTCATGCTTTTGAAAAAGCAAATCATCTATGCACCAAGCCTGGTGAATTATAATAATATTTAGAATCAAAATATCTGAGATATTTGGGTGCGCATATATTGCTTGTTGTTTATGAGGCATTGAAACTCTCACCATCACCAAACCACATTCTATTGAAAATAATTAAACAATTTGATGTGGTTCAAAATCCAATCAAAATCGTTAAAAATCATCTCTTAATGACTGAAAACAAGTGTGAAAAAGGAAAAATAAGAGAACAAGAAAATAAGTGTGAAAAAAGAAAAAAACAAAGCATAAGTAAAATAATAAATTAAGAGAGCAAAAAAAAAGAGTAAAATAAGAAAACAAGAGTGCCAAAAAATAAGTCTGAAAAAGAAAAAAAGAGAGCAAAAGTAAAATTCCAAAATATGGAAAATTGTCAAGAATGGGATTCGAACCCATGCCCTTTCGGACCAGTACCTGAAACTGGCGCCTTAGACCAACTCGGCCATCTTGACTGTTATTGTAGTGTTTTTCTTCAAATTTTAAATAAAATCACTACATAAATTTCGTTGGGCCCTTTGGTTCCCGCGCTATTCAAAACCAATGCCAAACGAATTGCTCTCTCCTTTCTCTCTCTTCCTCGTGAACCCAAATGATTTTCCACATCCATCGGCGTTTGGAGCCAAAATTTTCAGCTTTAGGCCGCAAGCTCGTCTCATCCCTTCCCATACTCGAAAACCCATCATCTATTTATGATCAAAATGTCCAAAAATTACCCAAATTCAACCCATTTCTCATGCTTAAAGACCCCAGCAAGCCTAGATTTTTAAAGCTTAAAGAGACTAAAGCCGTACACGGGCATTTATTCAGGACCCATGAGCTCTATTTCAATGTATTTCGTACGAATTCTTTGCTTGATTGTTATTTCAAATGTGGTAATGTTGGCTACGCATTTAACCTGTTTGAAGAAATTCCTGAACCAAATAGTGTTTCTTACAATTTGATGGTGTCTGGCTGCAATAAAAATTTTTTGTTTGAGGAATCGTGGAGATTCTTTTGTCGGATGCAGCGTCTGGGTTTGGAGATGGGAGAGTATACTTATGGGAGTGTGTTTTCTGCTTGTGGAGCTTTGGAATGTGTATTGTGGGGGGAGCAGATTTATGGGCTTTCGATTAAAAATGGGTTCTTTACAAATGGGTACGTCAGGGTTGGAATGATGGATTTGTTTTCAGTGAGTTGTAGGTTTGACGATGCTTTGAGGGTGTTTTATGATGTTCCCTGTGAGAATGTGGCTTGTTGGAATGCTGTAATTTCTGGAGCTGTGAAAAATAATGAGTATTGGGCTGCTTTGGAAATTTTTTGGACAATGTGCAGTCGGTGTATGATGCCTAATGAGTTTACTATTTCGAGTGTTTTAACTGCTTGTGCTGCAGTTAAGGAAGTTGAGTTTGGTAGAGGCATTCAAGGGTGGATGATTAAGTGTGGCGTGAAAGAAGATGTTTTCTTAGGCACTGCAATTCTTGGTTTGTATGCCAAATCTGGGGGGATCGATGATGCTATTAGACAATTCTGGCTTATGCCCGTCCGTAATGTTGTTTCATGGAGTACCCTGATTTCTGGTTTTGCTCAGAATGATGATTTTGCTTCTGCCATTGACTTCTTTAAAGAAATGATAGCTATGGAGGAGGACATTAATAAATATACTATCACAAGTGTTCTTATGGCTTGTGCAAATCCTGATGCAGTTAAAGAGGCAATGCAAATTCATGGTTGGATTTTTAAAACTGGATTCTGTTCAGGCTCAGTGGTGAAAGCTTCTTTGATCAATATGTACTCAAAAATAGGAGCAATTGACTCATCTGAGATAGTTTTTCAAGAGAGCGAAGATATGAAGCACCTGGGTACGTATGGTACAATGATTTCTGCTTTCGCTAAGAACAAAAATTTCGAACAGGCCATTTACTTGTTCCAGCAGATGCTTCAGGAGGATTTGAAACCTGATAAGTTCTGTACCTCTAGTGTCTTAGGTATTTCTAACTCTTTAAATCTGGGGAGACAGATCCATGGCTACACTGTAAAAACTGGGCTATTGTTTGATGTTTCTGTGGGCAGTTCGCTTTTTACAATGTACTCCAAATGTGGTTGCTTAGAGGAGTCTTATATTGTCTTTCATCTACTTGAAGCCAAAGATACTGTATCGTGGGCCTCAATGATTGCTGGTTTTGTTGAAAATGGCAGTGCCACTAAAGCTATACATTGTTTTAGAGAAATGTTATCTGAAGAAATTGTGCCTGATGGGATGACTTTAACCGCTCTTCTCACTGCATGTTCTGCTCTTTGTTCAGAAAGGACTGGAAAAGAGATACATGGGTACAGTCTTCGCAAATGTATAGCCATGCAAGCCTCTATAGGTGGTGCACTGGTGAATATGTACTCAAAATGTGGCACTCTAGGCTCTGCAAGGAGAGTGTTTGACATGATCCCAACAAAGGACCAGTTTATGTGTTCTGCCTTGGTGTCAGGGTATGCACAGAGTGGTTACATTGAAGAGGCAACTCATCTCTACCATGATATGCTTGTGGATGGTATGGATATTGATGCCTTCACATTGTCATCCATCCTTGGGAGTGTTGCAGATATAACTAGATTAGGCCTGGGTAGCCAAATTCATGCCCAGGTCATTAAAATGGGATTAGAGTCTGATGTTTCTGTAGGAAGTTCGCTTCTTGTCATGTATTCAAAAATTGGAAGTATTGAGGATTGCCATAAAGCATTTCAACAAATTAAAACACCTGATGTGATTAGCTGGACAGCCTTGATTGCAAGCTATGCTCAACATGGAAAAGGGGCAGAGGCTTTAAAAGTTTTTGAACTTATGAGAGAATTAGGCACCAGCCCTGATTCAGTAACATTTGTAGGTGTTCTGTCTGCATGTAGTCATAGTGGTCTGGTTGAAGAAGGATATTTTCATTTTTACTCAATGAAGACAGACTACGGAATCGAGCCTGGTTATAGACATTATTCCTGCATGGTGGATCTTCTTGGTCGTGCAGGAATATTAAAGGAAGCTGAAAGGTTTATTAGTGCCATGCCAATACGACCTGATGCATTGATCTGGGGAACACTACTGTCTGCTTGCAAAGTACACGGTGACGTTGATCTGGGAAAGCTAGCAGCTGAAAAGATTATGGAGTTGCAGACACGTGAAGCAGGAACTTATGTCTCTTTGGCAAATATCTGGGCTGATGTTGGCCAGTGGGACGATGTTCTGAAGCTCAGAAGTGAAATGACTGGAAATGGAGTGATAAAGGAACCTGGATGGAGTTCTGTATAAGTGTAATCACAAGCATAACAATTCCTGGTGGCATTTTTGGCTGATTTTAACTTCACCTCCTTACACAATTTTTTTCTGGATATGTTTAGCAATTGTCCGCAGAATCCCTGGTCACTCTCTCATTACATTGGGACGAAATCGAAGTAGTCAAGGCAGCTTCAAACTCAGGCAGTTGGAGGTTTGCAAGTTCACATCTATGAACAAAACGATATTTCCTCAAAAAGAAAAATTCCAGGTTCATTTGTACAGAGAAGACCAGAATAATCCTTCTTCTGTTCTAAAAGGTAAGTTTTTGAGGTTCATGTAACTTTGTGCTTTATTACTAATTAAATTCATTGATTAATGTCTTGTTACTTTTATGTCAGAATAGGATAGCGACAATGTTTTGTTTACCATAGTTCTGATTTCTCTTATTCCGAAGGCTGTAAAGGCCTAGAGATATAGCATTGAGAACAGAATCTCCTATTGTTCAGAAAAAAGTCATCTTATCAAGTTTGAATTCTCATTTTAGGTCTTCTGCATCTGTTTATCTATGCATTATCATCTAGCAATGTATGCCAACAAAATTGATTTAGAAGAAGTTGCATTTTCTTCTGTAAAAAGCATAAATTGTTATGGTCCTTGCAAACCAATTTTCAGTCTTTAATAGAACGCAAGCATCCTTTAATCATAAAAAGGATGTTAAACTTTGCCACAATGTAATAAAGTTACCACTGGACTCTTCTGCTGCCCAAGTCAACTCTTGAATAAACTGAAGTAAACTATCCTTGACAGATCGGATTACATGTCTTTTAGGTTTTTCTCCAATGTTCAAATTCATTTAGTGCAAATGTTATATAAACGGGAAATTTGATTTACTGTCAAAGAGTTCTTGTTCCTCTCTTAGAGCATCGTGTGTGGTGATTGTTGAGCTGCTTTACTTGGAGAGAACTGGAAAAGTTATATTCTAAACTTACAAGAGAACGCAATTTTTTAAGCATGCTATCATACCTAAAATTCTTATTTCCTCGAAGTAAAGCATCTGTGTTTAATTTTCTGAGTATATCTGCTTGGACTCCCATATACTTTTAAATGACTGAGTGATTCCTGATTTTAAGAATGTTAAATGGAAGAACGAAACTTTTGGTGAATAACAGTAAGAATTATAATACATCGGAACCAATGCTAATATGAAAAAAAGTAAAGAATTAAAAGGAACTGTCATTTTTAAGCAAGTTCTTTTAGTTAGAATAATAGGGAAGGAGAAAAGGACCATGCTGGAGAGAAGTTTCCTTTCTCTTTATTTTACTTTTGACTCTCTCATTCTGGACGGTTTCATTTGCATTGGCATCTAAAAGCAGAGCCGTTTGCTATGGTCCTGAAAACGTGAGTATAGCTGAGTTTTCCTTGCAGCACTTAGTTCTGCACTCAAACAAACATCTGCAAACAATAATGCATCCGCCTTTATCTGGTCCCGATAGTATACATTTCATCAGACATATACCTTCTTATTTCAAACTTCAGTTTGAAAGGAAAATGAAACCTTATCTGAGTCGAATATGTAAGATCACTTCTTTGTTTTGCCAAATAATTTAGAAAGAACGCACCGATTTAAGGGCCTTAGCTGTGCCTTGAAAGGAATATCATAGGTTTGATTGAGGATGTTTTGAATGTATTCTTCCAAAAAAAGGAAAAAAATCCTTATGTTTTCTAGAAATTTCCTATCTTTCATACAAATACAGTTTAGTTTATGCTTGCCTATGTGATAAGAAGGTTTAAGTTTATGGCTTTCATTTATACCCTTCTTAATATTCCAGGAAGTAGAAGAATGTTTCATCTCCACACGTACTCAACCTGCAAACTACCTGCATAACCATGAAGATAACCTCCCAAAGGTGGGAATTTTATGGCAGTGTTGTGACTACTTTTGGGAACTCAATTTTGTATTTCTTTCTCCTAAAGAATTATGTTATTTTTATCACCTCATGTTAAAAAGATAAACATTTCTGTAACTTTTAATGTGTACAAAACAAACAGAAGCCTAACTTGACATCAGCTTGATAATTTGTACCTTTGAATAATAATCTGATTTAGTTTCTTTTCGAATTTGATACATATAATTTGAACTTGTTGCAAGTAGCCAATAGAAATACATATGCTGATCCTTAATTCATCATCAACAAATTGTAATCGTCCTTTAACTTCACTGACCAATTTTCATGCCTTTTTTTCCTAAACAAGAGAGGCTTTTTTACTTTGTGCTAGCTGATTTATTTTTATAATAGTCAATATCAATGTGTGGGCACAATCCAAAAATTGGGGCAGAAGAGATGTTAAACTAAAATTTCTTGAACTTCCTAGATTTTTGTAGTTAGTTTGCAGGTTAGATATATGGTCATTCTAAAATAGGAGGTACATCTTTGTGTTGTCATCCTCGTTAACAATAAGCACATGTCTCTTTCAGCAAAATAACATAGATAGGTCTCCCATTGTTTATCTCCTTTGAAATTCTTTTGCTTCTTCTTCTTCTTCTTCTTCTTATAAAATTGGAATGCTAAATTACTCTGCTTCTTCTTTTCAAATTGAATGCTTAAGTTTTTAACTTTCCAATCTTTGAAAGTTTTATGTTCCAATATTTTTCTTTTCTTTCCAATCCAAATGCTGCAATTCTGATGCATAGTATCAGAAATGATTTCAAGGAAGTTTGTGCAAATTTTTTGCTTAACTACTTCCACTCCATTATTTTGAAATACATCAGGCCCACCTGTTTGTTTCTTATGTATTTTCTGTTTTAACAGCTGTTTTTTAAGCTTGCAAGGTGACCTGCATCATGGATGTTGAAGAATGGAAACCTCATGAACTGAATCTGCAAGATTTGAAGACCTTTTGGGATACAGTGTTTGTGCAACAGCTTCAGGTACTTTAACGATGGATTCTGCATGTTTGAATTACAAAACAAATCCTGACTTAACATTACTTGGTTCGTAGTGCATCTTCTTCATTACTCTTTCATAGTTGAGCAGCAAGCAAATTAAGACATATTGAAGTAGTTAGCCCTATTAGCAATTTCCCTCACCTGCTTGTGCAATCCTTTTTGTGAAACTGTTGATTAACCTCTTTTTGGTCTCTTCTTACATTGCGCATACAGAAATAAAAAAATGGTCAACTACTGTTGCCAATTCTGGCTTGAGATATTCTCCAGGTCATAATCAAACTCAAACTTGTGAATTGGATTTCTGCCCACACAAAGGGTTAATGATCTCTTTAAGTATTCTATTTGGCAAGAGCAATAAAACCGATATTCAAAACAAAAACAAACCATTGAGGATTTCACAAAGTATTTTTGATTGTATCCATAGCAAAATCAAGGGAATAGGCAAAATAAATATACAAGTCAAAACTGCAGCATTGCTTTTATGAAAAATTTGAGATCTGTTCTTTTTTGGTCTCTTGCCAGGTTCAAGGGTGAACTTTCATCAACTCAGTTGGGATGTTTAAACTGTGATGGATCACCAAGGAAATCTCGGTGGGACTAGTTGCCCCCCCCCCCAAAAAAAAAAAAAAAACCAAAAAGAAATGATCAAGGGCAACTTATATTTATCGGCCTATATGTCAAGAATCTGTTCATACTGTAGTACATGAGCAAGAAATCACTAAACAAGGCTTCATCGTTGCCCAGATAAATGTTTGAGTTCAAACTTTGAAGAAGTTAGCTCAGGTTCTGTACTAGCTTTAAATGTAATACACATGACGTAGTTGCCTCAAGTGAAATTCTTTCAAATTGACTATGTTTATGTAATTTTTTTTATTTTGTCTATATAGAATATTCCACACAGCAGATTATATGGCAAACTTTGGTCTAGTAGAATTGCTTTTGATTGTAACCATCTCCTAGAGGTTCAAAGAATCTGTGAGGAGAGGAGCAGAATGCTATGTGGTGAAAATGAAATTCCTTGTAAATTTGTTTTTCAATTTTACAATTTTAATACAAGCTTACCATTCCTGTGAAAAGGGGAGAAACATTTGCTAAAAATTGATAAGTTACCTTATGAATATTTTGTCTCAAATTCAGATGATTTAATGTCCTCCTGTGCAACTCATAATAATTGTTTTTGAGTGTGCTAAAGAACTCTTACGGAACGGTGTTTAGATACTTTCTCATCAGCATTTGTGGGGAAACAATGCATAACTGTTACAAAGTACAGGACATAAAACGATGAGGCGCTTGCCCTGATCTTTGAGATAATGATTCCTAACTCATCAGCAACCTTACTTGGTAACTTAACCATAAAGAGAAATAAGTAATAAACTAAAAATAAGTGACAATCTGAAACAGGCACCTCATCTTCTGCGGCGTAATAAGTAAAATTGCTTCAAAGGCTGTTATAGGCATCATTTGAGGTCAAATGAATTTCTTGCAGTGCCGATGGCACAATGACTGGCTGCTGCAGCGTGTTTAAGCGCCTACAAGCTACCATCCAACCCTCCAAGAATAATGTCAGCCATGTATCTGAAACAAAGCATCCCTCACTCAGAACTACAGCGGTTATTAGGCATACAATTTCGAGATAAAATGTTTTACCCTTCCTATTAATCAAAGCCAAATATCAGTGAATATGGATACCAATAAAATAATATGCTATCCACAAATGAGTCATACAAGAAGTACAAATTTTCCTCCACTCCATCGACTCAATTGCTCCTTGAATCTGATAGTGATAGGAGGCTTTTGTTCTATTAATATCAATCTATTGAAAGTCTTGTCAGTCTACTGCCATTTGAGCATTTTAGGATAGTACACGCATTTCAAACTACAGAACAACAAAAAAGGAAAAAAAAAATTTTTTCCAGCTCCAACCTTATAAATAGAAAGAGGGACAAAAGAATAAAAAAGAAAGACACACAGGTCCTAATAATTTAACTACATAAAATAACATTTGCTTCAAACTATGCTTCTTTACTTCCCGGAACAACATTTCTCCATGCTTGCGAAGATGTATCCTTCAATGAACGGTCTGACACGGTGATACTCATGAATAAAAAATCCATACTGATTGGCAAGTGAGTTGCAGTCAGGTAGTCAATGTAAGTTTGGCCTCAGGTTTCCATTACAACTTCAACCAGCAATCCAGCTCCATTTGCAAATGCAACATTTGTCTTCTTGACCCATCCACTAGAATCTTCTCATTTCATATGAGAAATACACCTTGTTACAATTCCATAAGCAGCGCTAACATCCATGTATAATATAGGTTCCATGACAAATCACATACCAGCTCAGTTGATCTAGTACCAAAAGCTCCTCACCAGCTAGTTCCTGGAAGAAGCATGATTCTTTAAGAAGTCCGAAATATAAATACTAGCAAATATACAACTACATAGGCCCGTGCACAGGATATCCCCCCAGGAGCTGTTCATGCATGTGTTATGTCGATCTCCAGAATACTAAAAGTGAATAGCTCTATATCGAAAAGCTGACAGAACAGCTAAGAACCTGTCTGTCCAGCATTCTCAAAATTCACAACATGAAGTTTACATATTGATTGCCAAACCATCTTTCCTAAAATTGATATTTGCTAAAGAAGACCCATTTACAGTGTCATTCATTTAATCATCTTCCCCTTGATGCTATCAAAAAATGTACTTCTGAGGTTAGAAGTCATTGTAATTTTTATAATCATCATATAAAATTAGAAGTCTTGAGTAATTTTTATAATAATCGTACAAAGTTAGGCCATAAAAATCCTCAAATGAATATTTGTTAACAAAGATCAACAAAGTCAATCGTTCAAATACTCAGAACATTAATAAATAATGTACATTGTCTTTTAGGTTAGGAGTCTCAGTATTTTTCTGTATTCTTTATGAAAAGCTACATATAAAAAGTCGATGGAAATTGTTGTGGCCAAAAAATACTTTTATAACGGAGTGATAACTGGATCCAGGATAGCATTGTCCTTCGATGAAACAAGCCTCCACAAGCCCTTTCTGTCAAAACACATGCACACACACACACACAAAGGGGGGGGGGGGGGGGGGAAGGATCATTTTAGAAGTTTCAATTTTCCAAAGTTAATAACTGATGGAAAGTTTTGCATAATTATGTAGAATTACTCAACAATTTTCTAACCATTTTACCAATAGGGTTGAATATGTAAACAATGTAATAAACAATTCGGTGTTTATGAAAGAAATAATTACAGTACAGAAAATGCATAAACTCAAACTTTATAAATTACAGAATTTCTAAAAATTAAAAAAGCTAGTAACATTCTTTGTTAACTTCAATTGCAATTGGGTTCTACCAAAATTCCAATTGAGAAGTCATGAAAGAGAAAAGAAACTTTGATTCAAGATAATTCATTAAGTGTTTCCTTTTTTTTTTTTTTTTGGTTTCCCATTTGTTATAAATATATTTAACTCAACAAATATTAAGGCTGTCCCTCTATATGTGGACTGCTACTAGAAATGCTATCCCTCTATACAAACAAACCTAAACAAGTGAAATTCAAGAATACAGTTATTTTCCAGGTTGATGTTGAATCTCAATAACTGGCATCATAATCAGCACTCACCCAAACTGAATAACTTGAGAATCAACCTATTATATATCACCATTACCTCGAAACCATGCTAAAGAAGCAGGTAAACTTTCCGTTGGGTTACTTTCCAATTTGCTGGTCTCAGTCTGAAACATGAAACATAGCCCATCATCTTGCATGAAAATAGATGAAAGTAAACAGAAAATTTATGAAATCGGGATACCATTGTCTGATAGTCACTTCCACGAAATGGCCGTCGGACCAAGCATCCATATCATCATAGGAGATAGCTAAAATCGCTCAATTGGGTGCTTCATTTTTTGCATAGGTTCCTAGTGTTCACAAATCCCATCAAATGATTTAGAGAAGTTATCTCTGGAATCAGGTGAACTTTTACTCGGATGTTTTCTCTTTGTAAGCTTTTTATCTCTGATTGCATCGTACAAGAGCTCATATGTATAATATGTAATGTGGCTCTTCTTCAATAATTCTTCTACAACTATCTTAGGAGCTGCCACCAGCTTTTTGTCCAACTCAAAAATTGTGTTTATGATATCAGGAACAATTCCCTTCTGTACCATAAGAAAGATAATAGCAACTGCTTCACGCAGTCTATGCTTCACACACAGGCAATTTAAAACTCGTCCAAAGGTTTTAAGTGATGGAATGAATCCATTCTTGACCTTCTCAAGAAGAAGAGAACATCCAGACTCAATGTTATCAATTTTGCAGAAACCATCTATCATACATTGATAAGTGAAGTTATCTGGGAGGTGATGTCTGTCTCTCATCTCACGAAATAGCTTTTTTGCCATGTCCATATTTAAATTTTTTGAAAATGCATTTATCAAAATGTTGTATGTTGCAGTTGTATGAGAAATATTATACTGCTCTTCCATTCTCCTGAACAGCTTATAGGCTCCATCCAGATCCCCAACCTCACAGAATCCATTAAGTAATGTGCCGAAACTCACAACATCAGGACACACACCATTGTTTTCCATTTCCTGAAGCACTTCTAAGGCTCTTGTCAGATTTCTAGCTTTGCACAAGCTATCAATAAGTATGTTAAATGTGATAATGTTAGCAACACAACCCTTCTCAATCATTGACTTGAATAATTCCATCACGTTGTTGGAGTTTGAAGTTTTACAGAGGCCATCCAACACCGTGTTGTATGTGATTATATCAGGAGTAACATGATGTTCCCACATCGTATTCACAATCTCAAGTGCATCAGCCATTTTTAACTGTTTACAGTAACCATCAATAAGTGTGTTGAAGGTAAAAATGTCTGGAAGGAACCCTTTGGAGATTGCGTCATACATGATGTTCTTGGCATCAGATACACATCCCATTTTGCACAACCCATTTATGATCAAATTATAAGTCCATATATCGGGGTTGCAGCCTTGATCTGTCATTTCATTCATCAGCTGCAATGCTTCCAGAATCATTCCCTGTTGAGACAACCCTTTGATTAATGTATTGTACATAATTATGCTGGGCTTTATACCTTTTCGCTTGGCCTCATTAAATACACCCATGGCCCTGTTTGTGTCAGCATCCTCGCATAGTCCATACAGTAGAGAGCAATATGTATATTCATCAGGCACAACCCCTTTATAAACTGCATCATTGAGAATTCTATCTGCATTTTGAACCATGCCCATTTTGCAAAATCCATCAATGATAGTATTGTAGGTGAAAATATCAGGCTCAAATCCAGTATTCACCATTTTATGCAAATAGGACTCAGCTTCCAAAACCTTCAAGTTCTTACACAAGCCAGAAACAAGGGTATTGAACGTAACAACATCAGGAGTTAAACCTTCTTTCGTCAAACCATTCAACTTTCTCTCAGCCTCGTCAAGCAACCCCTTTTTACAAAGGCCTTGAATAACAATATTAAATGTAAAAAGATTGGGTAACAAACCCCTCTTAAGAACCTTGTTGAGAAGTTTTTCACTTTCTCGAATACCCCCCTTCTTACAAAGTACGTGGATGAGCTTATTAAATGTTTCAATATTGGGTGTAATTCCATGTCCAAGCATCTCATCAAACAACTCATACGCCACAAATTGATAATTTGATTCGTAAAAGCCACCAATTACAGTACAATATGCAACTGCATTAACATCACAACCCTGTCCAGGCATGTTCCTTAGAAGCCTCAGAGCCAGGTCAGGCCTATTTGTCCTACAAAATGACTTTATCCTAATAGTAAAGGTATAAACATCAGGAGCAACCCCTTTATCTCGCATTCTCATATACACCTTATGGGCTTGAGTAAAATACCCATATTCAACCAAGACATTCATAATTGCATTATACGACTGAACTGAGGGCTCGCAGTTGTAAAAGTCCATCCTTTCAAATACATTAACAGCGTCTTGAATCCTTCCTGTTTTACCATAATTTCTAATGGCACTAATATAAACTCCCTCCATTATACGATTATCAACATTTGCCCTCATATCTGCCATCACACTTTCCATGGCATCAAATTTCCCGTGAAAACCAAGCTTTTCAACCATGCATTTATAAGTTAACAAATTATGCTTAAAACCATCTTCCTTCCTTACAGAATTGAACATTTCCAGTGCCCTCAAGGGGTCTTTTTGATGCCTTACAACAGCCACTACATGCTTAGTAAGTATAGGAGAACTCATTTCCAAATCAAATCAACTTTTCTAAGAGAACCCACAAAACCCATCTCAATTTTCAACTCATTTAAGCTTTCTTGGGTATTTCTTGATCAACCACATGTCATAAAGACAGAAACTTTAGCAATTTGCAAGCCAAAGGAAAGCAAAAATAACACAAGTTTTGTATTCATAATTGTGCCATATATACATACTGGAGTAAAATTACCTGAGATACGAGAGAAATAATTCTATTGCAAAATCTGGGCTATGCTGGAAGCTTGGAAGGAAAATTGAAAAACCAGAATTAATTGAAGAAACAGAAGGGGAAGAACTAGGGTTTAAGGAACTGCAGAGATCGGTGTTCTGATAATATGAAGAGCGGTTTGTTACTTTGTACTACGAACAGCCAACTGGTTCCTGCCAAGTCAGCCGTCATTGTGTACCTCTTTTTGTGTTAGCTTTAGGGTGTGCATGGACCGGTCTACACACCTAATATTCTAACTAGAACCGTTTGTACCAGTTCACTTAATTTATAAACCGTATCTGATCCTCATTAATCAGTTAACCGCTTATGAGTTACCTTATTAAAGAGGGTCGAATACTGCAAGTAACTGGAACCGTATAGATTAAGTTAATTTGACAAAATAGATCAAAATATTATACCATAAACTTTGCTCAAATTAAAAAAATGCTTATACAATTTCAATTACTTTAAAAAACAAGTAATAAAATTATAATTGAAATTCTTGCATATACTCTTTTTAAAAGTAAAAAAGGTTAGAAAAGATTGCTCTTTTTAAGAGTAAAAAATTTATGTATTTCAATTATATGAAAATAATTTTTAGTTAGCATCAATAAATTAAATTGAAAGAATAATTAAAGTTTTAAAATAATCTTAAACTTGAAAATGAAATGAATTAATATTCTTCAATTCCTCTATAACATTACAAATATTAGCTTTTAAGACGTATATATGGACTAGTTCAGTTAACCGCAGTTTTTGAAAATTGATACTCGGAACTGGAACCGCTTTTACAAATGAGGTTCAGTTAACCTAACCGCTTTCAAAATTTGGTTCAGTTACCCTCATTTTTCGGTTTGGAATGGACCGGTTATTGCGGTTTTTCGGTTTTCCGATTATTTTTGCCCACCCTTAGTTAGCTTACATGAGACAGTTATTTAAAATATTATTGAAACCTTTAATATCCAAAAATATTTTACTTATTACAAGGTTAATTTACAATCATCTAAATTTTTCATCAATGGTTTAATTATTTTAGATTTATCTAAAAGCTAACTTTATTATCTACTATCAATTTTCGTGGAAATTATACAGCCAAAAATTATTTTATTAAAAAAATAAGGCTATGTTTGGACTGGAAAATTTTTTATCTGATACTTATCCTTAACTACATTTTTATTTTACATGCACATATATCAAAAAGTGATATTGTAATATTTTTCTAAAACTATTCTATTTTTTGGAGAAAAAAACTAGCGTACAAATAGGACCAAAATAAAATAACATATGAATATTTCAAAATAAATGAAAGAAAGATCAATATAACTTTAAAGACATAAATAAGATTCTATCATTATAATTTATATTTCAACACTTATCACTGTTCTCAAGCACGTAAAATAGAAGAAAAGGAAACCAATTCATAGCACAATTCTTTATTAACATTTTGCTAATTTATTTGGGAAAGAGAAAGTTATTCTATCCCAGCCAAACCTTATTAGTAATTTGTTAATTTGTACACGTGGAAAATCCAAATTGTAGGAAACTAATAGAGGGTCGAGCGGTTAGAGCTCTATGGCTCTACTCAAGAAGTCAGGGTTTGAATTCCACCAACGCCAAATTTCCCTTCTCCATGTAATAGTGTAGATTTATAAAAAAAAAAATAATAATTTGAAGGTCCGTAGTGCATTATTGAGAAAATTATACTTTTGATACCAAATATTTAGGGTATTAGAAACTTCAGTTCTTAAAGTTTGGATTGAAGTAAATTTATAACCAAATATATCAATTTTCAACAAATTTAGTCTCATTAACCAATTTTGTCAAAATCTTAGCGGAATCCGGAGGATTACAAATGTTTTCAAGAAGAATTAGAAAAAAGAAAAAAAATTTAATTATCATAATTTGTAATTAAAGACACACATGAATGTACTATTCTGGCAGTTTTTTTTAATTTTATCTGCTTATTTATCATGTGTGAACTCAAATTAGTACATTTAATTACAAATTATGACAATTAAAATTTTTTATTTTTTTCTAATTCTTTTTGAAAATTTTTGTAATCGGTATGTGAGTATCACGTGATCAAATTCTGATAAAATTTTGATAAAACTAGTTAATAAGACTAAACATGCTGAAAAATTAAAAAATGTGGTACTAAATTTGCTATTTGTCCAAATTTTAAGATTGAAACTACTGATTTCCAAATATTTAGTACTAATATTGCAATTTGCTCAATTCGGATTACCTAATTAATGCCCTTGGAGACGCATGCTTATAAAAGCCCAAAGACATTCTTATAAGAGCAGAAATTGAAGAAGCAGAGAAAGGGAGAGAATACTATCCGAGAGAACAATGGAAACGGCTGGACAGTGGCTGGAGAAGGCACTGCTAGAGCTATGCAAGAAGACAGAGACGGGTCTTGATTTAGATGCAGATATCATATCTGGGCTTGTCTCCTATTGTGAGATGGCTTCCCCTCTTGATGCAAAAGAGTATCTTGATGTAAATTTCTCCATCTACTTTTTCATCTCAACCTGGTTTTTTCATGATTTTATCATCTGCAATTTCTTTTCTCTTTTTAAATTACCTGTATTATTTGTTGTTTCTTTTCAGAGCCGTTATCTATATAATGCAAAAAGTTCACACCTTTGAAGAAGGGGGTTGTTTTTTATTGGGATTCAGTTGTAAATTGCGGGTTGGCTTCAGTTCTTGTGCTTATTATTCGTGATGTTTCAATTCTTGGATCTTTGATTGTTACATATAGGAAATTTGATGGTTGAGGGTATGAATGTTCTTGGATTTTGTTAGGCACGAAATTTTGGCAATTTATGGTGGGTAATAGTGCTATGTTTTTCTTCATCTGGAGTGGCTTCTTGCTATTGAATACATAAGTTTTGTGGTGCTTTATACAACTGAGTTAGCCTGGTTGGAAGAGTTATCATACATACAGGAAACTTAAAATCATGATATGAATTATAATTTTGTTTAGTTACGAAAGACTTATAGTCCAAGATATATAAAAACCTAAATCCTTGAAAAGGAAAAACTTGTTTTTGATGTCTCTGATAAATCTTTCAGAACTCTGACCTACACTACTACGGTTCATTTTGCAGTCCAACTTCTGCAAATCTTTTTCCCCTGGAGCAATCCTCTCGAGACAATTTATATTATTACATTAAATAAATGTTAGTTATCATTTTCAATGCTGTACTGAGTAGTAGTTTCACTGTGAGTGATAATACTGACTTTTCACTGCTATCTGATACTTTTTCTTGCATGTTCTATTGTAAAAGAACAGAATGTTCTTTAAGAATTGGATGAAACTTAAAGACATATAAAATATGCATCTAAGGTAGATCTTGCTGAAGTCTTCAGTATAATATGGTATTTTGTTAGACTTTTTTTTTTTAATGTGCGGATTAGTGTGTGCTGGGTTCCTCTCAGCACTATGCCTTTTTTGTTGGTCTTTATTAGCTTCTGGTTTTAGTTGTCATATCAGCCAATTATTAAGCAACAATTTTTACATGTTTGGATACAGTTGCAGAGAGTACACGTGCAAAATGGTTATGCTTACAGATTGTGGAACTTCTGTTGCCTCTGCTGACTGTTTGTTATTGTGGTCATATGCAGAATATCATAGGCCAAGAAGCTGGCAAAAATGTGATTGCAGAGTATTTGCAGCGGAGAGGTCATTCTGTTAACACTTCTGAAGATACTCCAAATTCCAGGTTACAAACATATGTCAAACCACCTTCCAATGATGGCCTGGTAATTGGAGCTAAAAAACCACAAAAAACATCAAAAGAGGTTACAACCTCATCTAATCAGGAAAATAACACCGCAACAACTGGGACATCAGAGTCACGAATTGCAAATAAAGGGAATTCTAGAAAGAAAAAATCTGGCAAAGTCGTGTCACTGGCAGAGGCTTCAAAAGGATCAATTGTATATCAGCAGGGGAAGCCTTGTTCTTGCCAAGCTCGTCAGCACAGGCTGATAAGCAACTGTTTGTCTTGCGGGAAAATAGTTTGTGAACAAGAAGGTGAGGGGCCGTGCAACTTTTGCGGTGCCCTTGTGCTAAGGGAAGGAAGCACCTATGCTGGACTGCATGAAGGTGCAGTTCCCCTCTCAGAAGCTGAGGTAGCAGCTGAAGCTTATGCAAAGAGGCTTGTTGAATATGACCGCAACTCTGCAGCACGTACAACAGTTATAGATGACCAAAGTGATTACTATGAGATTGAGGGGAACAGCTGGCTGTCAATGGAGGTACCTCTCCCTTGTGACTTGCATCTTTTCACAAGCATCCAGTTGCAATGCTGGGATTTTGTCTAACTTACCTTTTGGCCCCTTCATTTCTTCTCTGTCTAACTTTTCAAACAGGAGAAAGAGCTATTAAGAAAGAAAAAAGAAGAGATAGAGGAGGCTGAACGTGCCAGGCGAAATAAAGTAGTTATGACATTTGATCTGGTTGGACGAAAGGTTGATTTCTAAACTTTTTTCTGTCTGTTTCGAGTTCAATGGCATGGAAAATATGTTCTAACATGGCAATTTGCAAGGAAAAATGTTGAGAAGTTATTTACTTTAGACGGAGAATGCTAATATACTTGTGGTACAAATCACCCTGGCCTTTTGTTTTAGTTGAGAGTTCTACATTTGTAATTAAGTGAAAATGTTGAAACTGCCTCCCTTTAGTTGTGGGAAAAGGTTGCTACGTATAATCTTTCCTAAGCTCTTAGTGGCAGAAGCCTTGTTCGACAACAATGCTGTTTCTTTCTCTCTTTTATTTACTTATTCTTTTTTATACGGACAACCACAAAGAAAAGTTTGTTACATTTGTCTGTCTATTTCTCTTTAGGTTCCCAGACTATCTGCTATTTTGGTGCCTAACAACCATGGGAATTATACCATAGGCATCCTTGGATGATATGAGACTTTTTTCCTCAATAGATATTATGATTTGAAAATGCACCACCATTTATGTTCATCTTTGTCATGCTATTATCATTCTACATATTTCCAGGTCTATAATCTTGGGGTTTGCTGGCTTTTGCTAATCCTTTGCATACCGTGATATGTTCTCCAGGTGCTGATGAATGAAGATGAAGCCTCTGAAGAATTGCAAAACAGAATTCTTCTTCAGCCATCAGAGGAAAGAGAAGCGGCACGCATCAAGCCTAACCCAAATCTCAAGATACAGCCTGTTTTTGTGGATCCAGGGCCCAGGAAAACTGCCAAGGAGAACTTGAAGAAATGCCTGAGTAATGGTTTGTGCTTGGAGATCAGTGGGAGGGTACAACACGATAACAATGAATTTAACCATTTCATTATGGATGATAGGGTGGGGACTTCTTCAAATGGAAAAATACCGGCATGAAACATCTTTGAACAGGGGTTTAATGAAGTCTCTCTTGAATACATTACGGATGATGTATGCTCCAGATGAGTTCTTGCTGAGGAGTCTCAGTTATCTGTAACATACTTGAATTTTCTTGCAAAAGCAGAATCAGTAGCACATCCATTCATTGTAACTTCTGGAGAATCCATCAACCAGCATATCATTTAAGTTGATAAATTAATACGAGTACTTGTTTATAGTGGGAATGTTGCTATATACTTGTATTTAGCAATTTTGTTATTTCTTTTACATTTTTGGCAAATTTACTCTTCTTTTAAATAAGTTAAAAGTTCGATACATCAAACCTCGACTTGCTCATGCTTTGGAACCTTTCTGAATTGCCAACAATTTGTCCTCGAATGGGGTCTGAGGAAAATTTCAGGGCTATGTGAACTGATCACATTGAATTATTTTCATATGTACCGACGCTTGCCGCTCCTAAGTGGTTTTAAGAAATACAAATCAAATGGAAATCAATATTCATTTCTTACACCTTAGTTTGTTCATATTGTAGCAGTGGACGTCAAAGAAAGATAATTGTTTAATAAAGAAAACTTGTGAATTACTTTCTTTGACATGTACGTTCTTAATGGACAGGGAATTAAAGTCTGATGGGTATGCTTTGTCATCAACCAGACAAGACGAGTTTTAACTTGGTAGATGTACAAGTAAATTTTAGTACAGACACAGTTTGGGCTTTTGCAAAAATTGATTCACTGGAATTTGTCTAACAGACAAGACAGGCGTTTGCAAAGATATCACCGGAAATTGAATCCAAGCCCTGACCATTACTTGGTGGGGCAAAACTCTGTTAGATCCATAATTTCATTTGAGTCTGGACGGTGGACAAATTCAATATTTCGGTTTAATTTTGACTCGACTTTAACTCAAAGCTAAAATCACAATGGATAACATGACTTGCAACAATATAATAATCTTGGGCCATTTATACCAGAAAAAAACCTTTTGCCTCCATTTGACTGAAAAAAAAAAGTTTAAATAAATTTAACTCCCTTGAAGCTATTCCTTAGTTTCACTTTACCACCTTCAATCAAATTAATATACAATTTATCCCCTTAAATGATTTCATCAATATTTACAAATATAAAAAGATGGCGGGGACCTTTTTGGACATCTATGCCCTTAATATTTAATTAAAAATACAATCGATATCTTATATTATTTGCAATGAATTTACATAATCTTTTATGTTTTATAACTTGTAATTATAGAACTTTTTTGGAAACAATAATATTTTTTTGAAATATTTATATGGTTTTTCTTTTTATTTCATCATACAAAAAAAGTGAGAATTAATATTTTTTTTTATTTTATAGTTTTCAATAGCCCAAAAAAAAGTAAACAAATATCACTATTTGTACAAATATAATATAGCATAAAAACCAAAATTGTAGGTCTCAAATTTTTAAAACATGTAATAAGTTCTTAAAAGACAACGAGTTGGAATAAAAAAATTAAATATGTAATTGCATATGCAATAGTAATTTCAAACATATTAAAATAAAAATAATATTCATTTATTTAAAATAAGTGTTCTAGTATCCTTGGTTTTTTTTTTGTTTAATTTGTTTGACTAATGAATGATTGAAACAAAATGAAAAATAGGTGAAAAATTCTGGCCTTTTTTTAACATGTTGAAAATTAATATAAATAATTTATAACTTAATTTAGAAGAATACAATATTTATGAATAGCATCTATAGTCACAAGTTAAAAAATATTATATAAAAGTATATAGTCATTATAAATAAATAACAAGAAAATAACTTTATCCAAAATTCTAAAGTATTGCATTATTGCCTAAAGAAAATCCACATCATCCTTTTACATTTACTTACATTTATAAAATATTTCAATGGGCAGAGAACATCAATATATTTCAAGGGAGTAGAGTAAATACAAAAGTAGCTTCAGGAGATAGAGTATAATCAACCAACCAAAAAACAAAACAAAAAATGATCACCATTTTATCACACGCCTTGTTGGCTCCAATCTTCACCGCGGCCGGTAGAAACCGTCCATTCGAGACAAATTTGTCATCTAGTATTATACAACAATCCAAAAAACCTTACCGTACCCGTATCGGTGTTAACATGCCACGTATCAATACTATATTATGTATTTCTTTTCTTTTTTTTTTTTTAAACTTTGAATTGATAAAAAGAAGAATTGGCCATCAAATCAATCATTCTTCTCCCGCTTGCTTCATTCAGCTCTAAAAGTTTTTCTGTTTTAAATGCTGAAGAGTTCCACAATTCTACAAGGTAAATTTTCTTATTTTTTTTTTTCTGTTATAGTTTTCTTTTGTAAAAGTATTGTCGGTTGTTATTTATTTTGCTTGTTTTGTATTTTTGGGTTCCTAAATTATGCTATAATTGAACTGAGATCATACTTTCTAAACTGAAAATTCTTCTTTCTAAACTGAAATTTAAACTTAATATAATCATATGTCACCATATAAATTTATTAATTAATGGGTTTTTTTTTCTCTTTTTATTTTTCTGAAATTTCTATTCATGAATTACTATGACGGATAAAGCTGAATTCTTACTTACTGCCAAAATTTTCTGCTTTATTTTTTGGCTTTCATGTTTCCCTGCTATTTATTATTATTATTATTATTATTATTATTATTTTATTAAACCAGTAGGCGGAAATCGATGGAGGGAAATCTTAGTTTACTTTTACAAGTGTTTGCTGTCATTCAGTGTTGTTTCAGGAACAATAATGAGCTTATCAAGGCGATTACCTTTGTCTTTATTAGTCTTGGCTGGAACTGGAGCTGCCATTGGAATTGCCATTTCATCTTCTTCTTCAGGTCCATGGTTAAAAGCTACT
Organism: Mitragyna speciosa; assembly: GCA_024721245.1. Taxonomy (NCBI): domain Eukaryota; kingdom Viridiplantae; phylum Streptophyta; class Magnoliopsida; order Gentianales; family Rubiaceae; genus Mitragyna; species Mitragyna speciosa. The sequence goes on along the minus strand of CM045566.1, from coordinate 22,808,667 downwards.
GCTTTCTTGGAAAAGTATGGAAAATATTTGGTTCTTAAGGTAACTTTCGCTCTTTCATGTATACTCTGGCAATAATTATTATTATTTTTTTGGCAATTGCAGTTCCCGTTATGTATAGAGCCCACCAAATATTGTCTACAGTGTACACTTCGTTTATTAAGGTGTAGAATGGTTGGTTGTAGTGTAGAATTCATGCGTGTATCGTACATTCAACGAAAAAAAAAAAAAAAAAAGATCCCCAGTGGTGATTGTTGTGCCTGCAATCGATAATCATACTCATGAAATTATTGTTACATTATCATGTTATGTTGCTATGGAAAGTGAACTAGAACCTATCAGAAAAAAGATTGTTTTTGTGATTTTTTTTTCCATTTGTTAAATATAACGCTAATAGCTAGCTTATTTTCTTCTTTAAGTATAATTCGTAATGATCTTGTGTTTTAATTAGGTTGCTTATGAAAACAAAAAAGAGGATATAATCAGTCAACTGCCAGATGATATCCTGTCAGATATACTCTCACGTTTGGACTTCATAGAAGCTGTTAGGATGAGAATTTTGTGAAGAAGATGGAAAGATATTTGCAAATTTAGGTCTAGACTACAGTTTGATTGCCGTAACATGTTTGGAGATGTTGAATATCATGATGATTGCATCAGTCAACATCAGCTTAGATTCTTGAAAGCAGTAGATCAATCTTTACGGCCTTTTACAGGTCAGAAGGTACCAGATTTCATACTTACATGTTGTCTGGGAAAAGAATTTGCCTATGATTTCAATAGATGGATGCAATCTGTTGCCACATTAGGCGTAGAAGACCTTCTGATCAATTTCTGTTCCCCAATTCATGTTGATACGTACAGAAGCAGTAGGTTGATCGGTTTTTTTCCTTTCCCTTTTGAGCAACTTTTTGAAGTAGCTTCACTGACAAACTTGCATTTACTTGCTTGTGCTTTGCGACCAATTTTCAAAGGCCAGTTTAAATCCCTTCAGTCTCTAACTTTATGTATGGTTCCCTTGGACAATGGACAATTGGCAAGCATTTTATCTTCTTGTCCAAATCTTCAGGGGATAAGAGTGGCGTATTGCAGACTTCCTTCTAAGTTATGTATCTCTGGTCAATGTCTCCAACTGAAGTTTTTGTTTATCGAATCATGCCATGGGGTGAAAGAGATAGATATCTGTGCTGGCAACCTCACCATGTTTTATTGTCATACTGATGAAATGATAAAATATTCACTTCACTTTGTTCCTAAATTGGAGAACTTGATTGTCAGCTTTAATGGCAGTTGTACAGTGCCCTATTTGTTCGGTGAAGCTGCAAAGGATTGTACTCAATTAAAACATTTAATGTTCGAGACAAAAACAGATGAGGTTTGTACGGACATCTTTTTTTTTTTTGGGCCATATTTTTCTCCTCTTGATGCTGATCATTATGGTTTTTGTTTCTGTTGATTCAGCTACAATACATTCCTGCCAAGATGGATATGTTTAGCAATCTCAGGATATTATATTTGTTGATGATGTTCAACTCTAAAGTTGATCTTCTAAATGTTTCCCCTATCCTGAATGCCTGCCCACTTCTTGAGCATTTTTATCTCTTGGTGAGTTCTTGCATCTTTTTTCTTGTTTGGCAGGGTATTTCAATTTATTTGCGTTACTAGCTTTTTCACAACGTTGTAGAAGGGTAATTTTCCCTTAACTATATAAATGAATTGAGCCTACAAATGGGCCTTATTATTGACCAGAAAATGGATCCTCCCTCTCTGCCAAAGTACCTAGTTTTGGAGTTGGGAATCAGTGTGAGGCTTACCATAGAGACTAGACATTTAGCCAGGCACATAATTTGCTGATTGACTTCAGTAATTTTCTGTGTTTCCTGCTTTCTAATCATGCTTATCAAATTATTCCACTCTGGAGGATGCTAATATGGCTTCCTTCCATTTAGGTCTATCTGGGATAATGTCCTTGGGTAAGCATTGTCGGTTGTATTTATTTTTTGCGATTATGTACTTCCTCTAGAACAGTGTTCTGTACTCCTCATATCTTCTACTTGTACTACAGCTACTCTTTGTACGTTGCCTTTTTTTTGAATTTCATGACTTTTCTTGAGATTCTTGTTGAAGTGTTGCTCACCTTAATAGTATTTTGTATGAATCTCTATCAATCATGTGCCCAGTTGTGATAGATTTTGTGTTCATTGCTCATGAATAGGGCTAGAATTGAACTGAAATTCAATAATGCTCAATTCATATTCCATAATCAAGGGGCCCATGCTTGAACATGGAGAACTCATGATCCAGCATGAACATGTTTCTTTTTATTTTTCTTCGTGAGTATATTTTCTTGTTAGGTTTATAAATTCTCTCCAAGATTTGGTGTATTTGGTCATTATTATGGCCGAATTATAATTTTACAAACTAAAAACTTGGGGGTCTAAATGGAATTTTATGTAACATGTCTCTTAGAATACAAGTTTACAGAAGGAAGGGGAAAAAAAGCTGTGCTACTCGTGATATTATTACTGAGACCAAATATGAATGCTGTACAAATCATTATTTTCTTACATCTTGTGCTTTGTGAATTGAAATCTATCTGCTTTTGCATGTTTACTTGACTGAACACTGGATAAATGTATGTTTTGTGCATTCATATGTATTTTTGGGCCTGCCAGGGGCCCCGGGGGGGGGGGGTTATGCATGTTTGTAAATATTACATGCATATGTACTTCTTTTTTTTCTTTGTGCAGTATTTTTTTTTTTTTCTGTTTGGAAGCTCTGGATGGAATGTTGTTGCTTGAATGAAAAAAGGAAATAATTAATGTATGAAAGAAGCCCCCATTATCGGATGGATATTTACTGATTGCAGCATATGATAATAAATTTTAAAGAAAACATACATTGATATATGCCTACTTGGAGGAGGTAATTGCCTTGTGTATAAAAAATTCATTAGCCCTTAGTATTGGGGTTTAAGTTTTGAATATGCTTCTCTTAACTCCTCTGAACTGGCCATAACCTCATTAAAATTGAGAGACAACTGACATGATTTAGTAAAAAGTGCTCAAAAGAGTTAATGAAGAGTTAATGAATTTGATTGTAGGCCTTATCGTGGTTAAGTATATCAACATAATGCTTGCAATGTCAAATGGTGTCACCCATTTTTTACCAAAACTTCGTAGAGGTTTATGTATCACCAGTAAGGGGCAACCATTTTTTACCAAAACTTCCTAGATATTTGTGTATCGCCAGTAATTACACTTTTCTTTTAAGATAGAGATGTCAACCAACCGATCATTCATTTTCCATTTTGGCAGCCCTTGCAGACCTCGTATCGTTGAATAAATAGAGAAATTTAAATTTTTGCCGCCATTCCTACCTGAAGGTGTTCCTGTCGTGGTCCCTATGGCTGCTTTGTTGATTTGAACCTAACTTTTCAGCTGAAAAGGTGACCTTGCTTATTCAGATACCCTTTCTGAATTTGCATGATTTAGTATGAGGGAAATATTTTACAGTTCTCAGGCTTCTCAATTTCACCACGGAATGTAGAGAAATATTTCAGACTTCAATGTTGTATTATTCTTCGATGAGAATAGACATTAAATTATGTCTGGAATCTATATGGGATATACACAAAAGAGCACACAGACATCCTTTGATATTTACACTTGTTTAATTCTAGTTATTGTTTTTATTTGCTCTTTGGCTTATGCTTCCAAGTCCTTGTCTACTTTGTCACTGGTGATAAATGTTGACAAAATTAACTACCGCCCAAACGAGTTACATACATTTGAGTGGAGATAATGCAGTGTTTCAGGAGCAACATTGATAGTTTACCTTCTCACCATTAACTTGGAGACTTGACTGACAACTGAAAATTAATGTTGGGATAGGATAAGGTTCTGACTAATATGTTCCCAGGTTTCAGTGTGCCACCAAGGTTGAATAGATGATTTGGAAGCATTGGCTGTGTTCTTGGAATTCTTTTTGAAGTTTTATTCGAAGCCTGATGTAATAAAAAGTTGTTTAGCTAGATATGGAAACCAATGTATATTTGATGGAGCAGTTCATTTAATGTTGGGATGAAATTTAACAATTGTGAAGCAAAGAAATAGCTTGGCAGGAAACAATGGATTACGGGTTAAAGAATTAAGCGTCTATCCTTTCAAGAACTTGTCTTGACATCAAACTGAAAGCGACAGAGTTCCATTCTTACAAAGATGATCCTTTATAGATTTAACTTATAAAAATAGACTAGTGAAGATGGACTTACTGTTGCTCTTTTGTATTTTTCATTTTTGTCTTTATTTCTTCCCCTTATAGATTTACTTTTTGTTTTGGTGTATTGGGCGAGGAATTAATTTGAAGGAGCTGTGCAGAAAAGTTGAGTATGATGGAAAAAGTCTAAGTAGAACTCTAAGGGGATTAATGTTTTTAAAAAGTATTGCTTTTGGGATTGAGATATCACACTGAAGCTGATAGTGACTGTATAACAAAATGTTACAATTGGATGACTTGCTGTAATTCCATTTATTTGGATAAGGACGCTATTCCTGTTATCACCCATATGTCGTAAATTGACATATATGGAGCTTGACATTTAGCAATAGAATGTAGATTTGTTGAAACATATGTAGAGAAAGTTTGTTTAAGATTGTAGGCTTTACAGCAAAGACAATTCTAGGGGCATGTTGTGCGCACACATCCTGTGCCGACAATAGTTTTTGTGCCCCGTTCGTTGTTGAATTTGTTCATAATTGTATCAACTTTATGTGTATCTAAACACTTGCAATGACAATTTCCCTTATTATTAGCTTTTTGGATGTCTATATTATGTTGGAAAGGGCAGAACTGAATTGGTTATTTGCAGAGTATCTCCTTTTATATGTATATTTGCTTTAGCAAATGCATCAAAACATGTGGATCACACTATTTATTGATCTGCAAATGTAGAATTTAATTGGATTTTTTCTTATTACAATTGCAGGCAAGATGCTCAGTTCGCAATGAACAAAGTGGACGGCCATGGCCTGTTAGGCATCATACCCAGTTAAAAGAAGTGGAATTTGATGGATTTTGTGGAACAAGAAATGAGATTGAATTTGCTTCTTTTTTGCTACAAAGTTCTTCAGCACTTGAGCAATTGTGGATTCGCTTGTCTTACAGTACTTATTCTGCAGATTTTAAATGGACAGAACATACAGATTATGTGATCGATGAGGAGGAGCGCCAGTCAATGTACAAACAACTAGTTGGGCAAGCCCTTTCTAGCAAAGTGAAGGTTATTATCTTGTAATTTGTTTTCAATTGAGTTCAGTATATCTTCTTGCTTGTTGCTTGTTAATCCCCCACAAGGTATCGAAAGTACACATATTTCATGTGCATATAGGCATATGAGAGGGGGTTGCCGCCGAAGTCCCAACTTCTGCTTTTGGTTCATCTGGTTAATTCAAAATATATTTATTTTCTGTCTCGCAGTTGTACCCTTGCTTCAGGTTTGTCTGTTATTAGTGGTTATTGCTCTTCCTTTCATTTCCATCCGCAAGATACATGGCTACATTACCTTGTGCTGTTGTGCCCATGTGCATAATACTAGCCAATTTAACACACGTTAAGAAGTTATCAATATAGCACACAGCATGCTAAAGTAAGCGAACACAACATACATTATATGGCACACGGTAGGAGTCCAGAATTAGATGCACGGCAAAGCATTTTGTGCGAAGTGATGTGAACTCATTAGGATCGGAAATAGTTAAACAATTTGAGATTTTCATTATTAGTGAAGCATAATTAGGTCATATTAGTCAGGAACAGTGAGGGACGAGAATTTTTCTGCTATTTAAAACGATTATTCATTACATTAATTTTACATGGAAGCATTATTTTGAAGTGCACAATCGATTTGGTTTATGCAATTTGTAAATTAATTCAATAATTGTTGTCATTTATAGGCATAATTGCTTTTGTTTATGAATTTTGCCGTCATTTTTATGTACAACCGCTTTTTACCTTTTACAATAAGTTGAAATTATTTGTATTGAAGAAAGTATGAGATTATTATCAAATTGGAATACAATAAAGAATAACAAAAATTATAGTGACATTTGGAATATGACAAGCAACAACAAATACTAAATGTCAGTAATAATTAAATCCTATGCCATAGTGATTATGACAGCCTAATATACAGTGCTCTTTTTCGGCGAGATTCTTAGGTGGATTGCGTTCACGGTTCTATTTGTAAACCTTGTGGTCTGAAAGAGTAGTACATAAGTATAATGATGCATATTAATGTAAGAAAGTGATGTAAAGATACATAAAACTTTATTTTATATCATAAGGTTTACAAGTAAGATCGTAAACCAAGTCCATTTAAGATTTTTTCCTCCTTCCGTCCCATTTTAGGTGTCATACTTCCCATTTTGTCTATCTCAAAATGATCATATCATTTAAATCATTTTATCCCATCTTATCCTTTTTTTTTTCCTTTCAAGAAGTCAGGAGTATTTTCATTTCTTTGTAAACATTTACAAAAAGAGGTTATTATCCCATTATAATTAGTAGACATTCACTAATCCACTGTGGAAATGTTTCTTCTCACACAACAACCACACAACAACATTTCTAAGCTTTGAGGCAAATTTTGCCACTTTGTCAACATTTGCAATATATTGGAATTTACATTTGTTAAACACTTGACTGAAGAACAAAACATTTTCAATTGCCGTACTAGCTCTGGTGTCTTTATCTTCATTGTCCATCAACATGTTCATCAGCTTCCCATTAGTCCCATGAATCACAATGTCCTTCCAGCCTTTTTCTTTTGCTATCATTAGTGCTAATTTTAATGCATTTACCTCTTCCATTAACCAATCAGCTTCCCTTTGTTCTGCAGCAGCCCACACCATTATCAGTTTGTTTGCTTGGTCTGTAGCTAAAATGCTATAACCAATTCTCTTTTGAGTCCTATCAATATTGATACTTGTCAAAATTTTTATCCCTTCCTATCTTTCTGGTCTTTAGTCCCTTTTGATATTCTCCAGTTGCAGTCTTTCCTTCCTTTCTTTCCCTTCTTTCTGGTTGTTCTGTTCATATTCATCCCACTCCATTAAGACTTTTTGTACTATTTCTCTGCTTTCCCAGCCTTTTTGTTGAAAAAATCTGCAATTTCTATCAATTTCTATCTTTCCAAATTTACCATAGGATATTCGAAGTTAGCTCTATATGTTGTTGTTCTTGTGGTCTCTTCTTGGCATCTAGCAAAAGCTCCCACCACTTCCAAAAATTATACCTGTACTCATGAATCCATCCCACTGGATTGGGGCTATTTTCCAAATTTTCTTTGCATGATTGCAAGTCAACAACACGTGTTCAATTGTTTCTTCTCCTTCTCCACATAAATGACATGTTAGATCTCCTTCTTCAATTCTCTATTTTAACACTCTTTGCACTAGAAGCACGTTGTTCAAACACATCCATAAAAAAATGTTTGATTTTGTGCTTAATGTTCATTTTCCAAACTAACTTCCATACTTTCTCTTTGCCCTTCTCAGAACTTGTTTCTTCTCCCGTGTGTTGTTTGCTGCTTGATTTCTGCATCTCCTTTGCCATCTGATAGCTTGATTGGACAGTGTATGGGCCATTTTCTGTTTCTACCAACATCCACTTAACTTGGCTCCCTTTCATACAGATAGGAATTCTAATGATTCTTTCTACGTCTTCCAGCTCAAAAATCTACACCAGCAGTTGGTAATCCCATCGTTTATCTTTGATCAATTCAACCACTGTCTCAATTTGACAATTAAGTGGTTTGGTTGTCTTTATTCTATTATCCAACGAAAAAGGGATCCATTTATCATTCCAGATGTTGGTAGATCTTCCATTCCCAATTCTCTTCTGTAACCCATGCAATAATAGTTCTTTTGCGGACATGATGCTTTGCCAAAACCATGAATAAGTCTTTGGGGTGCCTGCTTCTAAGATGCTACATTTCTGAAAGTATTTTGCTTTTAACACCTTACTAACTAGCAAATTTGGATTTGTGATGAATCTCCAAATTTTCTTGGCTAGTAAGGCTGTATGAAAGCATAGCAGGTCCCCAAGAGCAAAACCCACCTCTATTTTTTGCATCAGTCAGCTTAGTCCATTCTAGCCAATGTATTTTCTTCTCCCCATTTGCATCTCCCTGCCAAAACTTTGCCATAATGCTACTCAATTCCTTCGCTAGCTTCTTGGAAATCTTGAAACATGACATTATATAAGTTGGTAAGGCTTGCACTATTGATTTGAGTAGTGCCTCCTTACCAGCTAGGCTCAAAATTTTGCCTTTCCAACTTTAAAGCTTGCCTCTGATCTTCTACCTAATGAAACCAAACACTTGTTCTTTCGAGTTGCTGATAACCATTGGAAGCCCTAAATACTTCCCTTCAGTTACCTTTTTCACTTGTTCAAGCTTTGTACAGATTCTTCTTATCAGATCTTCTCCCACATTCTTGCTGAACAAAATTGATGACTTTTCCATGTTGATTTGTTGCCCCGAAGCTTTTTCATGCACAGTAAGGATCCTCTTGATTTCTTTAGCATCCTGCGTAGAAGCTTTGCAAAAGATAAGTGTGTCATCTACAAAAAATAAATGAGATAATGGAGGACCATTTCTGCTGATTTTTAGACTTTCCAATCTTCTTTCATACACTGCTTTGCTAAGAAGCTGACTAAATCCTTCTGCACATAACAAAAACAGATAGGGAATTAACTGATTTCCCTGCCTAATCCCTCTTTGAGGTCTAACAAAACCAGTTTTCTCCCCGTTAATATTAAAGGCATAGGAAACTGTGGTAACTATTTCCATTACCCAGTTAATCCATCTATAACAAAAACCCCAACTTCCCCATGATATCCCATCTTATCATTCTTACATAAATTTCAAATAATAAAATTTGAGTAATAAATAACTTTTGCATTTCGAATTGAAGGGCACCTGTGGAAATTTTAATTTTGTTGATGTTGTCATGGTGAAAGTCTAACTTCGTAAACTGTGTGCATAGTTGACCATGACATATAAAATAGCAAATCTAATTATAGTGTGAGAAAATTCTGGGGATGTGTTGGCTTAACTCTATTGGATTGCAATGTATTATTACTCCTAAATAAGATGTTATTCACCCTTGTATATTATTCTTACGAATAGAGAACCTTTTTGGGGAAAAAAAAAAGAAAAAGAAAAGTTTCTGTGGTGTATTGTAAGTTAATTGCATTCAAGGTCTCTATCCTAATCAATATGACATTATTTATCCTAAATAATGTGCCATTTAAGATAATAGTGTACCTATTGCAGAAAAGAAATTCTGATTATGACTGTTTTTGCCATCGAATTTTACTTTTTAACAAATGATTCTTGCAAATACCCTATGTTGGGATAAATACAGTTAATTAATTAGACATTTGAAGCATTCGGGAAACATAATTGGATCATTATAGTAGTACAATACACTTTCAGTTATGCTCGGTTCAGTAATAGGGCCAATACAAAAATCATTAATTTAATTTAGGAGTCCATTATAGCTTTGAATTTGAAGAATTATAATTTCTTAACATCTACACTTGATTGATGTCATTTGTATCAAAGTGTAAAATTATTGATAAATTAGGATCATGAAGAAAATAAGCAAAATTCATAAATAGAAAAATATTGACATGGCAAATGAGGGTAAATATGAAATGCCAATAGCAGTCCAAAAAGGGAATGCTTGAATATTAATTATCAATTCCTTAAAAATTCTAAGGATGTTTCTCGGTTTGGTTTTGTCTCTAGTATCATTACTCCACTTAACATGTCATTCTCCAGATTCCAAATCTTTTGTTTCCGCGGTGGACCATTTTGCTTTTCCATAGTTAATTTTATGAACCTTTATTACATTAAAAAAAAAAAAAAGCAAAGGAAACTTCATTTATGTACTTCAACTAGAAAATTGCGTATTCCTCCAAAAGTTTGAAGATTTAGCAAGAAAATATTGGATGCTCACTGTTTCATGCTTTTTATTCTCATGAAACCAAAATTCTAACCCTGTTGTTAAGTACTTTAGCTAGTGAATAGTTAGTTTCCTCTTGAATATTTCGAGGAGTCAATATATATATATATATATATATATATATAATGAGAATAAAAAGTGTCTCCTAAATAAGTGTAGTATATTGTAAGGAATAAGATATTCTACTAAAACATTTTCTTGCTAGGGCTTTTATCTAAAAGTGAAATTAATTACTATGAGGAAACTTATCTCTCTTTGGATGACAATTTTTCAGAGATCTTTTCTTAGAAACCTTTCAAACACATGTCCCAACAACCTTTAAAATGTTCTAAGGTTCTTTTTGTTTTTGATGTATTTATAGTTATTCCCTAAAATCCACATCTTTTATTTCAATGGTGAACAAAAATTTTCCTCTTTAAAGTTACCTTTATGAAATTTTATTTATAAAAAACTTTATTTATGTACTTAAAATAGAAAAATGATTTTTCCATATTTTCAAAAATTTTCAAAACCATTTGATGCTAAATATTTTGTGTCTTTTAAATTTTATGATAAATTATTAAAGATAGTTCATTCAAATTATATTTACATTTGAATTTATATTGATGAACTTATTTAAACTATTTACATTTATGAATATATTTATATACCATTGAAACTCTAATTTTTCATTTTTTAATTTATGTTAAAATTTGTTTGAATTAATATTTTTAAATAAATTAAAACTTAAATATTCAATTTTAATATAATCTATATTTATGATTTTACTTAAGATATTTAAATTTTTCCATAAACTACAGCTTTCAAGTTTTAACTTATATTTATAAAACTATTTATATTAATTCTATTTTCACATAAACTACAATTTTTCCATTGTATTTAAAAATTTTAGTTCTAAATTTTGTAACAATATCAAAGTTTAAATAAATTCATGTAAATTTAAACTCAAATTTGAATAATGTGAAAAAGCTAGGTTTCTTGATCTATCCAAAAACATCTAAAATTAATTATTTGACTGCATCCCTCGAATCTTGGATAATTGAAAGGCCATAAATTTGAATTTAAAGTATTAATTTTGGATCATATTGATCTTTTTCACAATACTTTACAATCACTATGGATCATTTAGTAACACTTTTCTTGATGAGGAAGAAGATATTTAATTGTGTAATAATTTTTTTCATAATTATTTCATCAAGGAAAGGATTATTTTCATAGGTATAGCTTATGTGTTTGAACCTTTAGTTGACATTTGAATTTTATTTTGTTAATTTTTATATTTTCACGGAATGGAAATATTCATTTATATTTATGCTGTTATTTATTGTTAAAATTTGTATTCACCGGAGAGAATGTGGGAATGGAATTTTACATTTGTGGTATGGGGTAGGGGTAGGAGATGATTCTTTTAGGTAGGGTAAGAGATGTAGAAGTGTATCCCACCCACCTTAGTCCATTGCCATTTCTGATACTGAAGCCACTACTACCCTTTACTGTAAGTCCAATATATTAAATTTTACGAAGCTTCCTCCAAGCTTTAAAAATTATGCTTACCTCCTTTATTTTGAGGTTTTCTTAACATATTTGGTACAATTCAACTTAATGTTAATTGTCAAGGCTTCCAATATTACCCTTGTCATACTCTAAAGAATTTGTATCCTCTTAAAATAACTTTTTCACTAACCAAATAATTTTTAAAAAAATGAGCAAATGGTTTGCTGGCTAAAAGGTTACTCATAAAAAGACTATAACTTTAAATACTTTTTTTCACAAAAGGTCTTGCGTACTTTTGTATATAGATTGTTAAACTTATAGGAAAGTCTATGTTTTGTTCAAAGAGAAAATTGCAATTTGATACTAAATGTTTGGAGCATCGGCAGTTTCAGTATCTAAAGTTTGGAAGAAAGTAAATCTAGTACCAAATATTTTGATTTTTCAATATGTTTAGTCCTATTCATTAGTTTTATCAAAATATTATCAGAATCTGGTCATGTGAAACTTACGTGCGAATAACCAAATTTTTAGAAAAAATTAAAAAGAAGGAAAGAATTTAAATTGTCATAATTTGTATTTAAATGCACTAATTTTAGTTCACGCATGATAAATAAGCAGATAACATTGAAAAAATTTGCTTGGATAGTTCATTCGTGTGCGTGCCTTTAATCATACATTATGACAATTTAATTTTTTTCTTTTTTTAATTGTTTTTTAAAATTTTTTTAATAGACACGTGAGTATCATGTGATTGGATTTCGAAAAGATTTTGACAAAACTGGTTAATGGGACTAAATCTACTGAAAAATTGAAGCATTTAGTGTTAGATTTGCTTTCATCTAAATTTTAGGGACAGAAATTGTTGATGCCCCAAACATTTGGTATCAAATATGCAAATTTTTCTTATTCAAAAGCAAAGATAAATGCTTTTCATAGTAAATCAAAAAAATTATTGTTTCTTTATGATTTAGAGATCACTATTTCTACAATCTTTACCAAATAATTTGTATGATTTTCTTTAAAGATTATTAAGATAAAATAGGTTGAATATGCTAAGGAAAACTCAAAATAAGGGAAGTAAATATAATTTTTTAAACCTGAGAGGAGTTGCGTAAAATTATTATAAATTTCAATGGAGATTTGAAAAATTATTTCAAGTACATTATCTCATCAATTTGTTGGAAAAACTAGTTGTAATTGCACAAATTAAATTATTTAAAAAGTCTTTGTAGTTTTTGGTAGAAATGTAAATAAAAAATCTCAAGCATGTTTCCTGAATTTAGCTAACATTCTACAAACTTCATGAAATTTCAAAGCTTCGCTATAATCATCATTGCAATTTCAATATCTTGCCTGCAATTGCATAGGACAACAGCGTTACATCAAAAAAAGGAAAAATAGGACAACAACAAACAAACAGTTTCGTCTTGTATTTGTCATGCATCCTAATTCACATCTTTTACTTTTGATTTGCACTTGACAGCGTGACAACGTTTAACAGTCTGAAAGTGATAAAAAAATTTGACTTTTCTTCCGAGAAATGATTTTTGAAGGTGTGATCTTCAGAGACATATATATATATATATATATATATATATATATATATATTAAATCTTTTTTGGTGGTAAGCCGTGCTCTGCGAAGTTCATACAATTAATCTGAAAAGAAACACTAACAAATTTAATTGGACAAGTAGTGGACTTCCTCCATTAGGTAAATTGCATAAAATTTTTCTAAATTTTAAAAAATTTCAATTCAGTTTTTGAACTTTCAAATTGATTCTTTTAGCCCTTTATCTTTGGATTTTGAGTGAAATTAGTCATTTATATCTAAAAATAAATAAATTGGTTCTTTTATTGAAATATAAATTACTATTTGGCCTAAATCTAGGAATCTATATCATATCTATATACTTTGTAATAGGTAAGGTACATGTAAAATTTTCATGAATCTTAAGATAAAAGACAAGCTGAACTAAATTAATATGAAGTATACCTACATTATCATAAATCTCTATAAAAGAAAAAAGCAACGAAATTACAACAAAATAACATTCAAATAAGCATTTTTCTTAATTTGAAAGGCTTCCTTAAAAAATTGAAAGCCACTTGCAGGTTTTAAAGAAAAACATAATCACTCAAGTACGACAAATTACTAGAAGCCAGTAACAAAATATTTACCATACGAATGCAGTAAGGGACATTAACTTATTGAATCTCGACTGTCTAATAGAATTTTTGATATTTGAAGACTATGCCAAGTCCATTCAAAAGTTTAGGTGCCATCCAATCATTCAATTTGACCAGTTTCAATACCTTAAGTTATCACATTCGTTCCATATAACTTCGAGGCATTTTGTTATTTTTTTTTATAGAGTGAGAATAAATATTTTTATTTTTGGTACATTATGACTGCCTATGAATTTATGCTAATTCGTAGTGCTAACTTAGAAAGATGAGAAAACTTAAAAATTGAAAAATCCAAAAAAGAAATTGATCTATTTTGAATCAAAAAAATTAAAAGCTATTAGTTCAAATGTCATCTACGAAAGCAGTTCTGACTAGTTCACATATTTTGAAAGCTATTGGGCATCAATTTTTTTTTTCAAAAATCATGGTTAATTAAAACTAGTTCACATATTAAATGAATAGCCATAAATATTATAACGAGTTAAGGACTATTAGGTAATTTCATATTCAAACTAAAATAACTTAGACCCTAAATATTACACTTGAATTTTTTTGTCATTTTATTATCTGATTTGTACATTATCATATGTTTCTATACTTTGATCATCATATGTTTATTATTACTAACAAAAGAATTACTTTCATATAAAAAGACAATAAAAGTGCTATCCATATTCGTATAGCAAAAAAATTTTTGTTTCCAATTTTCTTACTTGTAAAAAGAAAATTGGATTCAATAGTTATAATTTGTAATTTAATTCCTATGTTGCAAAGTATTTGGCATTGTACAAGTAGATTTATCTTTTAATTTGAACGTGAAATTATATTGTATTATTTTTTCTCTATTTATTTTGTTTTGGTATTTCTATTTAAATCATATGGTTCTTATTATCAAGAGTGTTTAGTCATCTTTAACTAGGTAATCGATTAATGAAGGATGAATACGTTTAGCAAATAATGTGAACAAATACAACTGATTTTAATTAAGATATTAGGTATATAGATCGATTAGTTAGTATGTGTTTGCCTATGATAAATTGTATTAGTTTTTGCATATTCTCATATTATTATATTGTAATGTATAAAATTTATTTATCGAATGGTTGTTATGAATAATATAAGAGGTTGACTATACTACCACAGAGATTATTATGGAAGTAATTTTTTTTATTATCAAAGTAAAGTTAGGAGCATTAACTATAGTTTCATACACTTGCTATCAATTCTTAGCTTTATATCTATAATAGTGTAGAAGTACATGCATTGCATGTTGTAAGCATTTTCTTTTGCGATACTTAATCACACAATGTATTGTTTAGGTTGATTGAAAAAAAAACAAAAAAGTGCTAACTATTTAAATCATTTTATTACTCGATCACAATTAACAAAAAAGAATGAAGTCTACTATATATTCAAAAAAAAAAATTTGTTTGGACACTCAACTTCTTGTTCAACAAAACATATAAAATATTTCAAAATATTTTCATTTTATATATTACTAGGAAACTTTAAAAAACCAATGAAAAGTAAACAAAGAAAAAGGGTAGTGAGACCTATTAAAAATATTCAAAATTGAAAACCTTTCTCTTAAATCTCTTATACTTTCCCTCAAAGGTGTAACACATCTCTGCCTCCTTCCCTCCCCCCCCCCCCCCCCCAAAAAAAAAATCAAAAAAAAAAAAGAGTAATCCTCCTTTAATTCTATTTTATTATAGGTAGTAAATACACTCATAAAATGAAAAACACAATAAGTTTCGACAACCTGAATACTCGATATATATATATATATATATATATATATATAGTATCTTTTTAAATAAACGTGGAAAACTCCATACCTCATATCCTTGACTTTTGTTTGGTATCCAAGTAGTGATGGTTCCTGCTTTAAGTTGATAAACACGTCTTGAAATATTATTAAACCTAAATAATGAGTTGAAATATACATGTTCCTTTTTATCTACTACTTAATTACTATGACAGGGATACTCATTGCTAGATCTTTGGTGATTGAATCCCAACCTATTAAACTATAGTTATGGATTTATAATGGGTGATGGATTCTACAATTAGCCTCAATAATTTAACTTTAATTTGATTGCAAATATGAAACTTCATTTTCTACCTTGTTGAACTAAGTACATAAATATAAAAGTTTAAAGTGAAAAATATAATACTTTCAACAATGCAAATTTCGTAGTAGATATATTGTAAAATGCATATAATTAAGTTAATAATTGAATACACACAAGTCAAAGGTAATCCGAAATAGTAAGGATTGTATTATAAGATGGTATATAAGATAATTTAAATTCATTTAAACTACAAAATAATAGAGAAAACATGAATCAAATATCAAAACTTAATAAATACAAAAATCACGTGAACAGTATATATTTGATCAAATGTAGAGACTCAAGTGTCCTTGGTATTTGCACCATGCTACAAATTAATGTGAAAAACCAAAATTTCATTTTCTATTTTGTCAATTTACCTATATATATCATTAAATTTATTGATATATATATATATATATATCGTTAAATTTATTGATCACATATATATCAAACATTATCATAGCCAATTTAAGATAATGTAAATTTGACAACTTTAAATTGGTTTCTATCTTGTCGACTTAAACTTTGGCCAATTTATAAACTGGTTTGCTTACTTTATAAAGGCAATTCCTTGAGTTTTTAATTTGCAATAGCAATGATAGAATTTCATCAACATAACATTGGGAATCCTAATTAATATACTCATGTTGATAACAACAATATACACAGAGAAAAAAGCAAGGAGAAGACCTAATAGTGAATGGAAAAAAAAAAACATATCATGGCATCAAAGCTATGTATAACTTTATTATAATTTCCTATTCTTATGCTGTGCTCTTCTGAAAATTGCAAGAAGAATATAAACATTTGACTTACTTAACCATCATCATCTAAAAAAGATTCACATTAGATAACAATGGAAATACACGCATTTTGAATTGTGGAACTACTTCAATCCTTGGCACAAATTAATATAACCTATTTGACTAACATCATTGTAAATGGAGAAAATCCTTGGCACAAATTAATATAACCTATTTGGCTAACATCATTCTGCATGGAGAAATTAAAATAACTATGTATTTCTTTAACTTTTGATCCAACCTATTTGACTAACATCATTTTACACAGAGAAATTAAAATGAATGTGTATTTTAAGACCACTTTAGAACTACACAATGAAATTTTCATAAATTTGACTTTTAAAATTTCTTTCAACTTTTGATGCAACCTACCTAACTAACATCATTTTACACGAAGAAATTAACATGAATGTGTATTTTAAGCCTATTTTAGGACTATACAGTGAAATTCTCATAGAAGTGACTTTTAAAATTCCTTCAACTTTGGCTCATGGAAAAGGAAATATTTGAGCTCTGACATATATAACCCATGATTTTTAAACTAAGTCATTTTTGCAAAGTTACTTGTGTATCCTTAGTAGAGAATTTCAAATAGCAAATAGTTTAAAAATATAATTTTATTAAAACATATATAAATATTGTTTTATGGTTTCTGAATTTTTTTAATTATAAACCTATTTGTCATTGAAAGTATTTGATATGTGCGTGGTGACGCCTGTCTCAGTCTTTAAAGCTTCACCGACGAATTTCATCAACTTGGGTTATTTGAAGGTCTCAAGGTGGTCAAATCATGATATTCATGCATTGGAGGTTCAACATTTAGCATCCATTCAAGAGGGAAAAGGCTGGTGGTCGTGTTTTAGATCCAAAGTGTGAGGTCAAATTTTCAATGGACGTGACCAGAAACTAGCCATGGGTAGGATGGTGTGAGCCGTGCCTGCGGCTTATGAAGGAGCACTCGTGGCTCACAAGTGGTGAGAGTTTCTGATGGCAGCCATGGAGCTGTCTTCGGCGCAGGTCATGCCATGGCTCGAGCAGAACATTTACATGTTTTACTGTTTTTCATTAGTTTTTAGTTTAGTTTTGAGTTATATTTCATTTAGACTTTCTATATATGTCTCTTAAGGTTTGTACGCCTATATAAGGCTAACTACTATCGTTTGTTATTGAGTTTTATGTTGAATTATGATTTAATCAATGGATATTGATTTTCTCTTTGTGAGAGTTTGGTTAGTTCTTGGGATAAGAACTATCGTGTGCCTTTTCAAGAGTGATTTATTGTGAGGTTTCTTATACCTTAGGTTTTTATCAACATGTTTGATAAGGGTCTTAGGTTTTCTTCATTAATTTAGTTTCAATCAATTGATTTGGTTGAGGTTAAATTACCTTTGATAATTTGGTCCAAATCTTTGGGAGGGTTTGGCTTAGATTATCGCCTGATTGTTCAAGACGGTCCTTTGGGAAGATTCCTATGCGAAGATTCGAGAGTTTTGGGAGCGTCGCTTTCCTAAGGTCTTCATTTCTCCATCAGTTGGTATCAGAGCTATTGGATCTTGAAAAATCAGATTTTTCTATGTTAACCCACTTGGTATGTCTCTTTTGTTGTTAATCCACTTGGATATATGTTTTTAATTTTTTTGTGTCGTTTGGGGTTCAAGATTTAGTTTTTCTTGAATCAAAGTTGTGATCTTTTACTTTTGATTTGAAAAAAAGAAAGTCGTCACTATTCAGGTGCTGTAGCATTATTGTAGAGTATTTGTTTATTTTTGCAGGCTTTTAGAATGAATAATGAAGATCTTAAGCTATTAGTTTGTGAACTCCAAAGAGGCATCAAGGCAAGCAATGATAGTTGGGATGCCAAGAGATTGAGTGACAAAAGGTGCAAATCCAAATCCTTTAGGAACCATTGTTTTGATTCAATATGGCATGAGGTGAAGGATTGATGAGCATCTACAATAGAGGAGGGCGTGAAGAAATTTGTGGGCAAGCTTGAATCATGTATTGTTGCTCCAAAGAAGAGGCAAGTTCCAATAGTCCATGAAGAAGAGCATCACTCAATTGAGACATTTGAAATTGAAGAACGTCCACAACCAATGGAGGAGTGTGTTGAGGTTGAAGACGAAGCACCATTGGAAGAGTCATTGCAAGAGCCACCAAGTGTTGAATTGCCTTTTTAGATCGTGCCACATTCGTTACTTACTATGAGCGATGATTTGAGGACGAATTGTTTTGAAGAGGGAGAGTTTGATACGTGCGTGGTGATGCTCGTCTCAATCTTTGAAGCTTCACCGACTGATTTCATCAACTTGGTTGTTTGGAGGTCTCAAGGTGGTCAAAACATGATATTCAAGCAATGACGGTTCATCATTTAGCATCCAATCAAGAGGAAAAAGGCTGGTGGTCATGTTTTAGATCCAAAATGCGAGGTTGAATTTTCAATGGATGTGACTAGAAGCCAACTGCAGGTAGGATGGTGCGAGTCGCACCCGTAGGTTTTGAAGGAGCACCTGCGGCTCACAAGTGGCAAGAGTTTCTAATTAGAACCATGGAGCCATCTGCGGTGTGGGTTATGCCGCGGCTTCAAGCAAAACATTTACGCGTTTTACTATTTTTTATTAGTTTTTAGTTTAGTTTTGAGTTATATTTCATTTAGACTTTCCATATATGTCTCTTAGGGTTTGTATGCCTATATAAGACTAACTGTCATTTATTATTGAGTTTTATGTTGAATTATGATCTAATCAATGGATTTTGGTTTTCTTTTTGTGAGAGTTTTGGTTAGCTCTTGGGATGAGAACTATCGTGTGCTTTTTCAAGAGTGATTTCTTGTGAATTTCATATACCTTAGGTTTTTATCAACAGGTTTGATAAGGGTCTTAGGTTTCCTTTGTTAATTTAGTTTCAATCAATTGATTTGGTTGGGGTTAAATTACCTCTGATAATTTGGTCCAAATTTAGAGGAGAATTTGAATTAGATTATCATCTGTGTCGCGCCCTATTTTTCGAAAAAGGAAAATAAATGGTGAGATGTGAGGAAGTCAGAAAGAGGAAAAGGAAGTATTAAATGTGATTTTATTTATTGGAAAAGAAGTGCGTAAATTTTCGTAAAAGTAATTTTTTCGAAAATGCTTTGTAAAAGATGATTCAATAAAAATGTGACAAAATGCTTTATTTTAAAAATAAAGAAAAAGGGCCCAAAATGGGACTTTGAAAATGCGACGGTTTTTGGGCCCAAAAATAGAGTCTAAAAGAGTTTTTTAGTGAAAAAGGAGTCGCCACTTGGTATTGAGTTTTGGTGTACCAAGTCACCCGAAAATATTTTATGAAAGGTAAGAAAATTAAGAATGATTTATTTAAAGAAATGATTTTTGGAAAAATATAGGAAAAACAAGAAAAACCCTTTTAGACGACTCCAGGTCTTTGAAAACAAGAGAAAAAGGTTCGGGAGTCATAGTTGAAGAAAGGGAAGGCAAAGGCTCGTGCCTAAGGCACCCTTTCAACCTAGCCGAAACTAGTTGTTTGGTTTAGTCTAAATTTTTCTAATATAACCCTAAGATTTTATCGCATTTGGATGCAACTATATGAATGCAAATCTAGTCCTAAAAATGGGTACCGTTAAGGGACAAAATGTTCCATTGAGGTTTAGTCGGAATTACCGCATTAATTGCGAAACTCGAGTCTAGACCCTGATGGAGTCACGAGTATAAATGCAAAAATGGAATGTAAAAGAAAAGGAAAATAGTAATATAAATAATAAGTGAACAAAGAAAGTAGGGATGCAACATAACGGGTACGGGAAACTAATAAACTCGTGACTAACTATTCCTACTCACGGAGGGGGGAACGACATGTACGCCATCGCTTCCCACGTGAGTAGATGACTATTTCTAGTCAAATCACACAAATGACCTAAGATTCTATGTGTAGTGAAATCTAAATGTTATGCACTAAATAGACGTTAAAATAGATAATAAGCGATAAAGTATATATAAAAATCATGCAAAAATGGAAAAGGCCTAAAAAGATAAAATGTGTGTGAAATGTCATGAAATGCACACAGGAAATGATTTTAATACTAAAATGACCTAAAAGCTTAGCATTGGACTAGCCTATTTTCTAAAAATTCTCCGCTAGCGTTGGACTAGTGAAGAAAACGAAATTAACCACAACTAGCGTTGGACTAGTGTGGCGACGATACACATATATAATTATAAAGCAAGTAAATAAATAAAGCATATATTAAAGCAATAATCACATAAAAGTAAATAATAGCACATAGGAGCACATAGCACACAAGCATAATATTCTAAATGCAAAATCCTAGGGAAAGCGGATAAAACACATAAGCACATAACACACATAGCACACAAAAGCCCTAACTATTACACCGGAGAAGCCTAATTACAATCTAAAAATAAAAATAAAAATAAAAGGTAACCTATCTAGCCTATCTATTACATTTTCTATCTAAAATACATAAGATTTTTGTTAAATAGATAACACATAAACTATCTATTACATTAACTATCTAAATACAAAAATTTTTGCTAAATAGAATATTACCTATCTATTACATTTCTTTGACAAATCAGAAATTAAATTCGAGTAAATAATATGACATAAATAAATAAACACTCACACATGGATAAAAATTATAAGCACAAAGATACATGAAAACACATAGAAAAACACATAGGAGCACGTAAGAGCACATAAAAAGAAATTAAAAGGGTAATCGAGGTACCTCCCGTTCGTAAACTCGGTACAGATTGCTACTAAAATGAACAAACATGTCAAAAATACGACTATTTAATAAAGAAATCACTAATTAAATAATTTCCTACCGATCACTATGAACATACTACAATAATTCAAACAATTATAGTAATAATAAACAAAATAAGAGAAAGAAAATAATGATAATAATAATTAATTATTTAGGAAGAGAAATGAAAATTGTTTAAATAAAAATAAATAAGTAAATAAATAAATAAAGCAAAAACAACAAAAATAAAGAAATAATAATAATAGAAGATAAAATACAATAATACATACTTAAACTTTTAACACCCCAAATAAGGATTATTAAAATAACTAAAAGGAAAATAAAGAAACTAATTTGAACATTAATTAGACTAACAAGACCCAATTTTAGAACATTAATTATAAATTTGATAAAAATAAAAATAAAAATAAAAAAATAAAATGTGAAAAGAAATAATTAAAAGCTTTGAGGACTTAATTAAATCTCCTTTTTTTTGGGAAAATAAAAATGTTCCAAGGTTTTGGATTAAGAAGAGAAATTTGGGCAATATTCTAGAGTAAAAAAATGTAATTTATAACAAACTAAAGGGTAAATTTATAATTTCAAACCATAGTTAAGATAATAATATAATTTACAACAAATTTAAAGGCTAAAATATAATTTCCAGCAAGTATAATGCCCAAAATAAAAATTTACAGCAATATTTAAAGCCAAGAATATAATTTCAGCAAAGTCATTAAATAATACATAATTTACAGCAAACATTTAAAGGCAAAAATGCAATTTCAGCAAGTTTGATGAAGTAAAAATCAAGTTTCCAGCAACATTTGAGGGTTAAATTGAAGTTCCAGCAATTTAAAAACTAAATTTCAATTTCCGCAACTATTCAAGGATAAAAAATGAATTTTACAGCAACAATAAGTCCCAATTTGTAAATTCCAACAAGTATTAAATACCAAATTATAATTTTAGCAACATTAAAAGGCTAAATTCAAACTCTAGCTACTTAGGAGGCAAAAGTGCAAAATTTCAGTAATATCCTAGGGCAAAAATAGAATTTCTAGCAATGTATAAGGGTAAAGATGTAATTTTTAGCAACATGAGGGACCAAATTTATAATTTCCAGCAACATTTAAAGCCTAAAATGCAATAACAGCAAGTTTGGGAGGTAAAATTGCAATTTCCATGAATATCAGGGGTAAAAACAAAATTTCAGAAAAATATAGGGGTCAAAATGTAAATATAGAAAAATATAGGGTCAAAAATAGAAATTTAAAAAATCCAGAGGCCAAAATTATAATCATATAAAAGTCGGGGGACCTAAATGCAATTAATTGGGACCTAATTGAAAAGAAAATAAAATTATGGGGGTCAATCTATAAAAAACAGAAACTTAAATGCACAAATTAGAAATGTTCAGAGCCACAGTAACATTAATAAAAGTACAAGGACTATAAAATAAATACCTATTATTAATTAAAATCAAATTAGAAAACTAAACCATCAAAACGACGTAGTTTTAAGTAAAACTACATCAAAACGACGTAATTTCACTAAAAAACTCTTTTTTTTTTTTACCGGTTTTCCTTTCTTCTTCTTCTTTTTTTTTTTTTTCTCTTCTTTTCCTACTTTTCCAGATTTCTCTCCTTTCTTTTTTTTTCTTCTTCCTTTTTTTTTTTCTTTTCCTTCTTCTTCTTTTCTGGTTCTTCGATCTCTTCTTTCCCCCTTTTTCTTCTCTCTTCTTCCTCGCTGTCCGGCTCTCTCTTTCCTCGCCGGTCTCTCTCTCTCTCTCTCTCTCTCTCTCTCTCTCTCTCTCGGCCGACCGGTCTCACTCTCTCCTCTCTCTCTTCGGTCAGTCTCTCTCTCTCTCTCGGACCTCTATCTCAAATCCCCCCCCCCCCAAAATCAATTAATAAATAGATCACCAATCATTAGGCATACAAAATTTATGCAAATTAATTGCACCATAAGAGGAGCTGGGGAGGAGGATTTGCTTACCTGATTTGGGAAAATATGGAGGGAGAGGTGGCGGTGGGTTGGTGGCGTCACTGGTGGATTGAATCCGGCCGGTTGGTCGGGCAATGGTGGTCCATGGGTAGCTTGGGGCTGCTGATTGGTGTTGTTGTTATTGCCCCTTTTTTTTTTTCTTTCCGGTAGTGTGCGTGTGTGGACTGATGTGTGTGTGTGTGTGTGTGTTTGCAGGTGTATGCGTGTGTATGGAATGGGTGAATGTTCAGGTGCAATATGTGTTGTGTATTGTGTGTTTGTGTGTGTTTGCAGGTGTATGCGTGTGTATGGAATGGGTGAATGTTCAGGTGCAATATGTGTTGTGTATTGTGTGTTTGTGTGTGTTTGCAAGTGTATGCGTTGTGTGAATCTGTGAACTCTGTGTGTGTGTGTGTGAATTGTGTGTTAGATTGTGAGTTGTTTTTGCAGGTGACAGTGTGTTTGTGTGAGGATTGTGTGGGTGTATGTTTGAATGTGTGTTTGTTGTGTGTGGTGGTATTGTGATTTGCAGGTGTGTGTGTGAAATCCGTGTGTGATGCGTGTGTTGGACTGTGAGTTGTTTTTGCAGGTTGTGTGTTGTGGGTGTTAGCTGGTGTGCTTGGCATGTGTTTGCAGGTGTTTTCTGTGAGTGTAGGGAGAGGGAAAAACAGAGAAACCGAGAGAGATTTGTGTCTTGTGATGGCTGTGAGTTGTGTGCAATGGTGTGGTGCAGGTGTAGTGAGGGTGAGAGTGAAGATTGAAGTGTAATGTCTGTGTGTTTGTGGTTTGAATGTGCAGGTGAGGTGTAAGTGAAGTGAGTGAACCTGGTGAGGGAAAAACAGGTGCAGGGCATGGCAAGGTGAGGGTATGATGTGATTAGGCATAGAGTTTGGTGGGTTAAGTGGGATTGAAAGTGTCATTGCAGAAAACAAACAGCAGCAGCAACGCTGCTGCTGCTGTTCATCATTTTTTTTTTTTAAGAAAACAAAGAAAAATGAAAAAATAAAATAAAATAAAAACTACTTGAACTCTTTTTAAATTATATATTAAAAACTGAAATACAACATTATAAGAAGGAAAAAAGAAAAAATTCAGTGTAAAAAAGTTAATTCTAGGTTAGAAAAATACAATTTAAAATAAATAACAAATGGTCTTTAAAATAAATAAATAAATTAATTAATTATGACAATTTTCTTTACATAAAATTTATAAAATGCACACACACATAATTCTCATAAAGAAAAATTTTAAATAAAAAAGTGCATTGGAAAACGTGACCTAAATATGGCAAAATTATAAAATTTATGAAAATTAATAAATGACATCACAAAAATCTTACATAACATATATTATCACATAAAGCGCGTATAGTATAATTTTCACTAAAAAATTTTAAGATTAACGCATTCTTGGGAAACGTGCCCTTAATAGACAAAAAAGACAAAAAATAAATAAATACTAAATGACTTTTAAAAATCATGTAATTTTTACAGAAATTTATAAATATACAAAATACATATATGTAATTTTTCACTTAAAAATTCTCGTAAAAAAGAGTGCATTAAAAAACGTGCCATTAAGTTAAAAATACTAAAATTTTAAATAAATGATAAATAACTCATAAAAATTATTAAAATTATAAATAATGATAAAAATAATAAAATTGTATATTTAGGAAATAAAATAGAATAAAATAATATTTACATGGCGAAATTACTATTTTGCCCCTCATGCGACGAATTGGACGTAATATATACAAAAGTTATAATTGGCTCCTGAAAATAAAAAAATACCTCCTAAATAAAGTAATACGCATACTTTTATAAAAGGTGTGCCAAAATTTGGTGTCTACAATCTGATTATTCAAGATGATCCTTTGAAAAGCTTTTTGTGCGAAAATGCAAGGGTTTTGAGAACATCGCTTTCCTAAGGTCCCGGAGGAGTAGAGAACCTTGCTAATCATGTACATTTCTTAAAGGATTAGGAATTCATTTTTAATCCATTAGTAGTAAAATAAAATCATAATTATTACCGGTCAAAGTTATACCCTTTTACTTCTTTAACCTAAATAAAGTATCACTGCATTTTAAATAATTCCTAAACAATCTGTCCTAGTCATGACTTTTTAATATTGCAAGAATTTATACAACGATACCTAGTGTCATTGGCTCCAACCGCTATTGACATTCCATTTTTGTTAAAATTAGTCCTTAATTTAATTCCCAAATTTATTTTTTAAAAATGACTAATTAAAATAATTTTCTATACATGTTATACAGTTGAATTATTTACAAAATAAGAATCTTTTGCATGCTATTATTGCACCCTTTTTAGTTGTCACTAATATATCAGATATAGTTAATTGTGGCATGCAAAACAAGTGTTCCCGTCAATTGATATTATTCATTTAGTTAAGTTGATACAATATTTTGTATAAAATAAATTTTGAACCAATTAAGCACATACACAGTTGAATAAGCTTAACTAAGAGCAGTAGAGAATTTAATCAACTCCAATTAGATGTAGTGCATTTGAGCGCTCATGTGTGATAAGTATATAAAGTATCACACAAACAATCGCCTTTCTTTCTTTGTCTTCACATTTCATTCAAACTTTGTAGCAAAGAACAACATGTACAGCATAAAGATTGTGAATAAATTTTGGTAGGCCAATATTAGGCGCTGAATCAATGATCATGACCAATTCAACCAATGAAAGTACCAACAATTGACTTCTCTTACCTTAGCTAAGATTCTTATGCAAAATCATTCTCTGGTCGTCAAGGAGATTAATGAAACTTGCCGGAATTCGGGCTTTTTCATGTAATCTCTACCTCAAGCTCAAATTATTCTCTCCCTAATCTTATTATTGTTGATTTATCTATGTGATAGATTAAATAACTTCATTAGATTATTAATCATGTTTTAGAATTCAGCAATCTTAAGCAAATGGAATTGAAATTCATAGTAATTGATGACCAGAATATTCTCTTTTTCAGTTCAATTATAGGAGCATCTTCTTTCTTGAGACGAATTCTTAGAATCTAGAAATATTGAATTAATGGAAAAACGGGAAGGGAAAAAAGTGGAAGAAATTTACAAATTTTTTCCATAAAAAATTAAGAAAAAAATGCTTAAAAAGAACCATATTCCTAAAAAATTCCCAAAGAATTTCCAAATACATTTAATCTTTTTATTTTCGTTATTTCTCTAAATATATATAATCTTTTTTTATTATTCATTAGTTTCTAAAAAATTTTCAAATTAATTTCTAAAACTTGAAATTTCTTTTATTCACAAATTTGTTCCTTAAAGAAAAATTAAGGAAACATGCTTCAATAAAACTGACATTTCGAAAGTAAATAGTCAATATTAATATTACCAACCGTAACAATTTTAAAAGGAAAATATCCTTAATATTGTCATTAGTTTGTTCTGTAAGGGTACTATGAGAAAGAAAATCTAAATCACTCAACAAACTCCCTCTCTTAATAAAATAGTATAGATAGATGTAAACAACTATTTAAGATTTTTAAGAACTTCAAAACATCCTGATAAAGATGCTCTTGTAAGAGGCCCCTTGTCCACAAAGACGATTCCAGAAAAGGTTTTCGATAATTGAGTTTGAGATACTTTCCATTTTCTGAAAACCGAACAAAATAGTTTGACAAGTCATTTAAAGGCAGCATGGGATCCCCATCTCCAAATGAAATACAACTCCCACCAAGTAATAATACTGTATTAACAAATCGAAGTTAAGTCACTTCATAAAAGCCATCAAACTAATCAATTAAACAAAAAAAAAAATGTATTTGAAACTTTAAAGAAATTAACTCATCAGTACAGGAGACCTTTGCCTACGGTTTGTGGGCTCGCTTGAATGAATGAAGGGTGGACCTTACTTCGTTTTTCAGCCACTTGTTTTTTGATCTACTAGCATTTCTCAACTTTCAGAACGAGTAATTAATGTATTTCACTTTCAGCATTACCAAGTGACAACACTTGGAAAGAGTAATCCTCAACCAGTTATTGTTTAGTCAAATCATATAATTTACATTCTTTAACTCAGTTTTTATATACGTAACAATTTTTTTTTAAAAAAATGTAATAACATTTCTATACATGTATTCATTGAATATATAGATCTGCTAAAAAAATAAAATTTGTACTTTCTGTACATGAACTATTCCTATGTTGCGAATTAATAGAAAATATGTGCTGATTAAAGATATCTAATAAGTTTGCTGCGGACCTAATCATATTTATCTACTTAGTTTTTGTAGGCAAGAATAATGGAGATTTTTGTTCCCATAGCAAATTATCCCTTTTCTTTGAGGGGCCATAAAACCATTTATGTCAGTAGAGGCTTTGGCATGTAAAAACTAGAAAATTTAGTGCTACAATGTGTGCCCTGAATGTGTAGGATCCACATCTTGATGCACTAAACCTTTTCCAACCTTACTTATATATGAGTGCTTTCCATGGAAAAAATGCAAAAACAAAGTCTTTCTCCAACTCATAATTCATGTGCTAGCTTTCATTATTTTCTTTAGTTTCTCCAAGCATTCCTCGTCTTTAAATCTCTTTACCTGTGTACGCTAACTTAGTAATCTTCAAGCCATCATTCTTTAATTCTTAGTTTGCTAGCCTACAACTTTATTACTGTCCTACGCTCCAATATTCTCTCATCCCTCAACCTTCAGAAATGGAGTAGTACTAATCAAGCATCTCAGTGTCTTCCTAGTGTTTCTTTCCATTGATACAATTCTCACCAGATCAAACTTCAGAACTAAACTAGCTAGCTTGGAGAAAAATGGATGCAGAAGATAACTTAGCCAATCTTCGGGTTGCCTCATTTTCTTACTATCTCAAGCCTGGTGAAGAGAGTTTGGTGCAAAAGATCGGTGGTCACATCGATAATCCTCTTCCTGGAATCTTATCACAGGAAACTTCATTTCCAATAACCCCAGGAAGAACAAAATCACCAATCATCAAGCCATCTCACAACTTCAACTTCTCACAATCTATGAACGGCCAAGATAATCTTTCTAGTCGCCGTGTTGCTGCCTCATTTTCTCCTCATCATCTCAATGATGCACAAGAAAACTTTGAGTTCACGGTCAAAGCACCAGTTCAGGATCTTAATGCTGCATTACTTTTACCCCGAATCAGTCCACTACATGTTGAAAGAACAAATTCAACAAATGGCGAAATTGGAGTGTTTGGAGCTGACAAATACTTCAACACGAGATTAGATTACGGGACCAGGATGAAGCATGAAAACAGAAACGAAGAAGTAATAGTTGATGTTTCTGGAATGAAACCAAATTTAAGGCCAGCAGGAACTCCCAGTATATCTTCTGAAGCAAGCAGCTGGAACAGTCAAGCTGCACTTTTACGGAACCTTTCTCAAAATGTATCAAAAACAAGGCCAAGAAGAGCATTCAGAAGGAAGATTTTCGCCGCTTTTGGTTGCAGTGGACCTTGTTTGGACAAAGAAGCCGTGTACGTGGCAGAAAATCGACGAGGAGACAATGGGAAGGAACACGGAGAAAAGGTTTCTCAATCAGGATCAAAAGGAGTTAATCATAATCATTTTGCATTCCCTGTTCTTAATTCTTCTGAGGCACAAAGTGTGATTGTTAAGAAGCAATTGGAGGGAGAAAAATCAGAAGAGGCTCGATATTCGCTGGAGGTGTTTGGCTTTGATGGAATGAAAAAGGGAGACATAGCCACAAATTTGGCTAGGAAACTTTCGATGCTAACATGGGATGCTATCCCTAAAGCATCGAATTCTACAACAACTACTCTAGGAAACACAGCAATTTGTGATGACATGACCAGTGATGCGAGCTCGGATCTATTTGAAATTGAGGACATATCTGGCGCTGGCTATTCAATCTTGACTATGGAAGCAGCTGACAATATGTCTGCAGGTTGCATGTCTCCACCAACACAATATGCACCAAGTGAGGCCAGCATCGAATGGAGCGTTGTCACAGCTAGTGCTGCAGATTATTCATCCGTCATTTCGGATTATGATGCAAAGAATATTGGCATTTCAGGTGACAGTATCCCAACAAATACATTCAATAGGAACTCTACAACTAAAAATCCAGTGGGCAAAGAGGCACAAAAAGGTCGTCCTGGCGGACTTTTGGGATGCAAGAGCCAAAAGGCTGTGAGTGTAGTTGAAACCGTGCACAAGACTAGGGTAGAAAGGTACTGATTGAATCCGGTTAAATAGCAATTATGCTTCTACATATGTGAAGGCTTTTCCTATTTATGTATTGTTTGTTGGGTTAAAGTTTCTTTCTATTCCAAGGTGTAATTAGGAAATGTTTGGTAAGAACTTTGTCAGATTTTGCGCACATTATAATTTTGTACTGTTTTTAATTTTTTTTTTTTTGGTGATTGTCATGTAATATTCTCGTGTTTTTAACATGTCCATAACTCTCTTTCTTTATTTTATTTTTATTAGTGCTCCTCGCCTAATAAAACAATGCTTTTTATCCGTATCATTCTTGTCAGTAAAAAGGACCGCAGACTCATTACAAAAACTTCACTATGCATATGTGTCACAAAAAGCCCTGCTTTTAGTATTTTATCTTGTCACAAAAGAATCGACCAACCTTGTCTCAAAAATGTTCTCATGTTTTTTTTGGTATTGTTTCTTTAACTCCAGATTCCACATTTGAGGGTCAGCTATGTTCTGGAGCGTCTACAAACGAAACACAGGTCGTTTTGGCAAGGGGCAACTTTGGCATACTATGCAGCCTACATATCTATGTATGTATACCTTGGTTAGCATGTATATATGTCAGGAACGCCAAAGGCCCTACAAACACAAGAATCTTGCTTGCTTTATAAACACTTCCAAACCCTTAAACTTTGTCACTAACAGTTATTTGAGGTCTGACAAATTAAGGAGACCCCTAGTTCCCTTTTTATTTTCTTGGGCCTTCACACAGTAGATGTGCCAATTTATGGAACTAGATACAACCGAGTTCCAAAAGAGAAAGTTGAACATGCATTTTAACCTTGTTATGCTAAAGACAAGCACTAGTAGACACAGTAAAAGACCCATAAGCACATAGCCTGTCCTCAGATCAAATTGTTCACGCAAGCTTAGCATTTAGGATTAAGTTCAGTACGACATGTATATGTTATTGGACCTTCATGTGAAGATCAAGTTGGTGAAAGCATAAAAGAATTTCAGAATACAAGCAACGAATAAGAATATGTTTGCCCAGAAAAGTGAGGGGACATAGTAGCACCTGTCTTATGGATCTCTCGTTTGCCTAGAAGAGGCTGATAATTACTATATTCTTGTGCTCTACGTCGTTCACTAAAAAAATAATGGGCTGGGAAAGAATGTTGGAGCAAATATGTCAAATTGAACTAATTGAGGATGACTTTTGTTATGTAGATATTACTTTGATTAAGTGAAAACTGTCAAAACATGTCCATATATAGTTAACAGGAAAAATAAATAATGCCGCCATGGGACACAACCACATGATGGTCAGGTCTTAATGTTCTTTAACAAGTTTGGTAGCTACATTGAATTTGGTAACTGTCTTGCTACTAAGGTGGGATCCCATGGACTTCTCTCACTTTCACAAATAGTTACTTCACTTGAGCGAAAAATCTGGAATAAGCAACCTTGTGTCAAGTAACTTTCATCAATTTGTAAGGGACAAAAAAGAAATTACTATGTTAAAGCAAGAAATCTTATGTACCATACCCAATCCTTGGGACCAAAGAGAAATTAAGCCGTATAAAATTGTAGTTTAAGGGTTTGTCCTCAATAGTTTGATTAAGCTGATTATAGCTTTTGATTTTTTTTTAACTATAAGTTTTTTGATGTGTTCTCAACTGTTGTTAGTTTTTACTTTCAACTTAATTTAAGTTGAAATTTTTTTTTGAGAGGTAATCATAACACCAGCTTTTTGCTTTCATAAACATTTAAAACAAAAACATGTTTGTGATTTTTTCGTCACATTTAAAATGATCTGGTAAAAAAAAAAACCAAAAACAGTTGTGAACAAACTCAAATTGTAAGTTTAGTTATTACTTCCTTAGAAATGTTAGAACAAGATGTGTCAATATAATATGTTTGGGAAATGATAATTAGACATATATTTTTTTTTTACACTTTTCAAGTGAAAATTTTGTGCTAAAAATAATATAAGAAAGTACATGAGAAACTAAATGAAGTGTGTGAATATCATTTTCCAATCTGCTTTTACTAATTAGTACAAATGTTTCCTTTTCTTTTTATTTAGGCCCAGAGTAAGGATCTGACCAACCAATGGCACGATTTAATTGGCTCATGCGGCTGTTGATGATGAAAGCACGTCCAAATTGGTCTGAACGTGAGAGAATACTGTGGTGAAGAATAACGAAATAATTATTAAGTTTTTGAATAAAATTGATAACGCTTTGTTAAACCATACTTTTACGAAAATTTGCTATTGTTGTTGAAATTGAGAGTTATGGTGATGAAAAATTACCGTGTCATAGGCTGTGATTGAGATCGAATGTAGCCAAGGGATTAAACTTGCTTTATGCGAAAACAATATTGGATTTTGCCGTGTATCATAAATTTCGCGTAGCTCTTGATGGTTACATCTAACCAATAGTAAAATGGTACGTTTGAGTAGTTTTTTGGGTACCCCATAAGGCTTGGGCTTAGAAGTGTAATTTCTCACAAATTAATGTCATGATTTAATATGACAAAATAGACGGTTAATATACATGCTAACTAGATGAAATTTGAATTTCAAAACATAAAAAACGATGTGATTTAAAAAAAAAACAATTACACTATAATTTAAAAAATTATACCAAAATGCCGCATATTTATGTTAAAATATTGAGCTACGTACTCAAATTATAATAAATGATAAAGGGTCAAATTATAAGCTCCGTGTCTCACCACATGCTACCCATAATTAATGTACTCGTTACCGTCTTTTCCATCTTACCGAGGAGGTTCAATTGTCACTATTGTCTCTGTCTTTCACTTCATATGCTTCTTCTCTCCCCTCCCTCAAGATGAACTTTAGTAAAAGGAAGAACTAATTTGAACCAAAATATGATGTCCCAGACTACCTGAGGAGGTTACCAAAAACGGTTTTTTCTTCAAATGTAAACAATCTGAAAATAGAAGATTTGTGTCCTGATGAACACAGCTGTCAGTTCGTCATAAGATACAGAGCTATGGAGCCATTATTGGTAGATTTGATTAAGATAACAAAGGGAAGCAAGCCTTAATTGAAAAAGCGGAAGGGTAGATGAGCATGCCAACTTTATTTAATCTCAAAAGGACGTACATACATTTTAGATGTTGTCTTGAAACAATTGGTAGGAAATAAATGTTCGTGACTATGAAGATAGAGTTTGTGAAAAACCAATTCAATTCAAGTCGCTACTTTCTTTTAGACAAATTAGTAATGTGATATCTGACGAATTCCTTTTGAGATAAAATTAAGCGTCATTGATATCAAGTTGCATAAATAAGATCACGTCTGGAGAGTGTTCATGTGTTTGTTTAATTGCTATAAAACTTATTGTTATTTTTCTGTAGCAAAATATGAAACAGAAAAACCTATTTGTAGACATAAAAATTAATGTTAGATTTGACTATTCAGATGGTAATGACTGTTTAGACAATGCCATATCCTTTGGCTTTAGCTATAGGATGTATGCCTTCAGAAGGTTGTAACACTTCAGATATCACGTTAATTAATTACACGTAACTAATGAAAATCTGTTTGCTTTAACCGTAGGGCTGTATCCTTTCAGAAGTTTATGACACTCCAAACATAACATTAATTCATTAAATTTAATCAATGAAAATACAAAAAGTAATTAACTGTTAAAGTCTGTCATATTGGCACCCAAGTGCTCAAGTGCGCTAATAATAGTACTTGAATTGCTCCTCTTGCGACATGCATGCGCACTTGTGCGCATTGCTTGACATAGTAGTACTCACCATTAGTCAGTCAATAATCACTAGTAAAGTGTACATATAAAGGCACAAAATTGGTTTACTAAATCAATGGAGAACACCGGTTTAAGTTGTTTTGCTTTTTAAAAATAGCAACAATAAATTCCTTCAAAAGATATTGTATACATTTTTTGAGAAGCTTTAATATAAAGTATGTAGGTTCATAATTTTATATGATTGTACAGGTTCATAATTTTATATGATTGTACCTTTGTAAAATGAATGATTGTCATGCAAATATTACCACCACTTACAGTATGCAAGAATTTTCTACAATGGCACATATGTTACAAAAGGCTAATTCTAAATTTCAATCTCTATTTTCTTTTTCAGAAAATACTTATCCAGAAGGTAAATGGCTGCTCCATATCTCAATCAAAGAAGATTGCAATAATTTCACGACGTGATAGACTCCACTCCACTTGTTTCTCACCAAAGCTTAAAGTTCCTTTCTTTCTTAATGATAAAACTTAAAGTTCATCTAAGATTGCTTATAATGTGTTAATATGTATCATAATATAGATAGCATGTATGTAAACATCAGTGTACACGTATATGAGCGTACATAAGATGTAGCCAGCTAGATAAAGTTTGCAGCTGGGAAGTATTTATTAGTATTTTGGGAATGTCATGGGAATGTTTTCCAAAGGACAAATAGGAATTTCAAATCGATATCATAATGAAAGTTTTGAGGACATTCTGGTTAATTATTGATGGTTGACACCAGGACCACTTCGAACTGGTGGTGATCATAGTCTCTAGTTTCTACGTCTCTAAAATGTGTTTGATTATCTCTCAGTCATTGCATTTAATTTCTGCTGATCAACAGGCATGAAATACTAGGGATTGATACCAAACTATTGGCTAAAGAGTCCCGAATCCCACCCTACTGCTTCCTAGCATCTTCTGCTGATAGATCTCCTCCACATGCAAAGGTCAAAAAATGACATCATAAAAGAGATATTAGAGATTGGCAAGCAGAGTAGGTTGAATTGTATGACTTGTGAGCTCTGCTTAATAAATTGTTGAAATTCTTTTCTTTGTTTGGCCACTTAAATTCTATCATATTACTATTATAATAGAAACAAAGCGTTTTGCAACTTGAGCATTTTGCAACTTGTTAAAAGTCTAAATTTGTCTAAAATATTTAAACCTTCTCATTAGTTCGTAGTTATACTATATCCTATGAGTTTTCTCAAGTCGTTTAAACAATATGTATACCAGTTAAGACAAGCGTTTGATACTCTTAAATAGTCCTTTTCAATTTGAGCATGAGATGTAAAAATCTCGATTTGGACGAGTTTAATCATTTAACTCAAAACTAATTCCTACATGTTCGAAATCCAAGATTTTTGTTTAAAGAAATTTATAAACTGTGGAATTTCTATGTTATTAATAGTGTGATTGCACATTTGAAAATCAACAAGATCTTTGAAACTGGCTACGAAAGTCTCTTTTAAAGTGCAGAATTTATTTAAAACCTTCTTCGTGTGCTAGTGAAATTATTCTGAGAACACTCGCTAACAACGAGGAAATGAAGCAATGATGACACAAAGAGAGAAAAATGAGAACTAAGACAAACGAGATAGCAACGAATAAAAGCACAAAAATCTCGAGAAATGAGGAAATGAAACATCGGTGGAAAAGTTGAAATCAAGAGAAATAGGACATCAGAGCTAAAAAATAGCTTTGCAAATTGAAGGTAAGAGAAGTGATATATGGGATCAGTTCACATTCTCAATGCCTCTTTTCTATTGTCAAGTCTAGTGTTGCTGATAAAGTTGTTACATTGAATTTAAACTTTAGTGATTATTTAATTTATCTTAAGTGTGATAGATGTGAATATAAGATAGAAACTTCTCATTGGTGACACTGAAGTTGACACTGGGAAAGTAACACTGAGCATTTGAATTGATATGAAAACATGAAACCTAATTTACACGGTACATTATAAAGGCTTAAGGTTGATTAATATGGAGATGATACGCTCAGGAGTAGTGACAAAACAAATCCTTGGCAAGCTAAAACCAAGAGAAATTAAATGAAAGCTAAAAACTAGCTTGAGCGAGAACAATATATCAATGATGATACAGGATGGTTTGTAAATCTAACTAAATTCGAATGTTCAGGTATGATATTTTGTTAAAAATCTAAATATTCAACACATGACAGATAATTTGATAAAGGTGTTTACTGATATTGTTCTTTTTAGAAACTCTTAGAATTGTGCATGTGAAAATTTCGCCCTCTTCAAAATGTTAGTGGATTTCTCATTAATCAAGTTATTATTTAATTGTTTATTCATTTATTTCATAAACGAGCACATCCATTTACTATTTTCCATACTAAGGGCCCAAGGGGAGGGGGAATTTCGTACTATAGTAGTAGGCCTGACGGGGAAAGGATTTTAGTCAATTCTTGCTTCACAGAGGCATATGGGAGAATAAGTTTTTATGCATTGTTTGGATGACAATGAAGATGAGCCCACGGTACGATCCAGCAGGCAGCTAATTTTACGGGCTACGAAATATTCCGGTAATATCGTTGTCCGGATATTTACCAATGACTAATAAATTTGGGCCTTGTCTTCGGCCTCAGTGATTTGTGCTTTAAAATTGCATAATGGATCCAAACTCGAAAGCACAAACCGTCTGCGACTTGAACTAGTTTTGATGTGAGCCTGAGGTACAATAGCATACTACAACCATTTTGGCGGTTCATGAATAGATTGCTTTTGTTTTGTAACAAAACACTGACATTTTGTTTATTTAATGAGATCTAGTTTTGTTTAAACACTTGCTGAAGCGCAAAAATCAACAAAAGAAAAAAAGTGGAAAAAGCAAGGGGAAAAAAGGAATAAAATATGGATGCAGGACTTTGGGCAGTCCTCATCTCTAACCTTACTCTTATTGTTGCTTTTGTCTTTGCTGCAAGATGATTGCTTAATAAAAAGTAAATGTACGATGGCGATTCAAAAGATTACTTCACAAATCTATATACAACGTAAGGCCAAAATTTACATTTTGTCCACTAACTTATGCCATATTTTTACTTTGCACCAAAACTTTAATTGTAGATATTTTTCACCCTTAACTGTCCAAAATATTCCATTTAAGGTTAATCGTTGACGGTATGATCAAAATTAATGGAAATTGGCCACGTGTGTGGTATGCATTTTTTTTGACGGTTTGTATGAAAAGAGCCCCAAATCATACATATAAGAGGAAAACAAAGAATCCTAATTTGTATTTTCTTTCAAATTTAAAATTAATCATCTACCTAAACCCTAAATCTAACTGGAAAAATTTATATATTGATGGTGCCTTCAATTTGGAAGACTCAATACGGCTGTAGAGGAAGATGATTGAGGCACCAAATTTCGCATCAATGCCTCGACAAAAGAAGATTGTGAAAAGAGGAAAGGGGAAATTAGCAAACATTTATACAGGTAAGAATTGTCATTTTTAAACTATTAAAGCAAACCATTGTTGGAGAAGACAAATGTGAGATTGTGATGGTTTTATTTTACTTTTTTTCATTCGAGAATATGATGGGATGTGTGAAAGATGTGTACTATTTCTGTTTTTCTATATGCCTTTTTGTCAATGTCATTGTCCTTTCCTAATGTTTGTCTAAACGATGTCGGTGGCTGTACTGCTAAGTAGATAGCAGCAAGGCATAGTATGTGTCTTAATGGTGGGCACAATGGATAAAATGAAATGTGTGAAATGTGTCTCCTTAACTACATGTGCCTAATTTACTATATAAATCAATGATTAAGGGTCAAAAGCATAAAAAAAGCAAACAGTTGTTCGTATGTTTGTCCTTTATTGTTAATGTTATATCAGTGTATATCAGTGGAAAGGTTGATTATATTAACGACTGTAACCCCGATAAATGGTTATTGGAGGTATTAGATAGCATTTCAAAGCAGCTAATGTTTCCTAACGCTGTTGGGTGGAACTTTCTAAACTCAGAAATGTCACTTAATGAGAGGCTTGTTTTTTGCATGACTGATAGAGATTATATGATGATTGTTAGTACACTCCCACCTAACAAAGTAGCAGATGTTTATATAACATACCCTACTGGCTTTAAGGCAATATAGTATGATGCTGGAAGTAGTGATGAGGCAGATAAGGATATGGATGATAACAAGGCTAAGGATATAAATGTTGGTACAGGTAGGCATAATGGATATGCTGATGAAGTTAATATTAGTAAGGGTAGGAATAATGGCATTGATGATGAAGTAATTATTATTGAAGGTAGGCAGGATGATAATAGTAATGAAGACAAGAATAATGATGTTGAAACTGAGAGAGAAAGGGAGAAAAAAGTCCCAATGAACAGAGATAGTGTAGGTGAAGGTGATAGGGATGGTGAAAAATTTCATGATGTAAATGTTGACTATAATTCTAATAGTGAATCAGACCTAAAATATCATGTTGAGTGTATAGGATTAGATTATGAAATGGATGAAGATGAAGATAAGTTTTTGAAAAATGTGTAGTTGAAGAGAGTGAACATAGTAAGAGTAATAGAAATGTTGCTGGACCAACCCCAGACGTTAGTAGGGAGGTTGATGAAATAAATTTAGATAGGAGATAAGAATGTTTAAATGATCCAGATCTCATTAATGTTGATGATATGCATTCTGAGTACGAGGAATCCTTGTCAAATGAATTAATGAGCCTTAATGATTCATAAGATGATGTAGGGAATGGTAGATACAAGAGTCCAAGATATCTAATTTTTAATGAGAACACATAAATGAAAAATTCAAAATTTGTAAATAGATTGAGATTTAAATTAGAAATTTTTTTTGGAAAAGCAATAAGAATGCATTCAATTGTCGATGGTAGAGGAATTAATTTCGCAAAAAATGAATCAAGAAGAACTAGAGCTAAATGCAGTGAAGGGTGTGCAAGGAGAACTTCTGGATCTCTAATGCATGATAGGAAAATAATACAGGTAAACATACTTGATGAGCTACATACGTGTCGAAGGGTTTGGACAAATAAGAATATGACTTCAAGGCTAGTTGCTGAGTTCTATATGAATGATTTCAGTAAGTCCCCCTCTATAACGGTGGTTGAACTTCAAATGAGGATAAATGAAGAATTAAATGTTAATTTTTCCTTGAAGCAAGCACATAGAACTAAAAAGAAAATTGTACAAAAGATTGAAGGCATTTATGTTGAACAGTATGCAAAACTAGATGACTACTATTGTGAATTAAGAAAGGTCATTCCAGAATCTACTATTGTGTTAGAGACTGGATTGGATCAGGATGGAAATAATAGGTTCAATAAGTTGTATGTTTGTCTAGAGCCACTAAAAATGGGTTTCTTAGCTAGTTGTAGGAAGGTTATTGGATTGAATTGTTGCCATCTAAAAGGTCCTCATAGGGATCAACATCTAACAACTAGAGGTATTGTTGCCGACAGCTCAATGTATCTTGTTGTATATGCAATTGTAGGTGGAAAATTATGACAACTGAGACTAGTTCATAGGAGTGTTACTTCAAGGTTTGGTACATATTCTAAGGAATAGTGTGTTATCAGTGATAAATAAAAGGTAATTACTTGTGCTATGATCTTTGTAACTACTTTTTATGTTTTATGTTAGTATTAATTCATTATTTGTTGTTCATATTGGACAAAAGAGCCTTATTCAGGTTATCAATATTGAGGTTCTTGAGGCAGAACATAGACACTGTCTATTGCACATGCACAACAATTTCAAGTTCCATCATAGAGGTTTGACATTAAAGATAGCTTATAGAGATGTGCAAGAGCAACTAATATCAACATATTCAAGGTTGAAATGGAAAAGTTACAAAAGGAAGATAATGAAACTTACCTATGGTTGTTTGATAAGTACCCACATCATAGGTCTAGATCACACTTCCAAACTCAATTGAAGTGTGATGTATTCCTCAACAACATGTGTAAAACTTTAAATGGAACAATCCTAAAAGCTAGAAACATGCCAATATTTAGCATGCATACTCTATATCTTTATTTGTTGAGGAGGTTACGAGTCAATAGAGAGAAAATGTCCAAACATGATGGTAACAATCTAGTATATGTTGTTATTCAGTGCGTTTGTCATAGTTTACAAATTTTTCTTTCATTTGTAGATAATTTATGTCCAAAGATAATGCAGCTTTTGGAAAGGGGCAAGAATCAGCAAAATGATTGCATTTGTTGCTCAGGCCAACTTAGATTTTAGTTAACTGGAATTTATAATAATAGTATGCAGTTGACCTAGGGTCAATGACATATATGTGTAGAAGATGGGAGTCGAGAGAAGTCCCATGCAGCGATGCTGTTGCATGTATTTTTAGGTCTAGACACAAACTTGATCGTTATGTTAGTCACTAGTACAAGCTTGACCATTGTGTTAATTTTGTTGTTGCAAGATCTATTAGCTCATTATCGTATTCAATGAATATTCACTTTTAGTGTGTTTCATTTTGTTATAGCATTTCTTTGCATTCAATGACTATTCACTTTTTTTGCTGTTTACTTGTAATTAATTGAGGTTGCGAGGTTGTTTGAAAGTTTGGTTCCTGTTGTATATTTAGAGGGGTGAAATTAGTTTGGAATACTTTGTCTGAGATGACAAAGTGGTTACTTGGTGTAAGTGAAAGATACAATGTGTTTAATGTTTCATGATGTATGGGATCAAAAATAGTTTTTTAGTAATTTAAACGTGGCATGTAGAATTATATCTTGGCTCGACCAGTTGAGTTTTAGCAACCTAGAAAACAACAATTCCAACTTCAACTCAATAACAACATACAGAGAATGAAAATTTATAACATCCATTGCAAATCAGTTTCTCATACAACTTAATCTTGACATACATTTTCACCAATCTAAAACAACATTCACAAACTTCAAAGTAATCTACAAATTAGAGTTCTCTATATTCTCTAGGCTTTCTCTCTGTCAAAAGACAGAAAATAAAAAAGAAAAATCAACGAAACATCAACAGCATCCACATCATCTTGTTCTTTGTCTTAAGCTTAGCAATCTCATCATTCTTCCATGGAGTTTAACAACCCATTGATCAAATCCTTGTATTTACCGCATAGTTCAAGATCATACCAATAAAAAAACTTGCAATCTTTACCTCCCCGAACAAATAAAAAATATGCTGGAGGTTAATGCATATTATTATATCAATGCAAGTTATATAGCTCCAGCTAAATTGATATTTGGCACATCTCATGAATTTTCTTCCAAGATTTAGCTCGGTTCATGAGGTTGTAATCACAACTTCCTTTCTATATTTGCAATAGACTTTCTGTTAGCTGTTTATTCTTGAAATCTTCAGCTTTAAGCCCAGCAATTTTGTGTCACTCTCTCACTACTTTTTGCACTCTCTTTCTCACTCTCTCACAAATTCATTGAGAGTTGGGTTTGATTTTTTAAAGCTTCTTTTTTGACCGTATAAGTAAAGTAAAAGGAGAAAAAAGTTCCCTTTATACATTTTAGCTTGTTTGGGCTACACTAATGTGTCTTTGTTATCAAAGTGTGCTAATTTCAGTTAGTTTTAATCACGCCGTCAACGATTGGCCTTAAATGGGACGTTTTGGATGGTTCAGGATGTAGAATATTTAAAATTAAAGTTTAAGGTGCAAAGTGAAAATATGATATAAGTTAGCGGCAAAAAGTAAATTTTGGCCTACAAGTAAATAATTTTTTTCTTGTTGTATGTGTGATGGCACTTAAGCTTTTGCATTAGAAATTTAAAATTCACACACATCATTCAAATAAATTTTGTCTAATAACTAAAAAAAAAGGTACAAAATTATCAATGTGCAAATTCATTCTAATAGATTAATTGCATGAACAAAATTGCAAAAATCCATTTTCTTTGAAAGCATCAATTCTAAAAATCCATTTTCTTTGAAAGCATCAATTCTAAAACTTATTAAAATTTAAAAAATACAAAGCCAAAATAATCAAAATGAAAAAGAACAAATTGTATGTACATTGATAGCTATGCGTTCTACAAGAGGAAATAATAGAGTAAAAAAGAAGGAGTGTAAATATGTGTGCGCTTTTTAATCCCTAATTGTTGATGAATATTAATGAGTCAATTGCTTATTTAGTCATACATGCTATGGCTTTTAAGTTTAACAAAGTAAACTTGTAAAATTACTCATCCTTTGGCATTGACATGATATTTTCCTTATCCTACAAAAGATTTTCTATTTGAAAAAGTAACAAGTTTTATTATGCTAAAAGTAACTGGCTTTTCATGTATGGCCACTTTTTTAGAAACAATTGCAAAATTAAGTAAAACCACGGACATGTCAAGCCTACATAATGAGTTTTCAATTTAATACTATTGGAGCTAAACTACAAAAGTATCCACAGAAAACGATTCATACTGACTAGTTCTGAAAATAATTGAAATAACAATTGCTAAATAACGAGTTGACAGTAAAATTTCATGTATCGATTGTTGTGATTTCATTGACAATAGTTCATCAATAGGGCTACAGTGTTAGTGAAAGTTCATTAGTAATAAATCATCCAACATAAGTAGTATCGAAGAGATGTTATCAGCACCAAAAAAAAAAAAAAAAGATCTTGATGAATGGTTTTAGTTGATGAAATGATTATGAAAGGTAATTACACGATCATGTTTCCCCTAAAGTAAGGAATTAGTGTAGCATCTATGTGAAGCCAGAACATGTCTGATGCTGAACTTCACAAAATCTTCAAATCATTTAAACCAAATGCATGACTGGTGTGATATCCAGCGCCAAGACCCACGTCAGACATTATCAAGTAAATCTTTTAAAAATTGCAATTTACGTCTTTAAAGGTATCTTTGAGAAATTAAACAAGACTTCATGTTTATATATAAAAGATTTGGTAAATGAATGATTAATATGTATATAGAGATTTTATGCAGGAAGTCTCTTTTTCTCTCTCTATAACTGCCTACTAAAGTAAGCTGACAGGAAGGGTGTTGGCTAAAGTGCGCCGTTTTCAATTCCTCCATTGTTGAAGCTATTTCAGCCATGGGCTAGCTTCATTAGTCTCTGACGTATCAAAATCCTTTGCTTCCAGTAGCAGTGGTAGTGAAAATTGAGAGAATTAGTAAGATGAGTGTTCGAATTGAAAGTTTGGAAGGGCTGGACATGAATCAAATGAATTCGAACTATATGCAGTGGATGGAAATGCCAAAAACTGGGAAATTAATGGTAGATCTGGGAGATGCAGCTAGGTATGAAGTTGAATTTCCAACACTACAAAGGGAGGTGAAAGAAAAGCAAGAAAATCTTAAAAAATGTTTGTGGGTAGATGTGGTTAAACCTTCAACCCATAATAATGGTGGCCTAGCACTGGAATATGTTCATCCTACTACTGTGCAAAACCAAACATTGGTGCAAGTATCAGCTGAAGATGTTAAAGATAATTTGAAAAAATAGCAGAATAGTGTTATAGGGTTTGTTTTGGGGTATAGTCCTACATATCAAATAATGAGAAAATTTGTGGATTCTGTTTGGAAGAATTGGAAAAAATTGAAATAATCATGATGAAGAATGGGTTTTTCATTTTTGTGTTCCAATATGAAGAGATGAAAATGAGGGTTTTGGAGAAATCTCTTTGGCACTTTTCAATAAAATCCTCTACCTCAAAGGTTGGCCACCTGATACTGATTTGTCTCAATCTAAGATAACCAAAGTGCTGGTATTTGAAATTCCATTACTATAATAAGAAAATTATGAACAAACTAGTGATTTATATAGGAAATCCCTTGTATACAGATGAGATGACTGACACGCAGGAAATGATATCTTATGTGAGGCTGTGTGTTGAAATTGGAGTGGAGAACATACTTCCAAAGATGATACCAATTATGGATTAGAATGGCAATGTAGGGCAGCAAAAATTAGAGTATGAATGGGTTCCACCAGCATGTAAAATATGCAAAAAATTTGGCCGTACCAATAAAACCTGTGCATTGAAACCACAGGTACATAAAATACGGGTTTCAAAACAGGAAGAGATAGAGAAATAGAAGGAAAAGGAGATCAACATAGGGAAAGCAATTATGGATGAAATCAATCCAAAAAAAATGAAGCAATTAGAAAATAAGTTCCAAGAAGAAGAAGGAACCAGCTGAGCAAAAGGAAGGAAAATGTAAGAACATGGAAATCGGAGAAGAGAATAGAGAAACTGGAACTATATAATCAATATAGCAGCAAGAAAGAAACTCAATAGAAGTGAAAACAAGAAATGGATTTGAAATTCTGTAGCTAGAGGTAGAGAATACAAAAAAGACAGAAGAAACTGAAGATGAGGAGAAAAAAGAACAGAAGGAAGTGGCAAATGAATTGGAGGAAAAAATGGAAAGGCTTATGAGAGCTACTCGAGCAAAGAAGAAGCAGCACAAATGCTCAATGAGAGGTAACACCTCATCCTCCTTTAAATGATTTTAAGTAGTTGGAATGCAGGGGCCTAAACAACCCCTTAAAGTAGAAAGAAGTAAGGAAATGGATTAAAGAAAAACATAAAAGTATGATTGGCCTTATCGAGAATAAAGTAAGGGAAAGTAACATGGAGAAAGTAACTATAAATTGTGTACTTGGCTACTCGTAATAATG
The DNA here is from genome assembly GCA_024721245.1 of Mitragyna speciosa. NCBI lineage: Eukaryota > Viridiplantae > Streptophyta > Magnoliopsida > Gentianales > Rubiaceae > Mitragyna > Mitragyna speciosa. The sequence continues at coordinate 22,764,632 of CM045566.1, read as the reverse complement.
CTCACATATCAGGTGTTAGTAGAATTTTAGTATGTTAGAACCCAAATTCTATAGATGTGAAGAGTGTTGATAATTACAGTCAATGTATAACTTGTAACAAAGAAGAAAAAAGTAAATTTTTATGTAAGTGTAGTATATGATTCAAATGATGATGAAGAAAGAAAGAATTTGTTGTAGCAACTATATCAAAATAAACGGCACATAAGAGATAGCCCTTGGATGTGGATGGGTGATTTTAACATAATAAGATACTGTGAAGAGAAGATAGGAGGAATAGAATACCCTATGGTAGCAGTGGAAGCCTTTGACAGGTGCCTAAAAAAACTGGATGTGGATGACTGCCCTGCAAAGGGGATATTCCTGACTTGGTGTAATCCACATGAGGATGGGACTAGAACATATAGCAAATTGGATAGAGCGATGGTGAATAAAAGATGATATAATAGGTTTTAGCAAATGGAAGTAACTTTTGAGCCTGCAGGAGCATAAGATCATTGTCCAGCTTTGATTAAAATCACAGATGGATTAAACACTAAACTTAAACCATTTAAATATCATCAGTTCTATATTAAGCATAGAAAATACACTAAGGTGATAGAAGCTACATGGAAAACAAAAAAAAGAAGAGAATCCAGTATATAAACTGTGTGCAAGATTAAAGGATTTGAAAGTATTGTTGAAACAATTGAATAAGGAAGAATTTAGTGACATAAGTTAGAGGGCAAAACAAGCTCAGGAAACACTATTTGATACACAAAGAAGGCTTTAGGAGAACCCTTTTAATGGTAATGCAAAAACTTAAAAGATCACAACTATAGGTATACTTGGAGATAAGAGCATTAGCAGATCAACTGTACAAAAGCAAATCCAGAATAAGATGGATACAGGAAGAGGATATGAATATAAGGTTGGTTTATAGAACTGTAAAGTAGCACCTGGCAAGGATAGAATACTCGTTATAAAAAAACAGAGAGGGAGTGTAGCTGAATGATTATGAAAAAGTGAAAAAAGAGGCTACTAACTATTATATGGAGTTGTTTCGTGAAAATGAATAATTTACAGGAGAACATACAGAGCTAATGCATAGAATAATAAACAAGCAGATAATACAAGAGCAGCAAATAATGCTGCAAAAATCAATAACAGCTGAGGAAGTGGAAAAGGCAATATTTAGTATGAAGAAATGTACAACTCTTGGGCCGGATGGATTCACAATAGATTTCTTCATACTGAACTAGCAGAAGGTAGGAGAGGAAGTAATCCAAGTTGTACAATATTGCTTCAATGAGCAATATATGTATAAACCTTTGAATTCAACCATCCTCACACTGGTTCTAAAAGTGGCAGCTCCAACACAATGAAGGATTTTAGATCAATAGCTTGTTGTAATATTTTGTATAGATGTTACTCTAAGATTTTGACAGAAATATTGAAATTGGTTCTGCCATCAATAATCAGCCTCACTTAGAATGCTTTTTTGAAGGAGAGATCAATAATTGATAATGCAATATTGATGCATGAGCTGACAAGGGGATATTTAAGAAAGAGTGAAAAACTAAGATGTGCTATAAAAGTGGATTTGATGAAGGCCTATGACACTATCAAATGGAAATTTCTATTTGAAACTTTGAAGCTAGTAGGATTTTCTTAGACATTCATAAAATGGATTGAGAACCGTGTCACAACTGTAAGCTTTTCACTCAACCTAAATGGCTCACTGGTTGGCTATTTTAGAAACCAAAGGCTGTTGAGACAAGTTGATCCAGTCTTACCCTATTTGTTTCTAATAGCTATGAAGGTATTTTCAATGCTGTTATCACATCAGATAAACAAAGAATACTTGACTTTCATCCAAAGTGTAAGAACCTAAATTTGACCCATCTAATATTTCCTGATGATCTATATTTAATATCAACTGGTGCACAAAGGGCTATGGAGCAGTTTAAACAATCATTAAATGATTTTGGGAAAGTATATGTTCTTAGACTAAATCCATAGAAGTGTAGTGTTTTTGCTGCTGGTGTGACAGACGAGAAATTGAAAGAATTTTCCAGTATATTGGATATGGAAAAAGGAAATTTACTTGTAAACTATTTGGGAATCCCACTCATTTCTTCTAAGCTCAGTGCAAATTATTGCAACCAAATAGTGAAAAAACTGATAAGCAAAATTAGAAACTAGACAAACAAGAAGCTCAACTATGGAGGAAGACTACAATTAGTAAAAATTGTGTTAATTAGTATTCAGAATTATTGGTGTAGCATCTTCATATTGCCAAAAAAATCATAAAGAAGGCTAAAAGTATAATGGCAGCCCTTTTATGAACGAGAGTAGATCAAAATACACATAAAGCCAAAGTAGCCTTGGCTAAAGTGTGTAAACAAACAAGTGAAGAAGGATTAGGAGTTAAATACTTGTACAACTGGACCAAAGCCTTGATAATGAAAAACATTTGGAACATTTGTGAGAAGAAAGACTCACTATGGATAAGGTGGGTACGTAGTGTGATCCTAAAAGGGAAATCATTTTGGACTATACCTATCCCTTTAGACTGCTCATGGTGTTAGAGGAAGCTGCTGCAACAAAGAACCAGTATGAGACCAATGATAAAAAATATTGTGAGGAATAGTATGAATACTTCCCTTTGGTTTGATGATTGGTGCCTTGCTAGTGTTTTGTGTAATGTATTCCCTCATACTTTAGTAACTAGAATTGGAAGCTATCTGGAAGCTATTGAAGATAACGTGTGGAAATGGCTACCGGGCAGATGAAGAACAAAAGAAGTAAATGACTTATTAAAAGGAACACCAAATAGTTTTGTTCTAGGTATATCAAAGGAGGATTAGATTGTCTAGTTGGGTGAAAAAGATAGCAAGTTCACATTAAAATCAATGTATAAAAAACTGGGTGGAGAAGCTAAGAAAACAAGTTGGGCAAAACTAGTATGGTTTAGAGGAAATATCCCTAGGTTTGCTTTTATAACTTGGCTAGTGTGTAAAGGAAGGCTCACAACTAGATCTAAATTAAAAGCATGGGGTGTAACTGAAAATGAAAATTGTGGATTATTTGGAATAAGTGATAAAAAAATAGAACATCTATTCTTTGCATGTCCAGTGGCATATGGAATATGGAGAAGAATAATTGAGTTATGTGAACTTTATAGGAGTTTATATCCATGAAGCATTGAGTTGAATTGGTGGAATGCACATGTAACCAGAAACAATTTTGTGGATTATGTGAGGAGGTTATCATTGGTTACTACAATGTATCACTTATGGTGCACCAAAAATAGGAATGTATTTCAACGCAGGAGTACAACAATAGAGCAGATCATAAGAGGAATAGTGCAAGATATATGTGCTGCTGTGAACAAAAGAAGGCATATAAGGAATTGTAGAGAAAACTGGAAAATTAGTATAGCATGGGGCTTTGATCAAAACATATTTGTATGATTGTAATAGTTAAATGTAAATAGAACTATTACACAGTTAGTCTAGTATGTCGAAAGTGTACATGAATGCTCAATTTTGATGAATCAATAAAATTTCAGATTTACAAAAAAAAACATATGTAAATAGATTAAATGGGTTGAATTGAGTATATAAAGCCTAGGGTCTTACTAATCACTCAATTAGTTCTCTCATTTTCTTTCTACAGTAAAACCCTATTCTAATGACTGTAATCTTCTTTTCAATCAAGGTGAAATCGAAGATAGTTAAGGGCAATCACAAAGTGGGGGCTTAGAAGGCTCTACCAACAATGCAACCAAGGTAACCTCTTGGAATCTTATGCTAATGCATGTAGGTTCTCTTAATTGTGATAATTAGGGGTAATAGTTGAAGGACTACTTGGGTTTTATGATTATTTAGTTTGTAACGATCATGAGTTATGCTTGTATATAGATTTTATGCTTAAGAACGGCTTTGGTCTTCAATTTCATACGGGTTTAATGGTTAATGGAATTGTTAGAGGAATGATTATGGTTTATGGTGGATGATTGGACTTATTACCATATTTTCTCATTTATTATGTGATTACATGATTATAGAGAGCAATATTGGTGAATTGATGGTTATGGAATGATTAGAATTGAGGGAAAATGTTAATGGTTTCTTTAATTAGGGATTTTAGACTAAGACTAGGATTAGACCCTTTTATGATTCATTAACCTAGTTTGGGGTATTTAGGACCGTAATTGAGCATTTTATTGACATGTTTAGATGGAGAAGATGATTACCATTACTTGAACAATATGAATTAACATTGGGACCGAGGTAAGTGGTGTATGTATCCCTTATGCTTTTGAAAATATATTTGTTCAAATTTATGTTTTTGAAAGCTACTTTGTGTATATTAAAGTGGCATGAGTATGTATATAATAATGTTTTGATATGATTGTACATACATGATCAAATGTAATTGATTGAATGATTGTTTGAATGAGATCTTGTGAAAGATAACCATTGACGGGACCAGTTCCTTAGTATAGTGTGAATATTTGAACCATGCTAATCGAATAGTAGTTAGTATTTGGATTAGACTAATCAGGTAAAAGTTAGTTTTAAACCGTGTTAAATGCGTTTAAAGTTAACAACTGGAGAGCTACGGTCAATTATGTTGTAAGCTTCAGCTTCTCATTAATATATATATATATATATGTATGTATGTATGTATATATTTCCTCATTTGTGTGTGTATTGTAGATACCAAATTTTGACACACTGTTTATTTTCTAACATTGGGGACCTTTTTTTGCTATTTGGAGTCAAATTCTGATTTTTGGATAAAAATGAGAAAATTAGCAATTTTGGGGCAAGACAGTAATTATTTTTCATTACTTTTGGGAGTTTAAATTCATTTTTTGTACTTTCATACAGATTTTTAAATTTTTGTGATTTTTTTAAATTTAACTGATATTTTTCGTATATTTTGACAGTATAAGGGCAAAATAGTCATTTTGCTTTCTGAACATTTTTCGTCATTTTTAAGTCCCAAATTCATTTTTAAGTTTTTTAAGCACGTTTCTAAGTTTTTCTAACTTTTTTTTTGGGTGAATTGCTATTAATAAATTTATTATTTATATTTTTCTTAATTTTTCTATTTTTTGTATTTTTTGAAGAGAAAATAGATTTTTAATTTTTTTTGTAGGGGTAAAATTATGATTTTTTGGTTGTCAAGGGCGTTTTGGTATTTTACTCATTTCTTGGAGGATAAGACTTTGTTACACTATAAATAGGCAATTTGGTATTAAATAAAAAAAGAAGAAAAAAAAAGGGTCTAGAGAGTTTTAATTTTTAGTTTTTAGTTTTATCAATTACACCAAGAATACAAAAAACATATACTTTTTCCTACATTCATCTTTAAATTTTTTACCAAGAACACTAAAAACACATCCCACACATCTTCATACAAACACACACCACACCAAGAACGCACACCACATATTTTCATACAAACACACACCAAACCAAAAATACACACTACATATCATCATACAAACACACACCACACCAAAAATACACACCACACACCGAGAACACACATTTCTTTAAATTTTACACACCATTTCACATACAAATTCACGCACATAGACTCACATATACCAAAAACACACACCAGATTCACACATTTTGCACATACACACACAGATACAGACACACATTCACACATAATCAGAAATATACACAACACACACGGTCATTAGTTGCACACATACATAGGCTCATTGGAACACAATTTCACATTTTCCTTTTCTACCTTTTCTTCACTTCACCAGATCACAAATTCGCTCTAGCCCTCTCAGAAAATTCATAGGAATTCATCATAATTTGCACTCTCAATCTCATTTTGAACATACTAGTATCGTTCTCTCTCACACACACAACACACGCTCACACTGGCTTTCTTAACCTAGTATCACAACATCCGCCTTTTTTCACTATCAAACCACCATCAGCAAAAACAAAGCCTCCTTCACAATAGTTGATAGTAAACCACCAAAGCCTCAAGTAACAAGCAATCATCCTAGGTTACTAGCCCTACTATAACCACCACCTGACCATTGCAAATTTGCCCCAGTTAGCCAAAATCAGTCATTCCAGCCTCCCAGAATCACCACCATACTTAGCCCTTCCGCACTAGGTCCAACTATCCTCACTACCATATCTGTTCACCAACAAATAACTAGTCACAATCCCTGTCACCAGCCTCTGCCCACAGACCATCTGAATCATCAACCACTACTAGGAATGCCCACAATCACCTACAGATAATGCAGCAATAGCTCCCAAAGACCTCCTTCCAATCACACAATCACCCCTGTGGGCAAGAAAACTTCCACTGCTAACTCCTCCCATCACCATCAGCTACCTCCATCTAGTAATTCCAACCCAAAACTCCGTCACGGTCTTCTGCAATCCCTCAAAGGATAGCCCCATAATCCACAGCTCCAAACCAACGCCAAAAATCAGTTTCCACAGCCTCCCCTAAATTGCTACCCTCCCCAATTATCCAACAACAATTCCACAAACCAGCAATACAAACCAACTACCACTATTGTCCCAATCTTCACCACCAATAATCCTAAAATCAATCAAGCCGACAACAACCTAGTTACTCCACCAGTACACCACTACGCCATCACCTATAAACTGATTCCCAACCAATAATTCATCGACAAATACACAACAATTCCAGCAACTTCCTTACAACCCATTGCCGGAGCCCAAACTAGTAACCACCAAAATAAGGCCAAAACAAAACCAACAGGCAACCCCAATCAAACATAATTTCCCCCCAATCTCGTAGCCAGCTCCATCCCAAACAATTAGCTGTAGTAGTGCCACTACTTCCCTTCGACAGATGCAACAGTTTCGGTCCACCACCACTGGTACCATCAGTGAGGACTGCTTGTAGCCATTTGCATCACCACAGCCATCCTCCTTCTCGACAAAACCAAGTAATGACTACCTTTCTATTTCCAGTGGTTTCTTCATGCATCAACTATTATTGAGCTTTCTGATATGTGGTTAATAGGTCTTTGGACTTGAACAATTGTGGTTTTGAATTGGAAATCTTGGGTCTGAGGAAATTTCAACTTTCTGTTGGTTAGGAAGAAAACTAATTTGGGAGGGGTGTGGAGTGATTTTTAGAGGGAATTAGAGAGGAAAGACACGAACAGAGAAGGATTTAGAAAGAAAGAAGAGAGGGGAGAAAATTACAGAGAGAAGAGAGATGGGTGAGAAGAGTGAGAAGAAGAGAACAGATGGAGATTGAAGAGAGAAAGAGAGATGCGGGAGAGACGAGGGAGAAGAATGAGAGACAAAGAGTGAAAGAGATACGGTGAGGGTGAGAGTGAGAGAAAGAGAGGCCATAATAAGAGAAATAAAGAGAAAATAGAAATAAAGAGAGGCAGGACCAGAGAGACAGAGGGAGAAGCTGAAAATGAGAGAGACATAGCGGAGAACAAGGGAAAAAGAATAGAAGAGAGAAAGAGAACAACACAGAGAGACCTGGAAGAAGAAAGTGAAGGAGAGAGAAAAATTTTCTCTGTTTAATTGAAGAAGAAGAAGACCGATTGAGGTTGGGGGAATGTTTAAAGTGTTAATCTAATTTTAAGGAGAGTGTAATTTAGGAATAGTTTGTCTTTTAATTTTTCTTTGGTTATTTTATTCGGTTAATTATTTTTGTTGATTCTAATTTAGATTAGTTTAATTTAAGTTTAAATTAATAATTAGTGTATGTAAATCAAGTTATATTAGTTAATTAACTCCATTTTAATGTAGTCTAACATTTGTAATCTCTTGAGCATTTTATTATAAAATAGGCATTTATGTTTTACTCTCCTAGGTTTAATTTAGCATCACTGTGTCCCTTAATACCTTTTGTTTTTATGCAAGTAAGCCCACCATAATTCTAGATTACCCCTTTTAGATTCAGTTTCCTTCAATTAAGTCCCTCAATAGCAATTTGTCCCATTTTTGCTAGAATTTACTGCTTTGCCCCCCTTTTACTTCAATTTTGCATCTCAACTCCTTAGACTCACATGAATTTCAAATTATTCCCCTTAAACTTTGTAAAAATTTATTTTTTGTCTCCTTAGTTTCTAGACTTTACATTTTTACCCAATTTGTCAATACTTACCTATTTTAGGCTTTATTTCTTTATATCAAGGTACCTTGACTTGTTTGTTCATTTTGGTTAGTATTTATACTGGGTTTCTCATGGAAGGTACCTGTATTTCTCATTAATTTCTCTTTATGTGCTCCAAGGTGCTCCTATGTGATTTTTTTTTTTTTTTTGCATTTTCTTCCATGGGTTTCGTATTCACATACTTCTTGCGAATTTATTTACTTTATGCTATTTAGTTTTAAATTTTTATTATTTGGCAAAAATGTAGTTAGATCATAGTTTCCTATTTTTTGGCCTATATTTTGTATTTAGCTAGTTAATGTAATAGCTAGATCATATTTCTTATATTTTTAGCAAAAATTTTGTATTTAGATAACAAGTGTAATAGATAGGTCATTTTTACTTCATTCCCCAAAAATTGTAACTAATCCCCCGGTGTAATAGTTAGAGATTATGTGCTTTTATGTGCTTGTGTGCTCATATGTTTTACCGTTTTCATTAGGATTTTTGCATCTAGAATATCATGTTTATATGTTATGTGCTCTTACATGCTCTTATATGTCTTTATATGTTTATTTACTTTCGATTTATGTTTTATCATTTTTATTCATGCTTTATTAGCTTTATTATTCCGTCACCACTCTAGTCCAACGCTAGTTGTGGTTTCCTTGTTTCCCCGCTAGCCCAACGCGAGTGGGGGATTCCTAGAAAGGGTTAATCCAACGCTAGGCTCTTAGGTCATTTTAGTGAGGGTTTCACTCACTTGCATTTCATTTCATTTCATTTCATACACATTTTCTTTTTTAGAAATTTTCATATTTGCATGATTTTGGTATATATTTTATTATTATTATTATCTATTTTTAGTATTCGACAGTGCATGGCATCTAGGTTGCATTTCATCTAGAAATTAGGTCATATATGTGATTCGAAATAGTCGTCTACTTACGTGAGAAGCAGTGGATTGATAAGCTGTTCCCCTCTCCGTGAGTAGAAAAAGTTAGTTATGAGTTAATTAGTCCTCGTATTCGTTATGTTGCATCCCTACTTTCTTTGACACTTACTATCTATAATATTTTCCTTTTTCTTTTTGCATTCCATTTTGCATTCATACTCGTGATTCCCTCGAGGTCTCGACTCAGGTTTTGCAATTAATGTAATAATCCCAACCAAGTCTCGACGGAGCATTTTGACCCTCCCAATATTCAGATTAGATTTAAGATTTGCATTCATATAGACACATCCAAATGCAATAGAATTTAGGATTAATTTAGAAAAATTTGATCAAACCTCGCAACTAGCCTCGGCTAGGCGGGTGCCTTAGGCACGAACCTTTGCTTTCCCTTTCTTCAAATGTGACTTTCAGACCTTTTTCTCTCATTTTTCGTAAGACCAGAGTTGAAAAGGGATTTTTTTAAACATTTTTTGTAAAAATTATAGTTTGTTTTGTTAAATGATTTTTTGGGTGACTTAATACACCTTAACTCAATACCAAGTAGCGACTCTATTTTTTCAAAAATCCTTTTTCATAATTAATTGGCCAAAACTATCGCACTTTTTAGTCACGACTTTATTTTATTTTTATTTTAAAATACCACTTTTCCTGAATAACACTTTTTCATAAAAACTCGATTTTTTCTCACATATGTACAGTTTTCCAAAAACTTTTTTTTTTCAAAAGGGTCACTAGGCTCGACTGTCTTTTTAGGGCACGACAATCCGAACAGACTGTGCTCGATTTTTCGAGGCGCGACATGTATTTTCCCTTAATATATGAATCCCTTTTTAGTATATGTATGCTATAATGTGACATTGACATATCATGTGAACCACGTGTTTTTTGACTTATATAAATATATTGATGTCCATTTGAATTGTATCATATATATGTAACATGCTTAGGCATATAACCTGATATCTATACTAATTACAGAGTGATTTTGTTACCCATCCCTTGTTTTATCACGTAGTTGAATATAAATTTGTAGAGGAGGATTATCGAAACATGTAGGATTGGTGAATGGTGTTGGAGATGGTTATATGGCCAACAAAGGATAGTTATGCTTTTGTATAAGGGACTTATGATATAATGTTGGGTTTGTTTGGTTTACAGACAAGATGAGATAGGATGACTCATCTCAGGATCCATAATCCTGGGATAAGTCATTCTCGGATTGTCAATCCTTTCAATCTAGTGTTTGGTTGGCACTGGATTTGATGGGATTTTTTACGAAATAGTCTCATCCTAGGTTTTGTTGGAAATTGGATTATTGTTTTATTGGGTAAAGTACAATATATTTATATAATTATTTTTACTTGGCAATCTAACACATATTCAAATAATATTATAAGAATTATAATATGGTAAAATATAAAAATAGAAATCAAATGAATTACTATTTTTATTTGACAATTCTAAAAATAATGTTCAAATGATATTATATGAATCATCATATCAATAAAACAAACATAATAATTAAATACATTACTACAATAAACTAAGAATAAAAAATAATTTTTTTAAATAAAAAATTGGGAGCTTTAAGATCCCAATTAATCACAAAATAGAAGCCCAACAATCATAAGCAACAAAATTAATTGATTATTATTCAACACAACACATAATGATCAACACAAAATAATATGCATATTAAGATCCACAGTTATCCAAAAAATATTCATGTAGAAGCAAGCATGGACCGGTTAACCGGTTCATACACCAGAATTCCTAATCAGTTTTTTGATTATTTTTGCCCACCTCTACTTTCATGTCATGACATGAAGTTAATTAATAACATGTAGATACTTGAAATACTTCAAAAAAAAAAAATATTCATAGTTTTGTATGAGAAAATAAATCACGACGAATTCAAAGTGGAATTGAAAACTAAATAAAGGCCCACAAAAAAAAAAAAAAAACAAACCATTGGAAACATAAAATAATAATATGAACAAAATAAAAAACGTGATACAATTTACAAAACAATTGTTGAACGAAAAATATTAAATTGTACCTTTTACAAAAGAGAGTCCTTGGGAGGATCTAGGAAGACAACATATTAATTTTGATTATTTTAAGATATGTCTACAACTAAATTAGTCTAAATTATTGTTATCCCACGTAAACATTCATCCCAGAATAACTAACACCAACCCCCTATAGAATAGTTTTATCCCATGTTTATAGGATTAAAGTAGTTAAGTAGGATAAGTAATACCATGTAAAAAAAACAACCAAACATGGGATGACATGGGATTAGTTATCCAATCCCATGTCATCCCATGAACCAAACGTACCTAGTGATAGTCTTGCTTCTGATTATGTTTGGAGGATGTAAACTATTGCTATGGTTGAAATTATACTTATGAATTGGTTTTACGATGTTATTATGTCATGGTTTTATATTTTTAACTTTGATGCCTTGTGTCTTCACTTAGTTTAAGGCATGGTAGTGTTGCGCTTTAGGTACGAGGTGTGACATTCTAGAGCACAATAGAAATTTGAATAAGAAGTAAGATAGAGGATCGAAGCCAAAGTAAATTCTACTCAATCCAAAAAAAAAAGATTATTTTTTCTACTTGTAATTGCATTTTTCTTTGTGAAGGCAAATAAATTGATTCACTAAATTATAATCTATAACTAACCTTAAATTCTACTCAAAGCCAAAAAAAAAAAAAAAAGATTATTTTTTCTACTTGCAATTGCAGATTTCTTTGTGAAGGCAAAAGAATTGATTCACTAAATTATAATCTATAACTAACCTTTTTCTTTTCACTTTTCTAGTGTTTTTTTCTTTGCCCCGTGTTTACCTTCATCATTAATCTGTCGAGCCTTCTTCATTCCACCCCTCTTCCCCGGGAAATATTTACATAACCCGATCCACGGATGGGGCCCGTGGATCTCTGATGGGCCATGGCGTGGGCCATGTGTGGCGCATGGCTGATGTGGTTAATTTTGGACCACATGGTCCACGGTCCCACCCGTGGACCGGGTCTATGTAAATATTTCCCCCTTCCCCCAACATCGAATCTGGATGTATCTCCTCATTCTTCTTCCCAAGTCATCCCAAACAAGAAACTCCTTTTCTTCATGTCCTTGCTTCTTGGGAAATGCATGAGAGTATGGTTGGGACATGAGTTGTACTTCAGTTCGTTTCAGCCTATCGAATGAACATTTCCAAGCAGATGTCATGGATTTTTATTTTTTTCTTTTGCTTCTTTTTAATTATTTGAATCCTAAATTTAAAATGAGAAACTAGAAAGCTTCCGTTTCCACATATCTTTCAAAGAATAGTTAGAAGGACAATAATCTGATGCCAAAAATTATTCCTGTTTGGATTGAGTACTTGGTCAAATTTTTTGCTCAAGTCAAAATAATCACTATTCATATTTTTTGAACAAAAATCAAGTTATGCAACTAGAAGACAAAAGAAACCAACATTTATAACATGAAAAGACTGATGAAGAGTGGTATAGCGACATGTGTTAGAACGAAAAAGTCAAAAAGGGTTACTTATGGCCATCGGACACTGGTTTTCTTTTTAGCGTGCGCTGCTCAGTGCTCTATCTTTTAAACCTATTGAAATTGAGTCTCATCTTAATTGTCATGATTTTTTCAATTTCTAAACAAATTTGGTACAAAAATTCGCTATCTTTTTTGCGACAATATTGTAAAAAAGTGTTCAAGCTGTTATGCACTTTTGAAACTTGGTTGAAAAACATTTTCCTAATTCAAACATTTTTTTACTTTTTTAAAAAGTTAACAAATAATTATTCCAAATAATTCTCCAAATAATACCATCTAAACTGAGCCGAATTCATAACAAAGTTTATCACGCACATCTTACAACTCACTGTCAAAACTTACCACTCATTTACATGAATTTAGTTATCATAGCATTTACACATTAGAGATTAGAGATCTAGTAATATCGTGTTTTATTAGAATGCTTAACATCTGACTTGGTGAATAAAAAGATATAGAAAAAGTTTTGATTATATGTTGAATCTGTGAATCAGTTTTCAAGAATTGAATTGATTGATTGCTGAATTTGAAAATTAGTTTATTAAGCAGAGAATCTTTTGCAATCTTGGGAATTAGTTTTAGTGGAGAGTTGACAACAAAATTTCCGTGTGAAGAACATTGAATGGCACAAAATAAAAACTTCCTGGATTAGGATGACTTCACAAGCCTTATTTTGGAGTACAACCAGAGAGCACTAGCCACTAACAAACATAAACAAGTGCAATCACAAAGTCAAATTGCAGTAACTTTATTTGAGTAACAGGCAAAGTAGCCACTTTGACACAGACACTTGGATCAGAATCTGAAGTCATTTTGTTTAATAAACTGAAGAAGAGCCACCAGCTTGTCATGAGGAGGTTTGATTTCCTTCACCACAGGCAGCTGAATCAGAGCTTCCATCCATGAGAATATGAGTGGATTCCTTTCAGGATCTAAAGTCTTAAAACCAAGAACCTCTTCTTGTGCCTTGAAGGCACCAAGGGTTGCAACCAGCATAATATCTAGAATTCCCAACTTTTCTGGCTGGACATCAGGACTTCCCCCTGGAAAGAATCCCTTCATTCCATCTTCCAGTATCCTTTGCTTCTCATAAACTTCTTCAAGGGCTTTCTCCTGTGCCTCCTTGTCAGAATTGTAGAGTTTGGCCATGCACTCCAACAGCTGCACTAACACAAGTTAGTGAATTACATTTCTATGGAACAGAGGCAAATTAAATAGCAGAGCAGTAAAAAGAGGAAAATCTACAGAAATTAAGGATGAATACCTGTTGGATGTAAGCGACCCAAAATCGAACTTTGGCTTTTTCGTATGGATTTTTAGGCAGGAGTTTAGGTCCATTTGGCCAAGTTTCATCAATATATTCAAGAATAACTAGCGATTCACATATTGGTTTTCCATTATGGACAAGAATAGGGACCTTCTTGTGAACAGGATTGTATTCAAGGAGCAATGGACTTTTGCTTTTCAAATCTTCTTCCACATACTCAAAGGGTATGCCTTTGATTTTGAGAGCCAGTTCCACTCTCTTAACATAAGTACTTGCCCACATTCCATGTAGAATTACTCTGTTTTCCTCTTCCATCTTTCTTTCTCTACTGCTTTGGCTTTGGATATTGATGACTCTATTTTATTTATACTGGGCTAATAGATTTCCTCGCAAGTTTCTCAACAATTATTTCTCAAACAAAAAATAAAAAATTTCTTGATTTCGTGGTGCCCAAGACAAGAGTAACTGTTGGCCAAAACAGTTGAAAAAACACATTGTTTGCACGATTATGTAGATATGCAGATAATGTATTTTCAGTATATAAAATTTGATGACAAAGCCTGTTGACTGCTTTACCGAACTTGATTTCTGAATTCCTGGTGCTCAAGATGGCTTGATGGAAAAGAAAATGAAAAACATATCCAAAAGTAGACTGTTGATTAATTGACAAGCTTATTTGTTTATATATTTTGCCAAAAGACAAGTTTAATTTGTTCTTTGAAATCCAAAAGATGACTTTCAACGGTTGGTAGACTAATTAAAGGGGATGATTCTTGGAACTGCTTTGTATTTAGGAAAAATGCCGCGGTACAGTAATATTTTTATAAAAACTTTTCCATAGCCATTGAAATGACATTCATTTCTTTTCACAGTTCTAATTTTTCAAAGTGAATGTTCGTCTATTAAAGATAATTACACAGGTTTTTATTTATTACTTTATGGTACTGTGAAGAAGATGCTGGATGAATATATTGTTTAGCAAATATTTCTAGTTTGAGTTTGTAGATCCATTTCAATAGAATTGGCAATTTCGGTTTTTTACTTAGCTGAAGACTATTTAATAGTCAATCTCAGTAAATGAGGCACAGCCTCTATCATCTGTTTGCTAAGAGTTGTATACATTGCTATCTAATAACTCCAAACTTTTATCAAAGTAGTTGTCATTTATCTGTTTTAAGATAGTGACATGAATTATGTGTTATACTGGTTGGTATTATTAATAGGTAAATAAATGAGAAATAAAAATATCATTTTGACCGTTGTTACAGAGAATTTTTTTTCTTTTTGGTAGGCAATGGTAGAGAGAGAACAAAAATTTGGCACCAACATTATTATTGTTCTGTCAGTATGATGCACCCGATCCACCCTTCTTTTTCCTCTATCTCAGTTCAATTATCGTCTATCTTTGAGTTAAAATAAGGACCAATAAAGCTTCATTTCCGAGTACCTTACAGTAAAGCAACTAGAATCTTGCTTTGGTAAGATTGCGCTGGTGGAATCTGACATTAGACTAGGTGAAATAAAAAGATATAACTAGGATGCAGTTAAAACTTATAGAATATAGGTACGCCATAGTTAATAAGCAATTATTGCTTCCAGAGTTTGAGAATTAGTTTGTTATGCATTGATTATCTTAATGTATATCGTATATTTGATGTATCTCCGTGTCTTTGGTTGCTTGTGTTATGCCAAGAATTTGTCTCCCAAGTAACACAGTTCTCCCCGTGCTGTTAAAGGAGTCTTTCTTGGCTATTCCTTTGGTTAATGTGGTTATAAAATATATGATCTAAATCACCACTAAATTTTTACTAGTTGAGATGTTAAATTTTTCAAAGAAAAATTTCCCTTCAAGGACTCATATAGAGTATAATCCTTCCATTGTTCTATCTTCCCATTTTCCTGACACTTCATCTGAACCAAAACTAATTTGTCCTTCCCATCCCAATCCATCCTATCTTATACTATTGCACCTCATCCTAGTTCCACATGTTGTCGCTCCACTCGACCATCTCGGTCACATGCACATTTGCAAGATTATCAATGCTCGTTTGCAACACCCAATCCTGTATTGCCAAATTCACCCTCTTTTCCTTCCGCCTCAAATCTGGTGTATTCGATTTCATACAAGTTTTTATCTCCAGCTCACCGTACATTCACAGCTTCTATTTCTTTTATAACTGAACCTAAATATTTTTCTGAGCCAATCCGTGATCCCAATGCGAGAAGCCATAGCCGTTGAGATCCAAGCTCTTGAGAAAAACAACACTTGGACTTTGGTAAAACTTCCTCTAGCAAAAAGCCTATTGACTGTAGATGGATGTATAAAATTAAACATCAAGCTCATGGATCCTTGAATGTCACAAGGCTCGTCTTGTTGCTAACAAATATACTCAAGTTGAGGGTCTTGATTACCATAAAACTTTTGCTCCAGTGGCTAAATTAGTTATATTGATGGAGAAGTATATATCACTCTTCCTCCTGGTTTCCCCAAATAGGGGGAGAACGTTGTTTGTCGCCTCTGGAAGTCCTTGTATATTCTTAAACAAGCCTCTTGCAATTGGTTTGCTAATTTTTCCTCTGCTCTCCATTATGCCTGATTCACACAATTTGTAGCTGATTCTTCACTTTTTATTCAGCAATCAGGCCCTTCAATTACTGTTGTTTTGTTTATGTTGATGATACCCTTGATGGATTGAAGACTATTTTTCAGAGTCGTTTCACATCAAAGATCTTAGCTCCTTGAAATACTTCTTGGGTATTGAGGTTGTCGGTCTCACAAAGGCATTTTATTGTCTCAAAGAAAATATGCACTGGACATCTTGGTAGATGCTGGTCAATTAGGTGCACAACATGCTGATTTTTGTATAGAACAAAGTCTTAAGCTTAATGCGAAGGAAGGATAGCTCCTTTCTAATCCCTCTCAGCTTCGTTGCTTGGTTGGTCGTTTAGTTTATCTCACTATCACTCATTCAGAAATCACTTTTTCAGTCAATCTTCTCAGTCAATTTATGCACTGCTACAGCCTCACCTTGAAGCAGCATTTCGAATATTGTCGTATATCAAATGTGCAATAGGCAAGGAATTCTTTTATCTTCTCCCAACTCTCTGCCTATTGCGACTCTGACTCATGGTTTAAAGTCGCGGTCGCGGTTGCGGCTCGTACTGTTCCACATCGGACTTGGTATATCGATCGCGGTCTCGGTGAGACACATATTTTAAAAATAATAAATAATCATTCAAAATATTAAACAAAATGCTAAACAAAAATAACCAAAAAAATAGTAAAGAAAATATTTAAGATGTACTATTTTTACCGATATAAAAAACATTATATACCTTTAAGTATTCGAAAGAATGTTATCTCAAACAAAATCAAAATAGATCCATAAAAAAATAAAATCAAAATAACACAAAACATAATTTTAAAAGTAATAACTATAGAAGTAAATAAAAAAGTAGTCAGAAAACTTTCATGGCATACCTACGCTTTATATCTATCCTTGAGAATTAAAAATAAAAATGTCACAAGACATTTTGTGATGTAGCATGTCTATATTATATAACAAAGCCTTCTGTAAATTAATTGTTAAAAAAATTAATTTTTTTATTTTTATTTCCTAATCTAAATTAATTTTCTATTTTTTTCTTAATTAAAACCCTAATTTTTTCTTTTTCCTTTTCTTTTCTCTAATTCCCCTACCCCTTGCCTAGCTCTCTTCCTCTCCCGTAACTCCCCTGCAGCCCCCCTTCTCTCTCTCTCTCCTCTCCCCCTCTCCTCTCTACCGCCGCTCCACCTTCTCTCGCCTCTCTCCCCCCACCTACTGCCCTACTGTCTCCATCCCCCCACCCACCACCTCCCTCTCCTCTCTGTTTCTCTCTCTGATCCGCCCCTCCCTATCTTTCCTGTATGATCAGCCACCCACCCTCATTCTCTTCCCCTCTCTCTATCCGCCGGCCACCACCATCCCCTAACCCACTATCTCTCTCCACCCGCCACCTCCCTCTGCAAAAACAACCTCCGCGTTTCTGTGGCTGTGATTTGGTGCTTTTGTGTAGTGGTGGTTGTGATTTGGTGGTCAATGGCTGCGGAGGGTTGTGCGGTGGTGGGTTTTTGGTGGTCATTGAGGTGGCTTTGTGGTGGTTGAGGGTGGAGGTGGAGGTGGAGGTGGAGGTATAAGAGTGTTTTTTTTGGCCCAAGTTGACTCGGTGACTCGGCCTTGACTCGGACGTTTCCCTGCGACTCGGAGACAACTCGGTCTGAGTCAACCGAGTTCCGGTGAGATCACGGCGAGTCTCCCATCTCCGAGTAGTATCGGAGCAGTTTCGGACCGGAGACCTCTGTTCCGGTGACGACTCGGCCGAGTCTTTGAACCATGCTCTGACTGGCCATCGTGTCCTATGTCTTGCAATTCAGTTACCGACTATTGTGTCTTCCTTGGTGATAGTCTTATATCTTGGAAAAGCAAAAAACAATCTATTGTTTCTAGATCTTCTGCTGAATCGGAGTATCGCTCCATGGCTTCGACTGCATCAGAGTTGTTATGGTTGAAGTACTTACTCACTGATCTTGGTGTCTCTCATTCACAGCCTATGCAGCTTTTTTGTGACAACCAGGCTGCATTGTATATTGCTACCAATCTTGTTCTCCACAACTGTATGAAGTAGATTGAAATTGATTGTCATCTCGTTTGTGAGAAAGTCCAAGACGGTCTCATTCAAACTTCCCATGTTTCCTCTCAGCACCAAGTTCCTAATGTTTTCACCAAAGCACTTGGAAAAGAGTAGTTTGGCTTTCTTTCTAGCAAGTTGGGCATTCATGACATTCATGCTGCAACTTGAGGGGAAGTCTATATTGTATATTTGATGTATCTCATAAATATTTTGTTTCTATTCTGTTACTTTATTTTTTTTTCTCTTGTAAATATTCTGCTTCATTTTCTTGTATTATTTCCTACATTTGCCATTCTTATTGTATGTATAAATATACAGTTTTTGTACCCTAATAAAACATATAGTAGCCAAAGTAATGCTTCTTTCTTTTGTCTCTTCACTTATCAGATTGTTTGGTTGAATTTGAGAATCAGAATATTAAGCATTAGTTATATTTTGATTTGAGAATTGGTTTATCACAACTTTTACTGAATATGAAAGTAGTTTGCTTAGTCATTAGATGACTGCAAAATATGTGTGTGTACAACATTGAATTGCAAATGTTACGTTAAGCACCTTCTGGATTGAGATGATTTATTAGCCTTATTTATTACAAGCAGAGATAGTGGGCTTCAATTAATATACATAGCCAAGTGAACTCATAGGAAACTTCATTTAAACTACATCAAGTAGTCAATGATTGCAACACAAATTCACACTCAATTGGATCAGACTTTGATGCCACGTTTTCAGAAACTGAAGGAACCACCTTGTCATGAGGAGGGGCAGTGTCGTTCATCACAGGCAACTGAATTAGAGGTTGCACCCGTGAGGACATATATGGATTCTTTTCAGGATCTATAATCTTCACACCAAGAGCATCTTCTTGTGCCTTGGAGGCACAAAGTGTCGCAAGCATCGAAACATCTAGCATTCCCTACTTGTCGGCATGGATATTAGGAATTCCGTCTAGAGAAGATCTTACATATCTTATAAACAATCGGATTCTAAAAATAAAATAATCTAATTCTTTCAACCTTTCTTTCATTGTCAAACTCAAAATATGCGCAACACGTCTCATATGCAAGAAATCACCATTCAAAATAGTCCTTTTTCAACTATTAAGCCTTTTATTCAAATATTCAGAATTAGCATTATCAATAGTTACAGTGAGAACCATATTAATCACCCTGCTCTAGTAAACGCCTCTCAATTGACGTACCAATCATCTCACCTTTCGTGGCTTGTAATAAGGTAGAAATTTATAATTTTCTTGTGTAAAATCCAATCATCATAAATAAAATAAGCAGTAAGACACATACAATTGAGACTTTGAATAGACATCCATGAATCTCTAGTGAGACAAATACATGAAGATAATTTGCTAAAAAAAATTCTTCAACTTTGTTTTATCTCATCCAAGAGAATATCACAACAATCTCTAGTCACAATTTTATGTGAAGGAAAAAAAACCTTGGCTGTACTTCTTCTCACAATGCTCAAAACCTCTCTCTTTTGGTGTACTTGAACGGTAACTCATCTACAATAATCATTCAAGCAAGTACTTTTCTGCATCTTTCTTGATAAAAAAATGTGTTTTGTCATCACTTTTCATCTGCATTCCCATGATGATTAAACTTTAGTGTCTTTTTTTTTTTTTTTTGAAACAGAGAAACATGGTCCCATGCCCAATGTTTTCTTTTATTACCATCCATTACCAAAGCCTTAGACTTAGAATGAGGTAAACAAGGCTTGGCTGCACTACCCACATTATTTGAGGGCGTAGAATCAATTTACGATTGAAGTTTATTGCCTGAATTTCTACTATAATACTTGTGTTGTCTTTCATGTTCGATATCTGAGGCATATAATAATAATTTTTAGTCGTAAAAAAAAAAAAAAAAGATAACCGAAGCATGCAACATAGGATATATACAAATAAGAAAAGAAAAAATAAAGATCAAATGGCACGAGATAAGGCAGGTAAGGACCAGCAAAAAACAAAACAAACTTGTTTCTTTATGCACAAATTAAAAAATTTATAAATTCTTGTCATGTCAAACGCGAGTAAGAAAAGACAAAAAAAGAGGACCTTCTTTCCAATCAAAATATGGGCAGCAAGATGGAAAATTCTTAAATAGATCCTATCCACTCCGCTTGTAAACTTTGTGGTTTAAAATCAAGTTATATAAACATCCTTAAATCATTTTATATCATTTTCTTACGTCAACATGCATTTGCTCAATTGGCATTATTTTAAATCACAAGATTCACAAGTGAAGCTATCGACCGATCACAACAAACTGTGAGTTTCAAGAAATGAAACACTTTTGAATATGTCCTACATACACTAAAAATTACTCTGCACTCTTGAATATCACCTGCATACACTAAAAATTACTTTAATTGAAGGCCAATGATTTTGACTAGAGATTCATATTGAAAATGTGGGCCCGACGACTCAAATATTACCATTCTAGAATGTGTAAAAGTTGGAAGCTCAAATGCCAATATTGGAACCAATAACATACTAGGCCTCCACAACGGGAACATTTAAGAACCATTAACTTCCGTCCGAAAACGAGAGAAACTTGATGCCTCCACTAATGGGACGTTTATGCTTAGTTTGGGAAGAAGGAAATGAATAGGAAAAAAAAAAAAGAATAGAAAGAATAATTAACTAATTCATTTGTTTGGAAGTGAAAAGGGGTAAAAAAAAAGAGACAATACTTAACTAATTTCATTTGTTTGGGAGTAAAAAGGGCAAAGAAAAAAAAGAATTCAGAAAGAAAAACTTCCCGTTTGGCTTTAAAAACTTTTCTCACAAATTTAGGTGGAAATGAAAAGAAAGGGGAGCAGTACTCTCCGTTTTCTTCTTTTCTTTGGTTAATTTTTCTTTTTTTTTTCTTTTCTTTTCTATCCTAACTCCCAAAGTAGGCATTATGAACTATTAACTTCAATCCGCAAACAAGAGAAACTTAATGTCCTGACTGGGGAATCCTGCACAAGACAGGAAGACAAAAGCCTCAAATGACTCCATAAAACATCAAATTTCATTTAATTTCTTTTCAAAAGAGTAAAACTAGGAAAATGGTTCAAAATCTATAGATAACATCGACAATACTTGGATTCTACAAAGTTCCTTATAAGAAACTCAATGTGATAATATAATACCAAAATTAGAACCACATTTGAATACGAGGATAAAGCTACAATCATCCTTGAAAGTCTAACTTGAACCAAAATGAACTTTCAAGTCAACTAATTTACATGCAGCCCAAAAGACAAAAGGACAATTTTTGAGGCAGACCCCGAGAATACTCAAGAAGCCCAGTTAAGGCTTTCTTGATTCCCCAGATGCTGAAAACAGAAAATAATTTTAACCGTCTACTTGAATTCAGGATTCAGGAGCACTAAAGTGTTGAGATAGGAGCTTTCGTTGATATTAAGGTCGTAAGGCCAAATTTTGCATGGACTACTTTTAGTAACTGCAAAACAATTTTGCAGACATGCATAATATAGATAATCAAAAAACTGGATTTCAAGTGTAAACAACATGAGTTGTGGACCAGAGACAAATAGCGTATCTCAGTGTCAAGACAAGAATATATTTCTTACTTTCTAAAAAAAACTGGATTTCAAGTGTAAACAACATGAGTTGTGGACCAGAGACAACTAGCGTATCTCAGTGTCAAGACAAGAATATATTTCTTACTTTCTAAAAACTGAGAAAGTAAAGAAGCATAACATAAACTTACGGCTTCCAAGCGGAAGAAATTGAGAGGGAGAGACTGGTGAAGAATTGAGACAAAAAATACTATTTAGGTATTTGATTTATTTTAGGCCAATTATGAAATAACCTAATAGCTATCAACTTCACTTTATTATTTGAAAATAACTTTTAGGCCGTATATGTGGACCGGTTTTAATTAATTGCCATTTTTAGAAATCAATACCCAAAACCAGAATCGGTTATTTTTATGAAGTTCAATTAACCTAACCTTTTTTGGAATTTGGTTCCATTATCCTCATTTTTTTCAGTTCGGAATAGATTGAGTTTTTTTTTTTTTTTGTCCATCCCTAATCATCACCACCCAAGTAGATAAAAAAGTTAAGTGGATAGAATTCACCTATCAAAAATAATGTTAACATATAACTAGTATACTTCACATCACTAATTAATATAGGAGTATAGATTTAGTCCCAATTTTCATTTGGGTAATCATCCATTCCTTATTCCCAAGATATAGCTCGAAGAAAGTACAACCTTGAGAGACTCTCAAATTATACTTTTATTTTTGTGCAAAAGATTCATTGAGTTAATATTTCCAAAAAGTGACTAAACAGGGTATACTCTCCTATTATTAGGAATTGTGAATCTTATATTAATTACTCATATCCTTTCATGCTTCATATTATGCCAAATCTCTATCCCATGAGCGACTCAGTAAGATCAAGAATAGAGTCAAAGCATAATAATCCAAACTCAAGATATCATGGTAATTTTAAATCCAAGTATCAATGCTTTGAACCACGACTCTGATAGATGTGATGGGGAGATCAATAAAATGCAACCATATACATGGGAGGAGATAAATTACACATATAAATATATATGTGGAAGTAGAAGAATAAAATCAATAACATATTATTAATTAAATAATAATAATAACACGACAGTACTCAGTATTTTTCGTTTCTCAAAAGAGTACAATAACAAACCTCTATATATATAAACATAAAATTTGGATGCAAGAATCTCAATTGAACTAGACAATATAATTTTAATAGAAAACTAACACGTAATATTTATGCCAACTTTGGTATGCTAGAATAGCCTAAAATAAAAGTCTTTCCACCCAAAATACTTTTTCACTTAGAATAGATAGAAAAAAAAGTCACTCTATTATTTGGTAACCAAAGTCAGAATGGAATGTCTATTCCTTTTCAAATATTTATTAAAATCTTATTTGGATGTCAGACTGGAATAAATTCTATACTAATTTGATTTAGTTACCTTGAATTCTTTGTAATGCAACATAAATTTTTGTTCTTGTATTTTGATTATTTGTGCTATTCACCGTTCATCTACCTACAAGAAACTCAACGATTACTGTTTACTAAGAATTATTGATATTATTCTTAGAAATAAATTAATTCTACTATTAAATTAATTTTAAAATTGTCTGGAAATTATTAATGACATGATTGGCAACGTGAAAAAAAATTAGTTTTAAAACCAAACATTCAAGTTCTCTATTTATTGTATTTACATTTTTGTTTATGTAAAAGTTCAATAAGTTCTTACACATTTATATAAAAGTTAAAAATATTTTTCTTAAATATTTTTTATAGAAAAAAGAAAAAAAAATTCTAAACATATATTAATAAACTGTATGTAATTTAAAAATCATAGACAATTAGAGTAGTCAAGTTAAAATAACCTAAAATTTTTTGAACCTTAAAAATAAAAAATCTAATCCACTTATTATGAGTTAAGAAGAATGATCGGCGATAGAATATGAAGACACATAAGGATAAACTTGACTCCTTCCTTTTTGACCTTTTCAAGTTGAAGTTAGAAATGACTTTCCTTACATTTGGTTGAGAATTAATGTAAAACGTAGAATGGACATTCTGAAGAGAAAGATATTCCAACGTAATATATCCGTACCAAACATAAGAATAGAATGTATAAATAAGTTAGAAAAGTCTTTTCATTCCAGGTCATTCTTATGTATCAAATGTAAGGAATCTTAGATAAATAAACAACTAAAATAAACTAAAACATAACTATTTATGAGTTTAATTTAATTATGCCAACAGTATCTCTACCCCATTCTTTATTTTCTCTTCACGTATAGTTTCACTTACAACACAATTATGGTAGACTGTGAATATACCGTATAGTATATCTGCACAAAGCAAAAATATCGAGAGTGCAGTGGAAATTAAAATAAGAAGTGGAATAGAGTATCAGACACAAATTGTATTCTACTCAATGCTACTTAATGCCAAAAGAAAGGTTATTATTTTCTAGTTGCAGATTTCTAGGTGGCATACTACATTGTAAATTTTCCTAGATTTTTCTTTTTCTTTTCCGTGTTTTTTACTACCTTTAATCTATCGTGCGCTCTTCACTTCCCCCTGCGGTGGGTTGTCTCCCGCTATCGAATTTCGAGGTATCTCGTCGCCCTTCCTTCCGCATCACAAGCAAGAAACTCCTTAAGCATTTGGGGAAATGCACGAGAGTGAGTATGGTTAGGATTTGAGTTGTACTACAGTTCGTTTTAGCCTATTAGATGAACATTTCCAAACAGATATCGTGGATTTATATTTTTCTTTTTCTTCTTTTTAATTATTTGAATATTAAATTTAAGGGTTAATAACACTTTGCCCCCCTAAAGGTAGGGGGTAGTCACACTTTGCCCCCCTAACCTTTAGATATATACATATTACCCCCTCAACTCTCAGGTCAGATAATATATAATTAAAATAAATAACTAAATGACCCTAATGCCCATGTTCTTTCAATTACTGGACAGACAACCCATTTGCACTGCAAAAGAGTCTTGAGACCCTAAAGCTGTCTGCTACTGAACTTGCAGCTTGCACTTGCATTTCTCTTCCGACTTGAACCCAAAAAAATACTAATAAAAGACTAAAAAACAATTGGAATATTTTGGAAGATATTGTTTGTCAAAAAGAGGAGAATAAGAACAGGATGTTGTGTAACCATTACTACTTTTAGGAAGAGCATGCTCTTTCCAACAAAAATACATAATAGAAGGTTTTACATGACAAAAAATATCCCAAAAGAATCATGTTTTCCCAAAAGACTGCAACATCTACTTAAATTGCAGTCCAAAACAAAAACATGAAATCAACAAAATATTGCCTTAAACCAAAATAGCAAATACATAGTGATTATAGACATGGCATAGAACCTAAATCCTTAGTAGAATTTACAAAAGTAAAAAGTTTCCAG
The DNA here is from genome assembly GCA_024721245.1 of Mitragyna speciosa. Lineage (NCBI taxonomy): Eukaryota > Viridiplantae > Streptophyta > Magnoliopsida > Gentianales > Rubiaceae > Mitragyna > Mitragyna speciosa. The sequence goes on along the minus strand of CM045566.1, from coordinate 22,739,072 downwards.
CAATATCAAAGTCATCTATCTTTTGCTACTTGTCTTGGTGCACATGGAATCCTACTACTCGTAACTTGAGAAGAAAATAGAGCAGTCCCAAGCCCTGTCGTTTGTCTTTGAACCTAGTACAATCATTTTTATCAATCTTGAGAAGTGATTACAGACAAGAAAGTTTAGGATTACAATAATTGTGCAAAAAAATTGTCACCTGAAAGTCTCTTGAAATGCCAGCAGAAGAAGTTTCGTTAGTTGATAGCCCAGATAATGAAGATGGAGCATTATTTGCAGACATATTAGTCCCTAAATTTGAACTGGTTGACCACTAGAAAAAAAAATCATAAAACAATAGATTAATCACTTCACAGATAGCTTTGGACAATTACATACAAAAGCTGTTACAACATACCAATAGAGTAGGTTGCACATGGGCAGCTTGACTGGTGCTTCCTCTAGTTAAGCTGGTTGAAAACTACAGCAACAAATTGATAATATATATTAGTGTGATTAGATTACACGATGGTTAATAATGTTATTCATTTACCTGATCATTTGGGATAAAGTTTGTCATTGTTGACATTCCTATCCCATTCCAAATACCAAAACCTGTATAGGGTCCATAAGATCTACTGCTACCTCTTCTACCTCCTCTATTTCTTACTGCTCTCCCTTTACCCCCATTACCTCTACCTCCCCTCCCCCTATTTGCAAATTGTCCTTGTGCCACATTAGCTTTTGTCCTTCCAGCATTACTTTGAGCAATAGAAATCCTTGAAGCAGGAGTAAATACACCAGCACTATCTACTCCAATGGTGACACTTCCTCGAGTACCGGGTACTTCTTGTTGAACCTAAAAAGTAAATGCAGTAGTAGTAAATTAATATGAAAATAGCAATATATAAAAATAAATAATAATCATATTACCTCACTTGTTTTAGGTGTAAATTTACAAGTTCTGAAAGTATGGCCACCTTGTTTGCACCTGGAGCAATGATTTACAGTCCCTTTCTTTGTCACTTTACCAGAAATACTACCACTTCCTATCCCAATCTCATCAGCTCCTTTTCTCCTCAGTTTTTTTGGCCTACCAGGTCTTTTTCTGATTACCGGAGGATCTATTTTGTCTCCCTCAGCATTTGCCCACAACGTTCTATCACCAACGGGCATAATAATTCCCTCATATGCTTTTTTGTAGGCATCAACAGCATAATACGGATGTACAAATTCAGAAGCTTCAATTCCATAAGTAATGAATGCAGCACATGCATGCACACATGGGATTCCTGTCAAATCCCATTCTCTACAAGTACAACTCCTTCTTTCTACATTCACAATAAATTGATAATGCATATCCAAAACTTCATAGACTCCTTGAGTTGCACGATGTGCTTCTAAACCACAAGCCTTTCCTTTGATTTCCTCCAACTTTTCATAAATTCTTGGACAGATATCACCTTTTACCTTTGCTATCCATTCTCTTTTTTCTTGAAATCTGCACATTATCAACCTCCTAATACTTTCACACATAGTCAAGATTGGCTCATCTCTTGTAGTCCCAATGTAATGATTGAAACATTCACTTATATTGTTACTAAGTAGGTCACATTTGGCGTTTGGATTGAAGAAAGACCTTGCCCATAAGGGTGCTGGAATTGCATTAAGCCATTTGTATGCTTCTAGATCAGCAACTTTTAGCTCATTCATCTTTTTTTCCCATTGAGAAGGCAAATATGCTCGTGCAGCAGCCCATAGCATGTTTCTTAGTGCTTTATCCTTGAATTTTAATTTAAAATTAGCATATAGGTGCCTAACACAAAACCTATGCTCTACACCAGGAAATAGATCCTCAAAAGTTTCAACAAGACCCTGTAGGAACATAAATATATATGATTGGTCAAAATACTAAAAAAAAAGAAAATAAAATTAACCAGAAAATTACAACTCAATACATATAGAAAACTACTAAAGCTCACCTTTTGCCTATCTGAAATGAAAATCCATCCTTTTCTGCTGGAGTGCCAATATGACATACCAATATGTCTAGAAACCAAGACCAGCTGTCCTTGCATTCAGATTCAACCCATGCCATTGCCAAAGGGAACATCTGGTTGTTTGCGTCTCTTCCCACAGCATGCATAAACTGTCCCCCAAATACACCCTTTAAATGGCAAGCATCTAATCCAATTACAGGTCTACATCCATGGATAAAACCTTGAATTTGTGCATTAAACATCAGAAACATTCCTCTTAAAAGCTGGATTTTTGTTCATACCTATTTGTTCAGTTCTCAAAAGTGCAACAGAACCTGGAATTTTTATCAATAATGGTAGCACAATAACCTCTCAATCCTAAATATTGGTCCTTGTAATCTCCTTGTATTTTTTTTTCAGCAGATTTTTTAGCTCTGTATGCCTGCATTTTGCCAATAACTAACTTGAATTGCTTCTTCACTGTCTTCCTAAAACTTCTAGCTTTCCATTCAGGATTATCAGCCAAATCTTTCAAATATGTGCTTGCTAACCATTTACAATTGGCACTCCTATTTCTATACGCCCAAGGACACCTATGAGGAACTCCTTTAATTGATTTAACTTGTATGGTTGTACTTTTCCTGAATGAACTAGCATGAATCCTCCATCCACATTCCCTCTTACATATGCTAGTTAATTTGTCCTTGTCGTTCTTTATAAACTTTAACTCAAACCCCCTTCTAATAGAATACATCCTCACAGCTCTCCTATAAAGGTCAACAGTCGTGAAGAGTAAGCCAACTTTAATGTCAGGGTTATCCATATCCTTCTCATTAAACACAGGAAAGCTTGATTTCTTTTTCTTCATCTGATGAATTGGCAGCTACTTCTAACACTTCAGAATCACTTATGTATTCAGGCTCATTTACTTTTTTCTCTTTTCTAGAACTAGTGAAAGCCATAAACTTCTTCAGATATTAGTTTTGCATAAGCTGCACAATCCCCCAAGTCAATTGTAGTGTTATCACCATCTAGTCTCTCCCCATGTTTAAGAGGATCACAAGCTATCATCAAGTCTATTCACCATCAAGAAAATATTCCAAATCAGATCCAAGCATTAGTGGATTCATCACTAGCATCTGTGTTTTCTGAATCACTATCATCACTAAGGCTGTCCACGTATAGTTCATCACCATTATGTACTTCTTCTTGACCCTCTCCTAATGCCCATATCGTCACTCCTGTGCATTGCCCTCCCTATTACTTACATTTTGATCTTCATTACCCTCTCCATGCCCTATACGATCAAGGAGATCACCAACTAGTTCATCTGTAATCACCAACATAAAGCTTCAAAAATAGTTCATCTCTAAAACTCCCAAACATTCTCCATAACTGAAATCATCATCAATTACTAATCTATATTCATCTTCAAGAGTTATATACCTAACTGGCATGTTTATAGGAACTTTGAGAAGTTTAAGCATCTCTCTCAATTCATAAAGTGACATAAAGTCAGGGGCTATATCATTGAAATGCACCACTTGTCCACCCACATAATGCATCTCAGGATTAGATAGAAAATGACCATTATACTTCACTTCCAGTGTGAAAAACATTTTCAAATCACATACTCTGCTTTTGCACAAAACACAAGAACACAAAAAAAAAGATTATTTTCACATCATCTTAACAACGCAATAGCAAAAAACAACTTAACTTGTGTGTGATGCAACTTGTTAGAGTATTAATGAAACTAGATATTGTATTTAAAGAACATTCAATGTGTATTTACTCACAAATAGTAGAAGTTTAAATGCTCCAGTTGCATAAACTCACCAAAGTTAAAGTTTAAGTGACAATTATGGGAATTGTAGTTGTATTCAACCTACTGATTTTCATTTTGGAATAATACTGGAAGTTAAAATCTATTAGTGAATTGACAGTAAACCATGATTATAGGATAGACTACTGAGTAGCAAAAAGAAAGTTTTAGGCTTTCATGAGTTAATCAATCTGGTTGAGCTTTCTATTGCATATTTGTAAAATAGTTGAATATAAAATTCCTTATATTTACACGTGACAAAGTCATAGAAATTCACTGGAATGTAGCAATTAAATTCCTTTGGATTCAGGTCTTAATTTATTAGAAAATGTTCCTTTTAAGACACAATTTTTATTTGTTGTAAGCTTCATAACTAGGCACAATAATGCAGAAGAGTAAAACATAACTCCCACAGTTAATAAAGGTAAGAAATTAGGGAAGGAAAACTAACTGAGTTCATGAGTTCATAAAGCAGAAAAAGAAATAATTGGAAAGAAGAACACAACTAAACGCAAGTAAAAGCAAATTGGTCAAGATAGCTCTATCTAAATGCAAGATTCCAAGTACCGATGACAGGTTTATTTAACTTTTGAACTTCATAAAAATTGCACGCCTGCATCACCAAATCTAAAGTTGATTGTTTATGGGCATTTCTTTATTCCTTTAATTGCTATCGTCATTACAATTCAGCTATATTCGCATTAATTCATATTGAGTTCCTCTTAAATTTTATCCCCTTGGGACCATTGGACGCAGTTGAACTAACCAATTAAAATGCAATATCCACAACATGCATCTAAGGCCTTAGAAATCAAGCACGAAACAAATCTCCAGACCTGAAATTTTGATAAACTAACTGGCAACTCACCGTGCAAGGAGTTATTTAGACATTAATGGGTTCGAACTGTTGGGTTCTTGGCTGCGAAGTCATGTGACTCTTGGTGGTGGTGATTGTTGCTGTGATGGTGCTGATGAGCGCAGAAAACAAAATGAACAAGCTTCCCTCGTCACACCACAGCAGTTATGGAACTCCAAACTCAGTAGATTCGCCTGTTATTGGCCATTGGAGATTGGGTGGAAGCGTGCGATGAAATTAGGTTTGAGGGGGAAAGAGAAGTGAAAGGGAAAGCTTGTGAGGAGTATCGTAAAAACGTGGATGTGAAATGGGTGTCTGATGCCCATCGGCAAATTTGTCCAGCAATTGAAAAACATGGGCATTTAAGTCATTTAATTATTTATTTTAATTGTATATTATCTGACCTGAGAGTTGAGGGGCAATATGTAGATAGATAAAGGTTAGAGAAGCAAAGTGTGACTATCTCTTACTTTTACGGGGGCAAAGTGTTATTAAGCCTAAATTTAACACGAGAAGCTAGAAAGCTTCCATTTCCATATACTTTTTAAGGAATAGTTAGAAGGACGAAAGAACCCTTTTTTTTTTTTTTTTTTGTAATTCCTATGATTCAATTAGAGCTTATCGACAGAAACGAATACACTTAAATAGTTTTTTGTGGCTCTGGTGGCAGCTAGACCAACGCATTATTGATTCAAGAGAAACCCCCATAGCAATCCATCACTGAGGAGTGAAGGTACAGGTGGAGGAATGGGGGCACAAAGTCAAAAGTGACGGCATTGACCTAAGCTTTGACGAAAAACAGATCTCTTCTTTTGAGTATGTGAATGCTACAAAATTCATTGCCACAATTTATTATTATCATAAAAAATTTTATAGCTCAGGACACAATTTACAAAATTCAATGCCATAATTTATTATTTTCATTAAAAAAATTTTATCGCTCAGGACATAATTTACTGTATGCTGACAAAATTTACAGTAAATTTTACCGTTTGTTTTCATAACTTTGGTTGCTATAGTGTTTTTCCAATTAGAGATCTTGTAATATCATTGTGTTTTAGAATACTTGACATTTGACTTGGTGAATAAGAAGATACAGCAAAAGCATTGACTACTTCTTAAACTGAGAATCAGTTTTTTAAGAACTGAATTGATTGTTTGCTGAATTTGAGAATTAGTTTATTAAGCATAGAATCTATTGCAATCTTGGGAATTAATTTTGGTGGTGGGTTTGACAGCAAAACATCTGTGTGAAGAACATGAATGGAATAAATTAAACGCTTCCTGGATTGGGATAACCTCATGAGCCTTATTTAGGAGTACTACAAGCAGAGGGCACTAGCCAACTAAGAACATAAACAAACAAAGTGCAATCGCAGACTCCAATTGCAAGAACTTTATTTGAGCCGTAGGTAAGTAGCCAACACTGACAACCACTTTGACTCGGACAATTTGGATCAGAATCTGAAGTCATTTTGCTTAATAAACTGAAGAAGAGCGACCAGCTTGTCATGTGGAGGACTGATTTCCTTCACCACAGGCAGCTGAATCAGAGCTTCCACCCATGAGAATATGAATGGATTCCTTTCAGGATCTAAAATCTTAAAACCAAGAACCTCTTCTTGTGCCTTGAAGGCACCAAGGGTTGCAACCAGCATGATATCTAGAATTCCCAACTTTTCTGGTTGGACGTCAGGACTTCCCTCTGGAAAGAATCCTTTCATCCCATCTTCCAGTATCCTTTGCTTCTCATAAACTTCTTCAAGGGCTTTCTCCTGCGCCTCCTTGTCAGAATTATAGAGTTTGAGCATGCAATCTAACAGCTGCATTAACACAAGTTATTGAATTACATTTCTATGTAATAGAGGCAAGTTAAACAGCAGGAGGAGTAAAAAAAAGAAAGACTACAGAAATTAAGGACGAATACCTGTTGGATGTAAGCAGCCCAAAAACGAACTTTGGCTTTTTCATATGGATCTTTAGGCAGGAGATGAGGTCCACTTGGCCAAGTTTCATCAATATATTCAAGAATAACTTGCGATTCACATATTGGTTTTCCATGATGGACAAGAACAGGAACCTTCTTGTGAACTGGATTGTATTCAAGGAGCAAAGAACTTTTGTTTTTCAGATCTTCTTCCACATACTCAAAGGGTATGCCTTTGATTTTGAGAGCCAGTTCCACTCTCTTAACATATGGACTTGCCCACAATCCATGGAGAATTATTCTATTTTCCTCTCCCATTTTTTTTTTATCAACTACTTTGGCTTTGGATATTGATGACTCTATTTTATTTATACTGGGCTAATAGATTTCCTAGCAAGTTTCTCAACAATTATTTCACAAAAAAAAAAAAAAAAGTTTCCTGATTTCGTAGTGCCAAAGAGTCACTATTGACCAAAACAATTCAAAAAAATTTTTTTTTCTTGATTTCGTAGTGCCCAAGAGTAACTATTGGTCAAAACAGTTGAAAAAACACATTATTTGCACGACTAAGTAGATATGCAGATAATGTATTTTCAGTATTTTAAAATGTCTTATCCTATATACAAAGTTTGATGGTAAAGCCCACTGATTTCTGATTTCTTGGTGCTCGAGGGGAAATATTTAGGTGGATCGGGTTTATCGGTGGGATCGTAGACCCTGTGGTCCTCCTTCTTTCACATTCACTAAAATTGAGCCTTTTTGTGGATCCCTTGTGAATTTATGTGAGTCCAATGATACTTTTGGTGGATGTGAAAGTAGGTGGACCACAGGGTTCACGACCCCACCCGTAAACCCGGTCCATCTAAAGATTTCCTTTACTGAAGATGGCTTGATGGGAAATAGCGTAAACTACAGACGCAAGGGTAGACTGTTGACTAATTGACAAGTTTATCTGTTTATTTATTTTGTCAAAAGACAAGTTTAATTTATTCTTAGAAATCCAAGATATGACTTTCAACGGTGGGTAGATCAATTGAAGGGGAGGTTTCTTGCTGGAACTGCTTTGTAATTAGGAAAAATGCTGTTGTACAGTAATATATTTATAAAAAAATTTCCAACGCCACTAAAATGACATTTCTTTTCAAACATTTAATTTTTCAAAGTGAATGTTCGTGTACTAAAGATAATTACACTGGTTTTTATTTGGTAAAATTCAGCTTTATAATTTTATAGTACTGAGAAGAAGATCCTGGATGAATATATTGTTTAGTAAATATTTCTAGTTTGAGTTTGTAGATCCTTTTCAATAGTACTGGCAATTTTGGTTTTATACTTAGCCGAAGACTATTTAAAACTGGATCTAAGTCAGGCACTATCTCTATCATCTGTTTGCTAAGAGTTGTGAACATTGCTATCTAAATAACTCCAAACTTTTATTAAAGTAGTTGTTATTTGTCTGTTTTAAGATAATGACATGAATAATGTTGTCATTTGTCTGAGAAGATACTAGGGGATTAGACACGACCTTAGTGGAATTGTCGCTGGTGTAGTTCTTAGAATAACAGTATTGGCTCTGTTTGGATATGATTTTTTAAAAAAATTATTTAAAATAATTATTTGAAAGATTTTTGTTGATTTTTTGACAAAGTAAAAAAGCATTGGAATTGGGAAAACTTTTTGAAAATTTTATTTGTATAGTGAATAATTATTGTGAAAAAATGTTTGAAATTTTCATAAATATTCTAACAACTTGTTCCAATTTTTTACAAAATTAATCACAAAACATAGCATTTTTTGCTTCAAATTTTGTTAAAAAATCGAAAAAAATCTCGATAAATATTTTTCGCTCCATATAGGATAGCAATGGAGTAACGAACATTGGCATCAGATGCTGGAGTGAGAAATTTAAAAACATAAATGGGAGGAGTGGAATGTTAAATGCTAGTTACAACATAAGCGTCTTATAACGAGCGTCCGGTAAGCAGAAAATATTTGAGTTTTGAAAAAACATTTGAAACTTAAAACGAAAACACTTGGTGGAGAAATTTGAACAAAAAATTTGACCAATAGAATAAGTAAGTTAAAAGTGTTTGAGTTTTGAAAAAAACATTTAAAATTTAAAATGAAAACACTTGGTGGAAAATTTTGAACAATAAAAAGATGAAAATTTTTTTGACTTTTGCTCAAAATATTTTCCACTAATCTAAACACACTTTTGAAAATTTTTTGAAAAAACCCCAAATAATTATATTCAAACAGAGCTAGTAATTTTTGCCTTCATACTTGCGTACTCAATTAATGCTTTCAAGTTCCAAAGGAGATGAAACAAGTTATGAACAGCAGAAGCTAAATGTATCATCTTATTCATCTCGTGATCAAGGAACAATTTGAGAATAAAAAGTATATGTATGTATTGCTTTTTTGAAAACATATGTATGGATTGCTTGAAAGCTCAATCCTCAATGTAGAATAGACAAGCTGTTGTGAGTATCATTGTAATAATCGGCAAATTCTCCTCCAGGGCAAAAATCGACCAACATAGGTGGTAGCCGATACAATCCCACCGATGTAGATGGCCGAAATATCTGGAAGGAGATTCTAGAAGGCTGGGCCATATTTAACCAACTTAGAAATGGGGCCATGAATGAAAGGAGTGGGTAGTTACCCACATTTCCAAGAAATGAGGAAAATGGTTAAGTGGTAGGATAGAGTGGAGAAACAGTCGGTCATGGCTCCGCATTTTTAATGTAACAGCCATTTTGGGGAGAAGTCATGCCTATAAATAGTCTAGGATGCATAGATGAGAAACACATAGAAAAAAAAGCTCAAACATTAGACATGCATCCATGCATCCAGATTTCTAAACTTTTTCTAGTTTAGTTGAGTTTAATAAAGCCTTCCTTTAGTTTTCCGCAACTTCATCTAATTTCCAACAATTTCCATTAGCTTAGGACTTTAGCCTTTTAGTCATTTCTAATTCCAATTAATGTATTCTAGTATTTAGTCGATATATTTCTAGCTTTCATTTAGTGTATGTTTGGTTTCAATGCAATTTCAATATTTCACGACTCTGTTGTTCAAGTTCATCTTTTTGTCGATTTACATTAACTTTTAGTTTTAGCTTGAGTCATTGTCGATAATTAAATACTTGAATTTTAAGTCCTTGAAGCTGTTCAAGGCATGATGAACAACAATTGATCTAAAAGACAGATTACAATTAGTGCACTATTTCAACTATTTTCATCAATTGCGTATCACATTCTTGGTATTGATCGAGTGGCACGCTTGGAAACACTGATCATCAATCCACTGACCAGAGAGAGTGTTTTATAGCCAATTTTTATGCAAACATCTTTTTGGCATACCCAGTGGGACAAGCCGAGCAACAATGACGAATGGCTAAGGACAAGGAAGTGTTTAAGAGCAGGAACCTTAACTTTAAAGAAGTCACTCCGTCATCCTTAAAGGATGAGCACACCAAGTCGGGGGAACCATCAACCCCAGTCCAAACTTGTGAAAATGATGCTCCAATAGAAATGTTGGACCAATTGATACGCAAGTTACTGAACGTCCAGCTTGACCTAGTGGCTAAAATATACATGTAGAACAACTCAATGAATGGGACCATGCAGGAGATGGCCGCAGTCTTGCAGAAGTTAGAGCAAGAAGCGGAGTGATGCGGCTTGCCATCAACACTGTTGGATCGAAATTCAACAGACACACCGACTTGCTATGCATTGATCTAAAAAAACTAGCATCAACCATTAAGACCCAGATTGGGGGGTAGATTTCCCTCATTTCGAGCTAGTCACAGTCTTAGGGCTCTACTAGAGTTGACAATAGAGCTACGAGCAAAAGGGTTGCTATAGTGACTCACCAACCACAGCAAGAGCGCATGAGTGATGCAGGTGCATGCTAACCAAGGATGGTAAGGAAAAAGTGATTGTTGGCAAGCTATCTAAGACAGATGACCCTACTGCAAACCATCTAGATAAGACTCTTTTTGGTCCAGGTGTATTGAGACTCTCAGAAGGAACATTCATACGAGGATTGGTTGAGGGTAGAGTCAGCACCCTTAGGGATCGTCGAGTGAAAATCCTAACAAGGAATTCTCATTTACTTTCTCTATGTTCTCATATATGCGTGATTAGCAATAATGGGCAAATCACGTCAGGTAGTTGTAGTTTCTAATGGCTAGGTCGAAATAGGGGCAGGGGCAGGTCCTATATGTTCCTTTAGCTTTGAAACCAAAAACCAACTGTGGGTTGAGTAGACAACATTTCCCTAAGAAATCCTGAATGAAGAGGGAAAGATGTAACACTAGACATGCGCTGACTTGGCCCACACTAGCTAAAAATTGTATCCACTCCATACATTAGCCAGAGGCTTAGGATACTATTCTCAGTCAATGAACGCTATTGCAAACTAAGTAGTAGTATTAGAGGGCAATGAATAACGGGAACCAATCTAGGTCCTTGAATGTGGTGTGTTGATACAAGAAGTGTTAAGATAGTTGGTTAGCATCGTCGTCCACAATCTGACTGAGGGACGAGAAAGGCTGACTTATTGGAAGCCTTACCGTGACTGGATCGACCAAACATATGTCTTCCCTAGAGAATTTAAATTTATAAAGTTTATTAAGTTTGGGGTAAAGATCAACAATAATAATCGAATATATTGGGCAATTCACTATTTGGTGTTATGAAGCTGCTCATAATGATTTTTTTAAACTAAGATTGTTTTCCTAATCACTCACTGGAACAGCATTCGAGTGGTATACCCAATTATCTCCTAATTTATCAAAGATTGAGACTAGATGGAAGAGTTGTTCCACCAACAATTTCATTAACCTCTGCCTAAGTTGAAATTTACCAACATTAGTCACGTGCAGAAGGTCGGGAATCAGCTAGCCAATTTCTAGAACGGTTTGCATCAGCAAGGATGAGGTGTAATTCCCGAATCCCAGAAGAATAGTTTGTCGAAGCAGAATGATGGGATGAGGAACTTTGAGCTAGTCAATAATTTTGAAGGCAAAACTTAAGTATTGATTTTGCTCCTTCAAAAACATCAAAGGAAGGAAACAGTTCAATGTGCCTTCTCTTGTTAGGTTAAGTAGGAGCTACGCTGTCACAATAATAGACAGCCTCGGCTACACTTATTTTAATGGCAAATGGTCTTGCGTCGACACGAGTGACTTTTGCATCCCCACCATTCCATAAAAACAAACTCTGATGCAGTGAGGATGGAACACATTTTTGAAATGTGAATCCAGTCTCTTCCAAGTAGCGCACTGTATGTTGATGTAGTATTGATGACAAAGAAAGACATTGTGATAGCTTTTGCCCCCACTATCATTCGAGTGGTAATATCCTCCAAATGTCAATAGCGCTTCCTGTAAAATTACTGACAATGATGTTAGTAGGTACTAGATCTTTGTCTGTCTTGCCAATCCACTTGATAATGGCTTTTGGTAAGATATTCACAGTGCCGTCGTTATCGACTGAGACATGCGCACCTGGCACTCTTTTGATGTGAGTTTGAATGAATAATGGACACAAATGCCACCTTATTGTGTCGTCTGACTTTGTCAACATAATTCTATTGGGGCCCCCTCATACTTTTGACCACATGGATTTTGCCTTCTATTTGATCCTAGAGTACTAGGGAATTTGGGTCCAACAATTCTATCTCCATAACCCCTTACTCCTATTGTTTGTCTGAGGCTGACTCGAAATTGATCTGTTGATCTACCTTTGGCAAGAAAGACATTGGTCATGCTGCCACTATGTTAACTTCCAGAGGTTGTGAATTAGAATTTTGAGTGCCCTCTATGGCTTTATTCTATTCCTTCTCTTTTTAATCAATTTTCTCTTGCCTTTATAATTTGTTAGGCTACATGCTGCTATCTCTGCCATCATCGTTTCTAGATTTTGGTCATCTAAAGCAAATCAGTGAAGTTTGGGAACTTCGAATGTCTTACTACTTGCCAGCAGCCCAAACTAGTATTCATGGGTTTGACAACTCTAGGCTTATGAGTTCTTCTTTCTGTTTCATTATAATGCAGGTCAATTGTATGCCCTCTAGTGGGGCCATGATGAGACCATCGATGGCTTGTGGTTGCCTATTGCGAAGTCTTTTCCTGATGCTGAGTTTTGGACATCCGTTGGCATACCTCTCATATTCCTCATGCAAGCTAGCCATAGAGCATCCCTGACAATGGTGCTAAAGCATAGGGGTGCCTTTATCGATGACCTCTGTCACACCCATCAAAGGCTTTCCTTCAACCAATATTGTTGTTTCTTCTGCCATCATGGGTTGATGACACTCTTCATACGCTACCTCATTCCTACAATTGCTTATATCTATTGACATCTAAATGATTTGGTGCAATTGATCAATACAACTCTCACATTGCTAGAGCTCTAAACATTTCATGAGCAATTGTGACCTTATTAGCTATTTAGTTGTATTTGATTGCCTACGGTATTACCTATCTTAATCATGTTTACATTGGTCATGTGTTGAAATGGATTCTTCTCGCCTTCCGTCAACGGTTTTTGTTCCTCAACAAATTTGAATAAGCCCTTCTCGATAAATCGTTGAATATAATTTCTAAACACCAAGTAACTGTTGGTGAAGTAAAAAAAATGATTCATGATGTTGAAAAAATTCTCTTCCAGATAGCTCTTCTTTTGTTAGGTGCTAATATTCCTTTGGGAACTTCACGTGCTCATCCTTCTGCAGATAATCAAAGATCTCCTTAAGCTTTTACACATCGAAACTATATTTCTTTGCTACCTCGGTAGGTCTTTTCTTAGGGTTTTGTGGCACTAATGACATCAAAGGTTATAGAATTGGTGGGAGGACTAATGCCTAACACGTGAACACTCTGTCACTAAGTATCTTGGCGGTATCAATCTCCATGACAGCCTACAAAACGACACATCCCGATGCACAAGCGAGATATTATAATTTGGGTCCTTTATCAGTAGGCCACGAGCTTCCACTTCAAACACAATATTCTCCAACCTATGATCATCCACCAGCTACAACCCAGTTAGAAGAGCGTTCGTTTTAGCTATTAAAACATCCTCATCACCAACTCCTTTATAAATGCAAAAATTACTTTTCTAAATCCATCCCTAAGTACCCTCCACAACTGCCTTTTGTGAGGTCATCGAAGTATCAGTGTTGAATTTATACAATCCTTCTGGAGGTTTCTTCCATTAGATTGCCCGATATTGATACCGTGGAGCACTTTTAAATATAAAAAATCTCCTCTAGTAAATGTTCATATCTCCTAAAAATTTGTTACAATTAACATTAGAGGAGCTCCAAGCTTTAGCACAAAATAATCTATCTCACTTACCACCTTGCTTAACGAGGTTGAAGATCCTTGAAACCTTGCTTCATTTCGACTCAGGCACAAGAACCGAAAAATCACCATAGGAGCCATGATTTGGATATGTGCCTTTGAGGGAGTCGAGACAAACCAAGACATTAATAGAGCTGATGTGCATGTAACTTCCCTCCTTTTCATCCCAAAAACAGCAAAGAAGAAATTCCAAACGTCATAAGCAAGCTGTCTATTATAGAAAATACGCATTGTGGTTTCAACATCATTGCAACAAATGCGTTTAGATGCCAAATGAAATCCCCGTGATTGTATAATGGAGTCAATAGACAAAAAGTTATACAACAATCTCCATATAAAAAATTGAATTTTAAGAGTTAGACTAGAAGACCAAACCTTACTCAATACCATAGATTTCCCACGTCTATTACGTACCAACTCCCAGGTAGACAAGGTTGAGAACTCAACTGTCATTGATGACACCCATATGATTGTATCCTCCCTTTGGATATGTACTAGCATCTGCATGATTTGGTTGACCAAATGATCCGATAACCTAGCCTTCAGTCTATTTTCATTCCATCCACACGATGAGAAGAATTCCGCCACCATACAATGAGAAAGGTTAGAAAAATTGTATAAGGATACCAATGGATCATCACACACACATCAGTCATACCAAAAATCTACCATTCCCACAGCAATACCATCTAATGTAAAGTTCAAACTGATCATGGATTCTTGCAAGTCGTTTCCACATTGGGGATCCATTATCATCAGCCTACAATAGATGTTGGTGTTAAATATACTTAGAAAACATGAAATAAGCCCAAAAGGAACTCCTAGTTCGATGTTTCCACTGTAACTTCGTTGAGAAAGCAACAACCATGCTCAAGATAAACCGGACTCCCAATTCTCCTTCATCCACTGGATAATATAATTTCTCCCACGATGCCCAGTGAGTACGTTTTCCCTCCCTACTATCCCACAAAAATGCATTAAAAAGCTTTTCAATATCCTCCATCACATCCACAGGAGGTGCCACCACTTGAATTAAATATAAATGGATGGATGATAAGACATGCCAAATCAAAATCAACTTCCCACCACTTGAATAATTTGTTCCTAATCTTTGTTAATACGCCATCAAACAAAATTCTGCTATTCTACCTTTTATATAATAGAACGCCAAGGTATTGAAGTGGAAGATTGTCCAGTTTAAAGCCCAACACCTGTTTAACCTTATGCACCATAGCTGAGGAGACTTTGTTAGAGCTTTTTGACACAATTAGGGGTGTTCATGGATCAGGTACCCAGTCCATGAACAAAATTTTTTAATCGAACCGGTTCTACCAATTCGGCAAAATTTCAAACTGTGAATCGGTCCACATGTAGCGGGTACCCGACCTTCCGGTTACCTGCAAAACCGGTTCGAAAAGGCTGGGTACCTTACCCGATCCATCATAATTCACTAGTATTTTTTAAATAAAAAATAAAACAAGAAAAAATTGTAAACCATCATTAAATCACTATCAATGATCTTAAAGTTAAATTACACTATAAAACTATAATTTTCAAAGCAATAAAAAAAAACTAAATAAACAGATAGTTGCTTAGTTTTTCAAACTCATCATCACATTTCAATTAACCATAAAAATAAAAAATATTTAATAAATAGTCAAATAAACATCCAAATAATAAAATAAATACTCAAATGTTCATCAATCAAGAATGAAATAGAAGTACAAATTAGTAGTAACAACAAAATAAATCAAAAAATAAACAATGAATTAGTAAAACAAAACCACATGCAAAAATGACAAAACTACCCTTCATTATGGACCGGGTCGGTTACCCATCGGTTCACAAGAATGTGAACCGCTACCCGACCCACTTAATTTATGAACCGACTCGCTACTTGACCCAGTGTCAGTAACCTGTTCGGTTACTCTCTTTTTTCAGTTTAGGACGGATCAATTTTCTCAGTTTTTTAATTTTTCGGTTCTTTTTGAACAGCCCTAGACACAATAATGTTCTAAGTCGAGATAAATTGATAATAGGAGACAAAATCCTTTACTTTTAGAAATGCAATGCCTGAACACCTTGTGAACAAACTTGTTCATCAACAAAAGCCAAATAGAAATAATAGCTTTTAGACCATATATGTAGACCGATCTAGTTAATCGCCATTTTTAGAAATCAACACCCAAAATTGACACAAATTCTATATATGAGGTTTAGCTAACCTAAATTTTTTTGAACCGGATTCCGTTTTCCTTATTTTTATCCATTCGAAATTGATTAGATTTCTTAGTATTTCAAGTTTTTTTGTCCATCCCTAATCAAGACCACCCAAGTTGATAAAAAAGTTAAGTGGTTGATAGTCACCTATCAATGATATTGTTAACATATCAAACCATATTTCTAATTAGTCTAGGAGTATGGACTTAGTGCCAACTTCCATTGGACTAATTATTCATTCCATATTCCTAGGATATAGCTCCAAGAATGTACAACCTTGAGACACTCTCAAATGATGTTTTCACTTTTGTGCAAAAGATTTATTGAGTTAATATTTTGAACAAGTGACCATATAAGGTATACTTTCTTACTATTAGGAGTTGTGAATCCTATATTGCTTTATTTATATATTTCCATACTTCAAACTATACTCAATCTCTACCCAATGTGCGAGTTAGTAAAATCAAGAGTAGAATCAAAGTATAATAACCCAAACTCAAGAAATCATGATAATTTCAAGTCCAAGTATCAACTCTTTGAACCAAGACTCTGATACTAGATGTGAAACCCAAAAAATTATAAAGATGGGGAGATCAATACAACACAATCATATATATGGGAGGAGATAAATTACACACACACATATATATTTGAGAATAGAAGAATATAATCAACAATAAAGTATTAATTAAATAGTAATAATAATAACTGGCAGAAGAATACGATCAACAATAAATTATAAATTAAATAATAATAACACGGCTCTCAATATTTTTCCTTTCTCAAAAGAGTACAATAACAAACCTCTATCTATATAAAACATTAAATTTGGATGCAAGAATCTCAATTGAACTAAACAATTTTAATAGAAACTAACAAATAACATTAGCCCCAAGTTTGGTATGCTACAAAATGAAAAGGTCTTGCCACCCAAAATATTTTATCACTTTGAATTGACAGGAAAAATTTGTCATTCCACTGTTTGGTAACCAAAGTTAGAGTGGAATGTGTATTCCTTTTTCAATATTTGGTAAAATCTTATTTAGATGTCAAAATGGAATAAATTATTTATTAACTTGATTTAATTACCCTAAATTCTTTATACTAGATCATAACATTTTTTATCTTTTATTTTGATTATGTGTGCTATGCATTGTTCATGTGCCTACAAGAAACTTAACAATTATTATTCTAAGAATTATTGATATTCTTCTTAGAAATAAATTAATATACCATTAAATTAATTTTAAAATTGCCTTGTAATTATTAGAGATATAATTAGCAATGCAAAAAATTAGTTATAAAACAAAACACTTAAGTTCTCTTTTTATTGTATTTACATTTTTGTTTATATAAAAACTCAAATAAGCTGTTACACATTTACATAAAAAAGCTAAAAATATTTTCTTAAATATTTCAATATCAAAAAGAAAAAAATATTATTCTAAACATATAATGAACTGTATGTAATTTAAACATCATAAACAACTACTATTAAAGTTAAAATGACCTTAAATTTTATAAAACTTTAAAATAAAAAATCTAATGAACGTATTATAAGTATAAACTTGACATCCGTTTTTTTTTTTTTTGCCTTTTTAGGTTGAAGTTAGAGAGAGTCTTTTCATTTCAAGACATTTTTACGTACCAAACGTGAAGGATCTTAAATAAATAAACTACTAAAATCAACTAAAACATAACTACTTATGAGTTTAATTTAATTTTGACAACACTATCTCTATCCCATTCTTTATTTTCACTTCACGTGTAGTTTCGCCTACAACACAATTATGGTTGACTATGAACATACCATATAATATATCTGCACATAGCCAACATATCGAGAGTGCAGTGGAAATTAAAATAAGAAGTGGGATAGAGTATCAGACACAAACTGTATTCTACTCAATGCTAGTCAATGCCAAAAGAAAGGTTATTATTTTCTAGTTGTAATTGTAGATTTCTTTATGAAACCAAAGTAATTGATTCACTAAATTTTTGTTTATAACTAACCTTTTTCTATTCCTTTTCTAGATTTTTTGTTTTATTCGGTGCTTTTTACCATCTTTAATCTGTCGTGCGCTCTTCCCCTCACTCTCGGTCTCTCCCACTATTGAATTTCGATGTATCTCCTCTTCCTTCCTCCCACATCACAAACAAGAAACTCCTTTTCTTCATGGGCGGCAAATTTCTCTGAATAATGTAATTTTAAAGAAAAGTCTCCGATTTGGGGACTTTTTGATGTCGGTGCTAGATTTAGTGTTGCTGCACACAATAGGCAAATTTTTTTTTTTAACATTGCAGGTGTGTGTCAGAACAGAGAGGCTTGGTGTGCAATTTCACAAGTGTTGCCGCATAGCTTTTGTGCAGCAACACCTTAATTTTTTTTTAATTTTTTTTTTAAAGGAGACGATTGCCGCACAGGGCTTGAGGGGCAATCAACTAGGGATCTGGCATTTTTCATTTCCCACCAACTTTATTTTGCGAGATTCATTCTCCTACGTTTTTCATTTCACTCGATTGACACCAACTTTGTTTAGCGTTTTTTTAATTTCCACCAACATGACTGAAATATAATTTTTTTAAAGTTTTTTTTATGTTACATTTTTTAAGTTATTTTTTAAATTGTAATTTTTAAAATTTTTTAAAGATGAAACGATTAAATGCATAATTAATATAATTAATTCCAAAACAAATTAAATCGCATACTATACTAATTTATGTCAAATAATACAAATCATATAATTGACTGCATTAATTCTATTCATTGGCAATTAAACAATAAAAATCAAAACGAAATTGTTACATTACTATTGTCCATGAAAAATAAACAATTTAACATAATACAATTTAATTTTATAAAGGCCATTGAATTGTAATGCTAAAATATAAAATTATAATGAAATGCATAAAGGCTGTTTAATGAACTCAAATGGAATGAGGTTTAATTCTAACTTTTGACCGGAAATGAGGAATTAGGCTAAAATGTAAAAATTTTGTTAAAATTATCATGTTAAAATTATTGTAATTGTATTACAATAAAAGTATGTTTGCATAATAATGTTAAAATGTTTATTTTCCCATGAATAATTAGTTACTTTAAAATGTTATGTATTATGGATAATAATTTAGTTAATATATTAAAATGTTAAATTTATCAGAATAAATTTGTGGATTGTAATTGTTGTGTTAAAATTAAGTTTATATAGTATTGTTAAAATGTCTATTTTTCCATGGATAATTATTTATGTTAAAATGTTTATTTCCCATAGAATGAATGTAGTAATTAATTTTTATGATTTGTATTATTTGAAATAAATAGGTATACCATGTGTTTTAATTTGTTTTGGAATTAACTAAGCTAATTATGCAATTAGATAATTATCAGAATAGAAAGTATGGCAAGTTACAATTTTTTTTTTTTTTTTTTGTATATGTTTGGAAGTAACTAGACTAAAATTAGGATTTTTCTGGCATTAAATGTGAGGAATAATGAAAAAATGTAAAAATTTTGTTAAAATTATCATGTTAAAATTATTATAATTGTATTAGATAAAATTATGTTTACATAATAATGTTAAAATTAATGTTAAATGTTATAATAAACAACTTAAAAAAAAATTTGTTTCCGTCATGTGCGGCAACCTTGAACTTCGAAAAAGAAAAAATAAAAAAAAGTCGGTACCTTAAATAAAATATTTGACTCCTTGTGCGGCAACCAATTAAATAAATAAAAAAAATTAAATGACTGTTGCCGCACAGATATTGTGCAACAACACTTTATGAAATTGCAAGCCAAGTCCCTCCAACAGACACCTGACACAATCTGCAAACTTAAAAAACAAAAACAAAATTTTACGTATTGCTGCACACGAAGTTCAGAAACAATCCTAAAAAGGTCCCAAATTGGGGGCTTTTCTTTAAAAATATATTATTCAGAGAAATTTGCCTCTGCGAGAGTATGGTTGGGGTTTGTCTTGTACTACAGTTCGTTTCAGCCTATTGGATGGACATTTCCAAATAGATATCGTGGATTCATTTTTTCTTTTTCTTCTTTTTAATTATTTGAAACTTAAATTTAAAATGAGAAGCTAAAAAGCTTCCATTTCCATATACGTTTCGATGGACAGTTAGAATGACTGAAAGACTACTTCTTTTGGTAATTTTTTATTGTATTTACTTATAGCCAATTAATTTTGAGATGAAATGAATCAATTTAGATAGGCCTTGGGGTTTGGTGGGGACTAGACCAATGTGTTATTGCTTGAAGAGAAACTCCCATAGCAATCCATCACTAGGGAGTGAAGCTATAGGTGGAATGGTAGGGAGTAGAATAACTTCAAAGTAAAAAGTCATAGCGCTGAACCAAGGTTTGACCAAAAATAGCTCTCTACTTTCGAGTATGTGAACGCGACAAAATTCATTGCGAACTCAGGACACAATTTACTATACACTGTAAAATTTACCGCTTGTTTTCATAACTTTAGTTGTTATAGCATTTCCCAATTAGAGATCTAGTGATACCATGTTTTAGAATACTTGACATCTGACTTGGTGAATAAGAAGATACAGCAAATGCATTGACTGTTTGTTAAACAGAGAATCAGTTTTTTAAGAATTGAATTGATTGTTTGCTGAATTTGAGAATTAATTTTAGAGGTTTTCCGTCATGGCCAAGTTCCATCAATATATTCAAGAATAACGAGTGATTCACATATTGGTTTTCCGTCATGGACAAGAACAGGGACCTTCTTGTGAACAGGATTGTATTCGAGGAGGAATGGACTTTTGTTTCTCAAACCTTCTTCCACATACTCAAAGGGTATGCCTTTGATTCTGAGAGCCAATTCCACTCTGATAACATAAGTACTTGCCCACGTTCCATGTAGAATTACTCGGTTTTTCTCTCCCATCTTTCTTTCTCTATTGCTTTGGCTTAGGATGTTGATGACTCTGTTTCTTTTGCACTACGGTAATAGATTTCCTAGCAAGTTTCTCAACAATTATTTCTTAAAAGAAGAAAAAAGTTTCTTAGTGACCAAGATTCATTATCGTTATTGACCAAAACAGTTGAACTAACACATTGTTTACACCATTAATTAATAGATACGCAAAATATGGCTATGGTTGGATTGGTTTCTGGAGCATTTTTTGAAAAAAATTTTCCCAAATCTGTTTGAACAAGTGAAATTTTTTGGTCAAAAAGTTAAAAAATTTTTTGGTCAAACTTTTTCATCAAATTTTCCCACCAAGTTTTTCATTTGAAATTTCAAATGAATTTTAAAAACTTTTTACAAAATTATTCACAAAAGCAAGCATGTTTATGTTCAAAATTTGTTTAGAAAAACTAAAAAAATCACAAGTAATAAGATGAGATCCATTTTTTTGTCTCTGAAGCGAACGCCCGCATCTTCACTTCTTTTTTCAAAATTTTTGAACTATTCAAATACTTTTCGAACTACCATCATGTAACTTCAAAAAAATTTTCACATTCAAACATTTTTTCACTTTTTCAAAAAAGTCAACAAAAAACAATCCAAATAAATTTTCTCAATAATTCTCAAAGTATTTTAAAACTCTTAATTAATGTACAAAGTCTGATGATAAACCCGTCGACTGCTTTAACTAACTTGACTTCGGATTTCTTGGTGCTCAAGATGGCTTGATGGGAAATAGCATAAACAACAGACGCAAAGGTAGATTGTTTTTTTTTTTTTTAAACCAAAAAGGTACGTTGTTGACTAAATGACAAGTTTATTTGTTTTTTGTCAAAATAGTTTTATTTATTCTTTGTTTTTTTATTTAAAAAAAAAAAGGAAAACCAAAAGATAACTTTCTGCAGCTGGTAGATTAGCTTCAAGGAGATGATTGTTGTTGGAGCTGTTCTGTGATTAGGAAAAATGTTCCTAAAAAGTTTTTCAAAATTTGCCATTGAAATGACATATTAATTTTATTTCACGCATTTAATTTTCCAAACTGAATATTCGTCTATTACATATACTTACACTGGTTCTAATTTGGTGAACTTCAGCTTTATAATTTTATTACTGAGAAGAAGACACTGGATGAATATTGTTTAGTAAATGTTTCTAATTGGTGTTTGTAAATCCTTTTTCAATAGTTAAGACAATTTTGGTTTTATTCTTAGCTGGAGAACACTTAACAGTGTATCTCAGTGAACTCAATGAAACGCTATCTCTATCATCTGTTTCCCAAGAGTTGTAAATATTGCGCTCTATATAACTCCAACCTTTTATCATTGTTGTTATTTTTTTGTTTTAAGATAACGACATGAATTTTAGTAGAACAACTAGAATCTTGCTTTGTAAAGATTGCACTGATATCTAACATCTGACTAGGTGAACAAAAAGATAATACTCACCTGCAGTTAAAACTTAAAAATATAGATGAAAAAGTTTTGCCATAGCTAATAAGAAATTATTGATTGCAGAGTTTGAGAATTAGTTTGGTATGCATTGAGTGTTTGGCTGAATTTGAGAGTCAGTATATAAAGCATTAGGTGTGTGTTGATTTGAGAATTAGTATAATTTTGCTGAATATGAAATTTAGTTTGCTTAGTCGTGAAATGACTGCAAAATATGTGTGCGTAAAACAACATTGAATTGCAAATGTAAGGTTAAGTACTTTCTGGATTGAAATGACTTATTGGCCTTATTTATTACAAGCAGAGGACAGTGGCCTCAATTAATGTACATAGCCAAGTGAACTCACAAGAAACTTCATTTAAACTACATCAAGTAGTCACTGATTGCAACACAAATTAATTATCACGCTCAATTGGATTAGACTTTGATGCCACGTTGTTTCAGAAGCTGAAAAAGAGCAACCATCTTATCATGAGGAGGAGCAGTTTCCTTCACCACAGGCAGCTGAATCAGAGCTTGCACCCATGAGGATATAAATGGATTCTTTTCAGGGTCTACAATTCTCACACCAAGTGCCTCTTCTTGTACCTTGAAGGAACCAAGCGTTGCAATCATCATAACATCCAGCATCCCCAAATTGTCGGCATGGATACCAGGAAGTCTCTCTGGGAATAAGTCCTTTACACCATCTTCCAAATTTCTCAGCTTCTCGTGCACTTCTTCAAGGGCTTTCTCCTGTGCCACCTTGTCAGGATTGAAGAGTTTGGCCAGGCTCTCTAACAGCTGCACTCAAAGAAAATGTTAATGATACACATTTCTTGGTTGAAAAACAACATGAGTAGGGGTTCAATTGAGTCATGACAAATTGGAGTGACAACAGACTAGTACATAAAGGAAAATCAGCAGAATACCTGTTGGATGTAAGCAGTCCAGAAGCGAACTTTGGCCTTTTCATATGGATTTTTAGGCAGAAGTTGAGGTCCATTAGGCCATGTTTCATCAATATATTCAAGAATGATGATTGATTCACATAATGGTTTTCCATTATGGACTAGAACAGGAACCTTCTTGTGAACTGGATTGTATTTGAGGAGCAATGGACTTTTGTTACTCAGATCTTCTTCCACATACTCAAAGGGAATGCCCTTGATTTTCAGAGCCAATTCCACTCTCTTCACAAAAGGGCTTGACCAATTTCCATGGAGAATTACTTTGTTTACCTCAGCCATCTTTCTTTCTCTACTGTTTTGGCATTGGATCTTGATTTCTTTCCAATGTTTTATACTGGTCTAACAGATTCCCAAGCAAGCTTCTTCAACTTTATTTTTTAAAGAGAAAAGGACAGAAACCGGTTCCTTAGCTTTTTTAATGCCCAAAATTAACTATTGACTTCAAGGGGGAGGAAAAACAAAAAAGAAAGAAAGAAAAGAAAAGAAAAAAGCGTCATTAAAGCTGTTGGTCAAACACATTTTATTTCTAAAAGATTAAATAAGTATGGAGATACAAAATGCAGTATTTCGTCATGGATTTTCGATTTTACGAGCCTGCTGACACTACATCAAACCCAAGTCGGTGTTGAATTAATGCTCCGATAGGTCCTCCTCAATTCTTTTGGCTTGACCAGTTCAATTGAGCTGAGTCAATGGATTTGATTCTTAAAAAATTAAAGTTATACAAAAATTATTTTAAATGACAATATTACAAAGAAAATAAAATGTGCAATATAATAAAAAACTAGATAAACACATCTCAAACCAGAATGATGTTATTTACGCTGCGATTGGTGAAGCCTACTGGTGTGGTCCAAGTTAAAAAACAACTGGTTGGAAATGACAAAATTCTTGATGTCATATCCAAAGAATTTGCTACTAAAATCAATATTTGTTTAGCAAAAGTCTATTAGAAGTTATGCAATTTGCATCCCGAGTTTATTAATCTATGAATTAACTTTAGTAACTTGAACTTAGAAATAAAATCCCACTTTGTCACCCTGAATTCAAAAAAATAGATAAGTTACCCTCTGAGATCAAAACACAACAATTTCTTTTCCAAAACTCTGTGCAGTAAACCTATGGGAAAACTATAAAGTCCATGAGAAAGGGCTAATGTGCGAGGAAAAACGTCATATGAGATCTGTCCCTAGATACATTTACCTTTTATAATAGAACCGGATTGAATTTAGGCCTGAAAAGTTTGCCCCATCAAAGCTGGGGCCGAACTTCCGCCCATTAGACTCAGTCAAAAAGAGGCCCGACCCCATTGACAAGCACAACAAGTTAGCACTATTTTGATATTGAGTATATCTAAATGTTTAAAAGTAACGATATACTACGAAGATTTTTTTTTTTGTGTACTAATTTTCTGTTAATAGATATTTGATTTTAATTATCTTATGAATATTAATTTGCTGTAATTGTAGAATAACTAAAAACACTTTTTAATATATAAATTATACGGTAATTTTTTATATTGAGCTTCCATTCTTGGTCTGGAACTCATGTTTATATATAGAATGAACTGTCATACGTTTGTTTTTACTTAGGAGGAGCACTTTCACTATTATTGTTTACTCAGAAGAGCCTTTAGTGTGACAATAAAATAAACCATTATTTTTTCTCAGGTCTCTTTGATTAGTTGCGATAGATCAGTGACTGCATGAGCATAAACGTGTAGGAAAAAAAGATGATATTCTCTTATAAAAAACAAAGAAATAGATTTAAAGTGTGTGACCATACTTTTAAGGACTGGACTCAAGGATTGAAAGACGAAATAAACTTGATAATCAAATCGAGCTCTTGACAAAGGTTCATTTGAGGTTGGTTCGCTAACTAATCATGCCAAACATGAACAACATTTCCTATCGATTAAAGTTTCCAGTTTCGTTTGAACTCGGCTCGACAAGTGTAAAGTTTGAAATTTAAATACAAAATATTGAAGCTACTTAAATTTGATTTGTGTTTGAATTAATAAAAACTCATTTGAAATTGGCTTAAAAACTAACAGAGTCAAATTTAAACACAAATTTTGAGCTCGTTTAAAAAATAAACAAGTCTTAACATTAGAGTGTTCGACTCAATTAGATTCTTTTATATCCATACCGGACTCTTCCAACAAAAGAATTCTCTTGCATTGTATTATTAGTTTCTAGTTGCTTATTGATGTAGAACAAGTTGCTTGGGCTTATTACGCTTTATCGTTCAAAGATGGGTTGATATGTGATGAAATCTAAAGCATAGAATAAATTTTGAACCGCTATAACTTTTTGCTATGGAGGAATTCTTGAGATTGCAGTATTGCGTCGAAATATCATGACACAAAGCTCTTTGACGTTTTTAATTGCTAAGTCCATTAGGCCATAGTTTCAAGGCCAAAATTCGTCATTTCGCACTCTTTTGAGTCCTTTTCCAGTTTTTTGTGTTATTTTTTTCCTAATCTTTTTGTACTTTTCTTTTGTCGTTAACAATTGTTTTGCATGTTTATGCCCTGCTAAAAGTGAGCTGCTTATTACGGAACATTAATTCAATTTTGATTGATAATAAATCATTATTGAGTGCACTCAAGTTTCAGTAGGTTTTTCTGAAATTTTGTTGAAAAAATTTTGTTAGATTTTTTTTTCCTGTTGTTGTCTAACTAAATCATATTATTTGTGTCTCTATTATTGTCATGCACTGCGTCACAAGGAGTGTGACTTTAAAGTGCTACTAGCGACTTGAAAGTGAATCTTTCAAATATTGAAATTTCTGTTTCAGTAAGATGTGAAAATGTTGGCCTAGTTCAGGAATTTTGAACAAAAATAGAATTATTGTGATAAAGGACAAATATCATTTCACTTATGGGGTAAATTTAGATCGGTAGATTTTGGTGGATTTTGCTCTCAAAACTTTCATCCAAATTACTTTATTTTTTGTATTACTCATGAGAGATTTGGATTTGAAATCCTCCAATCAGCTAGAAATAATTTAAAGGGCTAAAATTAATAAATTTTAAATTCAGTCAAATTAGATATTGGGTCTGTTTGTTTGGACTGAAAATATTTTCTTGAAAAAATATTTTCAAAATTTTCCTTGGTGCCAAATACTAGAAAATATTATTCTATGTAAAATATTTTCTAATTTTCCTTCCTTTGGCTGAAAATAACATACATATTCAATGAATGTAAGTTTTTTCCTTAGAGTTCAAGAGTGAAAATAAACCTTAAGTACCTACTTTTATAAGTTTAATTACCAAACTAATTTTTGTTTTTAATTCTTATCAACTAATTTTTTTTTTCATAATCTTGGGCTCCATAATAATATGATTATCGTTATATTTATTTTATCATTATATTATTTTGAAGATTAATTATAAATAAAACAATCTCTAGTTAACTCTATTTACTTATAAAACATTTATTACAATTGTTATTAGTCTATCTAACTCATATTAATAATAAAAATATAAAAAATTTGTTTTTCAAAAGATTTTTATATTGTCATCCAAACACCAAAAAATTACAAGGAAAATGACATTTTCCATGTAAAATGTTTTCTTAAGAAAATAATTTTCTTAGGAAAATATTTTACATCCAACCAAATGGACCCATCATTTGCAAATCTTTTCTTTTTTCATATCCAATCATTTAAAATTCTTTGTTGTACCCAATTCCATTAATCTAAATGAACCCAAATGAACCATTCTCACTAAGAACAACAAATTTAATTATCAACAGGGCTAAACTAGCCTGAACTTAGCAAGTTCCGGTCAATAAGAGAAGTGCCATGTTTCACTCATATTTCAAATGGACTGAATTTGAGTCTGTAATTGAGTTCAATAAAAATATGGGCCAACCCAGACTAGGGCTCAAAAAGATGCAATCCATTTACAAATAGTAATTATTTTCTAATATATATATATATATATATATATATTCATGAGTTTAAAACTTAAAGAAATGGCCTTAATGCTTGGGGTGTTACTATAATTCTTTGATTAATGGTTAAAGGTAATTATCATGTTAGTTTTGTTGAAAAGAGAAATTTACCTTAAAAGATTAATTGCACTAAATGCTTTGACAGCATAAGTTTTTTTTCCCTGTCTATTTTGATTGTTGATTTGTCTACTTTATTCTTTTTTCTTTCTTTCATTTTTTATATAATTTAATTATCACTTCAAAGTAATGAATAAATAGTTTTGAAATATAAATTTAAATAGCTTAAATGAGCCTTTTTTTTTCGTATGTTTGTACATGTATATGTGTGTGTTTGTGTAGACAAACACAATGCATTTCTTAAATTCTAAGAATTGAATAAGTGATAAATTGGAAATTAGATTATCAATTTTTTAACATACATATTTTTCGACAATGTTGATGATACAAGTGTCAATGTCAATCCAATGTATAATATAATACCTAATGTACGTGAAAACAAAAATAAAATAAAAATAAAAATTTAAATTAAATTTTTTAGAATAAAATTTATATTTTTAGCAAAATTTTATCTATAATTATTAGTCAAAGCACTAGAGTGATGCAAAAGTAACGTTAACCCGTTAAATATTATACAGAAAAAGATCCATAAATGTATTGTCAACCAAAAAAAAAAGATCCATAAATGTTAAGGGCGCTAACCCAAAAATAAAGTACACATATTTGTGGTTTCCTTGTCATCATCCTCATTAAATATATTCGTGAGCATAAACAGGCCGAGTTTGGGCTGAGGTTCTAATTTTTTTAAATTTTCGGCCAAACGGTGCCTTCCCAAATTGTGCTTGAATTTCAAATTCGGTGGCAAATCGAAGCAAAGCGGGTTTGATTTTTAGGGTTTGTTTGGTTGGCAGATAGGATACGAGATGGGATAACTCATCCTAGGATTATAGATTTTGAGATAACTTATCCTTGGATTCACCATCCCATCTATCCAATATTTGGTTGGTTGTGCATTTGGTGGGATTTTTTAGAATATAGTCATATCCGGTGTTTGATTAGAGATAGGATTGTCATTTTATTCACTAAATTACTCAAAATTTGAATAATTATTTTTATTTGGTAATTCAATACATATTCAAATAATATTTCAAGAATTATAATATTTTAAGATATAAATTTCATGCCCCAGTTTTCAAAGAAGGAAAAAGATTGGGTGGAAAAAGAGTGTAGGTTTTGTAACTGCTTTATTTTGGAAAAAGAAAAGCTAGGTAAAAAAAGAGTGGGTTTGACAAAAATGTGATTTTTGAAAAATGCTTTATTTTGGAAAAAGAAAAGGTAGGTGGAAAAAGGATGTGGTTTGACAAAAACATGTTTTTTGGAAAAATGCTTTATTTTTAAAACAAAAAGCAAAGATAGGGGGTCTGAAATGGGACTTTGAAAATGTGATAATTTTGGGCCTGAAAATAGAGTCTAAAAAGGTTTTTTACAAAAACAAGAGTTGCCACTTGGTATTTGGTATTGAGTTTTGGTGTACCAAGTCACCAGAAAATATTTTGATGAAAAAAAAATGTAATAAAACTAGAAAGAAATCTTTTAGAAAACATTTTAGGAAAAATTAAGAAACAACTCTTTTTAGACAACTCCAGACCTTTAAAAACAAGTGAAAAAGGTTCGAGAGTCACAGTTGAAGAAAGGAAAGGCAAAGCCTGGTGCCTAAGGCACCCTTTCAACCTAGACGAAACTAGTTGCGAGGTTTAGTCAAAATTTTTCTAATATAACCTTAAAACTTATCACATTTGGATGTATCTGTATGAATGCAAAATTCTAAACTAGAAAGGGATACCAAAAGGGGCAAAATGTCCCTTCGAGGTTTGATTTGGAATTAACACATTAATTGTGTAACCCAAAATGAAACCTCGAAAGAGTCGCGAGTTATGCAAAATGAAATGCAAAAGGTGAAAAATAAAAATGTAAATATAAATATAAGTGATCAAAGAAAGGGAATGTAACATAACGTATATGGGAGACTAATAAACTCGTGACTAACTATTTCTACTCACAGAGGGAGGAACGGCATGTTAAGCTACCATTTCCCACGTAAGTAACGACTATTTTAGTCGAATCACACAAATGTACTAAGATTTATGTGAAATATAATCTAAATGTTATGCACTAAATGTATGTAAAAAACATATAATAAGAATAATAATACATAAAAAATCATGCAAAAATGAAAAAGACCTTAAAAAGAGAAAAAGTGTGTGCAATGATATGAAATGCACACAAGGAGTAATTTAACACTAAAATGACCTAAGGGTCTAGCGTTGGACTAGCCTATTTTCTAGAAATTCCTTGCTACCGTTAGACTAGTGAAGAAATGGGAATTAACCACAACTAACGTTGGACTAGTGTGGCGATGATACACATATATTATAGTAAAGCAAATAAATAAATAAATAAATAAATAAAACATAAATTAAAGCAATAATCACATAGAAGCAGATAATAGCACATAGGAGCACATAGCACATAAGCATAATGATAGGGTGTTAATTAGTGGATTAATTTATATTTATTTCCTTTTTATTATTATCGAATATTGTGCTAATTGATTGATTCTACTCATATTTGATATAATTGATGTTAATTGCAAGAAAGTATATAAAGAAGGAAATAAAAGAAAATTAAGAGATTTTTCCATAAAGATCACGTGCGAAGTTGGCGCGGGCACGCCTAACCCTCACGTCCAAGACAAAACGCTCAGAAAATCCTGCACAGAAACTTCCAACTTTGAGTCACAGCTTGGATGGACGTTTTTTCCCCCCTAGTAGTTTAATTGTGTTAGGAAGTTATTTTTATTGTTTTCTTATTTTTAGAATATCTCTTCCAAAGAGTGAATTTGGAAAGACTTTGACTACTAAAAATTAGGAGATAATTATGGAAGGGAATTTTAGGGAACGTTACTTTGAAGTAACGTGATTTTAGTTCCAAGAAGGCACGCTTCTTCCATAAGAAAATTTTGCAGAAATTCTTCTACGCTCTCTCAGCAATTTTTCTCTCTTTTCATCTTTTGTGTAAAGTTCTCTCCCATGGAGAGCAACTAAACTACTTGTTCTAGTCAAGGGTCAATTTGAAGACTTGGTTCCAAACATTTGTGAGATCTAATTAAATTTCAGTTGTTTCTTTTATTCATTGGTATTTATATGTTCTTTGGTTTAATTTTTATGATTATTTTGTTCTTTGAATGTCAAGGGCCCGATATTCGAATTAACATAATAATCTACAACCATATTAATCAATTGATTCCGTAATTGTTTGATTGATTAATTCAAGTGGCAACTAGCTTGATTAATTTCATGTTAGGGGAACATATGATCTAATTTAAATAAACCCTTGTAGCGTGTTTATTGATTAGGATTTGGGCTTTTCTAGCTTTTAATGTAATTGAGAAATTAAATTCTATGGTCGTACCTAGGGTTATTTCTTGGTTAAGAAAATAGGCAACGGTCGTACCTTGGCTATCGATAAAGTAAGAAAGAGTTAGCTATAAGCTATAACCGATCTATTAATGAATAATTGAACTATTTTTGCATCCATGATCAGTTGTGTGAACCATGTCTGAAAGTGTACCTTTGGCTAGAGCTTTATTCCTATTGATTTAATTCTCCCTTATTTCTCTTAATTGTTTTTGCTATAATTAGTTGATTATTTCCTTTTTAATTTTGCAAAACAAATCCCCCCATAGTTTTTACTTTTAAAAGAAGCAAAATTTTTCCAATTCCTGTGGAGACAACCTTCCTCACTGCTATATATAAAATTTATATTTTCTAGAGTAGGATTTTATTATTGCACAGACTCGACAC
Organism: Mitragyna speciosa; assembly: GCA_024721245.1. NCBI lineage: Eukaryota > Viridiplantae > Streptophyta > Magnoliopsida > Gentianales > Rubiaceae > Mitragyna > Mitragyna speciosa. Next base: position 22,707,756 of record CM045566.1, on the reverse strand, counting down.
CTGTTAATTTTTGGCGCTGTTATCGGGGATTGGTGTTTGAATTATTTGTTTCCTTTATTTTATTTAACTTGATTCATTTTTTGGGTATTCTTTGCTAGTTTATGTCGCGTTCTTCTCGTACAGGTGAACTGGTGTTTATTCCTGAGATAGAGAAGACCGCGCGTAGGGCTTAAAAAGGAGACCAAGAAGCGAAATGAGGCACAGTTAGCTGCTTGCATCTCCAGGATTAAAATTTGCGAACGGAATTGGTGGATTCATCGAGTGCAAGTTCAAGTGATTCAGAAAAAGAGGAAGTCACCATGGCTGATAATAGGACATTGAGGAAGTTGGCTAGCTCCCAATTTGACTCAATAGCCATTATGCATTACTATTCCCTAACTTAGATGAAAATACTCCTTTTGAGCTTAAATCTGATTTAATTCATCTCTTACCTTTCTTTCACGGTCTTTCAGGTGAGGAGCCCTATAAACACTTGCAAGAGTTTGACGTAGTGTGCTCAAGTATGAAGTCCTCCTGGAGTTACTGAAGACCAAATTAAGATGAGGGCATTCCCTTTTCTCTTAAGGACGCTACAAAAGACTGGTTGTACTATCTACTTGCAGGGAGTATCACGACATGGACTGAGTTGAAGAAGAAGTTTTTTAAAAAATATTTTCCTGCTTCTCGCGCTGCAAGTTTGAGGAAAGAGATATGTGAAATCAAGCAACAAAATAGAGAGTCTCTTTATGAATATTGGGAACGGTTCAACAAATTGTGTATCAGGTGCCCACAACATCAGATAAGTGAGCAATTATTGATCCAATATTTCTATGAAAGCCTTCATTTGAATGACTGGAATATCATTGATGCCGCAAGTGGAGGAGCTCTGGTGAACAAAACTCCTACAGAAGCATGGGAGTTAATTGAAAGAATGGCAGAAAATTCTCAACAATTTGGTTTTTGTGATAGTATCTCAGTTCGTAGAGTGAATGAAATGGATAGCTCATTTATTCAGCAACAATTGTCTGAGTTAACTTCTTTTGTGCGACAATTAGCAGTGGGAAATTCACAACAAGCAAAGGTGTGGGGGATTTGCACAAATATAGGTCACACCACGGATATGTGTCCAATGCTTCAAGAGGAGAATGCTGAACAAGTAAATTTTACTGGGAACATGCCCGCGGCAAGGAGGCCATATGATCCATACTCTAACACTTACAACCTAGGTTGGAATGATCATCCGAACCTTAGTTATGAAGAGAACAAGTAACAGAATTTCTTTCAGAATAGACAGCAAGAGTTCCAACCTCAATATCAACCCAAGTCTCAAGCTTCGTCCTCTACTACAGAGAATTCTTTAGAAGACATTGTCAAATCTTTGGCCTCTAGCACTTTACAGTTTCAGCAGAAAACGGATGCAAGCATTCACAATTTGAATAACCAAGTAAGTCAATTGAACACTCAAATGAGTCAAATGGCAATTGCGATAAGTCGATTGGAAGCTAAAGTGGATGGAAAACTACCATCGCAACTTGAAGTAAATCCCAAAAATGTGAGTGCTATGACTCTTAGGAGTGGAAAGGAAATAGATGGGCCCAAATTGATTAATCTGAAGAAAGAAGTGAAGACCAAATTGAAAAAGAGATTGAGGAAGAAGAGCTAGAACCATACGAGTTCCAAGGTAAATTCTAATCCTTTGGTTCAAACTAAATCTAATCCACCTCCTTTTCCTTGCAAGGTTAGAAAAAGTCGAAAAAGCAAAGATAAGGAAAAGGAGATTTTTGAAGTATTTCGAAAGGTGGAAATCAACATTCCTCTACTGGACGCAATAAAACAAGTGCCAAAATACGCTAAATTCCTGAAAGACTTGTGCGTCAACAAAAGGAGATTGAGAGGAGATGAAAGAGTGATAGTGGGAGAGAAATGTGTCTGTGATACTTCAAAGAAAGCTCCCACCCAAATGCGGGGATCCAGGTATGTTCACTATCCCTTGTAAGATAGGAAACACTAGAATAAGGAATGCTATGTTAGACTTAGGGGCATCTATTAATGTGATGCCTAAGACCATTTATGATTCCTTAAATCTAGGACCATTAAAGGACACAGGCATCATTATTCAATTAGCGGATCGCACTAATGCTTATCCTGAAGGGCTAATTGAAGATGTCTTAGTCCAAGTTAATGAGTTGATATTTCCTGCAGATTTCTATGTTTTAGATATGGATGATCGCAATGCTCTTAATCCATCACCTATTATATTAGGTAGACCATTTTTAGTACTGCACGAACAAAGATTGATGTTTTTGAGGTACTCTAACGATGGAGTTTGATGGAGAGATTGTCCGTTTTAATATTTTTGATGCAATGAAATCTCCTACTAACTCTCATTCAGTGTGTGCTGTTAGTACAATTAACCCTATGGTGCAAGAAGTTTTTAAACTTGATGGAAGAGATGAAGTAAAAGTAGCACCAACCAAACATCTTGAATTGAAACAATTCGTGATGTAAAAATGGGTGAAGGGTTAAAGAATGAGACCTATGAGGATGCTATGAATTATAAGGAAAGGGGTAAGTTATGTTCTCGCCTGATTGACCCATTTGTTATTACTAATATTTTTCATGATGGTGCAGTAAAGATCAAAAGTTTGAGAACGGACAAGAAATTTGTGATGACTAGAAGTCATTTCAAACTTTATTATGAGGGATTTGAAGCTGAAAAAGTGGAGACAATTTCACTTGAGGATCCAATTTATAAGACTTGAAGGGACTTGACTATGTCTAGCCAAAGACGTTAAAGAAAAGCGCTACTTGGGAGGCAACCCAAGAATTTTAGGATGATTATTATTTTGTATTCTTGTTATTTTTATATTTTTATTTAAGTTTGGGGTGTAACTTTTGATTTTATCTTTTTGTGATAGGAAGCGTTTGGTTAAATATGCCCGAGCCTACAAGGCACGTTAAAATTGAGAACTTGGGGCTGGTGGACAGAAGACTCATTAACAATTAAGCATGCCCATGCCCAATGATCACGTCTAAGCAAAATTTCAGAGTCTAGCAGACAGAAGATTTTGCATGAGTTAGGCATGCCCATGCCTAAAGGTGAATCACTGCTGTGAAAAATCAGAAAACTTCCAAGGAGTTAGGCATGTCCACGCCTAGTGGTCACGCCTAAGGAACGAGTTTTAGTTTGAAAAGCAGAAAGTTTAGCATGAGTTAGACATGCCCACATTTAGTAGTCATGCCTACAAGACGATTTTTGAGGTTGCGGATAGAAGACCCTTTGCAAGTTAGGCGTGCCCACGTCTAACATGGTGGTTGGTTCTATTTAAAAAAAAAAAAGATCAAGTCAAATTGACATTCAAGTCAATTTGCAGATTCTTTTCTTTCTTTACTTTCTTTCCTTTTCTCTTTTCTTTCTTTCTTTCTCTTTTCTTCTTCTTTCTTTCTACCTTCTTCTTCTTTTTTTTTTTCTCCTCTACCGTCATCATCCAACTTTCATCCTCCACTTTCTATCGCCAGTTCTCTCTCTCTTCTTACTCCCTCTTGCTGATTTTTTTCTCTCTCTTCTATTTTCTTCTCTCTTCCCCCTTCTCTTATCTCTTTTCTCTTCGCTTCTCTCTCTCTCTCTCCCCCTCTTATTACTCCCAATCGCTGATTTTCCATCCCTTGTTGACCGCGGCCCTCCACCACCAAAATCTGCATATATGCGCTTCTCTCTGCTGGATTCTTCTGCTATTGCAAGACCATGGGCAAGAAGAAAGGACCCTCCACTTCAGGCACGCCTAAAAGACTCTCACTTCTAAGGCCACCTCGTCCATCCACATCTGTAGCACGTTTATGTTCACTTTTGCACCCATGTTCAGGGAAGTTTCGTTGCCCCTTTACTTTTACTTTCTTGTTTTTAATTTTTACATTGGGGACAATGTAATATTTAGGTGTTGAGGAGGGGGGGTAGTTTATTACATAGCCATGTCTTGTTTGATGTCTTGTGTGTTTATGTTCTTTTTGTGTGTTTATGTTTCTTTTGTTAATGTCTTTGTTTAGCCATAGATTGCAATCGAGATTTAAGCATTTGTGGTGATTGTGCTAGTGAGTATCATGTTTTTTATAATGATGGAGTTGGATGATAAATGTATTGGATTTGACAAAAATTTTAACCACCTTTGTGAGCTTTTAAGCCTATTTATGAGCATTCCATTCAAAATTGCTCCATTTTGATTGTTGAGTGGTTATTGCACATGATTTGTCATTCTAGAACTTACTTGGTTATGCATGTCAAGACCACACGTGTATAAGTTGGATGCATTAAAAATGACAAGGGCACCTAGGATTTACCCATTTTTGACTTTCTTTAAAACCTTGCCCTTATTTCAATCATCATTAGTAAGCCAATTTGAGCCTTTAAACCCTTCTTCGTTTAATAACCACAATTCTTAACCAAGACCTATTTTTAGACTTTCTTGTTCGACCTTATGTCAAAGAATTGTCATGGTTTTATTGCATGGGAAATTGATGTGTTGTTATAAGGCATGAATTGGAATTGTCAAGTGTTGGCAAAATAAAGTTTAATTTGAGAGTAGTCGAAAAAAAAATGAAAAAAAAATGATGAAATGTCTAAAAAAATAGAAAAGCCGTTGTGAAGAAAATGAAAGTGAAAAAAAAAAGTTGAAAAAAAATGAAGAAGAAAAAAATGGTTGTTGTGAAGTATCTCCTAAAGTAATTGTAATGTTTGAGATTGGAGATCAAATGTCAAGAAAGTGTCTATACTTGCTGAATTTTGTGCTAGTTGTCAATATGCCTTGGAATGTTGAATTTGAAAAAAATTTCTATGCAGTAAAATTTTGACATTCTTTTGACATAGCTAAACCTAAATTCTACCTTTTTTATCCTACCTTTACCCAAGCCCCATTACAACCTATATGAAAGTCTCTTTGATTTTTGTGTTTAACTCTACTAATTAGTGGTAGAGATGTGATATAAGAGCAAGCATATGGTAATGTCACTCCATAGTGTTGATTTGAGAGTTACATTTATACCCTAAACACTTTTGAGAGTGATGAGTGCATTCGTTAAATATCTTCGTGAGGATTGCTGAATCTGATATATTTTGAATTCAATGAAGTTGTTGGAAGAATAGGATGCTTTACTAGTACAATTTGCTATGAACTGCTTGATCTTGATTGTATTTCTGAGCTTAAATATGCTTGAGGACAAGCATAGTTTAGGTGTGGGGGAGATTGATAGGGTGCTAATTAGTGGATTAATTATGTTTATTTCCTTTTTATTATTACCGAATATTGTGCTAATTGATTGATTCTACTCATATTTGGTATAATTGATGTTAATTGCAGGAAAGTATATAAAGAAGGAAATAAAAGGAAATTAAGAGATTTTTCCATAAAGATCACGTGCGAAGTTGCACGCAGGCACGCCTAGTCCTCACGTCCAAGACAAAACGCCCAGAAAATCCTGCACAGAAACTTCCAACTTGGAGTCACAGCTTGGATGGACGTTTTCTTCCCCCTAGTAGTTTAATTGTGTTAGGAAGTTATTTTTATTTGTGTTTCCTTATTTTTAGAACATCTCTTCCAAAGAGAGAATTTGGAAAGACTTTGACTACTAAAAATTAGGAGATAATTATGGAAGGGAATTTTAGGGAACGTTACTTTGAAGTAACGTGATTTTGGGTCTAGGAAGGCACGCCTCTTCCATAAGAAAATTCTGCAGAAATTCTTCTACGTCTCTCTAGAATTTTCTCTCTTTTCATCTTTTGTGTAAAGTTCTCTCCCATGGAGAGCAACTAAACTACTTGTTCTAGTCAAGGGTCAATTTGAAGACTTGGTTCCAAACATCTGTGAGATCTAATTAAATTTCAGTTGTTTCTTTTATTCATTAGTATTTAGTATGTTCTTTGGTTTAATTTTTATGATTATTTTGTTCTTTGAATGTCAAGGGCCCGATATTCGAATTAACATAATAATCTACAGCCATATTAATCAATTGAATCCGTAATTATTTGATTGATTAATTCAAGTGGTAACTAGCTTGATTAATTTCATGTTAGGGGAACATATGATCTAATTTAAATAAACCTCGTAGCGTGTTTATTGATTAGAATTTGGGCTTTTCTAACTTTTAATGCAATTGAGAAATTAAATCCTACGGTTGTACCTAGGGTTATTTCTTGGTTAGAGAAATAGGCAACGGTCGTACCTTGGCTATCGATAAAGTAAGGAAAAGTTGGCTATCAGCTATAACCAATCTATTAATGAATAACTAAACTATTTTTGCATCCATGATCAGTTGTGTGAACCATGTTTGAAAATTGCACCTTTGGCTAGAGCTTTGTTCTTATTGATTTTAATCTCTATTTATTTCCGTGAATTGTTTTTAATTAGTTAATTGTTATTTTCAATTTATTCAAACCAAATTCCCCCAATAGTTTTTAGTTTAAAAGAAACAAATTTTTCCCAATCCTTGTGAAAACGACCCTGCTCACTGCTATATACAAAATTTATATTTTCTTGGAGTAGGATTTTTATTATTGCACAGATTCGACACCTGTCACATAATATTCTAGATGCAAAACCCTAAGAAAAACAAGTAAAAGCATATAAGCACATAAGCACATAGCACACAAAAGGCCTAACCATTATACCAGGAAAGCCTAATTACAATCTAGAAGGGGTAAAGATAAGAAAAATAACCTATCTAACCTATCTATTACATTTCCTATCTAAAATACAAAAAATCTTGTTGAATAAATAAAATATAACCTATCTATTACGTTAACTATTTAAATTCAAATTTTGTTAAATAAAATATTACCTATCTATTACATTTCTTTGAATAATTAAAATTAAATTCAAATAAATAACATGACATAGATAAATGCTCACACAAAAATAAAATAATAAACACAAAAAAATACATAAAAAAATACATAAGAGCACATAGGAGCACATAATGAGAATTGAGGGATAATAGGAATACCTCTCATTTGAATAACCGGTATACATACTAACAACATGAACCAACATATTAAGGTATCACTATTTAAATAAATAAATCATTATTTAGCAATTCAATATTAATCACTATAACCATGCCACAAAGTTCAAAACCATTATAGCAATAATAAACAAAATTTATAAGCAACAATTAAACATTTAGGAAGAAAATGAAAAGTTTTTAATTTAAATAAAATAAAATACAATAACACATAATTAAGCTTTTAACATACAAATAAAAATCACCAAAATAATTAAAAGAGAACAAAGAAACTAATTTGAGCATTAATTAGACAAAAAGACCAAATTTTGGGACATTAATTGAAAATTTAAAAAATGAAAAGAAATAATTGAAAGTCTTAAGGACTTAATTAAAAAGAAATTTTTTTGGGCAAAAGAATAAATTTCTAAAATTTTGAGGGTAAAGATGAAATATTAGAAAATCTAGGGGGGCACAATTACAAATTTCAGCAATGTTCTAGGGCCAAAATATAGTTTCCAGCAAACTAAGGAGTAAGAATATGATTTCTAGCAGTGTTTAAGGGGCAAAATTACAAATTTCTGCAATGTTCTAGGGCGCAAATGAAAAATACAGCAACATAACACCAATTTGTAAGTTTCTGCAACATTCAAGGGTGAAAAGGTAATTCCAGCAAATATGAGGGACTAAATTGTAATTTTGGCAACATGAGGGACCAAATCCTAAAAACTTTCAACAACTTGAGGGATTCAAATTCTAAATTGCAACAATTGTAAGCAAAGTTATATACCAATAAGGATGCAGTTGAAAGAAAATGAGACCTAGAGGGGTCAAATGCAAATTTATATTTTTCATAAAATAAAATAACTAGAAACTAAAATACCAATTTAGACAAAACTAACCAAATTAACTAAGGTGACATAATCAACTGATTAACTAAGCTAATTAAGTAAGCTAACTTAATTGACTAATTAGCTAAACAAAATTAAAGACTAATGAAGAAAGAAAGAAAAAAATAATAATAATGAACTAAATATAAAAATTAAACCAAATAAACACTAATTCTCAATTCCCCCAAATCGTCTTCTTCTACTTTTTTTTTTTTTCAAAATTCCAAAATGTCTTTCTTTTCCCTATTTCTCTATTTTCTTTCTTTTCTCTATTTCTCTCTTTTTCTTTCTTTTTTTTTTCTCTTTCCTTCTTCCTGCTGCTTCTCTTCTTCTCTCTCATCTCTCCGACTCTTTGATCTCTCTCCCTTCCTCTTCTGCTTTTTCTCTTTCACTCTCCTTCTCTCTTTCTTCCTCCTCCCGTCTTCTCCAGCTCTCGTCTTCCCTATTTTTCCCTTTTCCTTTTCCAGCAGCATTCTCTCTCTCTCTCTCTCTCTCTCTCTCTCTCTCTCTCTCTCTCGTTCCTCTATTTTTCTTTCCCCCTCTCCCAACCGAAAATCCCCAAAATTTCTCTCAGCCCAAACTTCCAATTCTGAGATTTAAACTTCTTAATCTCTAATTACAAACGTTGTACTAAGATCCATCAAATCTTTGTTCAAATTACACAATGAATCAAACAAAATAACCATCTAATGAAGAAAGGGAATTGGGTTTAGCTGGTTCGGGATGGAGAGGGTTGGCGGCGATGGTGGTGTGCCTCAGTGGTGGATTGGTGCTTTGGGGCTAATTGGAGGTAGTGAGCCGGAGCTGAAGCAAGGGTAGAGAGACGCTGGTAGGGTGATTCAATGAAGGTGTGATGTGGTTTGGGTTTGGCTCAGTGGTGTGACTTGTATGTGTATTTTGTTTTGTAGGTGACGATGCTCTGATTGGATTATGGGTGATTCATTGCTGCCGTTGTTGAATGATGGATGAGCGGTGGCGGTGTTTACGGTGGTTTCTGGCTAAGCTAATGGGTAAATAGGTGGTTGGTTTGGACAGTGATGGTGTTGGAGGTGGCGTGATGAGGGCTGTGATATTTGTGATTGTGTGTGTGAATGGTAGTATGTGGTTTCTCTGTGTGTGTGGGTATTTTGTGTGTATATTGTGTGTGTATGTGTGTGAAGCTATGAATGTGTGTATGTGGCTGATTATGTGCGTGATTGGTTGTGTGCATGTGCTTGTGTCTTCTGGTGTGTTTGTTCTTGTCTGTAATTTGTGAATGGTTGTGAGTGATTGTGTAGGTGAAGTGCAAGTGGGTGAATTAGTGACAGTGTCGAGAGGGAGAAGGGAAAGGGAGTGTAACTGTTTTCTGATGGGGAAAAGGAGTGTAATTGTTTTCTGATAAGTGTAAGAAAGTGAGTGAGTGAAGTGTGAATGTTTGTGTAGTGTGTAATGGTGAGTGAATGGAGTGTGTGTGCGCTCTGTGTTCAGTGAGATAAGAAGTATTGTGTGTGCAGAGGGAGAGTTTTTTGTGAATGAATTGTGGTCAGGCCGAGAGGAGAGGAGAGGAGAGAGCTGTGTGCTAGTTGAGAGGTGATGATGATCAAGTGAAGGAAATTCAGCAACAAACCCCTCCAAATTTGGTGAAGTGATTGAAATTGAAAGTGGGGATGGTGGTGATGATAGTGTTTGATTTTGTAGCCATGGTTAATAGATTTGATTTTGGTTTGCTGCTGCGTTCAGCAGCTTTTTTTTTTTTGTAATAATAAAATAAAAAATGGAATAAAATAAAATAAAAATCACATGGGCTCCTCAAAATTATACCAAATTTCAGCATTACAAGATGAAAAAAAATTCAATGTAAACAAAACAATTAAAAGTTAATGTAACATTGGAAAAGTGCTTTATAGACAAAAAGATAAAAATTTGTAATAAATACCAAATGGTTTCTAAAAATTATGAAATTTTCACAAAAAAATTTATAAATATATAAAATGCATATATAAAATTTTTTACATGAAAATTATAATAAAAATGGTGCATTGAAAAATGTGTCCTTAAATTAAAAAATATACCAAAAATTTAATAAATACTAATTGACTTTGAAAAATTATTAAAATTAAAAAATACAAAAAATACGAATTTAAAAATTAAAATAAAATTAAAAGGTATTTACATGCTGAATTCACTATTTTGCCCTCGATACGACTATTTAGTCACAATATATACAAAATTACAATTGACCCCCGAAAAATAAAATTACTCCTAAATGAAATAAAAATACATTTTATAAAAGCTGCGTCAAAATTTAGTGCCTACAATAAATATGGGAAATAGATAAATTATTTTTTTATTTGGTAATTCCTGAAAACTTTGTGAATTGACAAAATAATAATAATAATACGAGTAGGGTTGGCAATCGGGTCGGGTTTTGGATTGGCAGGTCGAATTGAGACCCAACTGTAACAGACAACCCATTGACCTGAATCCAACTCGCCAATCCATGGAGAGTTGACCCGAACATGCCTCGCAATGGGTTGGCGGGTCATGGGTTAACCAGTTAGATCCGAAAAAATAAACCTCACATGTCATTATTAATGTAGTTTTTAGGTCAAACAGGTTGACCCGCTAACCTGTTTGACTCAAAAAAACTTTCCTAATGTGAAATTTTTTCCGATCAAATAGGTCGACCTAAGCACAAACCCTACCAATTTTTTCGGTTTTTTGGGTCAAATGGGTCAAGCTGTTTTCAACCCAAACTGACCTGTTTATTTGGCGAGTTAGTCGGGTTCGACTCAAACCCACTAAGCTTTGACCCAAACCCATTATGTTCTTGTTAGGTTCGTATTATGTCGAAAATTGCTACCCCTAAGCACGAACAAAATCAAACAAATGATTCAATCATAATAAAATTTTTTATAAAACAATTGTTGGAAAAAAAAGTATGGAATCGTACCTTTGATTTTGAGAGTTTTAGAGAGAGGATTTGAGAGTCCAAGAAAGTGGATTTGAGAAGACGGCAGATTATTTTTTGTTTCTATTTTGTAGGCTAGGGTTAAATTTGTCTAAAATTTTTTTATCCCACCAACGCTTCATTCTAAGATTATTAATACCAACCCCCATGAGATTATTTTATCATATGAATGAGGGATTATGTTAGTTAAGTAGAATTATTAATACTACTTAAAAAACCTAACCAAACATGGAATGACATGGAATTAGTTATCCAATCCTGTATCATCCCATGAACCAAACATACCCTTAGGTTGTTCCCAAAGCCGATTATGTGGTTAAAAGAGATAACGAATCGATGTCGTTTTGTCTCTTCGTCATACAATAGATATGTAAATTTTACCCTTTTGTCTAATTTTTAGGATTCTAGATAATTTGTTAATTGAAATTATTTTGATAGATTTTATATGTTTTATGGTGAAATCTTATGGAAACTTCAGCAATTGAATTTATTTGTATTATTTCTATAATATTTAATTTTTATGGTGAAATTTTAGTGTTTTACATAGAATTGTCACTATTACAATAATGTATGATTATGTCTAATTTATCGTGAAATCTTAACGTTTGTATGTAAAATCATCACGGCAATAATATGTAGTCATTGTAGGTAAAGTTGTCAATGCCTATGTTACACAGTATGAATGAAGAGTGGCATGACAAGTGATGTTTATGTTGACACGATACAACACACGAATTTGGTGAGGGTGAGAAAGGAGTCCGAACAACATAATTCACTGCTATTATGTATGGTTTGTTGTGCAATTTTAGCTGTTGTATGTGAAGTTTTCTTCTTTAGGAAGTAGAAGAGCAACATATTTCCACATAAATTAAATGTTTGGAGTATCTTATGCTGCTGCTATTCAACTGCATGATAAATAATCTAAAATTGTTATTATTATGTGAAAACTATGGATAAGAGAAGAATTACAAAGTTTCAAGAAGAAATTGAACAAATTAGACATAGTTTCAGCACAAATTTTATTCACGAGATGGAGCAAGAGATGACAGGATATTGTGCTGTCATTTTGAAACCGCCTTCCTTGCCAATGACGACTACCAAGAAGAACTGTGGAAGTGCACTCAAGGCGAAATGCAATTGAATCTATGAAGTGGCTCATTGGTCATATGTATTACATTCCAAAACCATCTTCCCAAACTCGCCAACACCGTCTACCAAGAAGAGTTGTGGAAGTGCACCTAGGGTGAAATGCAATTGACTTTATGAAGTGGCTTATTGGCAATACATATTATGTAGAATGGATCATTGCTGGTGTGACGGTTGTTCTAGGCATTTTGCCTAGGGGTGACAATCGGATTAGATTTTGGGTTTGTGGGTCAGATTGAGATCCAAGTATAACAGCCAACCTACCAACTCGAATCTAATACATCAACCCATGAAGAGCCAACCTAAACCCGACCCGCAACGGGTTGGCTGGTCAACCTGCGGACCCGAGAAAAAAAAAGAGAGGAATGAGAACCAGAAGAAAAGAGGAAAGAGAAGAAGAAGAAATGAGACTAACACATACTTTTTACATACAAGAATCAAACACATTTTTTGCACACACTAATATCAAAGTCACACATTAACATACACTTGATTTCTCTTACAATTTACTCTTCATAAACCTAGGTAGAATTCTTAATTTCTTTTACAATTTACTTGATTAATTATCTAATAGATGAAATTTGTGTTTGAATATGGATGAGTAAAACAAAGCTACAAAATGTTAGTTTTTTTTTTTCAAGTTCGCGGGTCGACCCGCTGGTCAACTCAAACTCGACCTATTTTCTTCACGGGTCATTTGGGCCCAACCCGTTTTTTACCCGACTTGCCAAATTTAAACCCAAATCTGCTATTTTTTATTTAGATTCGTGTTATGTTTTCGAGTTGTATAAGAAATTGCCACTCTTGACTTAGCCATTTGGGAAATCATAAAACTTGAAAATGAAGTAAAGGAATATGCAAATGAGGTAAGAAACTCTTTTAAAAGAATAGTAGAAGGCACACACGCCCAAGGCTGCTCCCAAGGCTTTGTGATCCATATAAAAAATGTCAAGTTTAAGGTATTGGCAAAATAACTTACTTTGACAGGAATTTACCCATCACAAGAATTAATTCTTGCTGTGGAGCAATTCTTAAACAGTCTTGGTAGCTTTTATTCTTCTTTCTAGTTTAGTGCATTTGTTAAAAAAAAAATGGTGATTGGATTTGAATTGTTTGATTCTTTGAGTCTTGGGTCAACCTTCTATCAAAGAGATACCTCCTAGACTTCATTAATTACCATTGGACATAAACTTTAATAGGGATAGGCTTTTGGTCACTTACTGTAGTTCACAGTGACTTGTGATTGCTTAAGTGACTGGTCATACTTGATTTGAAATTATTACTTTGAGGTCTATATAAAGTCTTTGCCTTATTTTGCTTTTCAGTTGGTTATAATGTACTGAGTAGTGAATGTTGGTTGATGTTATACGTCCATTCTTAATTGTGTTAGCACATAATGATTCGGAGAATGCCTATGCATCATAGGATTTCTTTCAATAACTACATTGTAATTGCATAACTGATTTGTGGAAGTACAAGTTATGGCCTGTTAATCTAGAAGGTGTAGATACAAGTAATGGCCTATTAATCTCGAAGTACAACTAATTTGCTAAATTTGAATATTAGTTATTAAACTTGGGTTGTCTGATGATCAGAATAGTTAGCTTTCTTAGTGATGAGTTGATAGTAGGATACTGCATTAAGAACTTGAATTGCCTGATATAGATTAATCACTTTCTGGTGTGAGATGACTTGTAATCATCTTTATTTATAATAAGTAGAACACAGTTGCCTCCAACTGCACACATAAACCAAGTAAACTTACTAACTCAAATTGCAGAAACATAGATTAAATTACATCAAGTGGTCACTAACTAGTACACCACCACATTCAATTGAATGAGAATTTGATGCCATTTTGTTTAAGCAACTAAAGAGAAGCAACAAATTTATCATGGAGAGAGCTAGTTTCATTTTACGATGAACTGTTGTATTAGAGCTCCTATTTATGAGAATATGATTGGATTTCTTTTAGGAACTAAATTTACACCAAGAAAATCTTGTGCCTTGAAGGCGTATAAGGTTGTAATCTATCATAATATCTAGGTTCTCCAATTTCTGAGCATGTATATCAGGACACACTTTTGGAAAGAGTTCCATCATTCCATCTTCCAATATTCTGAATTTCTCATACAATCTTACACCGTCAGGTTATAAATTTTCAAAATTTCTATCCCCATGATTTAACTTCGTTCAAAATGTTATTTACTTTTGTTAGGATTCAAATGTAGAAATTAAATGCAACTATTTGAGGAATTAAGAACCTAACAATTTAATAAGAATAAAACAATATGAAATATGAGTGACACACACAAAATATAACATGGTTCAACTTAATTATGAGAGAAAATAAACAAATACAGGAGTATAACTTCTATCTCAAACCCAACCTCTTGTATTTCTTCTCTCACTACCAAGAACTCTCTCACCTTCTCTCTTGTGTGTCTCTTGTATAATGCCAACCCACCTATTTATAGGATACATTACTTGACCAATTCCCAAGGAAACAACTTATCTTAAACTATAGATCCTATAATTAGGAAATTATTTGGCAACTACTACAAGCAATTAGAATAAATATGAAACTACTTATTCTCCATACAGGAAAATAAAGTTACCTAAAAGAAAACCTGTCAATTTCCTAACTAATCTCCACCTTGACAATTTTTCTTTTATCAAACATTGGACCAAACAGCAGTAAATCCATTTGCCTTTAACTACCGAATACCACGGTGTCTAGCTACACACACTGAATCAATATGATCTTATCTCCACTTGATTCAATCAGCAAATGAACATATGTGTAGACACCAAATTTGGACACACCATTTATTTTTTCAACATTGGAGTATTTCTTTCTATTTTTGGGAGTTAAATTCTAATTTTGAGCAAAAAGAGGCAAAATCAACAATTTCGAAGGGGCAAAACAGTAATTTTTAGCTTTAAATATTTTTTCATTAGTTTTGAGTTTTTCTTAAATTCATATTTTTCTACTTTCATACGTATTTTTAATTTCTGTGACTTTTTGAGTTCAACTGGTATTTTTTTATATTTTACCAGCACAGGGGTAAAATGATTATTTTACCCCACGAACACCATTTTCACTCATTTCAAGTTCAAAATTTATTTTTCAAACTTTTAAGTATGTTTCTAAATTTTCTTGATTTTTTGGAGATGATTGCTATTTTTTCTGTAAAAATCACGTTCAAAGGTAAAACAGTCATTTCACACTCTGAACGTATTTTTCACCAATTTTTGAGTGCAAAATGCATTTTAAAGGGTTTTAAGCTTATTTTTAATTTTTTACAATTTTTCGTGGCCAATAACTATTTTTCTGTGTATTTTCGTTTGTCCAGGGCAAAATAGTCATTTCGCACTCTAAATGCATTTTTCATCAATTTTTGAGTCTTAAATTCACTTTCTAGGATTTTTAAGCTTATCTTTAATTTTTGATAATTTTACGAGGTCAATAGCTTTTTTTTGCTATTTTATCATAACAGGGGTAAAATAGTAATCTTACACCCCGAATGCGATTTGGCCTAATTTTAAGCTCTAATCTTTATTTTTT
This sequence comes from Mitragyna speciosa, assembly GCA_024721245.1. Taxonomy (NCBI): domain Eukaryota; kingdom Viridiplantae; phylum Streptophyta; class Magnoliopsida; order Gentianales; family Rubiaceae; genus Mitragyna; species Mitragyna speciosa. The sequence goes on along the minus strand of CM045566.1, from coordinate 22,692,233 downwards.
TTAAATCTTGAAATCCATTTTTGAATTTTTGGCCAATTTTGCAATTCATTGTCATTTCTTGTATTAATTTTGATTTTTTTGTGTCAAAAATAATTTTTTTAGAAGAAAATTAAGATTTTTATTATCAGTGACATTTTAGTTATTTTGAGGTATTCTTGGAAGCCAAAATCTCTAACTCTATAAATACCCCCATTAAAATTAGAAAAGGAAGGAAAAAAAACTATAAAAACACATATTCCATTTAGCTATTGGGATCAAAACACACACTTTTTCATCAAAAAACTCACACACTTCAGCCATATTCATTTTCTGGTTATTGTTCATCGTTTTCCATCTATTGTTCATCATCAAATTGGTTTCCAAGTTTCAAAAGGTGAGTTCTTAGTTTCTCTCTTTATTTTTCTTCCATTTTCCTATATAAATCTGATTATTTGTGTTCATTTATTTGGGTTTTTCAGTTGAACTTGTTTTGTTTTTTGGGTTTTATTGTCTGGGTTTTTGTCCTTTCTGCTCTCGGCATTTGTTTTCACCTTCTTCCTCCTCTCACCTTCTTCCTCTGACTCTTACTATTAGCCTTCAATCTCCGTTTTACGGCCAATCTCAACCGTACCACCACCATCAACTCATCCTTCTCCTCCCTCATACCAAACATCACCATGAAACCACCACTGACCACCAGTCAACCACCAAAAAGCCCACTGCCTAACCCCAAAAAATAGCTCCCTAACTACCCACGGCTATCACAAAGCTACTCAGAGATTCAGTCCTCAAACGCACAGCTACCAGTCATAAACTCACTGGTCCACCGTGACATCTCCTCCACCTCCAGCAATCATCTGCGAACAAAACAACCAAACAAACACAACCAAAAATTCAGTCACCAAAGAACCACCTCCATCAGTCTAATTCAGCCCCAAATTCACCATTTAATTCGCAAGCCACTGCCCAAGACCATCACCGCCAGAGAATTATAGCCCCTGTGGCCTCACAAAGCCACCAAACACCATCTCAATCCAACAGAACAAGCCCACCTCTCCACCGTGGACCACCCAAAAACCTTCATCAGTCCCCAAATTTCAACCCACACCTCCATCAGAACACAATTCCCCATTTCCAGCCACCCAAAACCTCCATTCACTGCTATTATCCCCTCAAATGATACATAACAGTCAAAGCAGCTGCCCAAAATCACAACAGAACTCACCAAATTCAAGTCAAAATCGCAGCTCCTCCCTTAAATTAAACCAAATAGCTCAGCTCCCAACATCACTATCTACTCACACCAAAACCACCGTAAAGACCCACCAAGATACCATTGAGATCACTGGCACCACTTCAGCCCTGTAGCCATAACCAGCAAAACCAATCAAAACCACAGCTCCACCCCCTTAATCGACCCCATAGCACCAACCACCATGTCTTCCCCTCCTTGGACTCGAAGGGGAAATTGACTTGAGAAAGTCAGTTTTGATGTTCTGGAAAGAAAGCAATTTGAGAGACAGAGAACGAAAGAATGACTATAGTGGGAAAGAGAGAAAGGAAAACGGGAAAATAGGGAACCAGACGGGAAAGAAACTAGAAGAAAAAGAGAGAAGGAAAGAGGTGAAGGAAAGAAAGAGAGAAACTGAGAGAGAATAGAAAACTAGACGGAGAAGAAACTAAAAGAAAAAGAGAGAAGGGAAGAGGTGAAGGAGAGAAAACAGAAAAGAACGAGAAAGAAGAGAGAGTGAGGCGTTGACAGAATGAAAAGAGAAAGAAAAGGAGAGAGTTGAGAATGGAAAAAGAGAGAGTGAAGAAGAAAGTATCTGGAAGATAATAGAGAGAAATCTGAAATTGAGGAAAAGATAAGAGAGAAAAGATTGAAATTTTTTCTAAAATTTCCAGAAATAAAGAGTACGATTCAGGAGGGACCGAATTGGGGGTTTTGTTCTCTACAGTTTATGTCATTCAGTTTGAGTTAATTTGTGCCTTTGTATCATTTAGTTTTAGTTTGGCTAACTAATTAAATTCGTTAAACTAGTTTATTCTCTAATTTAGTTTGGTCCCTTTTATTAATTACCTATTTTTCTTTTATTTTGTCCTGCTTGTTTATTCTTGAGAATACAAAATACTTACATTTCAGCCCCTAATGTTTTGAGTAGTGTTAATATGTCCCTCAATATTCTTTATTTTATGCAATTGAGTCTTCTACAATTATAGATTAGCCCTCTAAATTCTGAGTTCTTTTCAACTGGGTCCTTGCTATTTTCAAATCGGCCCCCAGATTTTTACATTCTTTTAATTAGGTCTCGTAATTTGAGAATTCCCCCACATTTGCTAGAATTTATTCTTTTGCCCCCCTTCCCAATTTGCTTTAGTTTGCATCTTTGCCCCTTAGATTTGTGTAAATTCTCAAAATTGTCCCTTGATTAATTAAATTTCCAATTTTGTCATCTAAGCTCCCTTAGGTCCATATTATTGTTTTGTTTTTTTCAGTTCCCTTAATTTCATAGGATTTGTATGTAACCCTAATTTTGTTAGGATTTCATATCTTAGCCTTTATTTGTTTATACCGAGGTATCTTAACATGTGTTTTGTGTTATTGAGCATTTGTACCGGGTCTTCAAGAAGTATTCTTATTTTCTCGTTAATTTCGTTTTATGTGCTCCAACGTGCTCATATGTGGTTTTAATGTATTTCCTTCACGTGTTTCTTATTTTATTTACATTTTGTGTATTTATTTGCTTTACGCTACTTAGTTTCGAATTTTATTTATTTGGCAAAAAATGTAATAGAATAGATCACAATTTCTTTTATTTCGGCCTATTTTGTATTTAGCTAGTCAATGTAATAATTAGAATATATTTCTAATATTTTTAGTCAACATTTGTATTTAGATAGTAAGTGTAACAGATAGGTCATTTTACTTTCCCCCTAAAAATTGTAGCTAAATCCCCCAGTGCAATAGTTAGAGCTTATTTGCTTTTGTGTGCTTGTGTGCTTATATGTTTTATCACTTTCTTTAGGACTTTTGCATATGATATTATGCTGCTCCTACATGCTCTTATATGCCTGTAGACACCAAATTTTGACACACCATTTATTTTCAAATACTAGGGGGCATGTTTGCACTTTTTAGGACAAATTTTAAATTTTTAATAATATGGGGGGCAAAATGGTAATTTTATCTGTAAATATTTTTCTATCAGCTTTTGGGGGCTTTGAATTCATATTTTTACTGTTATGTGAATTTGTTAATTTTTTATAATTTTTCTGGACTTAATTAGTATTCTTTGTGTTTTTACTATCACGAGGGCAAAATGTTAATTTCGCCCCGCGAATACCATTTTAGCTCATTTTTAGTTCCAAATTCATTTTTCTAATTCTTTAAGCATGTTTTTTAATTTTCTTGATTTTTCAGAGATGTTTGCTATTTTTTCTGTGAATTTTCATTGCCCAAGGGCAAAATCATCATTGTACAGTTTAAATTTATTTTTCACCAATTTTGAGTCAAAAATGAATTTTCCAATGTTTTAATCTTATTTTTAATTTTTGGTAATTTTTTGAGGTCAATAGCTATTTTTTTACAAATTTTCATTGCTCAAGGGCAAAATCGTCATTTTATAGATTAAATTTATTGTTGTCAAATTTTGAGTCAAAAAGGTATTTTCCAAATTTTTAAGCTTATTTTTAATTTTTGGTAATTTTTTGAGGTCAATAGCTATTTTTTTTGTAAATTTTCATTGCCCAAGGGCAAAATCGTCATTTTACAGATTAAATTCATTTTTATCAAATTTTGAGTCAAAAAGGCATTTTCCAGTGTTTTAAGATTATTTGTAATTTTTGATAATTTTTTGAGAACAATAACTATTTTTCTGTGAATTTTCATTGCCCAAGGACAAAATCGTCATTCTACAAATTAAATTCATTTTTCACAAATTTTGAGTCGAAAATGCATTTTTTAGTGTTTTAAGCTTATTTGTAATTTTTGATAAGTTTTTGAGGTCAATAGCTATTTTTCTGTGAATTTTCGTCATCCAAGGGCAAAATTGTCATTTCACATTCCAAACTCATTTTCACCAATTTTTGGGTCCCAAATTTGTTTTTAGGTTTTAAGCATGTTTCTAAGTTTTTAAATTTTTTCGGAGTGAATTAGTGTTAATGAATTTATTATTTATATTTTTCTTAATTTTTTTTATTATTGTGAGAGGGAATAGATTTTTTTAAAAGATAAAGTTGTAATTTTTGTAGTCAAGGGTATTTTGGTTTTTTAATTATTTCTTGGAGGTTAAGACTTGTGCAGTATAAATACCCCACCTGGGGATGTTTAAAAAAAAAAAAAAAGAAAGAAACCCTAAAAACACTTTTCATGTTATCCCTTTTTAGATCAAAACACACATATAAACACCAAAAAACACACATTCCATTTTTTCTATTCCCGATTACTGTTCATCGAATTACTGTTCATATACTTCGGCCTCAGATTTTTACTGTTCATCTGGCTTCTCCATTTCTACCGTTCATCTAGCTTATCTAATAAGCAGGTAATTTCATAGCTTTTTATGTTTTATTGTTGGTTTTCTTTATGTGTTTTTAGTTTGATCAATTAGTGATTTTGTTAATTGATTCAAGCTGTCTGTAAATCTGCAATTTTTGTCTAAAAATTGAACTTTTTTTGGGCTCAGATTTTTTTTGGGTTTTATCTTTTTGGACCGTTTATCTCTCTTTCTCTTCCTCTGCCAATCCAGCAGCTCCTCCAACCCCCAGGCTCCACCGCCTCAGCCAAACAACCTCATCCTTGCTGCCCCTTGAATCCAATCTCCACCAGATGACCACCAGTTTCAGCCCATGTTACCACACAACCACAATCACACCAACACCTGCAGAAAAACAGACAAAAAAACAAACAGTTCAAAAGCCATTACAAACGCTCCCAAATTCAATTGCCCCCCCCCCCCCCCCCCTGCAACAACAAAATCCCTAATCACCACCAGACCACATCCTTTCCATTGTTCACCAATTACTAACCCACAGCCCCTCAGGTCACCTAAATTAGTACCAGTTCCAATCAAGACCCTCATAACCAAAGCCACACCTGCAAACAATCCTCCAGATACAAACACCTAATTACCACCCAGAACCACCAAACGTAAGCCCTCTCCTGCAACCTCCTCCCTCGGACCATAACTGCCAATTTTTACTTCACACCACCAGAATCCCATCCTCCACCACCTGTAAAAATAATCAAAAAATCACCACACACATTCACACAGTCACATACACAACAAACCGCATAAGACCAGGACCCAAAAACCATCATCCATAATCGGCAAACTGGACCTAATTTCCCCTGCCACAACACAATAGCCAAGCAGCCCAATCTAACTGCTCCTCATCCACCGATTTAACCACCAGGAGCCATCGTCAGTCATCATTTCCCACTCCACCACACAATCATAATCTCCAAACACCCACACGACCTGCAAAAAAAAAAAAAACAAACAAACAAACAAACAGATACACAACAGCCCCAATTCATCAATTATCATTTTCGATTTTAGCTATCTTCACCTCTGCAATCCTAAAATTGCATTACTATTGCCAGAACACAACCAATTCGCCACTGCCATCCACCTGCAAACAAAAAATCACTCCACACACCGTAATCAGCCCCATAAACTCCAAACTGCTACCAAATCCCCACCACACTCTGTTACATCGCAGCTGCAATAGGAGCCACAAATCGTCCCTGTAAATCCTCTGGACAGAGATCGAGAGAAGAGAGGGACCGAGAGAAGAGAGAAGAAAGACGGGAAGAAAAATCTGAGAGGGCTAGAGAGATGAGGGAGCCTACGAACGAGAGAGAAGGAAAGCTAGAGAGAGAGAGAGAGAGCAAGTCAAACGTGAGAGAGGGATGAGAATCCGGGCGAGAGAAAGAAGCGAAAAAGGAGCAGAGAAACATAGTAGAAAAAAGGAAAATCAGCAAAGGAGAAAGAAGAGAAACAAGAGAGAAATTGAGATGCAATGGGCAAGAGAGCTGAAAACAAAGCCAGAGGGTGGTCGTCGTTTGAGAAAGAAAAGCCAGAGACCAAAGAAAGAATTAGAAACAGAGAGAAGTAACAGAGAAAAAGAGAAAGCGAAAAACACAAAGAAAAAGAAAAAGAAAAATGAAGAATAAAAGAATGAAATGGGCGTTGGTGATGGAATTTCAACGTTGCATTTTAATTGTTAGTGCTGGATTTTCATTTTTCTAATTGCGTCTCTTTCAGTGCTTTATTAGGTTTTATAGTTGAATTTAGTTTATTTGTTTGGTCCTGTTTTAATTGTCCTTAATGTAATTTAATCTAATCAGGCCCGAATAATTGATTTGGTTAATTCTAAAAAAAACAATATTTTTTTTTTTTAGTATTTTAGGTTTTGATTATTTTTATCATGATGCATATATTCATGTTTTAATCTTTGTTCTTCTTTAATAATGTCATTATGCCTTTGGTACTTCATTGGTCTATGAAGTTAAGTCCTACATAATTTTAAGATTGATCTCCCTTAGTTTTAGTTTCTTTCAATTAAGTCATGTAGCTTGCAATCAGGTCCTTTAAGTTGTTGGAATTTGCATTTCATGCTCCATACTTGCTGAAATTTGATTTTTGCCCTCCTAGTTAGCGTTAACCTACAATTATGCCCCCATGTTTACTTGAATTTATAATTTGGCCCCCTAAATTTATTTTTATTTATTTTTAAGCCTTTAGTTTCATAGAATTCATCTTTTATTTCAATTTGTCAATAGTTATATATTTTAAGTTTTATTTATTTATATCAAGGTTCCTTGACCCGTTTATTTTTTTTTATTAGTGTTCTTAGTACCAGGTCTTCAAGAGGTATCACCATTCCTCATTAATTTCTCTTTATGTGCTCCAATGTGCCTTATGTGATTTTTATGCATTTTTATTCATATATTTCCTATTTTTGCATGCCTTTTGTGTATTTATTTCTTTCAAGCAATTTAATTTTAAATTTTATTATTTCTTTATTTTGATAAAAATGTAATATTTTTGTATTTAGCTAGTCAATGTAATAGTTAGATTATCTTTCTCATATTTTAGCAAAAATTGTGCAATTCGATAGAAAGTGTAATAGATAAGGCATTTTTAATTTCCCCCCTTAAATTGTAAATCAAACCCCCCGATGTAATAGTTAGGGCTTGTGTGCTTTTGCATGCTTACGTGTTTATTTCTTTTACTGCTTTCCTTAGGATTTTTGCATCTAGAATATTATGCTTATGTGTTATGTGCTCCTATGTGATCTTGTGTGTTTTTTTATATATGTTTAATTTTCTTTTAATTCATGCTTTAATGTTTAATTCTTGATTTATGATATTCCGTCACCACACTAGTCCAACGCTAGTTGTGGCTTCATTTTTTCCGCTAGTCCAACACTAGTGGGATTTTTAGAACGGGCTAGTTCAACGCTAGACCCTTAGGACATTTTAGTGTTAGGTGCACTTGTGTGCATGTTACATCCCACTTCACACATGTTTAGTTTTCTTTTTATTCGGTATGATTTTTATCATTATTATTATTATTCTTATTATTATTATTATTATTATTATTATTATTATTATTATTATTATTTTAACACATTTTTAAAATGCATGACATTTAGGTTGCATTTCACTTAGACTTTAGGACATTTGTGTGATCCGACTAGAAATAGTCGTCTACTCACGTGGGAAGCGGTGGCGTACAGGCCGTTCCCCCCTCCGTGAGTAGAAACATTCAGTCACGAGTTATTAGTCCCCTGTACCCGTCATCTTGCATATCCACCTTCTTTCTTCACTTACTATATATTATTATTTTCTTTTTTTTTTGCATCACATTTTGCATAAAAACTCGTGACTCCCTCGAGGTCTCGACTCGGGTTTCGCAATTAATGTGATAATTTCGACCGAGCCTTAACGGGATATTCCGAGCCTCCCAATACTCACGTTTAGACTTAGGATTTGCATTCATTTAGACATATCCAAAGCGCGATAGAATTTAGGGTTAATTTAGGAAATTTTGATTAAACCTCGCAACTAGCCTTGGTTAGGTTGAAAGGGTGCCTTAGGCGCAAGCCTTTGCCTTCCCTTTCTTCAAATGTGACTTCCGAACCTTTTTCTCTCGTTTTTTCGTAGACCGGAGTCGAAAAAGAGTTTTAAATGATTTTTCTAAAATTTTTATTTTTGTTTTGTTAAACGATTTTTCGGGTGACTTAGTACACCCTAACTCAGTATCAAGTAGCGACTCCATTTTTTTAAAAAAAAATAATAAATAAATAAATAAAACCCTTTTTCAAAAATTAGTTGGCCAAACCTGTCACACTTTTAGTCTCGGCCTTGTTTTCTTTTAAAATACCATTTTTCTTAAAATATACTTTTTCTACTAAAATTTGATTTTTCTCACACACACACGGTTTTTCCAAAAACCTTTATTTTTGAAAGGGTTACCGAGACCGGACCGTCTTTTCGGGACGCGACAGTCAGCGACCCCACTAGCACCCTTTTACCCACAATTTTCCAGACGTGACAATGCCTTTATATATTTATTTGCTTTTGATTCATGTTTTATTATTTAATTCATGTTAAATCACGTTTTATGTTATTCCGTCACCACACTAGTCCAACGCTAGTTGTGGTCTTCTCGCGTCCCCACTAGTCCAACACTAGTGGAAAATTCCTAGAAAGGGCTAGTCTAACGCTAGACCCTTAGGTCATTTTAGTGATAGTTTCACTCGCATGCATTTTATTTTATTTCACAACACATTTTTCTTTTTTAGAAATTTTCATATTTGCATGATTATTTGATGTATGTTTTATTACTACTACTTATCTTTAGCATTTGACGATACATGACATTTAGGTTGCATTTCACTTAGAAATTAGGTTATTTGTGTGATCCGACTAGAACTAGTTGCCTACTCACGTGGGAAGCGATAGTGTACATGTCGTTCCCCCTTTCATAAGTAGGAATATTCTATCACGAGTTATTAGTCTCCCGTACCTGTTATGTTGCATTTCCCCCCTCTTCGATCACTTATTATCTATATTACTATTTTTCTTTTCTTTTTGCATCGCATTTTGTATAGACACTCGTGACTCCCTCGAGATCTCAACTCAGGTTTCGCAATTAATGCGATAATTCCTATGAAGCCTCGACGGGACATTCCGACCCTCCCGATACTCACATTTAGATTTAGAATTTGCATTTATATAGACACATCCAAACGCGATAAAATCTAGGGTTAAATTAGGAAAATTTGATTAAACCTCGCAACTAGTCTCGGCTAGGTTGAAAGGGTGCCTTAGGTGCGAGCCTTTGCCTTTCCTTTCTTCAAATGTGACTCTCGGACCTTTTTTCTGGTTTTTTTCGTAGACCGGAGTCGAAAATGGATTTAAATATTTTTTCTAAAAACTTTATTTTTATTTTTGTTTTCTTAAATAATTTTTGGGTGACTTGGTACACCCTAACTCCATACCAAGTGGCTATTCCATTTTAAAATAAAACCCTTTTTCAAAATAAGTTGGCCAAAGCTGTCGCACTTTTAGTTTTGGCCTTATTTTCTTCTAAAATACTATTTTTTCTAAATAACACTTTTTCACTAAAAATCGATTTTTTTCTTACACACGCACATTTTTTCCATAAGCTTTTCTTTTCGAAAATGGTCATCAGACCAGACTGCCTTTTCGGGGCACGACAATCACGACCCCACCCGTGCTTATCGATTTTTGGGACGCGACAATATGTAGCTAACCAAATTCAAATCCTAGTTCCCTCGTGAGAGAGGCCACAATTCACCCTCTCCTTTTGTAGGAATTTTCTCTTTACTACCATTTGAAATTTGGAAGCAATATTGAGTCCATTTTCTTGAGCTCCGCTCCCAATCCATTGAGGTCACCAAATGGTACAAATTTCCATACTTCTTCTCTTTCAATAGGACCGTCTTGCCACATGTGACTTCTAAGACTCCACCTTTACTAAAATAATCGTAGCCTTTGGAATCTAATTGACTTAAGGAAATTAGATTTCTTCGCATCGTTGGGACATAGGCCACAACACCCAAAGAACAAATCATTCCACCAAGCATTTTGATTTTCGCAACTCCAATACCTTTGATTTCACAAGTAGTTCCATCACCCAAAGACTAAAAACTTTCTTTCTTCACTTGGAGTGTATAAAAATAATCTTTCCTGAAACAAACATGTGTAACACAATTAGAATCTAAAATCCATCCGTCACGGGACGAAGTATCCATACCTTTAAAGATTGTGAAGACTTCTCAATTAGATGCATATCCAATAATATTTTAATGAGTTTCTCTATCATCGATGAGGATAATTTTTCTTGATATGTCCAAACTCATGACATCCATAGCATTGAACTCAACCTTTTCCCTTGACCTTTGAATTACCTGCCTTAGATACACCGTCAAGTATTCTCCTTTTTTGATTCTTCCCTCGAGCAATTAACACAGTTTCTTGTGTCTCATCATGGTTTGCCTTCTTTTGTTTTTCATGAGACAATAACGATGATTATACATTCTCTAGTTTCAAAGTGTCTTTCCCGTACAACATGTTGTCACCACACTTTTGTAAGAATCAGGGATCGAGGTGACAAGTAAAAGGGCCTTATTTTCTTCCTCAATTTTCACGTTCATTTTCTGGAGTTGATCCAGAATTCCATTGAACGTATTCATGTGATTGATAAGATTTTCACCCTCCTCCATCTTTAGCCTATAAAGTTGCCGCTTTAGATGTAATTTATTGGATAAACTCTTAGCCAGATAGAGTTTCTCCAATTTATTCCACAGGTCTACTACAGAATTATTCTTATCAATCACATTATTAATAATGCTGTTAGCAATATAGAGTCAGATTATATATGCACACCTTTCTTCTAACTCTTTCTACTCATCTTCCTTCATGTTCGCTGGCTTCGCACACTTACCCTTCAACGGTTTTGCCAAACCTTGTTGAATTAGGATGTCCTTCACTCTCCTTTGCCAAAGAGTGAAACTCTTATTCCCATTAAATGGTTGAACTGAGAATTGTATATTCCCAAATGCCATGATATGTCACCAACCACTTGATTTTACAATAGTTGTCTTGGATCCCAACGAAGCTCTGATACCAATTTGTTAGAATTTAAACGTTGAAATGAAACACAACTATATGAGGAATGAAGAATCCAACAATTTAATGAGAATAAAACAACACGAAATATGAGTGACACATACAAAATTTAATGTGGTTTCGACTTAATTACCAAGCCTACATCTACAAGAAAAAATCATTTTTTATTATGAGAGAAAATAAATAAATACAAGAATACAACTTGTATCCCAAGCCCAACCCCTTGTATTTCTTCTCTCACTACTAAGAACTCTCTCACCCTTTCTCTCTTGTGTGTCTCTTGTACAATGCCAACTCACCTATTTATAAGACACATTACTTGACCTATTCCCAAGTAATCAAGGAAATAACTTGTCTTAAACTATAGATCCTACAATTAGGAAACTACTTGGCAACTATTACAAGCAATTAGAATAAATAGGACACTACTTATTCTCCACACAAGAAAAGAAAGTTACCTAAAAGAAAACTTGTCAATTTCCTAACAACATTCACCTGCCATTTCATTTCACTTCAAGGTTTTCTACCGTACTTTATATCAAAATTGAACTGTTTCATCATGTTTTTCAATAACTCGATAACAATTTAGTGTGCCTTAATCAAATAAAGTTTCATCATGTTTTTTATTGACTCCACAAGACAAATTAATGTGCATGTCTTAATCAAATAAGAATGTGTAATATCAGAGATAGCTTTCTTTTTGCTTTCATTTGTTTCATATTGCTAGGTCATACAGTTTCATCTTTGAAGATATTTGCTTGCTGTGTTTCTAGAAAGCATAGCGTATTTCCTATTGGATTAATTTTGTCTCCTAAAATTACTGCACTCTCTTTGTCACAAAATGGATTTCCAAAATTTTGTAGTGTGATACGTGCGTGGTGACGCCCGTTTCAGTCTTAGAAGCTTCACCAACGGATATCGTTTTCCTGTGCAAATTGGAGGTTTCAAAGTGGTTAAAGCTTGGCAATAAGGCATGGAAGATGGCTCATTTAGCATCCACTCAACGGACCAAGGGTTGGTGGTCACGTTTGAGGTCGAAAGTGCGAGGACGAATCTTCAACGGACGTGACTAGAAGCCAGCCGCGGGTTGGCTAGGGCGAGGGTTTTACTCGCAGCTCAAGTGCAGCTTGTGTTTCTGATGGAAGCCGCGGCTCAGGCCAGGCCACGGCTTTCCCAATGGCCTAGCCCAATAGTTTTACGATTTTCATTATTTTTCATTAGTTTTTAGTTTAGTTTTAAATTATATTTAATTTAGACTTTTCATTTATGTCTCTTAGGGTTTGTACGCCTATAGAAGGCTAATTGTTATCGTTTATTATTAAGTCTATGTTGAATTATGATTTAGTCAATGGAAATTGATGTTTTCTCTCTGTGTGATAGTCTTGGTTAGTTCTTGGGATGAGAACTATCGTGAGCCTTTTCAAGAGTGATTCTTGTGAGGTTTACTTTATACCTTAAGTTCTATTCAATAAGTTTGATTAGGGTTTGGGTTTTCTACTTGTTAAATTGATTGGTTTCATTCCACGGGTTGGTTTGTGGTCAAACTGTTCAACAAGGAGTTCATGTATTTTGATAATTTGATCCAATTCTATAGGAGGTATTAGATTGGGTTATCGCTTGATCTTCAAGACGGTCCTTTAGGGATGTTCCTGTGACACACAAAAAAGGAGATCAACCCGGATTGTGTCAAGTGGTATCAGAGCTACTGGGTCTTGAAAGAAAATTAGTTTTTTTTTTCGTTGTGTTTGACCTACTTGGGTATATCTCTTCGTTATCAATCCGTTTAGATATATCTTTTTTGTTTGGATTTTTGTGTTGAGTTATTTATTGTTGTTTTTGGGTTCAAGATCTGACTTTTCTTGAATCAAAGTTGTGATCTTTTGTTGTTGGTCTGAAAAAAAAAAGCCGTCACTGTTCATGGTTACTTAGCATCACTGTTCATCGTACTGTTCACGCGATGTACTGTTCTAATCGGGAATACTGTTCACGGGGGGTTATTGTTCACGCGGTGGTACTGTTCAATCGATTATTTTTTCTAGAATTTTTTTTAATTTTGTTTGTTTTTGGAAATTGGTCTTTTGTATGGTGTGAGTCGTTTTGTGTTAAAAAAAAAAAAACAAAAGAGGGTAGTCAAATTGAAAAAAAAATTTTTTCTTGAGTGAAAAAAGGAATAAAAGGGAGATTTTCGTGAAAGCCAAGAATTGGAGGAAAAACTTGTCTATTTTTACAGGTTATTGATGTTGAATTTTGAAGATTTTCAACAGTTTAATTGTAAATTCCAAAGAGGCTTCTATGAAAGCAGAGATAGTTGGGATGCCAGAAGATCGACTGACAAAAAGAGCCATTCCAAATTCTCTACAAAGGTGGTTAATAATGAATTTGGCTATGAAGGAAGTGCTTCAAAGAGGAAGGAAAGGTTTTCAAAATCTAAATCCTCCAGGGGTCATCGTATGAATCATCTATGGGATGAGATGAAGGATCGATGTGATTCTTTCACAGAAGTGGTGAACAAGTTTGTGGACAAATTGGAATCGCACGTTATTGCTTCAAGGGAAAAGCAAAATCAAGTAGTCAATGAGGAGAAGCATCAATCAACTGCGGAACTTGAAGTTGAAGAACGTCCACAACCCATGGAGGTGTATATGGAGGAGAAGATTGGAGCCGAGGTGTCACCTTTGGAGCCAAATGAAGCTGCAACACCATCTTTGGAGGAGCAAAGCCTAGCTGAGCAACCAATGAAGGAACGTGTTGAAGTTGAAGACAAAGCACCATTGGAGGAGCCATTGGAAGAACCACCAAGTGTTGAATTGCCACTTCAGATCGTGTCAAATTATTCATCTACTATGGACGACGATTCGAGGATGAATCGTTTCAAAGAGGTGGAGTTTGATATGTGCGTGGTGATGCCCATCTCAATCTTAGAAGCTTCACCAACGGATATCGTCATCCTGTGCAAATTGGAGGTTTCAAATTGGTCAAAGCTTGGCAATAGGGCATAGAAGACGGCTCATTTAGCATCCAGTCAAGGGATCAAGAGCTGGTGGTCACGTTTGAGGTCGAAAGTGCGAGGGTGAATTTTCAACGGACGTGACCAGAAGCCAACCTGCGGCTGGCTAGGGCGAGCCGCGCCCGCGGCTCAAAGGATTTCACCTGCAACTCAAGTGCAGCTTGTGTTTATGATGGAAGTCGCAGCTCAGGCCGTGCCATGGCCTTCCTAGTGGCCTAGACCAGTAGTTTTGCGATTTTCATTATTTTTCATTAGTTTTTAGTTTGGTTTTAAATTATATTTAATTTAGACTTTCCATTTATATCTCTTAGGATTTGTACGCATATACAAGGCTAACTATTATCGTTTATTATTAAGTCTATGTTGAATTATGATTTAGTCAATGGAAATTGATGTTTTCTCTCTGTGATAGTCTTGGTTAGTTCTTGGGATGAGAACTATCGTGAGCCTTTTCAAGAGTGATTCTTGTGAGGTTTATTTTATACCTTAAGTTCTATTCAACAAGTTTAATTAGAGTTATGATTTTTTACTTGTTAAATTGATTGGTTTCATTCCACGGGTTGGTTTGGGGTCAAACTGTTCAATAAGGAGTTCATGTATTTTGATAATTTGATCCAATTTTGCGGGAGGTATTGACTTGGGTTATCGCCTGATCTTCAAGACGGTCCTTTGAGGATGTTCCTGTGACACACGAAAAGGGAGATCAACCCGGATCGTGTCATAGTGTGTCGCTAGAATTATTTCAACTATAAGAATGGGAGCTTGACTGGTCAAACTGCTGAAGAGAGAAATATTTGATATGTTAGAATATTTGGTAAGCTCGACTTCATTAATTACAACCGGTTTCGAGTTACAGTTATAGCTAAGGAATTCTTGGTACTACAGAGGATGCCTTCTCTATGCAGCACTCACTGCAGAAGAGCCATGGTTACCATGTACAATACCTAACGAAGAAGTTAATTGCCATAGATTTAAGAGAGAGAGAGAGAGAGAGAGAGAATCTATTAATTTTGTTGAGCGTGCTCCATTGAATTACTCCACAATATCTACTCTGCTGTGTCGTTCTTGGTTTACCTTTGCGGTCACAGTTACTTTGAACATATGAGTTAATTATGCCCTCTCTTTCCTGAGGTAACATCTCATTAAAATCTGGATTCTAGTGGAGTATGAGTAATGCTATATTTAAAGGGCCAGAATTTTGCAACGTTCTAGAACTGAATTAGTGGCAGTAGCGAATTTCATGGAAATTGAAAACCACCACCTCCTGCTTCTGAAGAGTTACTCGTTGGCGGGTTAATGGCTATCCAGAGTAATGATAGCGTAATGGCAATGAGTCCTGACCACACAAACACAATTGTGGGTGTCTTCTTTCTACTTCCCATCAGACCTTTGGCAAAAGGATACAAGTGAGCCAAAACCCAAAAACTGAAGAAGGCTCCATCAATGAACTTACTCCACTGGGGTATTGAGCTATAAATAGTCCTCGAGAATGCCACTACAATTGCTATTATGTTCAGCAAGCCAATGACAATAGGTGGAACCATCAAGTAAGTCCATTTGACCACGTACAATTCGGCATAGGGATCATCATTGTCTTCTTCTATAGACCTGGAAGTGAGTGCGAAAGTAAACTCCAGTCCTGCAATCACTTTTAGAAGGCCTTGCACCACCGCAGCTAAGTGAGCACTAGTTCCAGAAATGAGCCAGAATTGCTGGTTTCTCCACCAGTCTTCCAAACCTACACCTGACCATTTCACCTCTAGGATAGCCAACGAGATCAAGCATACTGCTATAATTAGCAAGTAGACCAAGAAAGCCAAGTTCAACTTTTTCACGATAAAGTGGCCTGACAGTAATGAAAAGGCAGGGAGGCAGGAGTAGATAACGAGGAATACTGAGGTGAAAGGGTAGATGGCCAAATTGAGGTACGCTATGCGTTGGAGGAACTTCAAACGATGGGAGCCAAGGATGGCATTATTTCTGGAGAAGAACATCTCTACTGAGCCCGAAGCCCAATGGAGGACCTGATGGAGCCTATCTGTAAGGTTGATTGGCGCTGATCCACGAAATGCATCACGTATGGTGATGCAGTAGATGGAGCACCAGCCTCTGTTATGCATGCTGTAGCCTGTGACAACATCTTCTGTAATTGAGCCGTAAATCCAGCCCACTCGATCACCCCACTCTGTCTTGTCCTCGTACCTAAAAAAAAACAAGAAGAGGAGTTGTTGGATGTAACTTTGTCTCCATCATCAAATTGGTCATGGAAAAATCTCTTCATGCCGTGTATCTAAATATGATTCATATTACCAAGCATGGACGTACAGTAGTTATGTATGGACACTGATCATAAGTTAGCACAATGCTTAATTTTCGTCTACATAATCATCGTCCTCTCACTGTATTGATTGGTTTTTCTTTTCCAATTAATTGTATGTATTCAGGACCAATTTGGATGTATTCAACATTATTGATCAATACAAAGTAGACTTACCAACATGATATCACAGAAACAGCTTCAGCCACCGTAGTAGTATCAAGTGCTTCACGTGGAATTCTGAGAGCACCTGGTGGTCTTCCAAACTTGACGGCAGGGTGATCAGCGACTGGACGACCTTGGAATTCGGCCACAGGTATAGATTCAGCAAGAACAGTTGAATTTCCAAAACGATTGGGCAATAGATTGACATCAAGATCAGGATCAAAATCATGAGTAGTCTTCAAGGCCTGTGTCTCAGAATCCTTCCGGCTCATCTTCTTGTCTTGTCGTGGGGGATCAAAACCATAAAGAGCAAACCTCTTAAACATACAACAGGAGCCCACATAGACTGGTCCCTGGATGCATGCAAGGTATTTAATTGGTGATTTCTAAACGGCAGTACTAATGACAACAGGGTGGATAGAATCAGATAATAGATACTCGTGTAGGATTATTTATTTCATGCTTATGGCTGCTTTGAGTTAAATTCAACAAAAAGAAAATGTAAGAATGAAACAAATGGTGATTAAATACGCACCTGTATGCCATCCAGCGCACGCATATTACCGTCAAAGAAGACAGTGTTGTGATTTGCGTAACGATCAGATGGATCGATTCCTTCAAATCTTTGAGGAAATTGAATGTAGCAGATGTCTTCGCCTCCCCTGTCCATCATGAAGCACATACCCTCGCGAACAGCCTTGCAATTATAGATGTAGTGGTCGCAATCTAGGTTGAGAATGAATGGTCCATTAGAGAGTATAGCTGATGCTCGAACCAAAGCATTCATAGCTCCAGCTTTCTTGTTATGATCATATCCTGGTCGCTTCTCCCGGGAGACGTATACAAACATGGGTAAACGAATATCCACGTCCGAAAAATCAATGATCTTGTCGTCGGATGCTCCCATTAGTGGGTCACTGCTAGGAGGCTTCAACATTACCTATAAATAATGTTACGCTGATTGGTTAATTGAGAATTGTGAGATGTCAATGTGCAGTTAACTAATGAATTAATTGAGAATTATGACATGTCATGTTTAGTTAACTGGAAGTTAAAAAGAGGTTAATCAAGTCAAGGTAACACCTTGTTTATTTATTTACCTGCAGAATTCCTGCATGATCACCTTTAGCATGGTCGCTGCTTGGAACAGCCCAAGTGCCGGGCCAATGGGTGCCATCAGCCATCCAAGTGGCCTTCTGAACCTTAACAGCCTCCAGAGGGTCTGCCCCGCTTTCTCTTATATGCTTCAACATCTTCATTTCCTCTCTGGCATTGAAAGCGTCCGATCTTCTCCTTATGGAATCAGGCAATCCGTTGATCCTTACCTTAAATTCATCATATTCCCTCTTAACCCTTCTTCTGTCCTTGACAAAATCAGATCTCTTCTTGTTCTTGGTTGGATCACCCTTCATGCTGAAGTAAGTTTCCGGATTCCTAGGCTCAATATCATGCTTCCTACAAAATGGGACCCATAAATCAGCAAAACTGGCAGCCTCTGCCATTGCTTCAAATGTGAGGAGTGCACCGCCATCATCTGAAACATAACATGCCAGTTTTTCCACTGGATAATCAACAGCCAAAATAGATAAAACGGTATTGGCAGTGACAAGTGGTGGTTCTTTCTCTGGATCAGCTGTGGAGACAAACAAGTCAACTCCTGGCAGGTCAGACCGGCCAGTGGGATTGGTTGGCGAAGGTAAATCAAATTTATCACGCAGAACCTCAAGATCTGTGGAGCGGTTGATAGGGGAATACTTGGGAAATTGATCAAGAATCCAGGAGAAGGTAAACCAGACCTCACATGTGACTGACATTAGCCACAACCACATGGCATTGTTGTTTGGATGTGTCAACCTCCAGCTTAGGAAAAACACCAAAACCACCAGCCGAACCACAATTAGCAACCTGCAATGCGTTGATATTTAAACTTCAAAATCATCCATTACATATATCAATAACTTAAGGAGGCATGCATGCAGGGACATTGAAGAAAACAAAGAGTTTTTTTTCCTGATCAATCTTAGAATTAGGTGAAATTCTTATTGCATGAGACTCAAACTCGTTGATAGCAATTCCAAGAATGTGAAAGCCAGTATTTGGGCATTGATTGATCATTATGCAGAAAAAAGGGCAAAAACATTCTCATATCAGAAATACGAATAAAATGAAGATTATCTTATTCATACAACTAAAAGCAAATTACTTAGGTAATATAATCATTCTATGTTTGCAATATTCAATCGAATGAGTTCCTGGATGTTGCTTATATATTTTTTTACATGCAATTTGGAAAATGTAAATGGCAGTATGATACCAACGCAGGGCTGGAAATTTGACCAATTATGAGTGGAAGTATGAACTTAGACACTACTTTTGTAGGTAATTATTATCATTCTTGTGGCACTTCTCTTTTTGTATGATGCAGAATATTATCTGATCATTTAGTGTCTGTTTAGTTTATGGTTTGGTTTATGGGATCATCACCAGCACCATGCACCAGCACCAGCACCAGCACCAGCACCATCATTGTGCACCATCACGAGTATTATGCATCACTATCACCACCTTCACTGCCATGCACCAACACCACCACCACCACCATATGTCGTGTGCACCATCAACATTACCAATCAAAATGATATTAGAAGTCCAGGGATGTTTGGATAGCAAAATAGTGATCTCATCCCCAAGCAAACACATTATGGAATTATTTTCTAGGATGTCCCATTATATTTGTTACTAATTAAGCACTACACTACTGAAACTATCAATTGGAGGATGACTCATCTCAAGATTAAACACTACATTATTGAAACTATGAATCAAAGGATGACTCATCACAGGTTAAAGACTATACAATTGAAACTATAAATTGAAGAATGACTCATCTCAAGATTGATGGTTTGGTATAATTCATCCCCTCTCATTCAATCCTTTTATTGTACGCACCCTTGAAGATTTAGTATTAGATATAAAAAGACTTTTAGGACGTAAATTTGAGTTCATACCAATACAAATTAAAATCCATAAAGAATAAAAAGCATTAACTTTCTCCTGGTCAAAATATAATTTTTACACTAGAAACTAAAAAGATGTCACCATAAATAGCTGGATTTGATCTTGGAAATAATGGGCATAAGGATGCATATTTTTGCCACAATTCCTACGATAATACTTGGAGGTTAAAAAAGGTGTGGAAGAAAGGAAAGAAGAACTTATCTTCATTTTTCAACAGATTTCCGAGAACAAAATACTATTTACATATAAATAAATACTCTAGAAACTTAAAAGTTCACATCCAAAAATCGATTTACAAACTGTGAGAACATTCCGGGGTTGACAATCATAGAGCTGTCCAAGGCCAAAATAATTAGGGATAATTTATAAAACCTCCCCAAGAATTCTTGACAATTTCACTTGGCTTTTCTGAGGTTTCTAATATTACACTTACCTCCCCAATTTTGAGTTTTAGTGCAACAATGTTAGTCCATACGCATAAAAACTTGATATGAAGTAGTGCTAAAAATTGTATTCATTCCTAAAGTATCCTTTCATGCCTTTTAAAAATTAATAAAACAAATTTAACTAATAATTGGCTTGAAAATACATTAAGAAAGGACATAATTTAATTTTAAAGAGTTACTTATGGCATGCTGCAAAACGAAATGATGAAGAGAATTAAATATCAAGATCTTGTTGTTTTAAAATACTTAGATCCACATGAAATTGAAATAACAAGTATAAAATTTAAAAAAAGTGCTTTAAATTACAAAAGATAAAAAGGTAAAAAATTAATCTCCGTTAGTAATATTGAAGTTATCCATACAATCGCACTTCATAATATATGAAAATCAAAGTTTTAATTTTTTATCCTAGCAAACTTATATCAAGTATTTGCAACCACTAAGAATTTTTTTAATTCTCTCACTAACTTTGTTGTCATATACTTGATTAGTTTGTCGTAAGTAATTTTTTTAGATCAGCTTGTCTCAATTTTTCTGTGAATTCAAGTTTTTTTTTTTTTGCTATATTTATTACACGAGTCATGAAAGTGTAATTTGGGAAGAAAATATATTTCAGCATTTTGTATGAATTTCTTATATAGATGGACTAATTTTAATACATTAAAAGCCATGAAAGGATAATTTAGAAATGACAATAAATTTTAGTACTCCATATCAAATTTTTTTTCTTGTGCATATGGATTGGAATTTGTCACATTAAAACTAAACATAAGTTAGGTAATTATAATACTAAAAACCTCAGAGAAACCAAGTGAAACTGTCAGAAACCTCAAAGAAATTTATGAAATTATTCCATAAGATTATAATATTTTTATGGTGAGCTTTAGGAGATATTCTCTTCTAGGTACTTCTTTTTCATGAGATAATTCAATTAATCAAAACCAAGTTCAACATAAGCCTAAAAGAATAATTTGACAAAAGACGATCTTAACGCTTCTACATGATGAACTCTATCCTCATGTTTGGTAATGGTAATAGCCTAAAATGGAAAGATGTTCCTAATTTTTTTCATTCCATTTTGATTTCTGGTATGGACAAATTAAGTTCGAAAGCCTTTTTCTTCATGAATGATCATTCAACCTTTTTTAATAATTACCTCATTCCTCAACAAATGATAGAAAAAGACGTTTTCAACTTCCACGAGAGAAAATAAAAATAATAGGAGCCAAATTTATCCTTATATGTCCTACTCCATTATCTATCATTTTTCTTGACTCATGTTATGTCTCTTTTCCTTTTGTCTTAAAGCTTTATAAAATTTTAGGTTTATTTGTGACTTTAGTTAATATTTTTCTTTTTAAAGTCCATTTGATTGAAAATATGCTTCAAATAATTTTTTTTACTATAAAAAATATTTAAGATATTATTTTTTAATTTTTTAAAAAATGTGTAAAAATTTATATGAGTATTTAAATAAATAAAATGTAAAAAAAATAAAGAGAAAATATGAATGTTTGGTTTTATTACTATTTTTAAGAGAAAATATGAATGTTTGGTTTTATTTCTATTTTTTTAATTCGCAAATTATATTGCTAATAATTATAAAAAAAAATTATAGATCTAATAAAATACAACAATTAATTTATTCCTAAAAGATAACAATAATTTTTAAAGAAAATTTTATTAAAGTTTCTTGTAGACACACCAATAGTGCATATCACAAACAAACAAAATAAAAGAAGAAAAATATTATATTCTAGTATAAAGAATTTATGACAATTAAGACAAATTAGGATAGACTATATTCTATTCTGGTATCTATTGGAAAAGGAATACACATTCTATTCCAAATTTGGTTACCAAATAGTGGAATGACACTTTTTTTTTTTTTTTTTTTTTACATTCTATGTGGAGAAATATTCTAAGTAGAAAGACTTTTCCATTATGGGTTATTATAGGGTAACAAATATGGAGTGTGTGTAAAATTATAAGACAAAAATTCACACATTTATTAGATCGTACTCATACAAAAATACCCTCATTTGAGTAACTAGCATTTGAGCATTTCATTCTTAACACTTAGTAAATTACTAAATCTAATATTAAAGTCGATCAGATTTTATAGATGAAATTTCAAGTGTAATTGTCTTGATAACATAATGATTCATAGAAAAACTAAGTAGTTGGAATAATTTTTCCCAAATTCATTGCCTACATAGATAAAAACAGCAAAAAGATGAATTACGAAGACTAAAAAAACTTTGATTAGTAAAAAAAAGGTCGATTTAATTTTATAATATACTAAAACTTCTTTTTTTTTTCACTTTTTAACTCTTTTATGCAAAGGATCACAAATATATAACTTTAAAGTTCAATAAAGTAGTACTTGAATACTATAAAAATCAAATGTGTTTTTACATCTATCAAAGTAAGTCTAGTAATACGGGCATGGTGATTAGCTTTCCCCAACCAAAATATATATATATATATATATATATATATATATATATAATTGGGTAATCAACATTCGTTTCATGATCGAGATTGAGAAACAAATTTTTATGTAATGCATCGAGGATGCTGATTATATCTTTAACTTTGAATAACAATAATGGAAATAGAATTACAATCTTGCTTTGTAACTTTTTTTGTTTATAGCTGAACTAGGTTTAAACTTGATGCTATAAAAGATATAATCAAATGATTAAGAAAATTATTTCATTGTTATAGTTGTTAAATGTTGGAATGTTCATGTTAAATCATTTAATTCTTATATTTGTAAAATGCTAGAATTTTCATGTTTCCTCTCCCAAAAATGCATGTGACGGTATAGAATGTCTGTGTTTGTATGCATGTTTGGTAGGACTAAGAAAGGAAGACCATAAATAAACACAATAAAACACTGTCAAAATAAAGTTATGTGAGTAAAATAATTCATCAATTACATACATTGATTTAAACAATGATTATGTATATCACTAGAAATTAAAAAATAAAATATAATTGTAATGAATGCAACAAAAAGAGATGTAAAGGAAAAAAAATGTTTGTGTAGAATCAAACGAAATAAATTATTAACACGAATCCTTCGTTTATGATAACCAATAAATATTTGAAAGAAGTTAAAATGGTCATCATGACATTACGATGTTATGAGTTGTATTTATTAGTTGAATTAAATTTCAAATTATAGATAAGATATAATTAGGATCTAATTGATTAGGATAGATTATAATTAATCTCATTTATTATTGTCTAAATTCATTGTACCTGTTACTTGTATAAGCCTATAAATAGACTATTGTATCTTTGGATGAAATACAGAAAAAATTTCCCGTTTTTCTTTCTTCTTAATATGGTATCAGAGTAGAGATTTTATGATCTCTGTTTAAAAATTACTTTGATTCAACCTGAAAAGGAACCATGACAGAATCATCTAAACTTGTGCAAGGTTGAAGAGGATAGGCTGACATAATTCTTGAAGACTTGGCCACCAAGATAATGGAAGTCTTGGATAGGTATCAGAAATCTACATCGAGCAATGATTCCTCTGTGGCTTAATTTGAATCAAGTTAGATGATATCAACTATGCACTTTGGTCCCAAGTTGTCGAGATATGTATATCTCGGGTAAAAACAAGTTGGGATATATCAATGGTGAGCTTCCTCAACTTTCATCAATAGATCTAACATATCGACAATGGTGAACGGAGGATTCTATTGTAAAATGATGGCTAATAAACAGCATAGACCCATCATTGGTTGGTAATTTCATTTGCTTTCTTACTGCTAAATCAGTATAGGATGCTATTGCCACAATATATTTTGATGGAATTGATACATCCCAATTATATGATCTACGGTGAAGAGTTATTAGGATGAGACAAGCTGGAGAGTCGATTGAGAAATATTACAACAACCTACAAGGCTTGCAGAAAGAAATTGATTTTCGTTGACCAAATCTAATGGAATGTGCTACTGATATTAACAGATATAACTCTCTCATACAGAAAGAAACGGTATACATTTTTCTTGATGTAATAGATGATCAACTGAATACAATTCGCAGTGACGTGCTACGAACGAAGCAGTCCTGATAGTGAAAAAAAGCATATGCCTATGTCCGCGTGAAAATAGTAGGCAATCAGTAATGATAATAGGGGAAGACAACATAATCAGATCTGTCATGACATCAAAAGAGGCCAAAACACCAACTGATGGGGACAATTGTACACATTGCAATAAGAAGGGACACACATGTGATACATGTTTCAAAGTACATGGGTATCTAGCATAGTGGAAGGAGCAGAAAGGACAAAATTGATGAGGTGGTCGATTGAATGCTACCAATCAAGGTAAAAGCACCGAAAGAGTTGCTACTGTAGTTATTGAATCGACAACATTAGCCATATCTCTTAATATTATACAGGTACCTTCTACCCATTCTGTTGATGTAAAAAAGACCAATAAGTATCAAGGTAATTGTAGCTGATTGACTTAATAGTAACTGGACTATCGATTTAGGAGCTATCGATTATATGACCTCTGACCCAGATGACTTCTCATGTATCGCTTAACTGAGATGGTTGATGATCTCTAATGCCAATGGTGTTCAATATCCAGTTACAGGAGTTAGAACTTTCATTCTATCTTCATCTCTTTCTCTACCTAATACTTTGTTAATTCCCTCCCTATCAAATAAGTTGCTATCTGTGAGTCAAATAACTGCCGATCTTAATTGTGTAGCACTAATGTATCTAACATTTTGTCTTCTTCAGGATATTCTCACCAAGGAGATAATTGGTCGTGGTACTAGAAGGGGGGATTTATATTATACAGACGACTTTAGTTCTAGTAGCGTGAATAAGATAAGGAGTATCCATAACACTAAAGAGCCAGAGATCCAGTTGTGGCATCGGCAATTAGGGCATCCGTCCTTCGGATACGTGAAGCACCTATTTCTAGACCTGTTCACAAAAATCAGTGTTACCAATTTAAAATGTGAGACCTACATCTTAGTCAAAAGTCATAAAGTTTTAGTATCCTATCAGCCCGAATAAATATGATACTCCTTTTCTATTGGTACATTTTGACGTTTGGGGATCATCACCGATTACCTCATCTACTAGTATCCATTGGTTTGTAACTTTTATAGATGATTGTACTCGAATGACCTAGGTATACTTGTTGAAACATAAGAATGAAGTAAAAAAAATTTCAAATAATTCTGTCTAATGATCCAAACACAATTTTCAACTACAGTCAAGGTCCTTTGATCTGATAACAGTAGTGAATATGATAATTGATCACTGTAAGAGTTTTTCAAAGCTAACGGTCTCATTCATGAAATATTTTGTCCTCAAACTCTGTAGCAAAATGAAATAGCTGAAAGGAAGAATCGACACATATTGGAAATAGCAAGAGCATTACTAATTGGTGCAAATGTTCCATGTCGATATTGGCCTGATGCAGTCACAATAGCAGTCTATTTGTTGAATCGATTACCTTCAAAGGCAGTGAACTTTCAGACTCCATTGCAGACTCTAACTCAATTCTTTTCTTTATCATCAATACTAATGATTCCAACAAAGATGTTTGGTTATGTGGCATTCGTACATTTGCACAAGAACTAGTGAAGCAAATTAGATCCTTGTGTTGTTCGATGTGTCTTCCTAGAATCTATCGTGTACAAAAAGGGTTATCTGTGCTATGATCTAACTACCAATAAGATGTATAAAATGATGGATGTTACGTTCTTAGAATCTGAAACATTTTTTCTTTTGCATCCAATTCTTCACTTCAGGGGGAGATAAGGAACAAGAAAGCGCAGACTTGGCGCGGATTGGCATAGTTATCATGGCCGAGTACTGATGAGGTTGATGTATCCGTTGCAGTCGATTCCCGTGTTGATTTACTTGCCGATTCTCGGACTCCAAATAGTGGTAAATTCGATTCTTCAGCTAACGAGGTTGCACCTTTTGATACTGTTGCTGTTGATACAATCCCTTCCCCCTCAGTACTTGACCATTAGTCTCCTGAGAATATTCTTGAGTTAAGCACTTCTGGTACTCCTACTATTAATTTGAATACTACTAGTACATATGTGTTGCCTGACAAGTCCAATCGTGGCAAGCCACCAAATTAGTATTAGCTTATGAAAAATGGTCCAAGTATTCTATTGCCTATTATGTTTCAACTCACCGATTATTTAAACATCTGGAGGCCTTTTGTACACAATATTTCATCAGCTAACATTCCAAATAGTGTGCATGCTACTCTTGTTGATCCAAATTGGACTCAAATCATTAAAGAATAAATGTCAATATTGTAGAAGAATGACACCTGAACTTTAGTTCCATTGCCAAAAAGAAAGAAAATAGTGGGATGTAAATGGGTGTTTACAATCAAGTACAAAACTGATGGCTCAATCGATCGGTATAAGGTGCGACTTGTGGCAAAGGCGTATACATGGACATACGACATCGATTATCAAGAGATTTTCTCACTGGTGGCAAAGTTGGATATAATCAGGATTTTATTGTCTCTCGTAGCCAATCTAGACTGGCTATTACATTAGTTCGATGTAAACAAAGCCTTCTTACATGGTGATCTTGAGGAGAAAATATATATGGAAATTCTACCAAAGTATGCTACTTCAAATGGTAAGTATGTTGCAAAAGGCTTTTTATGGATTGAAACAATCACCGCGTGCTTAGTTTGACCGATTTAATTTGGCCATGAAGAAATATGAGTATCGGCAGAGCAATGAAAATGATACTTTGTTCTTGAAGTATCGTTGTGGAAAGATAACAGCTCTGATAATCTATGTTGATATGATTATCACAGGAGATGATGTTGAAGAGATCTCCAGTCTACAAGATCAACTAACAACAGAGTTCGAGATGACGAACTTGAAAAATCTCAAGTATTTTTTATAGGGATTAAGGTGGGAAGATCAATCCAAGGTATATTTCTATCTCAATGGAAGTATGTGCTCGATCTCTTAGCTAAAGTTGGATTACTAGATTATAAACTAGCTAATACACCAATCATTTAGAATCACGACTTTGTAAATATTCAGATCAAAAGCTAACTAATAAAGAAAGATATCAAAGGTTAGTCGATAAGCTGATCTATCTATCTCACACTCGTCTCAATATTGCCTATGCTATTAGTGTAGTTAGTTGATTCATACATTCTCCTAGTAATCAACAAATTGAGGCTGTGATGCAGATTTTTCGATATTTGAAGGATTCTCTTAGAAAAGGACTTCTATTTTCTAAGAACAACTATCTCAATATTGATGGTTACACTGATACTGATTAGGCCGAAGATACTATTGATCGAAAATCGACATTAGGCTACTTCACGTTTGTTGACGGCAATCTAGTTACTTGAAGAAGTAAGCGACAAAAGGTAATGGCGTTGCCTAGTGTAGATGCTGAGTTCAGAGGAATGGCTGAGGATATGTACGAACTTCTATGGCTTAAGAGGTTGATAACCGATATTGGCTTCTCTCCTAATTCAAAAATGAAATTGTTCTGTGATAACAAAGTAACCATCGATATCAGTAATAATTTAATCCAACATGATCACACCAAACACATTGAAGTGGATCGACACTTCATAAAACATAATCTTGAAGATAAAGTAATACAACTTCCATTCGTCAAGTTAGAAGATCAGCTAGCCGATGTACTGACCAGAGCTATATCGACTAAAATTTTCTACAACTCACTTGGCAAATTAGGCATATGGGACATATACGCACCAACTTGAGAGGGAGTGTTATGAGTTGTATTTATTAGTTGAATTTAAATTTTAAATTGTAGATAAGATATGATTAGGATATGATTGATTAGGATATGATTGAATTAGGATAGATTAGATTTAATCTCATTTATTGTTGTCTATATTCATTGTACTTCTTATTTGTATAAGTTTATAAATAAGTTGTTATATCTTTAGATGAAATGCAAAAAAAAATTCCCCAATTTCTTTCTTTTTGACATATGGGAGGCTTAAGCTGTGGTTTTTAAGGACATTATATGCAGTAAGTTTTTGAGGTAAACAATCATTTCTATACTATTGAATGAAGTTAAAATGACCATCATGACATTATGGGAAGCTTGAATTGTGGCTTTAAAAGCATTATACGCAATAAGCCTTTGAGGTAAACAATCACGTACTAAGTTATAGAGAAAGGTTCAATTTACTTTCTGTTATACTAAACTATCATCGCATTCTCTACTACTGAATTTACGTATTCTTAATCGTACATAACTACACAAGATACAGGACAAAAGTCAAACTCTTGGTGTAAGTTCTCAAAAAGCTACAAAATCGTATTGTCAACAAAGTTAAAATGTTAGCATGACATAGACATTGTTAAAGTTAAAAATATTACTATCAACAGCCATTTTTTGTTATCCTAATTGACTATATAGAATTTCTTTTTTCAATGACAAAAAAATAAGACTTACAATGGAAAAATATTTACATGGACTCGGTCCACGAGTAGGGCCGTGGACCTTGTAGTCCAAAATCAGTCTCCTCCTTTGTGGCCCACACTGTGGCCTACCTATAGCCCACCTAATTGACTAGGTGGTTGATTTTGGACCACAAGGTCCACAGTCCTACCCATGAGCCGGGTCTATGTAAGTATTTTCCTTTACAGTGTACGATAGAAACTAAATTTCATCTCACATGTGTAAAGAACGAAAGAGCATAACTAGTGGCATAAATATTGTAGTTTGAATGTAATTAAGAATTGTGATTAGTAAAAGTTATGTAAATTGATAGCTTAGCATAATCATAGGAATTATGCATAATCATAGGAATTAACATAAATAGATATTGTAATTCTATATAATATGTATTGTCCCAATTCAATGAATATAACAACAGATTCCTTTTCTTATCATTTTTTCATGGTATCAGAGCAGGTTTAACCTTGCTTTGTTTCTTTTCTTCTTGTCCAATTTACAAAAACAATGGTTGAAAAGGTTTCACAACCTCAAGATGCTGGCAAATCAGATGCCGTCGACCCAACCCATCCTTTTTTTATTCATCATTCCGACCACCCTGGAATGATACTTGTTTCAAAACCTCTCAATGGGGAAAAATTATTCTACCTGGAAACTGGGCTATGATGATCTCTTTAAATGCCAAATCTAAGTCGGGATTTGTCGATGGAACTCTCAAAATTCCATCAGAACAATACAAATCCTGAAGAATATGCATCATGGAAGAAGTGTAATGATATGGTTCTTTCATGGATTATCAATTCTTTGACACCTCGATCTTGTCGACAGTGTCATCTTCTCTAATACAGCACTTGAAGTTTGGGAAGACTTACAGAGTCGTTTCTCTCAAAGCAATGCACCACGAATCTTTGAAATAGAGCGAGATATTGCATGCCTTACCCAAGATCAGATGTCAGTGGCTGCTTACTATACAAAACTCAAGAAATTGTAGGATGAATTAGTCTCATATAATGATGCAGTTTGCACTTGTGGAATAGGTAACAAGTGACGCCGACTAATGCAATTTCTCATGGGACTTAATGAGTCCTACAGTGCAATTCGAGGCCAAATTCTTTTGATGAATCTGCTACCTGATGTTGGACAAGCATACTCTTTTATTATGCAAAAAGAAAAACAACACAATTTATTTATTGCAAGGGAGACAGTCCAAAATTCTGCCATGCATGTTCAACAGTCGTAATCTTCAATTTTTGCTACTCATAGCAAACAAGGTTCTTATTCTTGCTCTAATTCATCTAATCGCAAAATTTTGCATTGTGATTATTGTGATAGAGATCAATACACCATGAAAACATGTTGGAAATTACACGGATTTCCTCTTGGACATCCGAAGCATCAATCCAACCAGAAGCAAGGTAGTGACGTTCATGGAAAAGTCAAAGGGAAATTCCCATATTCAGTTCACAATGTTAAGGATGATTCCAATGTTCCCGATGTACAAACTGTAATGAATAGGTTGTCTGATTTGCAATTACAGCAAATTCTTTCTATTGTGCACAATAAATCAACATCATCCAGTAAAGCACAATCTCTTGCTTCTAATCTGAAAGTAAACATCATTGGAGCATCTTCAGTTTTGTTTAAAAAATCACTTATTGTTGATAGTGGTGCCTCAGATCATCTCACTTCAACACCAACCTTCTTGATTGACAGTAAAAAGAATTTTATTCTGCCGCTAGTTATTATGCCAAATGGAGACAAGGCTCCAATTGTCTCAATTGGCACTTTACCATTGAATTCATTTTTTTCTTTGAAAAATGTGCTAGGTGTACCTACTTGTAAGGTGGATTTGATCTCTGTTAGTCGACTTACACGAGATCTCAACTGTTTCATAACTTTTTCTCCACATTGGTATGTCTTGCAGGACTTGATGTCAAAAAAGATGATTGGTTTGGGTAAACATTATCAAGACCTTTACTACTTGGTGGCACTGGCCTCTCAAAAACCAAAGGCAACAACAACATTTAGTACTAATATCCAGTCTTCATCGGTTTCTTTCACAACTTTATGGCATTATCGATTGGGTCATCTCTCATCTTCTAGATTAGATTTTATGTCCAAGCATTTGTTAAAATTTCCTTTTGAAAAGTACAATAATTGTGATGTTTGTGCTCTTGCAAGACAAACACGTCTCCCTTTCCCCACTAGCTCTATTTCTACTGTTAAAGCCTTTGAGTTGATTCACCGTGATATTTGGGGACCATATAAAGTTGATTCTCTTTCTGGTGCTAAATATTTTTTAACTATTGTGGATGACTATTTTAGGTACACATGGGTTTTTTTCATGCAGCATAGAAGTGAAACTCAACAATTGCTGGTCAATTTCTTTTCTTTCACCAAAACACAATTTAATGTTTGGGTAAAAAATATTCATTTTGATAACGGGAGAGAATTTTTGTCCATGATAGATTTTTTTCATAAACAAGGCATCCATTATCAACATTCTTGCGTTTCAACTCCCCAACGAAATGGGATTGTTGAGCACAAACATAGACATATACTTGAGACAACCCGTGCACTTCGTTTCCAATCTCATTTACCTTTAACTTTTGGGCTAAATGTGTTTCCACTGCTGTTCATATAATTAATCGGTTGCCCATCCTTGTGCTTTCTTACCACACTCTTTTGAGCGACTATATCAGAAAATTCTAACTTATTCACATATTCAAGTTTTTGGGTGTTTAGCCTATGCTACTGCTGTTAACACTTCTCATAAGTTTAACTCTTGTGCTAGACGTTGTGTGTTTATTGGATATCCAGTTGGGCAAAAGGCATACAAGCTTTATGATCTTGATACTCACCAGGTCTTCACTAGTCGAGATGTTGTCTTTCATGAAGATGTTTTCCCATATGAGTCTACTTCTCATTCTTCTTTAGATTCCACGCCTATCATCCCAAATGTTGTTGATGAATCTCCTTCTTCTGAGAATCCTTTGATCACATTACATCCAACCACCTCAGTCTCTTCTTCTTCTGATGTCATTTCTTTAAATTCCTCCTCTAAGACGTTGAGAAAGAACTAGGGTCCCACCTTCATCCTTGCGAGACTATGTTTGCAACCAAGTACAGGCTTTGCCCACCGTCATCATCTTCGCCATCTTGTTCTAAAAAAGGTACTCGTTACCCTCTTTCCAATTTTCTTTCCTATAATTGTTTCTTACCACAGCACAATTTTTTCTTGCCTACTGTCAAGTCTAGATATTGAGCCAAGTCTCTTATGATGAGGCAGCATCCCAATCTTATTGGCAAGATGCCATGCAAGAGGAATTAGCTACCTTAGAAGCCAATAATACTTGGACTCTCACTTCTCTTCCTCTTGGCAAGCAACCTATTGGATGTCGATGGGTTTATAAAATCAAGTGCAAATCTGATGGTTCTCTCTGAGCGATATAAAGCTCGTCTTGTTGCTAAAGGATACACTCAACTAGAAGGTATTGATTATCATGACACTTTTTCTCCTAATACTAAAATGGTTACTGTCCGTTGTTTGTTGACTTTAACTGCTACTTAAAATTGGTCTCTTCACCAACTTGATGTTCATAATGCTTTCCTTCACGGAGATCTTCATAAGAGATTTATATGTCTTTAGCCTCCTGGTCTTTAGCGACAGGGGGAGAACCTTATGTGTTCGCCTCAATAAGTCATTATACAGTTTGAAGCAAGCTTCTTGGCAATGGTTTCCTAAATTCTCAACAGCTATTCAATCTGTGGGCTTTGTGCAATCTAAGGCTGATTATTCCTTATTTACGTGTCAAAAAGGCACGTCATTCACAACTTTATTGATTTATGTTGATGATATCCTCTTAACAGGAAATGACTCCACAGCTATCTCTGAAGTTAAGCATTTTCTACACAATCATTTCCGAATCAAGGATTTGGGTGATTTGAAGTATTTTTTGGGCATTGAGGTCTCTCGATCAAAAAAGGGTATATTTATTTCGCAGGAGAAAATATGCTGTGGACATTTTGAAGGATGGAGGATATTTGGGAGCTAAACCAGTGGATTTTCATATGGAACAGAATGTTAAATTATCTGATGAAGGAGATTTACTCAAGAACCATCTCAGTATAGACGACTTGTTGGACGTCTGATATATTTAACTGTTACTCGCCCAGATATAACATATTCAGTACATGTTTTAAGCAGATTTATGCATGCACCTCGAAAACCACATCTGGAGTCTAGCTCTACGTGTATTGCGTTACTTGAAAAATAATCTAGGACATGGGATTGTTTTTTCCTTCGCAGAATGATTTATCTTTGAGGGCCTTTTGTGATTCAGATTGGGCAGGATGTCCTATTTCAAGAAAATCAACAACTGGTTATTGTAGTTTTTTTGGGATCTGCTCTTGTTTCTTGGCAAACTAAGCGGCAAAAGGATTGTCTCACTTTCATCAGCCGAAGTCGAGTATAGAGCTATGGCTAGAACATGTTACGAACTATCTTGGATACGCTCATTATTAAAGGATTTGAGGATATTATATCCCAAACTGGCATTGTTGTATTGTGATAATAAAGCAACTTTACATATAGCAGCTAATTCGGATTTTTTCACTGAAAGAACTAGACATATAGAAATTAGATTGTCATTTCATTCGTGACAAGATACAAGATGGATTAGTTGCAAATCAATATGTCTCTTCCGCCAATCAATTTGTTGATGTATTTACCAAGTCTTTGGGTAAAGAAATGTTTGCAATCATGAAACGCAAGTTGGGAGTTCTTGATATTCACTCTCCAACTTGAGGGGAGTGTAAAGAACGAAAGAGCATAACTAGTGGCATAAATATTGTAGTTTCAGTGTAATTAGGAATTGTGATTAGTAAAGATTATGTAAATTGATAGCTTAGCATCACCATAGGAATTATACATAATTATAGGAATTATCATAAATAGATATTGTAATTCTATATAATATGTATTGTCCCAATTCAATGAATATAACAACAAATTCCTTTCCTTATCATTTTTTCAATGTGTCTATCTTCGTAACCTAATGTTTCACTAAATAATCAATAAAATATAACATAAAAAATCAGTTATTATGTTTAGATGTTACTATAATACATGTTAAAAGAGATATTGCATATTTTTGTACTTGAGATAGATAAAAAGGGATTTCATATATCGTATTTCTTACCATAAATAAAAATAAAATAACACATCAAATAGCTAAGAAATGAACTTGTAAATTAGTATACTAGAGTAGGATCAAGATGGAGATTATGAAAATAATGAAAGATCCCAAATAACATTAAAAATGAAAGCAACCGAAAAAGAAAATAACAAAACTCTCAAACACATATTTAATGTCATTTATTGTAAGGAAAAAGAACAATAGATGATATACTCTATGTTTGCATGTGTATCTCATTGGTACTAAGTAGTAACAATTAATTTTTTATAACTTCAAAATTTGAGAGAAATTTTTAATTGGCTAAAAACGTGTAATTTCCAAGTGGCTACGAAATTGCCCCTAAAAGTGTGATTCAATCTAAAATTTAGAAGGTGTTTGATAATTCAACTTAACGCTCAAAATTAATGGATTAAGGATTTTTTAAATTCATCATATTTTATAACAAAATTTCTTTATCACTTAAGCATTAACTACTGCTTAATTTGTGTAAAAAAAATTTAGTGAAATATTTTCTCTTAATTGCTAAATTTTTAATACATGTAGGATGCGCTCGCTCTCTCTCTCTCTCTCTCTCACACACACTCACACACTCACACACACACACTCAATCCCTTATGCACTCACTATTGCACACATGCACACTCTCTCTTCCATTTGCACACACATACTCACATATTCTCAACACACGCATTCGCACTTGGAAGTACAGATAAATCTTTTCTTTCTCATAGACACGCAAAGACATAGATTTTCCTTCTATCATATACATAGTCTCTTTCACATGCCCACTTTCACCTCCACATATGCACACTTTCAAACAAATATACACATTCTCTCTCTCTCTCTCTCTCTCACACACACACACACATACACACATAAGCATACAAATTTTTTCACATCTACATATACACTTTTTTTCTTTCACACACACACATATGTACATAAAATTTTATTTTCACACACACTTGCACACATTTTTTTTAAATACATGCATTTTCACACATACGCACATTCTCACACATAAATACACTTGCACTCTCTCTCACACATGCAAATACACACACACACTTTTTCTCTCTCTCTCACATACGCTCTATTCTTATTGTTTCATCTTTCTAAGATCAAATAATAATAATATATTTGGTATGAGATATTTAGATTCAATACTTGAATTCTGTCAATTGTCAAACTGATATAGTTTTATTAATTCAGTGAATTAATACTTTCAATATTTAAATTTCATATTTCATAATTCAGACTTCATATTTTAATTTTATCAAATGGGCCCTCAATATGCTTGCCTAATAAAATTTAGATTACATTTACGCCTAGTTAAGGTTGAAGGAAAGGAAAGAAAATGAAAGAATACTCCATGTTTGGTACACAAGAATAGCTTGGAATGGAAAGCCATTCCACTTTGAATATCTTTCCACCTAGAATGGGTTGGAAAAAAAAATTTCATTCCACTGTTTGATAACTAAAGTCAGAAATGAATGTCTATTTCTATCCCATGTTTGGTATAATTATATTGAGATGTCATAATGGAATAAAATATATATTGATTTGACTAAAGTGCTTGAATCTTTACAAAGCTTAATTTTTTTGTGTGTATTTTCTATGAAATATTCATTTATCTAAAAGAAATTTGAACATTTTTTAATTTAATAAATAATTTATATTCTTATTATAAAGTATTTAGTTGCATTAATTATTTAACTTTACAAGATAAATAAACATTTTAATTCTTTTTTTATTTTTTAGAAGTATTAATAGTAATATAGGAAAATGTAAACATATTTTCTATATTTTATTGTATTTCCATTTGTATATTATCAACAGGTAATTTTTTGCATTCCAATTTGACTGAGTAGTTTAGCATATAGTAATCTTTTCATCGAGTCTTCTTTTTTGGTCAAAGTTGAATCAACAAAATTAAATTTTTAATCAACGAAAATGTACCAAATAGGAAGAGATTTTTGATTTCTTGCAAATTCCTCTTTGTTAGGATTAGAAAATTCTACTGGTGAAGAAGAATACGGTAGTAGGAGACATGACATAACAAAGAGAGAAATAGAGACATAAAAAGTGGTAAATTCTAGTTGAGAAACATCTGAATGGGTTTTGTTCCCAGGATAAAGTTGGAATAGCATTTCCCTAGGTTTTTCTGAGGAATGGCTTTTATAGGAAAAAGGTAGAATGGACATGCTTGAGAAAATGGGCTTTCCAACTTCAAAGACCCATACCAAACGGGAATTGAATGGATAAGTTAGAAAACCCTTTCCATTCCAGTTGTAAGTGGAAAAGGAAAGAAAGGAGAGTAAAGTGACATCCATTTGGCTTAAATTAGGTGCGAAAGGAAAAGATATACTCCCTCAATCCCATAAGTATAGGCTCATTTTCTTTTTGTGTATGTCCCAAATTATAGGCATATTTTCTCTTTTAAAGAGTAGTTAGGTTGTAATTTTACTAATATAACCATGTTTAATGCATATTGAAAAGCTAAAGTACTTAAAGTTTCAAAAACAATATAGTAATATGTGTCTTTTATTTTGAATGAATGATCTAATATCAATAAGGGGTATTTGAGGAAAGTATGAACAAAAAATTATTGTTATAACCACATTAATTACATTTCTTAATCTGTGTGAAAAAAGAAGCAAGCATATGTTTTTGGGACGAAAGAGTAAGAAAAGACGAGTAGAGAATTAAACAGTTGAAGTTCATAGCTATGCTAGCAGCTTTTTCCACATACCTGTAAGGGCTAATAATGCCTTGTGGAATTGGCAACTTTCGACTCAGAGGTTTCCAAGGTTTATCTGATGGATCTAACATGCCTCTGTGTATTCCATTGTCATGTTCATCAGCATATTCGTCATCTGGAGGCCAATATGCATTACCATATCCATATGTACCCTGTGTTTCAAAGAGCCATTTATTGTGATCAAACTCTCCGTTGTGGTTCCTTTTCATCATAGACATACGGTGATCTCCTCTGGTGCCATTTGGGGCTGGCAATGATAAAGCTCCATTAGAAAAATATGTTATATCATCGTCATCATAATCGCCAACTTTGTATGGCTCCTTGCATCCCGGACACAAATTTGTCTCTTTCTGGGCGTCCGTGTAGCAGTCGCTACAAATCTTGAACCTGAAAAAGAATAGGTAAATATCACAGACTTCCTTACTAGTTCCTGAAAAAGAAAGATGTCACCTCTTCATTTTACAATAAGAGGAAACATTTCCTCAATTTATTAAGAAAAATCGAAGTAACAATATATGTTGAACACTCCCCCCCCCCCCCCCCCCCACCACCACACATACACACACAAAAACAAAACAAAAGCAAGTAATTTAAGAAGTTGAAATAAAGAAATTGAAGTGTGTTGGTTTTTAGTTTGATTTCAATGAATTAATCACACTTCTGTCTTCTTTGGTGATGATCCTGGTGGATGACTACTCAATTTTTCAACTATGCAGAGATTAACATCTCGCTATTTGCCTAAACTTTGATAGCTTAGTATGCCAGCCACCTGGACCAGGGCTATGCCATAATCTTTGAAAGAATCATTTTAGAACACACTGCTAATCAAGAAAGCTTTTAAAATTTTTTTACATAAACGGGTTTACACATTTTCATTTGTAACCTTGTAGTGTAAGCAAGTGCCACATAAGTTAAGAGATAGCATGCTGAAATTAAACGGTGACTTGTGCCCTTAAAGAGTGATTTGTGCCCCTTCGGTTAGACTATAAGGGACTTACCACTGAGATCGTGAGTCCATATAAAAATTTTTTAAAGTTTTTGGCTAAAAACAAGAAAAATTGAAAGGAGGACGGAGAAGCAAAGAAAATACAAAAGATAAAATGGGAAATAGAATAGAATCAAATGATGAAAATCTATCATAAATTTGTAAATACCACTTTTGTTCTAGTACTGTTAGAGAACTCATTTTTAATATATAGGGTGCAAGTCTATGCTTTCTGATCACGTTAGAGGGGAGGTCAGTGTTATTAATCCTTTCTGCTTTACTTGACAATAGACAACTAGTATAATTTAAAAAATTTATTATTTTTTAATAACTCTTGGTCATTATAACATTTTTATTTAAGAGA
Source organism: Mitragyna speciosa (assembly GCA_024721245.1). Lineage (NCBI taxonomy): Eukaryota > Viridiplantae > Streptophyta > Magnoliopsida > Gentianales > Rubiaceae > Mitragyna > Mitragyna speciosa. The sequence continues at coordinate 22,654,341 of CM045566.1, read as the reverse complement.
CTCGCACAGCGATAGGAGCAAGTATGGTTTAATTTTAATACATTTTTTTAGGAATTAATTTTAATACATTTGGTGCAATTGGTATAGTTTTAACAGAATATGTTGTATAATTACACAGCATTGCTTCATTCACAATTTTTATTCATGCATATCAACTCTTTCTGTGTACAAGTACAAGTTGTTATATTATGCACTTAATTTTGTTAAAAAAAAAAATAATACATCAATCAAACAAACTGTTAATAGTATTTGCCTATGTATATATTTTAAAAAAGGAACCCCTCTACCCTAGCGCGGAGCCTATCCCTTATTTTGAAAGAGAAACCCCCTCTACTCCAGTGGCGGAGCCAGAACCTTGTGAGCGGGGATGCAACCATCTAGATACGATGTAGTGGAGTCAACACATATCTCCAATGTAGTTTATTGATCCTTAAGCATAAACTTTTCTCCTAGGTTTATTATGATGATCATTCTTTGTATGTTGATTCATTATAAGGTCAAATTATTTCCTTTAATAATAGGGATAATTTCACATACCCCCCCTGAAGTTTGCCATAATTACACCTACATCTTCTCACGTTTTAAAAATTACATTTACACCCCATGTGTTTATATTTTTTTATAACAAAACAAGTCTATTTTCATAATATAACCCAAAAACACCAACTAAATACCTTAAAATATTCTAAATTACTTTTAAATTGGTCATCTCTTTCTTATTAATAAATTTGTTTGTAAAATTTTAATAGATAAAGTAAATTTTATCTCACATTAGTTAGATAACTAAGTTTTAAAGAATAATATTTGGTGGAGATTGAAAATGTGAGGTAAAATATAAATACTTTTGATATTTTATGACTAATTAATTAATTTTTAAGATTTATTTATCTTTTTTGAAAAGCAATTAAGCATATTTTAAGGTGTTGGGTTGGTGTTTTTGGGTTACATTATCAAGATGGACTTGTTTTGTTATCAAAAATATAAATACAGAGTGTAAGTGTAATTTTTAAAATCTGAGGGGAGGTGAGTGTAATTATAACATACTTTAGAGGAAGTATGTGAAATTATCCCTTAATAATAACATCTATATTCAATTTGTAACTGGTCCAGTATTTATGTTATAAGATAATCATTATAAAAGTATTACACTTTTGGAGTTCAATGTAAATAGAGTTAGAAAATTTTATAAAATTTAAAAGAGCAATCTAAATAATGGACGACATTTTCCAAAATTTGAAAATGCCAATAATCGATGCAAGGAGAAGTTTAACAAAATTGTGGGGTGCAAATATGGAGTAAATATAAAAACACAGACAACTTTCAAGCCCATAACTTAATTTTATCAAACTTGCAATAGACAATTTTCAAGCATTTGTCGCTTTCCGCCACTGCCGGTACTTTCCCCTCCCAAAGCAAGAAAGAAAATAAAAAGTATGCATGCTTAATTTTCTTTTTGTTTTTTAAAAGAAAATTTTCTGTTACCGGCATTCGCAAGGGGTTACATCATTTCCCCTTTCATCCTTCATGACCTTGCCATCACAAGCAGGCATGGTGCACGATGAGCCCTTGGATCCTGCCATTTGAGGGTGTCTAACCTCCAAGTCTATCACCTTGTCCATTAGGTGGGCTCGTGTGACACTGTTGAACCCACCAGTGAAGAGTGAATTCGAGACATATTGCTCCTCAGCTTTTGCAGCCACTGATGTTGAGGTGTCCATTGGTTGATTATCAGGTGTAGGAGGAATATGGACAGTGTAATTCGTATAATCTGTAGAAAGCTCTTCTGACATATCTAGGTCTTCCCTGAAAAGGTCCACACACCGGCCACTTGAAGTTCGCCTGGCAAATTTCACATTTTGCCCAATTGAGTTGCTGTGATTGCCTTGAAAGGCTGATGAAGAACCACCTCCGGCGGGGCTGTTGCGAATTTTCTCAGATGGTTGGCTGGAGAAAGTTGCCATATTTCATTCAAAGATGCAAATTGTTTGAAATTTCTCAAAGAGTAACAAGCAATGTATTTGTGTACAAATAACGCAAACACAAATTCATTTGTATCTTGGATAATTAGTGGGGGGTGACCCCTTCTTCATTATAGATGAAAACTAGAACTACCCATGTGCTAGAATTTTTGGAGCTAAAGAAGAAATATAGCACGCTTATTTTTTCCAACATGAAACTTTGTCCATGTAGCTTGAGAATCTTGGCAATTAACAAACTCGTGTAAAAAGAGAAACTTGAACAACTGGGGAGGGAGACAGGTTAATGCGATCCTTGGTTTAGCTTATTCCACGTATTAAATGATATCCCGAATGGAGTGTTCCTACTATTAACTAGTAATAACTGATTTTTGAGATTGGATGGACTGCGCGATGTTTGATGTGGTAGGGAGACCAAGTCGTGTTAATTTTCTTCTTTTGGCCCTATCTTCACGAGTTTCCAGGACAATTATTACTCCCATCTCTCAATTAATCGATAGGGATGGGAATTGAAGGCCAAGATCATGCTTTTTCCACTCACAACATTCTTAAACTTCAAGATCTGAAGGGTACTCTTTCATCTAAATGGTGATTTATCTACTTGCTAAGCGTTTGAATGCGTGGAGCCAAACACTTGGTGGCCGTACAGGTGGGAGTGCGCATTCTGACTTTCCACTAAAGAACTTCCCCAAAAAAATGGAACAGCTTCCATGACAGCTAGGAGCATGTTTAGATAAGACATAATGTTACTTCTAACCATCATCTTTTCATGCATAGCCAAATAATTAAAAAGAATCCATAATCTTTAAAAAAAAAATTGTTGGAACGCGAGAAGAAAATAAAAGAATTCAATTGAATGCATACATTCTTCAGTTTTAAATGTCCCAATGGACATGCTATCATCCACAAATGAGGAAAGCTATCCTTGAGCAAGCTAAGAGATGAAAGCTACGTGGAAATGCGAATTTGCAGGAAAATTCTAACCAATAGATCGGTTATTTTATTTGAAAATGGCAATCTTGCAGATATTCTTTTTACATTTTACAAGTAAGAAACTACTATGCAGCAATATTGACAATATTGACAGTATATATCATTATTTTCATGGTTCTCTTTCAATAAAGGATACGTTCAGCTAGAAGCCTTGAGAATTTCAGTTCACATTTTGAGTAAGGAAAATTTTTATATAGAAATTTTGTTTTAAACAAGAGCCACATGAATTCTTTTAGTTCACTTTTTTATATCAGTATGCATCATTTAACTCAACTCATGTAACTCATGTTACACTATATGATCCATGAGAGGAGTTATAGATCGAATCTGTTATTTTCTATCACATACTCTTAGGTATTATTTTCCTTCAAATGACATGAATTTCTTTATTCATTTCATTTACCCAACCTTCATCGTTGGATTGATATATTGGTATTGGTTTTTGCTTATGCGGGATTCCTCTTGTGTAGGTGGAAAAAAGAGTTAATCCTAAGTTTGGGTTGATTTTTAAAATTTGTCTGTAATTGTAATGATTTTAAATGCTGTTTCTGGAGACACTTCACATTTTGGGAATGCGATGTTGGAATGTTAGCAGAACAAAACGCACTTCCGAAATGCGTTGTCAAGTGACAAGGTCGGCCTTCAACTGACAACGCAATTTAGCACGCAATTTAGTGCAAATATGGCAAAATGAATTGACAACGCAATTCGGAAATGCGCTGTCAATTGATGCGTTGTCAATTTGATACTTTTTTCCTTTTTTCTTTTTTTGTTTTTTGACGACTTTGATTGTTAATTAGAAAAGTAAAAATTTTAATTTGCATCCTTTCTTAATTAGAAAAGCCTTATCATCCCTTTCTAATTTGCATTTTTTGCTCTTATTATACTCATTGTAAATTACAGGGCTTGAACATAGTTTAAATTTTTTGTACTATGGTAACTTATAATTAGTTATTTTTTTAACGTTTATGTCTATTTTGTATTTTTTTAAGGTTTATTTTTTGTATTTAGGATTCAAAATTTTAGACTTAAAGTGATGAATTTGGGTACATCATTATAGGGTTTGAAATATAGGATTAAGAATTATGTTATATTCGATCTTAAGGTTTAGGATATGTTAGAGCACTGGGTGTTATAACATTGAGTTTAGCGTAAGTAAAATAACAAATGAATAATGGTAAAGTATAAAAATTAGATATGTTGAGGATATAACACAAATATTGAGGTCCAGTGCGGTGCTCCCAAAGTGCCCTGAGTCCCACATCTTGGAGGCCTGCGAATTCTACGAGTTCTACATGGTGCATCTATAGGTTCCTGTGGGACTCTAATTCTTGTGTAATGTCCTTAGCTTGTGAACTAAAACCTCCAAAAGACACAAATGAGGTCGAAATACCTATCGTAAAAGCTCATGGCATGTAGGCCCACTAAGAGAAGGGAACAAGAAAGTTGTTGAATCTTGAGTCAACACATAATAAGGCGGGGTGAAGCGAGACGACGTGCTAGGTGGCTGTGACGAGCCTTTGCCGTGATAATATGACTAAGATGCACCATAAGTAGTCCCTTGGGATTGACCTTTATCATGGTACAACTGAGATGCACTATGACCAGTCAGCTAAGATGGACCTTCAGTTAGATCCGTAAGTCGAACACGACGACAACATCCTCCACCATACTAGCTTCCTCAAACATTCCGAGGAGTCATGTGAATTCGACAAGCATCTACATGACCCTCAGCAACATGAACAGGCAATGATGGAGGACGATGTGAAAGATGACTCAATTCTCCAGCCCCACGAAGCGCCTCATATGTCATATTCCACATGATGCTCCAAACCTCAGCAGCTACAAGCTTAGCATCTAGCAAGCTATCAACGGATACGTTATGCATGCGTAATACCATGTTAGACTATGAAAAAAATAAATGAGAAGTTAGATGCAATGTAGGCATAGAAAAAAGAAAATATTGTTGAAAAACTTACAATATAATCCTCTATGGAACTGTCACCTTAATAATCCTCAGGTTGAGTAGGTCGGCGACTAGGATTGAAGACATATAATACTATCCTCTCTCGATACTAGTGTAGTATTCATGAGATGGATATCTAGTATCCACCGCTAGGCTACCTGTAAATACAATGTTATGGCGTCCAATCCATGAATTGATGAATTGTTGGTGTGTGATAGTCCAATCATTATTGCTTTGACCTCGCTAGTCTACTGAATGTAACTGAGGTTGCATATCCATAAGCACCGACATGGGTATAGTCTACCCCAACCCAAACTGTCATGAAACCTTGTGTGGTAAGTGAGCCTCCATAAACTCCCAACAAATCAGATATGTTACTGACTATAGGGCTCTAAACAAACCGAGTTCTTAATGAATAGTTTGCGTTTGATTCGTTAAAAGCTAGATTCGGATTTGAATTTTTACAAGCTCGAATAGAAAACAAGATTCGATTATATTATCAGATCGAAATCGAACTCACATATATTTGGCTTGAGTTCAACTCGATAAGGTTTGAAATTTTTTTATTAAGTATATAATTATTATTTTATATAAAATAATATAGATTATATAAAATATAAATTTTATTAATAAATTAATAAAAAATTAAAGAAATAAAAAAGTTAAAATAAAAATTTTGAAAAAAATAAAAAATAATACAAAAAATTTAAAAAATAAAAAAACTCGAGCTTTCGAATCGAACTATAGCCTATCGAGTATAAAATCGAATCGAACTCGAGCTTTGATTTTAAGATCGAGTTCGAATTTTCGAATCCAGCTCAACAGCTATAAAGCTCGGTTTGATTTGGTTCATTTATAGCCCTAACTAACTGCCATATGCTATGATCGGCAGTGCAGCAATCTGGAAGCGTGGAAAGCACGTCAGAGTATGGTTGCCAAATGAACTTCAAACGATGCAATGAGAACTAAGTAATGACAATTATAAAATATCTGAATCAAAGGTACATAAAAAAATTTAAAATAAAATTACTTACCTCCTCTGGTCGCAACCTATCAAGCTGATCATGAAACACCGATAATACATACGTAGAAACCCTGTGTACATCAAACTGGACATCCCACCTAAAAAAATTTACTAAAACTGTAATGGAATTACAAAAATATTTAAATTGATCATGATAGAAGAAATATAATTTTTCTTACCTGGATCCATAAGGTCCACGATGATCTATGGAAAGCAATAAACGATTTGTCCGGATAGTGGGTAGCCGCTCCCATGCCCACAACTGCAATAGCACCAATGCGCCGGTAATCTCATGCGCCATATATGACATGGCATCACAAATGCAGCAGTATAATGTAGCTAAAACCGCTGAACCCCAACTATATCATCCAACAGACTTTAAATCCCCAAGAAATGGTAGCAATCGTAATTGCACCAATGCACCTGATTTGTCAGATAATAAGTGTTCACCCAGCAGGTACATGATATAAGTACAGGCACCCTGTCTGCATTCTTTCTCAAAAGCATTGTTCGGCAAGTGTCTCTGAAGTGTAGCCTCTAAGCACTGGATTCTCAGTCTAACTCCAGAAAAGTCTGATGCATCTGGAGTAAAACCCAACAGCTCTTGACACAAATAGGTCCATTCACCAAGAGAGTGTGGATCGTCTATTCCAATTATTGGTTCACCATTAACGGGCAAAACCTAGAGGACCTCAATAGCCTGCAACGTGATAGTCGCCTCTCCAGTAAGCAAGTGAATATAAAATATAGTCGCCTCTTCACCATTTGTAGCTTAGAGTTATATGTGTTGTTCTATCTATATTATAAATATGTTACTAAATATAAAATACGCATAGTCCAAAAATAGTTATTTTATTTAAGAAAATTTACTTAGAATTTTGAATCTAGAAATATGATAAAGGGAATGAGATATTCTACACAAATAAAATTAGTCAATTGTTGACCCTCTTTCTTTAAAGTTACATATTTGTGTATTGAGTTTTCACCAAAAATAAAAAATATTATTTGTCGACAAAATCTATAAACGTGCAAATCACGTGCCTTATTCCTAGTGTATATAATATTTCAATAATTATAGTTAAATAGTTATCTAAACTAATTTGTAATGGAGTTGAAAATTCCACAACCACATATGCCTTTCGTGACTGTTTTTACCAGAGATTTCTTTTTTGGGGCAAGTAATTTACCTATGGCGGTTCTTGTAAAATAATATATTGGGTCAAAGTTTATTTGTAGGAGATTTCATCTTCAAAAAGTAAACTTCATAAAGAAATCCTAAAAGTAATTTACCTATGGTGGTTCGTTTGAGTGGCTTTTTCTCCAAAATATATACTTCATAAATTTCAAAGTTCTCCTACGCATAAATTTGAAATTCTACCGTACACAAACAAAAGTATGTAATTTGCTCCATTGTAATCCTAAAGACTATCTGTCTATAGTATTGTCAGAAAAAAATCTTAATTTAATTTCTCCAATTTCAATTCGTCTAAAGTTCAAGTGAACTTTACTCCATTTAATTACAGTTATATATCTTTAACTACCTAAAAAGCAACATTTATGACTAACAAATCAAGACCGGTCAAGTGAAAAATCTAGCAATTGGGATAATAATAAATAATATCTTTATCTAAGCAATTAGCTTGTACTATGTAAGTACAATAAAAAAGAATTGGCTTTGCTAACCGTCCACACATAATGTAGCTAGACTTTGAAATATATCATCAAATAATTTATATGAGGGCATGAATCTAGCATAATTAAAAAGGTGCACATCTAATTTATCTCCTAAAAACATATAATACACTTGTTAATTATTTGTAATATGCGTGGCATTTTACCAAACTTTCTATTTAAGTATCATAAGTTTATACATATTTTCAACCTTTTTGAAAGAAAATTTAATTGTGAATAATGGCTTTTACATTTGATTATAATCAAGGTTAGAGCAATATGGAAATATTAGCAAAATGTAACTCCATTTAAACTCTTGAACCATTTTTTGTATTTTAAAAAAAAGATCTAGACGGAAGAACAAGAAGGAAAATTAGTTTGCAAACGGACACGAGGCCACAATACATTATCCCTATAGACATGAATATGTTAATGTTTAATGAGAATTCTACTATGCTGGTACAAAGTAAAACCAAATAATTTACATGCACAAAGTATATAATTTACAAATAATTTAAAGTAAATAATTTACAATTAATAACTAAATTAAAGTTAAGAAATCTAACCTAGATATTTAGAGAATTTGAAGATGTGAGATAAACTGCTATTGAAGTCAAGCTAAGAAAAATGTTCTCCAAAATGGGAAGAATGACCTTCGAGGGAATTGCATTGCTGATGGGAAGAATGGCTTTGCTGATACCTGTACTAGCAGTAGGCTGAAATGTTCCCCGAAATGTTCTTGCGACTTGCTTTCATTTTCCCAATGTTGGCTTGCTAAGTCTTAAACTTCCACCGAGTAATCTACCACCCAGTAAACTTCCACCCTTTTTTTAATGAGATCTTGGAAATGGATGGCAAGTGTCCGACCTTTTCCACCTAGTATTCTATGCTTACAACTAAAATGGGAGCTGAGAAGAATTGCTTCGGCTAGAATGGAAAGAAGAAAGAATGCATTGTTGACTGAAATTGGAGATTCAAGCTGGGGCTTTAAAGTAATTGATAGCGCAAATGCAAAATGCGCTACCTCCAAACAGCGCATTTTCGATTTGCGCTGTTAGTTGACGAGACAACGCATTCGAGAGCTGTTGCCAATTCTAGCAGCAGCAGGGAATCCTCAAGCTTTTTTTAAAAAAAATAAAAGATTCTGACAATGCAATTCCAAATTGTGATTAATCCAAACCCGGAAATGACATCCAAAATCATCCCAATTGCAGACAAATTTTAAAATTCAACCCAAACTTGGGATTAACTCAAAATGGTATATGATGAAGTATCAAGATCTTGTCCCTAATGAAATGTAGGTGGATGATCAGGTTCATGAAATGTTGGTGGATAAACGGCAGGAATATAGTCCTCCATGAGGGTAGCCATATGGTCCTTCAAGATAAGAATGACTATTTGATGGATATTGTCTACCGTAAGAACACATTGATCACCAAAAATATGAGCATCAGGGTGTCCATTACCGTCACTATCATCATCACCACCATCAGTAGCAGCGTCATCATCACTTTTATCAATGTTTTCAAAGTTATCATCTTGAGAAGGTGCTCGAGAACCTGAATTTTCTGCATCACTTGAAAGAGTTTGGGATTCATAATTGCCCATATCTTTTTTACCAAAAGCATCAATCCGTAAATCATCTTTCAACAGTGGTTGCTTCTTTTCTTCTAATCATGCAGCCAATGGATCCTCTTTCTCAAATATATAATTCAAATTAATTGGATTAAAACTCTTTGTAATCTCTTATTTGTTCTTCCTCATTGTACGTCAAATTCTAAATTTAATGTTATAGTGAATGAACACTAATTTTTTAAGCTTTTCATAACTCAGCCTGTTTCTTGCTTTGGTATGAACGAATCTGAAAGTTTTTCCTTATTACGCTCATAATTTGATGATGAAGTTATTTTACTTAACACGCTTATTGCTACCCATCTGAGTTCGGCAGCACAAGAACCATGAAAATCCATCATTCATCTATAATTTATATGAATATATGAAAAAAAAAAATCAATTACTGTGATAAATTAATTGAATCAAGTAAAATACAACACACCTTTTACTGTACAAGTAATTTTCACTACAAGAAAATTATGCTGTCATGACATCCTTTTTAGGACGCTTTTTCTAAAAGTGTCACAAAAGATGATTTTATGACACTTTTGATTGATACGTTACTTAATTTTAATAATTTATTTAGTTTTATTAAATAAAAGGGCCAAAGTGACATCGTTTAACTTTAAAAAAAAAAAAAAAAAGAAAAAAAGCCAAAAAGTTGGCGTTAAACAAAAGTGGGAAAACAAAAAGACCCACTTTCTCTTTTTCCCTATCTAAAATTCCTACCCCTCTCTAAAATCTAATTGCCCAATTTCTCAAAACCCTTTTCCCCTTCTTCCCTCCTCCACCTGCTACACCTTCAACGTCGATGTGGAGGACATCATCACTCTTGACTAGCTTAGCTCCAGCGATAAGAAGGTCTTGCTGCTAAGGAGACCAAGGCCCACTTTGAGGAGAGGTCCAAGACTGGTAAAAATAGCTAGTTCTTTACCAAATTCATGTTTTAATATATGAAAAAAAAAACAATGTTTTGGGTGTCCGACTTGTGAAACATTACAATAATTTTTAGAAGTAAATTATATAATTTAACATAATAGATGACATAGTAACTAGGTTGGTTTTCATCATGGACTTCTTTTTTTACAATGATTTTTTTCCAAATGTTCCTTCCCTATCTCAAAATATCATTAATTGAATCAAGTAAAATAATATACTATGATAATTTAAAAATATACAACACACCCTTTCCTATACAAGTAATTTTTCAACTTTATTTTTCTCTATCTTTTTACTAAATTTAATTTGACAAAAGAAACTTATCAACGTGTCTTCTCAATTTGACGATCTAATTCCTTGTTTAAAAACCAAAGTTGAAAAATGTAGTCTCCCTTGGTCAAAATTATAAAAATTTCTTGAACTAAGAACCTTTAAAAATAAAAAATCCTAATTTCATAAAACTCGGAGAAAAACTTAAGTGTCCCTGCACTTAAATTTCATAGGTAGTCTCAAAAGTCAGTAATTGTCTCTTGAAATTCACTCGTGGAGTGTGTTTAGGTGAGTGTTTCAGAGACCTTACATAGAAGTTAGTTTGTTTGTGTAACTGTTTGCTTGATAAAAAAATAAAACTCGGAGAAAAACGAAATCCATGTAATTGACTAAAATTCTGTTGAGGCAACTCTCTAATAGCCGTTGAGACAACCTAACATAACCGTTGGTTCTCCCTCCAAGTACAAATAAACGTTGGAAGGGCGAAAATGAGCAGACCTCAACATTTCTGCCTTTCGCTATTAGCCAACATCAAGAATCTAAAATCCCTCAAACAATTCCACGCCCAAGCCTTGAAAAAGGGCCTCGACGCCGACCCTTTGGTCGCCGGGAAACTCCTCTTCCACTGCGCTATAAATCTCTCCGATGCACTTCACTATGCTTATCGCCTTTTCGTCTACGCTCCAAACCCAGATGCTTTTATGTACAATACTCTCATTCGCGGCCTCGCAGAATCTGAAAATCCTGAAAATTCACTCCCTATGTTCATTCATATGCTGCGGTATTCACGGTCCCCTCCTGATAGCTTTTCTTTTGCTTTTATACTCAAAGGAGCCGCCAATTTGTGCTGTCTGAGAACTGGGTCTCAGCTGCATTGTCAAGCACTTGTGCGTGGCCTTGATTCCCATATCTTTGTTGGGACTACGTTGATTAGTATGTATGCCGAATGTGGATTTGTTCGGTTCTCGACGAAGGTGTTCGAGGAAATGGCTGAACCAAATGTTGTTGCATGGAATGCTATACTGACGGCTTGTTTTAGGTGTAATGACTTAAGGGGTGCTGAAGGAGTATTTTATCTGATGCCTCTTAGGGACTTGACATCCACGAATGTGATGCTTGCTGGATATACTAAGGCCGGTGAGCTTGAGCTGGCAAAGAAGTTGTTTTCGGGAATGTTAATCAAAGATGATGTTTCGTGGAGCACGATGATTCTTGGGCTAGCTCACAATTGTTGTTATGATGAGGCATTCAGTTATTTTAGGGAGTTGCGGAGGTTGGGGCTGTCACCTAATGAGGTAAGCTTAACAGGGGTATTATCTGCCTGTGCTCAATCTGGGGCATTGGAATTTGTAAAAAATTTACACGGATTTGTAGAGAAATATGGGTTGTTTTGGATTCTTTCAGTGAATAATGGACTTTTGGATGCTTATTCTAAGTGTGGGAGTTTGGATATGGCTCATTCAGTTTTTGAGAGAATGCCAGGAAAGAAGAGTATTGTTTCTTGGACTTCGATGATTACTGGGCTTGCAATGCAAGGATATGGCGAGGGAGCAATAAGACTTTTTAACAAGATGAAGGAATCTGGTATTAGGCCTGATGGGATTACTTTTATAGCTATCCTTAAAGCATGCAGTCATGCGGGTCTAGTTGAACAAGGCAATGAAATTTTCTCTAAAATGACAGAAGAATATGGGATTAATCCAGCCATTGAGCATTATGGCTGTATGGTTGACCTATATGGCAGGGCCGGTCAGCTGCAGAAAGCATATGATTTTGTGGTTCAAATGCCAATACCACCTTCATCTATTATTTGGAGGACACTTCTTGGGGCTTGCAGCTATTCAGGAGATGTTGATTTGGCAGAGCGAGTGAAGGAGAGGCTTGCTGAAACAGATCCTACTAATTCTGGTGACCATGTTCTGTTGTCAAATATCTATGCACTCGCAGGGAAACAAAATGATGTTGTCTTGGTGAGAAAAACAATGGCAGAGCTGAAGATGAAGAAAACTCCTGGTTGGAGCATGGTTTAATTGTGCAAAGTCTAGTATAGTTGGTGGCTGGTGAATGAAAAAAAGGTCAGATCAGAAGCCGCTTATAAGAAGCTGAGAAGATGATCCAGAGGCTTTGGTCTGAGTAAGGTGAAATTTCTAAGGCTGGCACTGATTTTCCTTGATATACAGTAAAGTTAACCAACACTTTTCTTCTCTCTAACCAAACTCACACACAGGCTTAAACTCTCTCTGCAGAATAAGAGGAATGGAGGAAAAAAAGAAGAAAATATGGCTCTGTTGGTATTTCTTCAGCAATCATCAATCTTTCTATGCTTCAACTCCACAGCCCATCACTTTCTTTAAGCACTTACTTCCTTGAATGAATAAAGTGTAAGGCTTCTGTAGCTTCTGTAGACTATCTCTAGTTCCTTTGTCCTCTACCACCCCTAAATTATCAAGATCATCCAGCAGATGGCGATGGAAATCCAAGGGCGATTCGATGGGCACAGAAATAAGCAAAAACACTAAGCATGACCATCTGACAAATTATTCCGAAAATACCTGTCTAACAAAATACATTGTTAGACAAGATAGAAAAGTGAATTACAAGGCTACCACGTTGGATTGCCCTGGTTTGAGATAAGCATTCTTGTCTTTAAGAGTAACAAATGGTTGATTATTCCCTCTGGATAGGTTATTCGTTCATCCCTTAAGTAAGTCCTCTGAAATACTTGAATTTAGTTACATTTATGCAACCTGTCATGTAGTGTCAATTTTTTGTCAAAATGAAATTTTGTGAGCTTGTTTACTATTGCCGATCTATGGGACTGTAGAATGTTATACAAATTCGATGTTTTTGTCCTATGGGACTGTATAATATTATTCAAATTGGATGTTCTATTTCAACTAGAAGATTTCTGCAACTACAAGATTTCTGCTTTAGTTTTGGAATATTTTTGCCATTTATTGAGGTATTTTACTTAAGTTAGGAGCAAAACCTTATAATCTATTGATGAAGTTGTTTTTGGAATCTTGTCGGCTCTAATTGTCTCAAATTGCTTTTAGGAATAGTTTCCTTTTTTAACTTATTGATGATGGGGTATCTAAACTTAAAAATTTTTACTCAATTCAGAATGTCAAAGATTGACTCCACAAGGTTAGAATCTAAATGCATTTTCTTTTGGTGCTTCTGTAAAAGATTCCTCAGATGTATCTTTGCACAGTTATGGTCTTTTGTCTTCTTTATATTCTGTTCATGGAATAATTGGAATGGATTGTGTGAATACACCATGCATCCACAGACTGTTCTTTTAGAAGGTGGTACTTACACATTTTTTGTCTAACATTTTTAATCTAGCCTTTGTAATGATACACACACCCATACAAACTGTATGTACTATGTATGTACTATGTAAGTACGTATGCGCGTGTGTGTGTGTAATTTGAATATGACCAAAGGACATTGTTGTTTTGTTTTTGCCAAAGTTATATTATTACCTCATTCTTGTGATTATAGGAATGCTCAACTAATTTATCTATTAAAGCTCTTCTATCTAGACATTTCTCTTTATCATTTGTTGCATTTCTTTCAATCACTAAGTTCATTTTTTCTTAGTCTAAAAAGATTTCTTTTGGTTTCTTTTCCATCAAGTTCTGCAAACATTTTTCGTTTTGCATACTTATTTGCCTAAAGATGTCTTTGAAATGTTAGTTATATTAACATAAGTGGTATGCCTTTCTAAAATCTGTGGCACAAAAAACATATGACAATTAGATGGCTTTTGGAGGGGAGGGCGTGTGCAGCCACAGTTGCAGTCCATGCTGGAAAGGAAGGATTTGTCATGCCAAATCTTATTGCTGCTATTGCACCTACTTGGGATGTTCTGCTTGCTATTGCATTTGGTAGAGATGCTAATATAGAAACAAGGTATGCTCACTTCAGATCTTTGCCAGTTTTAACATCATCACATTGTAACACATTTTTTTATGGGGGAGAATGTTGCTTTTGTTGTATAATTGTACATTAGTGAGTCAAAACTCATGCACCACTTTGCCCTTTTGCCTCAGCTGCAATGAATGATTAACAAATCATTTATCCACATTAATTGATTGAATTGTTCTGTGATCTACCTTGTCGTAAAGAAGCAAGGGTCTAACAAAGTGGATGAGAAAAGATCCCAAATTCAGTGGGCCAATTGAAATTTAATATCATTGCAAAACAATTTTGTCTAGAAAGACAGATGAAGCGCATTAACTTTAGCAAGGTAACAAGGGTTGACATTTGAAAATGGAAATTATGATGCCAACCCAGTTTGATTAGAGAATTAAAAATAAATGAGTTAGTATCATCTTTCAATTTTTTCATGCGGTAATTGAGAGTTGCCGTCACAGGATATATCTAAGGAAGAGCTGGTGTACATTTGCCTATTAGAGAAACTGGTTTAAATTATGCTTATCATCCCATAAAAATTTGTGTGTAAAGTCAGCACAAAGTATGAAAATCATCTAAGGGAAAAAAGGAAAAGAAGAATAAAAAGGAAAGAAAATGGTAGGAGAGAGAAAAATTTTCATTTCCAGCTAATTATGATAATCTCGTGCTTATAATAAATTTGGTTTGCTTCTCCTTAAGTTGTCATATGTTATGTTTGGAAAAGAAGAAGTTTAACCCTATGTGATTTGCAGGTTAGCTACATCGTGATTTACAATGGTAACTTTTTCACCTAAAATAGGATATTTGATATGCACTTCCACATCAATAGCTGTAAAACTTCTAGGGTTTATTCCCTTAGCCCCTGAAAATGAACAGACTTCAGGTTGCATTATTATGACCAATTGTTAGCAAAATGCTGCACAGTTGCAAATCAGTGGTGGTCCAAGTATAAATAGGAACACTTATTGCTTATTCCTCGTAGCCTCAGTGAAATCCATTCCTTCATAATGCACTGATAATATTGGCATTTAAAGGTAGATATTGTGAACAACACAGGCATGATATGTTAAACCCATCATTTTAAACTTATATTAGATTGGTTATTAGGCGTTGAGATAAAAGTTTGTATTAGCTTATGAAATTTCAATGGCAGCATAATGCGACATATTTAGCTTGGAAAGCATGCATAGAGTAATTTGGAGTTGGAAAGGAGCTAAAGTTGAAGTTAGGCACTGAAATGGGGAGAAATCAATCGCACACATTCGGAAAGTAAAGAAATACTAATGCAACGATGGCACATGGATGACATGTGGATTGGGACCAATTGTTGGCCAACTGGCAATGTTGTAATTGAGCCTAGTGATAGGCAATATCCAGTAAAAAGAAAAAAATGGAAAACCGTCTAGGAAACTGGAATTGGACCAAATAGGGTTGAAAAAGGCCAAAAAAAATGAGGCATTGTTTTTGGGGAAGAACGAAGCGTGTGAAGGACGATTGAGATAGGAAGACCACTGTAGAGCAAGTAAGAATGAAAATGTAGCTTCCAAATGGAAGAGGGAGCAAGATACACATTAAGGAGGTTGGGTTGGACAACTGCGGCAAAGTTTGTGTTGAAAATCAGACTTCCTCCGGTAGAGGTACGTCCGGCGAATTAATTGATGTTGTTGGAAGAAGCTACAATGGATGATTTACACATCAATCAGAATATTACCTAAATTGGAAGAGGTCATTATTAAGAAATAGTTATTAGTTATTAGGCTTGGGATGGGGATTAGAGAGCAACCGATTTGTGGCATTGATATTGGTAGAGAAATATACTGTGTGCATTTTGCTAGGATTAGGTTGCCTTACTTGTTGCTGTGCAGGTATAGGGTATGGACCGGTAAAGGAAAAACAAAAACAATATGAATGAGATTATAGATGCAGTTAATTTCTCAAGTGGTTCTAAGAGTAGCGGCATGGGAAACGAAAATGGCAGTGGATTGAGCAATGGAGAAGAGGTAATAAGTATGATGTTTGAAAGTGTACTAGAAGCCAAAGAATTTTACAATCAATATGCAAGGACGGTAGGGTTCAGCATCCAGATGATGGGGAGAAAAATGATCGGCAAGGAACCATACAATAGAGAAGATGGGTATGTAGTGTGTTGAAGGGCACGTGAATGAGAAGTGGCTAAGGCTATTGAACCGGAAAAGAAAAATAAAAGCAATAACAAGAGTGCAATGCAAGGCAAGGTTAAGAATAAAATACGACGTTAATGTGGGGAAGTATGTGGTGATAGAATTTGTAAATGAACACAACCACAGGCTAACAGCAAAGTCTAGCATTCTATTCTTGCGTTTTCATCGAAAAGTTAGCAATGCAGACTATGCCCAAGCCCAAAGCCTGAAACGAGTAGGTGCGAGGACAGCTCAAATAATGAAACACTTTGTGTTGCAAGCTGGTAGATATTCGAGGGTGGGATTTGTTGTGAAGGACTTGCACAGCAGATTTGATAGAGAGATGAAAAAAAGAAATTGCCAATGGGGATACACAAGCTGCTATTGCATATTTGTGTGAGACAAAAGATGGAGACCCAATGTTCTATTATGAATATGATGTGGATGAGGACATGGTTAAGAATAACATACGGCGTTAGTGTGAGCAAGTATATGGTGACAGAATTTGTAGATGAGCACAACCATAGGCTAGTAGCAAAGTCTAGTGTTCCATTCTTGCATTTCCATCGAAAAGTTAGCAATGAAGAATATGACCAAGCCTAGAGCCTACAGACTAATGGCGATAGAATTTGTAGATGAGCACAACCATAGGCTAGTAGCAAAGTCTAGTGTTCCATTCTTGCATTTCCATTGAAAAGTTAGCAATGCAGAATATGACCAAGCCTAGAGCCTACAGACTATGACAAAGCCCAGAGCCTGAAACGAGTAGGTGAAAGAACAGCTCAAATAATGAAACACTTTGTGTTGCTTTTTGGTAGATACTCGAGGGCGGGATTTATTGTGAAGGACTTGTACAACAAATTTGATAGAGAGATGAAAAAAGAAATTGCCAGTGGGAATACAGAAGTTGCTATTGCGTATTTGTGTAGGAAGAAAGATGGAGAACCGATGTTCTATTATGAATATTATGTGGATGAGGAGAAGCGACTGCAGTAATTGTTTTGGGCGGACTCACGTTCAAGGAATGATTATGGCACATGTGGGGATGTTCTTGTGTTCGATACTACATATCGAACAAATAAATACAAAAAGCCATTGGTGGTATTTGTTGGAATCAACAATCATTTCAGCGGCATTGTGTTCGGTTGTGCATTGATATTGAATTAGAAAGATAAGACGTATATGTGGGTATTAAATAAGCTGTTGGATGCAATGAATGGCTAGAGACTGATATCATTTCTCGCAAATGGTGATTCCGCAATGAGAAAGGCTATTACAACAACATTGTCAGAGGCAAGACATAAATTGTGTGCTTGGCACCTTGAACGAAACACGGTTAGTAATGTTAAGTGCGAAGAATTCACAAGTGGTTTCAATTATCTTTTGAAAAAAAAAAAGACGTCAGTTGAGGAATTTAATGTTAGATGGGCAAAATTAGTAGCAAAATGTGGGTTGGAGGATAATGAGTGGGTGAAAGATGTTTACGAGAAAAGAGGATTATAGGCAGGGGCGTACTTGCGAGGTCAATTTTTTGTTGCCATGAGAATTACACAATGGTGCAAAAAAATGAACTTCCTGAACCAATATTTGAATGACAAGATGCGGTTGTTGGAGTTCGTTAGAAGATTTGATTTGGCAATATGCATATCTGCGCCACTCAGTGAACAAAGCGACTCATGAAACTAAAGATACAATGCCTGTGCTGAAAATAGAAATTACGCGAATTGAGACCCATGGATCCCAAGTGTACACATGAAGAATATTTTCATGGTGAGCAAGCATTTGGTTAGTCAAGGGCTATTGATATCAGAGGGAACAACTGATGGAGGAGAAGTTTGAGCTTTTCGATTTCATAAGTTTGATGAAAGGACGAACAATTCTGTTGTGGAATTGAGGAAGGGTGACAGAAGAAAGAAATGTTCATGCTTGAAATTTGAATCAAAAGGAATCCCTTGTGTGTTTGATAGAGAACATTGGCAAAATTCCTACGTCATGCATATTGAAAAGATGGACTACTGTTGCCATGGACCTGAAAGCTAGTATAGGACGTTCACATGATGTTTGTATGTCACAAGAATTTTCACAAACGGCCAGATACAGCATTCTTACTTCAAATTGCAAAAAAAAATGTACTATTGTGCGTCTTTCATGCTAATGTTTATAATGGAGTTAGGGAATCGATTGACAAATAAACATAGCAAATAATGGAGCAATAAACTACAACAGGTATCTACAGCAATAGTAAAGAAGAGGAGTTTAGGAACAGGTTGGACCCAAGGATGAGATACAGAGTAATGGACCTCGTATACGCACGGGCAAAAGGTGACAAAAGGCCAAAAAAAAAAAATTCCAACATAAGAAGTGCAGCGGGTGTGGGTAAGACGGCTATGTGTTTTTGTTAGATTGATGTTTGTGTTGCATACATTATGGTGAAAGGAGTGCATTTCGATATTCACGCATTCCAGTGTGATAGAGTTGTTGCATTTTCTTAGGTTAAGAGTGGGCTACGACAGGAGGAATGCCCAAAGTACACTGGCAAAGGAGAAGGCAAACCGCTAGTCATGTTGGTTCAGAAGAATATTCACGGGAGGTAGAAACACATTGTGACTGTAACGTAGTGAACAACATGGATTGTGATAGGGAATTGGAAGGTTTAGGAGAAGACAACATTTTCCATTTGATGACCCCAACATTTGGAAATGAAGAAATGCAGAGGGCATGAGCAATACGAGCCCCTTCGGTGAGGTATGGGAAAAATAGAAGTTGCCATGTAAATTTAATTTACGATGTAGCTTTAATTTCTCATGTCATAAAGTTGTAGTTAAATTAAGTTTGTTTTTGAGTT
Source organism: Mitragyna speciosa (assembly GCA_024721245.1). NCBI lineage: Eukaryota > Viridiplantae > Streptophyta > Magnoliopsida > Gentianales > Rubiaceae > Mitragyna > Mitragyna speciosa. The sequence goes on along the minus strand of CM045566.1, from coordinate 22,634,963 downwards.
TTTGTTATTCATGATATGAAGAGTAGATGGCTTCCATCAATATCCTACTTTGGTAGATAGAATGTGGAATATAACGCAAGCAACATGGGCACTTCATATTAGGTTTGGTTTGTTGAATTTTTTGTATTATAATGTTTGAAATAACTTTGTAATTGGTGATGATTTTACAGCGAGGGCAAAATTTTGGATCGGAATGATCAGTTGGCGTGCGTTGACGGTAAAACCTAGCAAACAACGTTGGAACTTGTTAGTGTAACTGTGGATGCATTTTTTGGAGCTGTAGGGGGCTGTGGGGTAAAAGAAGGGTGCATCACTAGGCCTTGTAAATCAGAAACCAAAAATGTCTCCATTACATGAAAATGATGAACAAGTGTGGGCTATGTTGTTTTGTGGGTTATGGAAGAAGCGACGAAACAAAGAAACCAAAATACGCAGGTTCGAAAAAGTTGGTGCGGGCTTTGTTGTTTTGTGGGCTATTGGAAGTTAAGAAGAAAAAGAAAACAATTATTTTGTGTACGACCGGAAAAGTAATACTAACATCTAGTAAGAGAGCGTGGGCCATTGTGTTATTCTTGCATTGATGAAACGCGTTTAAAATTACAGAAGTTGGCAAATTTAGTGTCAAATGGGCAATGACTGAAAAAACAACCTCAACAAGATAGGGACGAAAAAAGGACGACAAGGGAAAAGAAGCAACCAAAACACAATTCTGAATGACAAAGTGAAAAACAACAGATTTTAGCTGTACCAAAAATTATAAACAAAATTTGTATAAAAAATTTGGAAAAATGTGTATTTGTGCCACTGAAAACTAAGTGTACAAGTAATGATGCATAGTAGAATTGACAAGCCGAAAATTTGAAAGTCACGGGTCTAAGGAAGATGAAGCTAGAGGTAGTTGAAACAAAGTAATGCAAAGAAGTGTCTAGATGGGGCAATTGTGTCGGACCCTCAAAACTGTTTGTGTTTTACAAGCATACATTGAGACAGTGATATCTCTAGTCATGAGAACGAAAATGGCAAATATATGTATGTGATGATACATGTTTACCTTTGTGTTGTTTTTCGATTGATGAACAGAAATTTTAATAGATGGACTTCGGAGGGTTTAGGAAAAGTACTATAATACCATTGTTAAGGAATGTATGCATTACCCGATTCTGTAATTGATGTAGGGATGTGCAACTATAAGAGTTGCAAATATATGTGAAATGTTCGTTGCCAATATAAGAGTTGGCAACAAATTTGATTGGAAAAGGCCCCCTTAATAGTTTCATAATTACTTGGTAGTGTTGTTGTTAGTGAAATTGTTTGCTGTTACAAAAGCAAAAAATTTGTGATTATGATAATGTAAATCACGAATGTAGAAATACAGCAATAGCAAAACAAGGTCTAATTTGGAGCAATAAACTGGTAAAAATTGTGAGTGAATTGTGAATTTGAGCAACAAATGTGATGATTTTTATATGAACAAGAAATCGTTATGTGTTGGAATTGCAATGACTATAATTAGACATGGCCACGGTTCCGGAACCGCCGGTTCCGGTTCCTTAAACTGGTGGAACCAGAACCGCACCATATAGAGCGGTTCTGGAGACGGTTCCGGAACCGGCAGTTCTGGTTCTACTTTTTCAAGGAACCAGAACCGCTCTTCATAAACCGGTTCCGGAACAAAAAATGCACATTAAAAAATTATCATATTTTTATTTTATTATTATTTTATGAAGAATTAATGTGTGATATAAATTCTATAAACAAATACATTACATTATCAAATGATGAAAAATATATTACATTTTCAATGGTAAACATTTTAAGTAGAAAAAAAGATACATGATATTTCTTGAATATGATATTTTTTTTATCAAATCTATGCTATTACAATTGAGATTGAATATGAAAATAAATATCAATTACTTAATCATCTTCATTGCTTGCGATAGTACTAGAATCCGTTGTGTTATTGAATTCATCCTCTTCATCATTTTCCATTTCCATCTCTTGTTGTCTATATTCCGCTCTAGTCCAATCATCCACACATGCTTGAATTTCTAGTGATTCAGGACTTAATCTTGACCTTGTCTCATCCAAAATACTTCCATCGGCACTAAAAGCTTGTTCCACTGCCACTGTTGATGCTGGAGTTGCTAAAATTTGCTTAGCAATGAGGGAGAGAATAGGATAATTCTCTGATTTTCGTTTTCACCATTCCAGAACTTTGAACTCTTTAGTTAAGCTGCTATCTAAGCTCAAATTTGGTAGTTAGATATGATTCAATTTCCGTACTAGTATTAAGTGAACCCTTTTGTCGCTTTGACCTTTGAAAAAGTAATTTATCACCAAGTTTAACAGTTCCTTTGCCTTTAGGAATGTTACTGGTGTTGCTAGAGGATTCATCCAAAGTACTAGTAGGAAATCGATCACCATAAGCAATAAAAAATTCATTATATAAAGAGCAAATAAGTTCTTTTACTTCAAATACAATTTTATTAATATCATAAGTATAATTATCACTGCCATATATTTGTTCATAATATGAAGACAAATACTCATGCAAACCATCTAATCTGACACGAGGATCAAAAACCGAAGCAACCAAATATATGGGGGGATATGTTCATAATAGTTAATCCATTTTCTAAACATATCCATAATAGGTTGTTTTAGAACATCATCATTTTTAGCTTCATTTAAACAACCAACGACATTACATGCCTCAGTAAGAAACAAATGAGCAGTAGGATAATATACACCAGACAAAATATAAGTAGCGTCATTAAAAACTGTTAAAACTTCTAAAATTTTATTGCAAACAATCCAATTATGTTCATGCAATATTATGTCGATCATATTTTTAAGTGTTCGTCTAAGAGTTGTTCTAGGAACACTTTTAAATTGAGGATTTAAAGCATTTTGACAATATTTTTTAAAACCCAACTTTTCACCAAAACTAAAAGATAAATGTTCAAGAGCTATCATTTTTGCCATTTCATTCCTATTTCTTTCCTCACTATATCGAAATAAAGAAAAGTTAGAAGTAGCAAACCCGGTAATTTGTTGTTGTTTTTTGTCGATGCCATATTCTTGAGGATGAGATGTTCTCATATGCTTGTGATACTTTCCATAGCCATCTCCTATTTTGTATTGGTAACATCTTTGACAAAAATTACATCTTGCTTGAGTTTCACTATTCATGTCAATTTTGGTGAAGTATTTGGTGAAGATATCGGATTTAGGAGCTCGACTTTTTTCTCCTCCGGTTTCAATTGTTTGCTCTTCGAAAATGGCCTCCATACGTTGGCTTTCTTGAGTTGGAACATCAACGTCATCAACTTCAATCCGGTTGACGTTGTATAAAATATTTTTGCCTTTTGAAGATGAACTCCCACCACCAACACTTGCCATTTGACAATAGATAAATAAAAATAAAAAATTTATAAATAATAATTTAATACTTAGAATTATAGATACTAGATAAATTGAATAAACACTAGAATATAAATAACTTGAGAGTGAGCAAATTAGAAAAGAAATAGAGAAATTAGGAGGTAAATAAAGAATTAAGTATATTTGAGATAGAGGAAGAGAAGATAAGTTTTGGTGTGAAAGAAAATAAAGAGTTAGGAAGTATTTATAGAGAAAATTTATAAATAAAACAAAACAAATGTAACGGCTAATTAACGTTAATTTGTAAAGCCGTTGCATTTTAGCCGTTGCATTTTAAATCCGTTAGAAAGAAACATGTGTCGTCTGTTTCTTTTTTTTTTTGTCAGAAAGAAAGGAACCGACGTCTATTTCTTTCTTTCTTAAAGAAAGAAAGAAACAGACGAGAAAGAAACGAGAAAGAAAGAAACAGACGTCTGTTTCTTTCTTTCTGACAAAAAGAAACAAATAGACGACACGTGTCTGTCTATTTGTTTCTTTTTGTCTGTTTCTTTCTTTCTTAAAGAAGGAAAGAAACAGACGTCTGTTTCTTTCTTTCTTAAAGAAGGAAAGAAATAGACAATAATTAATGGAACCATTTTTATTATTTTTTAATTTTTTAATGTTTTTATTTTACGGTTCTGGAACCGTCGGTTCCGGTTCCAGAACCGCCGGTTCCGGTTCCGGTTCCGGTTCTATTTTTTTCAGAACTAGAACCGGAACCGTAATTTACGGTTCCTTGATGGTTCCGGTTCTACGATTTCGGTTCCGATTCCGATTCGGTTCTAATACGGTTCGGTGCGATTCAGTTCCCGATTCCAAATAGAACTATGGCCATGCCTAACTATAATCTGTGTTGTTGTATAATGATGAGTTGAATGTCAACCCACCTGTTAGTTTAGTTGGGTAAATCAAGTATTGATGTTGAAATTCATTTGATAATGAAAGCGGCCCTCGTGGAGTTGCTGTTGGAGGCCCATGCAATTTTAAATTACTAACGAGCTTAATTTGTTAAGGGTATAGGGTCATAGTCAAATCGACGTGACCCATTATGGTTTTCTAGTAGTGAATGATTGGATGTTCTAAAGTACTTTCAGTGCAAAGGGCCGCAGTGAAATAGTGTTAGTAGGCCCATGCAATTTGTGAAAATTAATTCCGGCACTTCCTAAAAAGGAAAAAATAAACACTACATGGGAAAACGGCTAACAATTGAAATGCTACCAACTTACCACCTATATAATTAACTCTTGTCTGCTGGTTGGGCGGTCTACAGTGAGGAAGGTGGTGCGTCCATTGGTATGGCTTCGGCAGCGTATTCCTCTTCGTCCATTGGCACCTCTTTCTGGCTGTAAATGTATTGCAAGTGAAGTAAGGGGGTTTGGCACCATGAAAAAAACTTTTTAAGTCAACGACAAACAAGAGCAGACACTACAACAGTTGCCTAGTTGAGGATGTAAGCTTTCCATTACATTGCTTTATTTGTGCATTATTTACACACGGAAACCTTACTATGTTTTTAATTCTGAATTTAGGCTCCATGTGAGTGATGGGTATGTTGGTGCGATGATTATGTCACTGCTCTTCATCTAGCGAAGTCAAGAAGTCCTCCATCTCATTCGAATTTTCATGCTGAAATCGCAACAATGAGGAAGGAAATGAAAAAGTTGCAAAGGAGTGTATGGAAGATAAAGATAATAGTTGTACTGGCACTTATAGTTTCAGTGGCTAGTTTTTATAAGTAAACGTAAGTAGGGTGTTGTTTAGTTAGTGGAGTTAATTTTGTTCTATAGGTAAGTGAAGTTGTGAGTGTTGTAGTTGGTCTGCTTAAGTACAGTTATACGTAAAATAAACCCATTAATAGAAATAATACTACATAATATTGTTACACATGATTAAGCCACACTTAAGTCATACACAACAACAATAATATATTGATTCGGTTTAGGGCCACAAAAAAATTGATTACACAAAACCCTCACAAATGTCGCATACCCAACTTAAACCATATAAAATAGCAAAATGTAGTACATCATCATCTTTTCAAGCCAATCTAGGAAGGAATGCAGCGGTCATAGGGTTCACTCTTGCATGTGTTAATGTCCTACGAAGGAACTGGCGATATTTCTTATGCAGCCAGGTTATTCTTATCATCACACTTCTCACACTCGACAGCAATCTTAGCTGGATTCTAGAATATCCAAGTCTTGGTAAACTCATCTTTGTCAACGACATTTATAGCTATGGAAAAGGTAAAGCCTTCATGCTCCATGAACATTTCAAGAGTCCACTCATTAAGTTTGATGGCAAACAATGTCCACACATCAGCAGGACACCCTGTAAAACAAGTGTTTAATTTGTTAAGAAACTTTATCTTGTCCAGGAAGCTGCAATGGAATGTGACTATTTCAATAGATGCCAAATGACGCATGAAGGTAAATGTTTGTTGCACCACTTTATAAATGAGCGAAAAACCTTCTCTTGGCCTTCCTGTAGATTTTGGACACGGTAGTGATGCTCATACCTTTGGACATTTCATCATGAGTTAGCCAACTGAGGCAAACCCGAACCTGTTCAACCAAGTAGCCCATGCCCAGGTGATTCCAGGGGCAAAGTTTCTTTTGCTCATAGTTAATGTTACCATCGTTGGCAGTGAAGTGAAAATCTGGGCTTAGTATATAGGTTATAGTAAGTAATTAAGCGTCATCGGCACTGGTCCATAGTTATTACGGGATGGGTTTTACTGGGTTGAAATTGTAAAATGACAGTAAATGCCAATCATGTTAAGGCAGTATTTATAGGTATAAAAAATATTCCAAAAATTAAGCAGGAAGGGGATAATTTTTTCCTGTGTTACAGGGTGGGTTGAATAAAGTTGATTTGAGCTACCAAGGTGTTTAATTGGTGCTGCAATATCACGTGAGTTGAGACAAAAAATGACGCACTGTGGCATGTCCGTCTGGGCCATGTGTACAAAGCTTGCTTTGTAAACTTTGTCTCTCACTTGCCGTTCTCTAATTCTACTATTGAATTTTGAATTTCAAAAAGCTAATAATATTTGTGTGGCAAACACGCCACACAATCTACTCGGATGGTTCCCATCTTGTGTCAGTTGGAGCCTCGAAATTCAACCTAAGAAATAGTGCGCATCAAATTAGTTTTTTTTTTTTTTTTTTTGGTCAACAACACTTCTGGGCTAGGTTAGAAGATTGTTTGTTAGTGTCCCAAAATAGCCGTTTCGTCTTTTATTAAAGTAGATTGACATCTAATCTGGATCAACAACTTATTTAGCTTGCCATAATTATGTAGGCTTGGGCTAACGTTTTTGGTTGGGTCACTTCTTGGGCCATGCAATTTGCGCCTGGCCAACAAAAAAGCTAAGGATACATTTTTACGAATAAAGGTCACTTTGGAGGTATGCACGTTTTAGCAAAATTTCAAATTCTCTCAGCGCATTTTAGTAAAATTTCAATCTTCAAAATTCGCCATTACCAAGCTTCCTAGCTCAAATGGAGTCTTAATTAGCTATTGTTTTCTTCAATTTTGTGCTGCTTCTATTTCTTTAACTCAAATCTCTGGGGTTATTGGGTTGTTAAGTGGCGGTGGGAACCTAGAAGAAGTGTAGTAAAGGGTCTCCTGCATTTCCAGGAGGACTACCTCTCTTATGGTAGTCCATTACAATTACGATTGTTGAATGAGAAAATTTTAAAGTATCACTCGCAGCTTGTGTACCATATTGTAAGGTAATAAGGGGAGTAACGCAGCGGAAAATTTAAAAATTTATTACCTTAGCTATGGATCTCTTTGATTTAATCTATATGATTAAAGGATGTTTAGCACAAATACCTCAAGCATAGAAGATTTCTGTGCTTCAAAGGGCAAGATTCTATTCGATGAAGGTATTGATCTACCATGAAAAAGCTCTCCAAGTGTCGAGCCTCTAACGGTATCCACACGAACATGATCTTTAAGAACTTTTGGGCTTGCTTGCCTTGCCTTTTAAGTGCTAGCTCTCTTGAATTTCATGAAGAACACAAAAACAAGAAGAGGAAGAAGACAAAACCCTAACCCTTAGGGAGAAGAGGGTGTGGCGTTTTTCTTGGAAGAAAACACGCCTCTCTCAATTTTTCTCTCTCTAAATTTTATCTTGTGTTTCATCTATCTTTCAAGAGTCAAGGCATGGACTTATTTATAAATGTAGTATCCTAGTCTTTAAGGAAACAAGAGCAATTCGAAATCAAGAAGGTTTAAGAAGCTTGCCTTAAGCTAATTCTATTCCTTTAGGAAACCTATTCCAAAAGGAAACCAAATAGCTTCTTAATTCCTTTTAGAAAACTAATTTCCATCAAGACTTAGAATATTTATAAATAAGTTCTTTAAGTTAATTTATCACATAAATTAACCCCATAAGTATCATATACTTATCTTAACAATTTAACCCAAAGACCATGTTTTTATTGTATGTGACCCATTAGGTTCCATTCACGTTGGCAATAAGTACAAATTATAACTCATTAATTAATTAATTAAGAACTAGATAAATTAACACTTTAATTTATCATTAATTCACTAATTAATTAATTTGCACTTATAGATCATGAGTGGCGTCTAACAATGCATCATGACCACCCAAGTGAATAGGAAAGTCATATGGTAGACTACACCTATCAATGACAATGTTACCGTGTAATTAATATCCTTTCACCACACTATATCCCAATTAGTCTAAGAGTGTAGTGCGCACTCTTTAAATGACTAATTAATGATTTCTTATTCTCAAAATATAACTTTCCATAAAAGTATAACCTTGAAACTCTTTCAAGTCATACTTTCGCTTTTGCGCAAAAGATTTTTTAAATCATATTTCAACAAGTGGCCAATCCGGGATATACTCTCCTTTAATAAGGAGTGGTGAATCCTATATCGATTACTCACTATCCTTCCATGCTTCATACTATACCCAATCTCTACCGTATGGGCTACTCTTTTACGAGCACTGAGCAATAGAGTCAAAGCATAGCAATTCACACTCAAGATACCATAGTAATTTCAAATCTAAGGATCACTTACACCATTGCCATTAAGAGTATAATTCATTAGCACTATGAATAGTAACTCTTGGCGAATCAATCCAATGAACTTGTTCTCTAACAAGCACTCACATACTAGCTTAGGTGTCACACACCATAGTTGATGAGATCAACTACTACTTACCATAAATAGAGGCAAAATATGTGCTAGTCTTCCCGTATTAATGATGTTCAATCTCATTAATATTATGACTAGGGATATTTAAGAATATAACTTTATGTGTAATAAGAGTCTCATTATTGTAACTCTTACAATCTCTTATACACAGTTAATATTCTATGGACTTTATCAAATAAACAAGTAATATTAATAACAAATATTAAATGACAAAAAAATGCCACATACATGTAAGTATAATACGAAATAAGCGTAATAAAAATCTCAAAAAACTAATTTGGTTTTAGGGCATACACTAACACATATACGATAATGAACCGTTGTAAATACATTTTCACAAAAAGCTTGTGCAAAACCTCTGTACTTATTAGGTTCCCCTAAACTTTTTTTTTTTTTTGTCAACACTGTGGTATCTTGTCTTAGACCAACTATTCCACAGTGCCCCAAGTAGTAAAACCCAAGGTTTTTGTGCTTGAGCAATATTCACTAATTACTTAATTTATTTATGGAATCAACAAAAAATATATGTTTGAAAAAAATAAACGTAAGCAATTTACTCGTTAGACAGTGAATGTAGTCACAATGCCAAAGTTAATGATGGGACATAAAACGGCAATTTAGTTCTCACCATATTTGACAGGTAAATAAGTTAGATATATTGCTTCAAAACTCATAAAAGTTCATCGCTGTTGTCTTCAACAGGGGTGTGTTTGTACCTTGCCTGTCGGCCAGATATAAAGGCTCGAGTTTTGCTTCACTTCATTTGTGTTTCTCCGACTTGGGTGTGAGAATCCTTTGAATCTCATGTTCAACCGATGGTATGCTAGGGCAGGGAATAATGGTAATTTAGGACTGAAGTTGTTGTGCACCAAGGTCAGAGTAAAGTTGGATTTGTGCAGCTGGTGCAACTCTAGTTGGCTTGATATTTTTTATCATCCCTCTACTAAAAATTTCCTTTCGTTTCCATCTCGCGAAAAGTATTTAGATGGATCGGGTCTACAGGTCAGACCGTGGACCTTGTTGTCCACAATCAACTACATCATTAAGATGGTGAGCCATAGGTGGGCTATGCTGTGGGCCACAGACAATGTGGCTAATCATGGATCACAGGGTTTACAATCTCACTCGTGGATCTGGTCCATTTAAGAATTTTCTTTTCCCGCCCTTGCTTTCCATTGTTCATGTGCTAGTGCAATTCATCAAATTTTAAAGTTGAATTCCCAAACTGTGCTCCAAATATGGACTATTTTATAAACACACGAATGTAACACCTTGTAATTACGTTTCTTGTAGAATTATTAATTGCTTATGCATCCTGGTGAACAATTGGATTACAACATCCCATTACACTAACGACCATTTACTTCTGAATAACAAAATCTAATTGACATTTTCTTATGGGTGCTCATTTACAATGTCGTTTGCGTAATTATGCCTTCACTCACATTAACATTTTAGAATTGTAGAATTATGAAAAAAACGTTTGTACTGCAATTTGTTACCTTCCATGATTGTTATACTATAGACGGGAAAAAATAAATGCGTGTTTCAATTGTTATCTCAATTGCGGATGAGAAATTAAGTTGGTCATTACTAGTGCCATATTACTTTTAGTCGTATTATGGATTTCATCATGCAACATATTATCTAATATGTTACGTTGCAATATTTCCTATTCTATGCTGCGTCTAGACAAAGCAGTTATTCAGTGGCTAATTGTCGCCTTATAAAGTATACCAAAACTTATATGCTTTCATGCAAGGTTTAATTAATGTAAATTTCTACTATACAAACCAAATCTCTTTTTATACACCCGGAAAATCGGAGATATACTGTTTTATGAGTACGTGTAATCTAAATGGATGATAAAATAAGTTATGGCAAGAAACAGTTACTAAATTGTTATCTACAGTAAAGCATGAATATTTTGTCGGTAATCACTATGATATGAGATATCTCACTAAGAAATATTATTGCCGAAACCGTGGAGCCACAAAGAGCTCAAACTTATTTTCTTATTGTCAACGGTCTCTTTTACCCATCTTATTAGATTAAATTACAAATCATTGGCTGTTGAAGCAATTTTCTTAAACATAACTTGTCAAAATAATCAATATTTGTAATTTTGTATGATCGTCGTTAGCGTCAACTTGCGTTCCGGGCTTGAAATTTATATTCGTCATCATCATTATTCATTAATGTAAACTTCAAATGACATCCTAAAAATTTCCAAAAAATTGAGCCATTATCATAATTATTCTTTGTTCATAAATATTATTCTAAACTACCTCATATTAATCACTTTGCCAAGTTGATTTGACATTTAATAGGTAGTATATGTGTCACGCAACGAACCCGCACGTGCCAGGCACGAGACAATCGCCGTATCCTTAAGACCTGAGAATACAAGGCAACAATTATCATTCTAAAAACAATACTTTAATATTTAATAATAGAACCATATAAGTGCGGTATATATCAGTAATAAGTAAATAACTTAACATCCAATTTAGGCCTACACACCCAATTAGCATACAGAAACATAAACTTAAAGGTATTTTAATATATATCCATAATACATATAGCCATCAATCCTAACACTAATATCCACTACATAGAACACAAAGTAATCAATAAAAGTCATCTTCCGAGTCCTCTACGTATACTACATCATGATCCTCAAGGTCTATAAAAAATAATAAGAGGAAATGTATTGAGCGACACGACGCTCAGTAGGTAACATGTACACCTCTATTGGATCATGTAATTATTATATAGTTTTAATACTTTTTGTAACATTTGTCACAGCATGCCACATATGTAGACACCAAATTTTGACACACCTTTTTATAAAATATGTGTGTTGCTCTATTTTAGGAGGGATATTTTTCATTTTTCGGGGGTCAATTACAGTTTTCATGCAATTTATGACTAATTCGCCACGTCAGGGGCAAAATGGTAATTTCACCACTTAAATATTATTCTATTTTGTTCTATTTCCTAAATACATAATTTTACTATTTTTATCATTATTTCTAATTTTAATATTTTTTGGAGTCATCTAATATTTATTTAAAATTTAAATTTTTTTATTTCATGGCACGTTTCCCAATGCATCCTTTTTATGAGAATTTTTCAAGAAAAAAAAATTTTTATGTGCACATTTTTTATTCATCAATTTTCTATATGAATTTTATAATGTAAAAATCGTTTAGTATTTATTTCACTATTTTTACCTTTTTTCTATTAATAACACATTTTTCAATGTTACTGTTAATTTTGAAGCTTTACGGTGAATTTTATTTAATTATTCCTATAATTCTAAATTTTAGTATTTTCCTCATTAATTTTAAGGAATCCAAGCATCTTTCATTTTATCCTATTTTACTTTGTTCTTCTTTATTTTCCTTACAAAAATTTTTCTCAAAAAAAAAAAAAACTAAATCAAAACAACAGCAGCGTTGCTGCTGTTGCTTCTGCCATAGCTTCTTAATCACTTCATCACCCACCCAAAACTACCCTTCAGCAGATTTTAAGGGATTTTGAGTGGATTGTTTTCTTCCTACCCACTTCACCATCATCACACTGGCTTTTTTCCCTCTCTTGACAACTCCATTTTTTCTCTCATCTGCAAAAAAAACACACTAGCTCAATATACACAACTCTCTTCTCTCTCAGTCCCCTTCCCCTGCACAAGCACCACAGACACCCTCCCAATTCCCAAACTCTCTCTCGGCCTCTCCCTTACTCCCTCTGCCTCTCCCTCTCTTCACATTCACACCTGCTAAGCATACACCTCACTCACTCTTCTCTGCCTCTCCCTCACACACACAGATCACACTCACCTGCACACACATTTCCCCACCTGCAGACACAATTTACACTCACAATTCTCTCCTCTTCACTCACTGCACACAGACACACATTACACACCTGCACACAGACACACATTACACACCTGCACACCCTCACACCACACTCACATCATACTAGCACTCCCTTCCCTCTCAGTTCATACACACCCCTGCCACAGACAATTCATAGTTCTCACCCCTCTTCCTTTCTTGTCTCTCTCTGCACTACATTGCACGCAGAAACTCACTCACTCACAAAACCAAAAACACACACAACACACAACACACGGCACACAGGCATACAACTTACAAAACAACAGCATACACACAAATACACAACACACACACACTGACCTTGTCGCACCTCACACACCAAGTTCACTTCCACAAACCAGCTCCAAGCACTACACACGCGTCGCACATTTGACACACATTCCACTTGCATCAGCCCACACACACGCACACTCCTGTAAACACACACATCAGTTCCAGCGTACATTTCACTCACACACCTGCAAGGGACACACACGCACACAGAGCCAATTACACACATCAAACATGCACTTGCACAATCAACAGCAGCCCAATAGAACCTGCAGAAACCAAAACAAAAACAACCAAGTCAGCCCCCACATGCCTTCCACAGTCGTAGCAACTCCAACTCAAGACCATCGGCGTCACCAGTTCAAGCCACCACACCATCGCCACTGCACGCCAACTGCGACACCTTGCTGCCACAACTAGAGAAAACGACAGTCCAAGCCACCAACTCCTCCATCTTTTACTCCACCATCGCCTCTCTTCATAGCTCAGAATTCAGGTAAAATTCGCAGTTTTCCCTTCCAATTTCTAAGATGAATTTTGTATGGGTTAAATTAGATATTGAATCAATTGATGTGGATTGGATTTCCGGGTAGAAGAGAGAGAGAGAGCAAACGGAGAGGATCCGAGAGAGAGAATCGAGGAGGAGGATTTTCGGGTAGAAGAAATAGAGAGAGAGTGAGAGACACCGGTGAGAGAGAGAAAGTGAGATCGAGAGAGGGGAGAGAACAAAACCGGGGGGGAAGAAGAACCAAGGGAGAAAAAAAAAAAAAGAAAGAAGAAAGAAAGAAAAAGAAAAGAGGAAAAAGAGAAATCTGGAGAAGGAAGAGAGAAAAGAAGAAGGAAAAGAAAAAGAAAAAGGAAGAGAAGAAGAAAAAAAGAAAAGAGAGAGAAAGAAAGAAAAAGAAAGAAAGAAAGAAAGAAAAAAAAAAGAGAAAAGAAAAACCGGGTAAAAAAAAAAAAAATTTAGTGAAACTACGTCGTTTTGACGTAGTTTCACTCAAAACTACGTCGTTTTGATTAGGTTAGTTTTTTTTAATTTGATTTTAATTAATAATAGGTATTTATTTTGTAGTCCTTATACTTTCATTAATGTCACTGTGGCCCCAATAATTTATGATTTATGCATTTAAGTTTCTATTTTTTATAGATTGACCTCCATAATTTAATTTTCTTTGCAATTAGGTCCCGATTAATTGCATTTAGGTTCCCCAACTTTTAGATAATTATAATTTTGCCCCTACATTTTTCAATTTTCTATTTTTGACCCCTATATTTTTATAAAATTGTATTATGACCCCTATACTTTTTTGAAATTACATTTTTGCCCTTAAATATTTCTAAAAATTTTGTTTTACCCCCTTTTATTGTTGGATATTGCAAATTGGTATTTGATGTGGCTATAATTTACAAATTGAACCTTGAATGTTGCTTAAAATTGTAATTTGGTTTTAAAATTTATTGGAAATTGTATTTTGCATATTTTAAATTGATGGAATTTCATTTTTGTCCCCCAACATTGCTGGAAATTCTATTTTGCCCTAGAATGTTTGCTGGAATTTTATTTTTTGTCCCCCCAACCTTGCTGGAATTTTATTTTTGGCCCCCCTATTGTTGCTGGAATATATATTTTAGTCCTTTATGTTGCTGGAATTTGTTTTAAAACCTCCATTAACTGTTGGAAATCGTATTTTAGTCTTTTATTTGTTGCTGGAATTTATATTCTAATACTTATAGCTACTGGAATTTTTATTTTAGCTCTTTTATGTAGCTGAAAATTGCAATTTGACCCTATACATTGCTGTAAATTATGTATCATTTAATGACTTGGCTGAAATTATATTCTTGGCCTTGAGTATTGCTGGAAATTTTTATTTTTGGGCATTATACTTGCTGAAAATTATATTTTAGCCTTTAAATTTGTTATAAACTATGTCATTACCTTAATTAGGGTTTAAAATTATAATTTTACCCTTTTGTTTGTTGTAAATTACATTTTTTACTTTAGAATGTTGCTTAAATTTCCATTTTTAATCCAAATCTTATAATATTTTATTTTTGCCAAAAAATATTTATTTAAATTAGTTAAGTCCTCAAAGCTTGTAATTATTTCTTTTCACATTTTCTTTATTTATTTTATCAAATTTATAATTAATGTTCTAAAATTTGGTCTTGTTAGTCTAATTAATGTTCAAGTTAGTCTCTTTATTTTCCTTTTAGTTATTTTAATAATTCTTATTTGGGGTGTTAAAAAGTTTAAGTATAGTATTATTGTATTTTATCTTCTATTATTATTATTATTCTTTACTTTTTGTTGTTTTACTTTATTTATTTATTTACTTATTTATTTTACTTAAATAATTTTCATTTTCTTCCTAAATACTTAATTATTATTATCATTATTTTCTTTCTTTTATTTTGTTTATTATTTATAATTGTTTAAATTATCGTAGTATGTTTATAGTGATTAGTATGCGATCATTTAATTAATAGTTTATTTATTTAAATAGTGGTATTTTTGACATGTTTTGTTCATTTTAGTAGCAATTTGTACCGAGTTTACGAATGGGAGGTACCTCGATTACCCTTTAATTTCTTTTTACATGCTCCTACGTGCTCCTATGTGTTTTCCTATGTGTTTTCATGTATCTTTGTGATTATAATTTTTATCCATGTGTGAGTGTTTATTTATTTATGCCATGTTGTTTATTTGAATTTAATTTTTATTATTTAAAGAGATGTAATAGATAGGCAATATTATATTTAGTAAAATTTTGTATTTAGATAGTTAATATAATAGATAGTTTATATGTTATCTATTTAACAAAAATTTTATGTATTTTAGATAGAAAATGTAATAGATAGGCTAGATAGGTTATCTTTTACTTTTATTTTTTAGATTGTAATTAGGCTTCCCCGGTGTAATAGTTAGGGCTTTTGTGTGCTATGTGTGTTATGTGCTTATGTGTTTTATCCGCTTTCCCTAGGTTTTTGCATTTAGAATATTATGCTTGTGTGTTATGTGCCCCTATGTGCTATTATTTGCTTTTATGTGATTATTGCTTGCAATATATGCTTTATTCATTTACTTGCTTTATATTATATATGTGTATCGTCGTCACACTAGTCCAACGCTAGTTGTGATTAATTTCGGTTTCTTCGCTAGTCCAACGCTAGCGGAGAATTTTTAGAAAATAGGCTAGTCTAATGCTAAGGCCTTTAGGTCATTTTAGTATTAGAATCATTTCTCGTGTGCATTTCATGACATTTCACACACATTTTTATCTTTTTAGGCCTTTTCTATTTTCTAATGATTTTTATACTATACTTTATCAGCTTATTATCTATTTTAACAGTCTATTTAGTGCATAACATTTAGATTTCACTACACATAGAATCTTAGGTCATTTGTGTGATTTGACTAGAAATAGTCATCTACTCACGTGGGAAGCGATGGCGTACATGTCGTTCCCCCCTCCGTGAGTAGAAACAGTTAATCACGAGTCTATTAGTTCTCCCGTACCCGTTATGTTGCATCCCTACTTTCTTTGTTCACTTACTATCTGTATTACTATTTTCTTTTCCTTTTGCATTTCATTTTGCATCTATACTCGTGACTCCTATCAAGGTCTAGACTCGGGTTTCGCAATTAATGCGAGTAATTCCGACTAAACCTCAATGGAACATTTTGTCCCTTAACGATACTCCATTTTTAAGACTAGATTTGCATTCATATAGTTGCATCCAAATGCGATAAAATCTTAGGTTATATTAGGAAAATTTAGACTAAACCTCGCAACTAGTTTCGGCTAGGTTGAAAGGGTGCCTTAGGCGCAAGTCTTTGCCTTCCCTTTCTTCAATTGTGACTCCCGAACCTTTTTCTCTTGTTTTCAAAGACATGGAGTCGTCTAAAAGGGTTTTTCTTGTTTTTCTATATTTTTTCAAAAAATCATTTCTTTAAATAAATCATCCTTAATTTTCTTACCTTTTATAAAATATTTTCAGGTGACTTGGTACACCAAAACTCAATACCAAGTGGCGACTCCTTTTTTCACTAAAAAAACCCTTTTTAGACTCTATTTTCGGGCCCAAAAATAGTTGCATTTTTAAAGTCCCATTTTAGGCTCTTTTCTTTTATTTAAAAAATAAAGCATTTGTTTGTCACATTTTTATCGAATCATCTTTTACAAAGCATTTTCGAAAAAATTACTTTTACGAAAATTTACACGCTTCTTTTCCAATAAATAAAACCACATTTAATTCTTCCTTTTCTTTTTTCCCGACCTCACCACTCATTTATTTTCCTTTTCGAAAAATGGGGCGCGACAACATACATAAATAATTTAAGACAATAAAAATGTAAATTTAAACATGTACATATCCCTGAAATCGAGTGGCACAAATTATATAATAACATGAACATATTCATAGCATAAACTTGTCAATTATGAAAGCATATCAAATATGGCTCTAAACATGCACATGTAATATTTGGCTTATAAGTACTCAATCTAGAGTTTAACCCCTTTCTAGGAGGGCGGTAGGTCAACTATTTTCCTTGATCTTCACTTAACCTACCTATACATAAGTCAATCAATCGGGCTTTATACCGACTACCATGACTATCCATAACCGATCAAGCATTTTTCTTGATCTTCTCTTGATCGTCTTACATAACAGGACTATAGCTCCTATCGTCTATTTCATGACCGTTTAGAGCCTTTCGTACTTAAAATCTTTACATACGTCACATGCATAATTAAATAAAATTAAAAATAATGTCATTCATTTTTCTAGCACTTAGCACAATAAAACATTTGAAAGTAGGCATACATGATTCATCTTTTGTATATATCAAAATAAAATAGTTACTTTATAAAAAAACGCAAAGGGTAAATATCACCTAACTCAGACTGCTTGACCGGATACTTCTAACTCCTCTTACTCTTGGGTTGAACCTATAGTAGATACATGATCATTCTAATTAGCTTGTTTTTATTTTTTTTAACTTAAAAAAATCACATCCCATTTCTAAGAAAAATTTAGAAAACCTAAATCTCAACCTATTTAACTAAAAAGAAATATGAAAAAAAATCTCCAAATTATTAGTAAACCTTGGTTACTCTTAATTGACTATTTAATAAAACTTAAATATATACTAACCCATAATTAATGATTGATTTAGAAAATTTATTTACTAAATAGAAACTTAAATTAACAACAAAAGCAAAATTCAACTAAAATATCTACAAAACTATTTTATTTTATTTTATTATTTTTTTTCAAGCCATGAAATTTGAAAACATCAACTTTTTTTTTTTTAAAAATAATAATAAACTCTTGTCTAGATATAACTACGTTATTGTGTTGCATAATAACTTTATAAAAACATATATGACAGATTATGATAGATTTTGATACTTTCAAGGTGAAAAACTTCTAGCTTAATTAATATGTAATTTTATAAAAATATTATAGTTAGTTTAAAAAAAATTCTAATTGTCATATATTTGTAATAACGGCTTGGATGGCCATCAAATGTTAAAGATTGTTATGTTCTGGTCTTTTTTTTTATGTCTGTAACTTTTGATGCTTAAGAGATACAGCCTACGGGATTAAGTTCAACATCTAAGCTTTTAGAATAGATAATTACAAAGTAATCATATGTCTAAGTATGCTAGACATCTTAACTAATTTATCTAATTACAAAGTACATGCAACCAAAAAAAAATCATTTAGTTTAACAATTAAAAAAAGAATCCCAAGAAAAGTAATTATATAAAAAGCATGCTAATTAATCTGACTATGTAAAAAAAAAATCCATATTAGTAATAGTAGTAGTAATAATAATAATGGATTAAATACTGACTTTTTTTGGTCTTGGAAAAAGATGTATTGTACTACGATTCTAGTTAAGCCAATGTGTCACGGGGTGGCCAGACGCTATGTCCTGTGACTTGCTAAAGTCCCCCAAGTATGTTGCCCAAGGGAGGATGCCGTTGCCAATTGCGCCTGTGCGCTTGCCTAGTCCGCACCCAGAGTCGTGCGGTCGTTGCTTGGTACGTCTGTGCCGCAGCTCTCGTGCCCTATCGCACTCGTGCATTCCTTCTTATTGCACTTGTGTAGTAGCTGGTATAACCTGCCGCACTCCTGTCACAGCCGCACGCCTAGCACCGTGCTTGCAGATGCCTATCGGGACTCACGGGAGGACGGAGTCGCACGCCCAGCACCACCTGCTCCCGGGACGCATGGGACCACTGGTCACCGATTGGTGCGATATTTGAAGAGCATGAAGAACCAAGCACCAGGAGTATAGTGATGTAATTTTAGGTGCTAATTCTTCTTGTACATGTATATAGACTAGTTAGTGTTTTTTCCCTGTTCTACAGAAAAATAGTGTCTACTCCTGTCACTTAGAGTTTTTTTGCCAAGACTACTATAGGGGGTGATAAGGAGTTGGACATGAGAACGGTTGTAAAGCGAACTTGTATTCTTTGTGATTATTGAATGAAATCTTGTTTCCTATTAAACCACTGTGCCTCTAAAGCTTATATATGCATTTATTTGCTATATTTGTGAGTGCGACACACAGTCGGTCGGATAGGCGGAAGTAGCGTGCGGAGCGTTACTTGCCACACGGCTCGTTACGTCAAGAGACAAACGAACGACTCGTGACACAATGGGTGTATCCTTTCCTTAAAGAGAAAGGAGAGAGATAGTTGGAAAGAAAATGAAACTATGTCTAATACATCTGGTAGTATAAGTAGCTTAGGAAGTTAACTACATTTTGGCAACTATCTGACCACTATCAAAACACGTTCCAACATCTCCCTACCACTACCTGAAACCAATTTCACCCCCAATAACTCCCCTTATCTTAATATATATATATATATATATATATAAAATACCAATTAATAATATAAATAAACACTTATCTACATGCTAAATGTGAAAAAGAAAAAAAAATCCCAGATATTACAATATGTACATTCTACATATAGACAACTTTTGTGCAAAAGATTCTTTAAGTCATATTTCAACAAGTGGCCAATCCGGAATATACTTTCCTATAATATGGAGTGGTGAATCATATATCGATTACTCACTATCCTTCCATGCTTCATACTATACCCAATCTCTACCGTATAGGTTACTCGTTTACGAGCACCGAGCAATAGAGTCAAACCATAGCGATCCACACTCAAGATACCATGGTAATCTCAAGTCTAAGGATCACTTACACCATTGCCATTAAGAGTATAATTCATTAGCACTATGAATAGTAACTCTTGGCGGATCAATCCAATGAACTTGTTCTCTAACAAGTATCCACATACCAGCTTAGGTGTCACACACCATAGTTGACGAGATCAACTACTACTTACCGTAAGTAGAGGCAAAGTATGTGCTAGTCTTCCTGTGTTAATGATGTCCAGTCTCATTAATACTATGACTAGGGATATTTAAGAATATAACTTTATGTGTAATAAGAGTCTTATCATTGTAACTCTTACAATCTCTTATACACAGTTAATATTCTATGGACTTTATCAAATAAACAAGTAATATAAATAACAAGTATTAAATGACAAAGAAAATGCCACATATATAAGTATAACACGAAATAAGCGTAATATAACAAATCTCAAAAACCAACTTGGTTTTAAGGCATACACTAACAGTTGTTTCATCTATGAATTTTATCACCGCATACTTCCTCACATTAACATAGTATTTTATTTGTAACCTTGCCTTGCATCCCACTCTTGTTATTGCTTTGCTTCCCTTTTCCGGTTCAACATCCTTAGCCACTTCTCATTCTTGTGCCCTTCAACACTACATACCCATCTTCTGTATTGTGTGGTTCTTTGCCAATCATTTTTTTCCTATCCTTCCGGACACTGAACCCTACCATCTTAAAGTTATTCGGCTTCTTGTACACTTTTAAACATCATACCCATTACCTCATCTCCATTCTAGCTATCACATTGTTCATCCCATTTTCCTTTCCCTTGTCGATGCTTTGAGAATCACTTGAGAAATCAGCCACATCCATAATCTCATTCATATTGTTTTTGTTTTTCCTTTGCCGGTCCATACCCTTATTGATACCTGTACATCAAAAAATAAGCAACCTAATCCTTGCACAATTCACACAGTATATTTCTCTTCTAGAATGTAGTGGCACAAATCGCTTGCTCTAATTTCTATCCCAAGCTTAATAACTAATAACTATTTCTTAATAATTACTGCTCAAATTTTAGATAATATTCTGAATGATGTGTAAATTATCCCATTGAAGCTTCTTTCAACGACATCAATTAATTTGCCGCATGTACCTCTGCCGGAGGAAGTTTGATTTCCAAAACAAACTTCGCAATAGTTGTTTGACCTAACTTCTTTAGTGTGTATCTTGCTCCCTTTTCATTTGGAAGCTACATTTTTGTTCTTATTTGCTCTGCATTAGTCTTCCTATCTCAATTGGGACACGCCTCCTTCCTCCCTAGAAACATTGCGTCTTTTTTTTTTTGGGCTTTTTAAACCATGTTTGGTCCAATTCCACTTTCCTAAATAATTTCCCATTTTTTCTTTTTACTGGATATTGTTGGTCACTGGACCCAATTACAATATTACCAACTAGCAAAAAATTGGTCCCATCCACGTGTCATCCACGTATCGTCCACTTGTCATATTTGCATTGGTATTTCTTTACTTTCTGGACGTGTGCGATTGTCTGCATTTTGGATGGTTGAATTCTCCTTACAATTATTACTAAGACTAGAAAACTTTATTTTGACATTTGTAGACTTTTGACCCATATATTCTACGGCTAGCACTGCATGAAAAATTTGGCAAGTAATTCTTGTGCAATTGTGAATTTAGAAATTTTGGTTTTTATAGAAGAAACAGATTCTTTGTTTAGCTTGTAGCTTTTCCCGGAAGAAGAAAGGGTGGAAGTAAAGGGCGTCTAGTGCTTCTACTCTAATAAGTATTTATACTTTTTGATAAGGAGAAAGTGCTAGAATAGTTAGGTGGTTAAATATGAAAAGAAAGCATGATATGTGCGTGGTTACGCCCGTCTCAGTTTTAGAAGCTTCACCAACGGATATCGTCATCTTATGCAAATTGGAAGTTTCAAAGTGGTCAAAACATGACAATGGAGCACGGAAGATGGCTTACTTAGCATCCATTCAAGGGGCCAAAGACTGGTGGTCGCGTTTAAGGTCGAAAGTACGAGGTAGAATCTTCAACGGATGGAACCAACAGCTAACCAAAAATGAATTAGACGTTTTGATTGACGCCGCGCCCCAGGCCGTGCCGTGGTGCCTCCATTAGAAAGCATGCCAAGGCCAAAATAGCTTCTGACCAAGGCTGCACCTGCCCGCAGCCTTCGTCCGCAGCTTTGGGATTTTATTATTTTAATTAGTTTTATTTTAATTTTTAAGTTATATCTAATTTAGACTTTCCATATTTATCTTTTAGGGTTTGTACGCCTATATAAGGCTAACTATTGTCGTTTATTATTATTACAATGTTGAATTATGAATTAAATCAAGGAAATTGGTTTTGCTCCCTTTGAGGGATTTTCGTTAGTTTTTGAGATGAGAACTTTTGTGTGGCTTTTCAAGAGTGATTCTTGAGAGTTGTTTCTTATACCTTAAGTTCTAATCAATAGGTGTGATTAGGGTTTAGGTTTTCTTCTTATTAGATTCAAACGGTTTCATTCCACAAGGTTGGATTGGGGTCGAGTGATTCGATGAGAATTTGTATTTTGATAATTTGATCCAATTTTGCGGGAGGAATTGGATTGAGTTATCACCTGATCTTCAAGACGGTCCTTTTGGGAAGATTCCTGTGCAAAGATTCGAAGGTTTTTAGGAGCGTCACCTTCTTAAGGTCTCCGTTTCTCTACCAAAGCACCGGTCAAAGAAGAACTGCAATTTGATTTAAGAGTTACATAATTTTAAAATTCTTTGTACTACTCAAAGAAGAACTGCAATTTGCTACATAGTAATGTTGGTAGCATGTTGCAGCCTTCGGAATAAGGTTAGTTGAAGTGTTCGAGTCAGTAGGCATTTAGGCTGAACAAAGGCCTAATGTTCAAACACAACGAAAGGCCCTTCAAGAATAACGGGTTAAAAAGATTTAGGGCCTAACACACTCAAAGCCCACATTTCTTTCTCTTTTCGTAATTCCTCCCCCCCCACTCTAATCTTCTCTCTGAAGGAAAAAATTACATGGAACCATAAAATACACACTAAGGATCACCAAATTTGACACATGTTATTACGGTGTTACTATATTATGTATTTGAGTTTCATGCTGCCTTTTGTCCGAGTGAACTGAACGAACTTGTATGCTGAAACTAAAACAAAAATTCTTTTCTCGTCTTGGACCTCAACCATTGGTTCTTCTATTGTTAATATAAGGCTTCATCAAGAGTTAATCAATGCATCCCTAAGATTTATGGTTTCAGTTAAGTAGACGTCGTAATTGGTGCATAATGCAAGAAATTTACCTAACAACGAGGTGCATACTATGTATCCTAATGAAATTTAATTGAGATTTAAAAGCGTAGGGTGGAAAATGGAGAATGGAGATGATGACGCTGCAAAAAAAAAAAAAAAAAAAGAATCCAAAAACAATCCAGTGAAACTTAAACACGTATTCTTTTTTTTGGGGACCTCTTTTTTGGGACCTCAACCCTTGATTCTTGTTTGGTATTAGATAAGGCTTCGTTAGAATTTTTTTTTTTTTTTTTTTGTCCAACTGAATCAAAGCTTCAATTAATTAGACGTCCTAATTGCTTCATAATGCAAGAAAGTTGCATAAGATGCTAGTTTTGTGCATATTAATTTAAAAAAAAAAAGAAAAATCTTCATTTTGTTTTTTGTTTTGTTTTGTGGGTTTGTTGTTTGGGTTTTTTTTTTTTGGGGTTTTGGGTTTGTTTTTGTGGGCGGGGATGGGGCCCAAGGGTTAAGCTCAATAGCAATAAGAACTAGGAAAACACCAGCATGTAAAAGTGGACGGGACAAAGTCCATGATGTGGGCTTTGCTGTGGTTTCTTGTGTGAACTTAAGGCCATAAGATTTTCGTGAAAGAAACCTTGTCCATGTCGACAAATTAAACCTAAACACGATAACGCAAATGTCACTACTTCTTGCTTGTGTTCCATGTAATTACAGAAAAACCAAGCTTTTGTAGTTATCTAAAGTGAAGAGTGGAAGACCACCGAACGAGAGATGACACAATCCGTTTTTAGACTTGTAACTTACCACCTCATGTGAAGCAATGCTTTGTCACAAAGTCAAGTTTGATAATGTCGAATTTAAGAGCCCCTTTTCTTGCTGAAAATTTTTGACTTAAAAACAGCATGACATACACAAATTATATGTATTAACAAAAAAACGTTTTGTTTGTGTCATCAATCTAATCGTTGTTTTTTTCTATCCCTATCTTTTTCCTTGTGAAAGCTATAGTGTAAAGGAAAATGGCTGTGAAATTGCCAAGTAGCCCCTGTGGCATTTGTGTCTATTTTGAATGATTAAGGTAGACATCAAACAGGATTTCGCAATTTTCTCCTCCAGAAGTATGGGATAGTCTTTGGTACGTTCTCATTTCTCTAACTGAAATGGAGTAGAATTTTTATGGTTTTGAATTCTCCTGGTTTTTGGGAGTTTTATTGCCTTTGATTGAATGACAAGAATCTATATTGATTTTGTAAACTCCAAATCTACTTTATTTACTATGGATTCCTTTTTTTTTTTTTATTGAATGACAAGAATCTATTGATTTTGTAAACTCCTAATCTACTTTATTTACTATTGATTCTTTTTTCTTTTTTTTTTTTGTGACCTATACTCTTAAGCTTAACCCTCAAGAGTTGTAGATTTCCGTAGGACCCTAAGTCCTGGACTTGAGATTCAGCTGCAAGTATCTAATTGCAATGGTCTTTCCAATTTCTACCATTCCACCTCAATGCAACGGGCCAGCCAGGGGAAGGAATCGCTTTTGAAAAATGTGATTTAGAAAGTGGAAGTATTCTATCTAAGGTTTGTGAACCAAATTAACAGTACGGAAGTAAGAGAACCCACAATTCCTTGTGCCTTTAATTTGGCTGACATCCTATTTTCGTTGTTATCCTTTTTTTTTTTTGACAAATTGTCAAATAACTCACCTATACAAGTTGTTATTTTCGTTGTTATTGGAGTACTTGTAATTGATAACGTTATTCATTATTTTATTATCAAATGAATAGTAAATCAACATAGCAATATAGAGGTTGCATTCAACTAAATTGAAGAACAACATTATATAACATTGTCTGAAAGTCTCGTCCTAAATTGTGTTTGTCAAAAACTGAAAATTTTACCCAAAATTGTGTTTGGCAAACATTTTGATGTAATAAATATTGACACATTGATCTCAAAAGAAAATTGCGAACTTAATATTTTCAAAACACGATACGGATTGCCTCTATAAAGATGGAGAACTAAGCGATGACAAACCCAATCTATAGGAGATATTGAAATTGAAACCCCAAGATAGCAAACAAATTTTGATATGAAATTAGAGGAGGATAAAAAAAAAATCACAAAAATACTAAAAATTCATTGGTCTTTTGCATCAAAATCCTAGCAATCAATCAATCAATTATTAAGAGTTTGTTTAATATTTCTTTGGAGAATAGAAAAAAAATAGTCATTTATGGGATGGTTTGAGTTGGTCTTCTGCCATTGGTTCTAGAACACAATACCGAGTCTTGGAACAAAGAACCCACTAGACATTGGTGAGCTGTGCTTTCTAGCTGAGGCAACACATGCAAGGGCAATGAAATTGACAGTACCTCATCACGTAATGAAGCCTCACAAAGGTTTGACTTTAGCTGCCCACAGAAAAATAAATTAATGAATATATAAACAAATAAAAAATCCAAATACTAATTCCTCACAGCATTCAATTTGATCGCAAAGTCAACACCTCACACTCCGATATTCACACCCACATTGAATCCTGTGTCGGGCTCTGGGCCCAACAACACCTGCTGCGTTGCATCTGTCCACGTGGCTTAAACTTGTCCTACAGTAGGGCCTCGTTGGAAATGAAGGGCTCGATCACATGCATTATTTTTCACTCGTTTGATAATCAAATCGCATGATTTATACTTCGTTTGGATCATTATTTTTTTAGAGCGTTTTTTTTTTAAATATTTTATTTACATAATTATTTTTTATGAATTTTTTTCAAATTATTACTATAGCCGTTATAGAAATCTTTTCAATTGATATATTTGTGAGATAAAAAACAATTGAAAAGAATATCTGAAAATTTCTAAAGACATATTTTTGAAAAATAAGTCCAAATAATTCTTTTTAGTAAATATTTGTATGAGATAAAAAGTTAATTGAAAATTATGCTTAAATTTTTTAAAAAATAAATTTTAAAAATGCCAAAAAAAAAAGAGTGCATACGTTAACTCGTTCAGTAACCAATATCAAATGATTTAATCTAATGCCATTTTTCACTATATTGTATCAAAATTGATTTATAGAAAATTAAACTATATATACTATTTTTATTTTTCACAACAATTAAAATCAGTGATCGAATTATTCGGTTTCGAACTCTATATTTTACACTAATTTGACAACAAAAAGTATAAGTTATATCATATGTAGAGATTCAAAAAAATGCCAAAATACACATCTAACAAACAAATCATACCTTAAGCAAGTCAAACTTCAAACTTTAAGGACCTCGCCGATGAACGATTGTCAACTTGGTCCCAAAAGCATGTCAATCATAACTGGGACAGGTGTCCATCCTTTGTAGAAAATCTTGGTAAGTACAAAGCCCACTTTAAATTCTGATTCGTCATGGGATTGCCACCTGGGGCCCAGTGGGCTACAGCCCAAATTAGATAAATAACATATACCTTTATACTTTGGTGGGCTCCATCTGTAGCTAGTAAAGTCCAATCATAGCAATGGTTGGTGCCTCCGGGGGCAGCCCTGCGGCTCTACGTGTCCCCAGTTCTTTAATTGCAATTCAGACGTGGTTGGATTACAGCCGGACATCTGTCTGATCCTTCCATTCATGTAGTGCCATGTGGACAAATGGGCCCATATTTTGACACTTGTCTAACAAATACGGTGTGCTGCATGATTCTTTTCTTTGTTCCATCCCTTTCTCATTTATGACATTTTATATTAAAATTCCAAAGCCTTAATGTATATGGCCTTCAACTCGACAATTGAAACCTCTATCGAGTTTATAATAATAATAAAAAAAAGACATTTGGTTTTCTCTCTCAATTCATAGTAGGAGAAATGTTACATTAATTGTTAACCAAAAAAAAAAAAAATTTTTTTTGTGCGGCTGCAAAACAAATTGCGCAAATGCTATTATGTTTTGCGTGCATCTAAAAATATTAATAATAGAAAAGACAATTAATTAATATGAGACCCGAGTTCAATTCTAACCGTGAATTATTCGAAAATGTCGAATTATTAGCCATTGAGAAACCTGATCCTATCATGAGACGGTGCGTGCATTAAAAGTGTAAATGGTTGGTAATTTAGCAATGATATACGGCCGCCCAATTCCTCCCTGCCGACTGGGGTAGAAAATGAAAAGAACGTATATGAATAAAATATATACGTAGGAGAAGAAAAGTATGTACAATAGAAAAGGATTGAAAAGCTTGCAATATAATCTCAGTTTGATGGAAAGGAATTGAACATTCAATCTAAGGGTATTAAGGGGGCCATCTCTTTTTGTATGCACAATCCAATGAGCTCTTTTGTTTTATTTTGTTGCATGAAATCGGCCACGTTAACGTTGTCTTGTTTCTATTATTCTATTCATACCGGAGAATCGTTAACTCTTTTCATTCTCGGACATTGGAAGCTCTTTTGTATGTTGTGTTTATAAGTCGCTAGTGATATGGCTAAAACGTCAGAATTGTTTTTGGTTATAATTACTATGACAAAAGTGTTTCTTCTCATAAGATAATGAGTGAACTTGACTTCTATTTTTGTGTTTGGGAGGGTAAGCAGAGACGTGGTTCATAAGAATTATGCACTTCTCCAAAGAAAATAAATGGATGGTTAATTTACTTTATGAATGTTGTTTTTTGGCATTTGAGATGTTTAATGCAATTCTCACATGAAATCCGCCACATGCTTGAGCCCTTAAATAGAGGAATCAAGAAGGCACGTAAAGCTCTCCTAATCATACTCGGGAATAATATTGAGGTATAGTTACAAACCACTTGGAAAACAAGCAATTTTGAAAACGACAAGGTATTTTCGTTTAAGTTAAAAACCTTACAGCAGAACTGTAATCTACAATATTTTAACTTCAATTAAGAAGACCTCAAGTATTCCTGGAGTTGATTTTATAGATAAATGAGTCACATTTATGATAGTAATGGTGATCATATTTCTTATGAGCAATTGATGATTGAATTCAATGACTTATTTTTTTATTACTATTAGATACAGAGAGATATGCCATTGGTTTTTTTTTTTTTTTTTAAGGGGAAGCCATAGAAACTTTTTTCTGAAATAATTCCAATAAAGAAATACTTTAGGACATAATCTAAAGAGATGGGAATATAGGAATGGCAAAATTTTTTCCTGAAAAAGGACAATGATAAGTTATTTTTTAATTTTTGTTCATAAATCAGCCAAGGTGACAGGAAAAGCAACCACGTATAAGTACTGTATTTTAGTATATGTCATTGTAAAATTGAAGTCTAGAAGGATAAATATGACAAACTTCAGAGAAGGTCTTCATTGTTCACCCAATAGAATAACTCCCGATTAGTTTAAAAGACAAATTTTTATGACTAACGCGGCAATATTATCTTATACTCTCAAACATTTTGTTTATTTTTCCTCTTCTCCATAAATTAGTAAAAATGCTGTCCATTTCTCAGTCTTTAAATCGTGACATTTTCTCCTTCAATATTATATCAATTTTAATTTCACATAATTAAAAGCAAATAACTTAATTTTGGATGAAAATGCACATACCTGGCTATCACATCAGCGATTTCATGGCACACGTCAGTGAAATTTATGTTTAAGTTGTATATTGATGGAATGATTTGGTGCAATCGGTTGTAACATTACCAATAAGTTTGAAGGGCTTGTTCTATATTGTGTTAAATTGAAATGAAAAAAGACATTTTGGTTGGCTCACATATTTACAAATTAAAAGTTCCAATTAGTTCAGAATAAATATCTTATTACTGTTAAGTAGATGAATATCTCTTTTCTCCCATCACTGGTTCTTAATTTGGGTGTTCAGCCCCGTTGTATCCGACTGATCCACTCTATGAACTCACCTAACACACGTGCAAATTTAATTCATAGGGCACAAGATTCCAATCTTTTCATTCAGTCGTACATATTCGTATTTATTCATTAACCACAACGTTCCTTCTCAACAAATGATCATTTCAACAGTAAGGGTGGTGATCAGGTTCCAATCTTTTCTTTGAGTCGCACATATTCGTATTTATTCATTAACCACAACGTTCCTTCTCACCAAATAATCATTTCAACATTAAGGGTGGTAATCAGGTTCCAATCTTTTCATTCAGTCGTGCATATTCGTATTAATTCATTAACCACAAAGTTCCTTCTCCCAAAATAATCATTTCAACATTAGAGGTGGTAATCAGGTCGGGTAACAGATTTGTAGGTCAAATTGAGGCTCAAATATAACAAGAAACTTGCTAACCCGAACTCAACCTACCTGTCACGCCCCTAGCCCGCACGTGCCAGACGCGAGACATTCGCCGTATCCTCAAAACCCGAGAATACAAGGCACCAATTATCATTCCATACGCACCAGTTTAATATTTAATAAAAGAACTACATAAGTGCGGTACCTACTAGTAACAAGGAAATAACCCAACATCTATTTTGGGCCTACATGCCCGATCAAAATACAAAACGTAACTTAAAGATGTTTTACACATATTCATACTACATAACCTTAAATTTTAAAACTAATGTCTACTACATAAAACATAAAGCAGTCAGTAACAGTAATCTTCTGGGTCCTCTACATATACCACATCATAGTCCTCAAGATCTGTAAAATGATAAGAGAGAATGGATTGAGCGACACGATGCTCAGTAGGTAGCATGTACACCTCTGTTGGATCATGCAGCTATATATAATTATACTACCTTTGTAATCGTTGTCATACTATACCGCATGCATAATCAATTCAGAATAATTGTAACGTAAATCTAATACTCACAAAGTTATTTATCAACGTAGAGTAACATCAAATCACATAACATAACATGAACATTTTCATAGCATATTTTGTCAATTAAGAAAACATATCAATATGGCTCATAAACATGCACATGTAATATTCGGCTTCTGAGTACTCAGCCTAGAGTTTAACCCCAATCTAGAAGGGCGGTAGGTCAAGCATTTTCCTTGATCTTCACTTAACCTACCCATACATGAGTCAATCGGCCGGGCTTTATACCGACTATCATGACTATCCATAACCAATCAAGCATTTTCCTTGATCTTCACTTGATTGTCATACATGACAGGACTATAGCCCCTACCGTCTATTTCATGACCGTTTAGAGCCTTTCATACTTAAAAATCATTTCACACGTCACATGCATAATTCAATAAAATTAATTAAAAAAATAACATTCATATTTCTATCACTTAACACAATAAAACATTTGAAAGTAGGCATACATGATCCATCTTTTGCATATATCGAAATAAAACATTTAATAAAAATACAGAGGGTAAACACCACCTACCTCAAACTGCTCGAATAGATAATCCTAACTCCTCTTACTCTTGACTTGTACCTATAATAAATACATAACCATTCTAATTAGCTTGCAAAAATTATTTTATTTTATTTTTTTATTAGTATTACTATTATTTTTACTAAATAGCACATCCCTTATCTAAGAAAAAATTAGACAATCTAAAACCTTCACCTACTTAGTGATATAAAAAAAATTTAAAATCTAAAATTATTATTAACCTTTAGTTACTCTTATTTGGTCATGTGATAAAATTCAAATATATATCAATCCGAAGTCAATAGTCGACCTTGGAAGTTACTTATTAAATATGTAATAAAAACTTAATAAACTAACCCAAAACAATCAACTTGGCCATTTTGGTATACTTCTTAATTTATTGTGGACCACCACAATAACCCAAAACTTCCCACTGCTAGACTAACTATATATATGTATATATATATTTACTCCAACTAATATTTAAATTGGTCAATGGCTAGAAGCTTGTCATCACGGATTTATATGGGAAATGGGAGAAATCACAGCAAGATTGATTATGAATTTCTCTATATGGTACTATTGCACTTAATGAACTAAGATGAGCAGTTCGTCGTCTTCTTTTTTCTTTTCTTTCTTTTTTTTTCTTTTTTTTTTTAACCTGTAAGTTGTATGGAGTCCTCATAACGTCAAGAAGTCTTGGTTATTACCTTTAGCCTAACACCAGAAACTAGATATTTAGGCCTAGACATGGCTTACCGTTGACTAACGAAATCTCAAGAATGATTCTTGCATCCCATGAAAGCTTTAATTTTTGTTGTTCTTTTAGACCAAGACCTTAGGGACATCTACTATCATAGTCCGTTAATTTAATATCATCCCCAAGTCTTGAATAAGAAAAATATATATACATTTTTCCAACTTAGAAATCATCTAGCCGAATTCTTAATTGTATTTAATTATCCCTTGTCTTATGGCTATAAATGGTTCATGGTTCTTTTGGTTTCTGGGATGCATAAATCCAAATCAATAGCGTCAGGTGGCTAAACTAACAAAGCAGCAATGTCATTTTTTTTTTTTCCAACGAAAGTTTATAAGTTCGGGTAGGACATCTACTTTAACTAAGACATCCTACACATGCATGGTTGCTTATTACAATTGTTAGAACTATCACATATGTATAACTTAAGAAGGAAAAAAATAGTGTCGTAGTTCTAATGAGTAAATCAAGGAAGAAGGAAAAATAAAATTTAGCAAATTAGACAAAATTCCTTAATAGTAATGATAATTAACAGCAGTAATAATAATAATAATAATAATAATAATAATAATAATAATAATAATAATAATACTAGGTTAGATTCTTACTTGTTTTGGTCTTGGAAGGACTACTGGATCTATCCTCTTTTCAGTAGAGTTTTTATTGTCTTAATGAAGAAGAGAGAAAAATATCAGAAGGGGGGAAAAGAGTTGAAAGAAAAGATGACGTTCTGTCTATTTTGGTTTATCTGATATAATTAGTTATTTAAGCCCTTTTGGGAAGTTGCCACTATTTGGCAACTACCTGACCACTATCAGAAGTTATCTCTCCAACTTCTTCTACCACTACCTGAACACTTTCTCACCCAATAACTTCCCTATTTTATTTTACTTATTAATTGTAAAATACTATTATTAATATATATATACACACTTGCATAAATACTAAATATGAGAAACAAAAATTCCCGAATATTACACTACCAACCTATGGTAGGTCAACATACTTGATCCGAACACAATATCCAAACACAACCTACCAACCGTGGCAAGTTCACGAGTCACCTATGAAAAAGAGACATCTTAATTTCTTCTTCCCTTTTGTTTTCCCCCTTTATATGTCCATAGCTCATATCAACTAAAACAACAAGAAGCTAGGGTTCTGGTGGAGAAAGAGAAATAACCAAATAAGGAATTAGGTCAATGTGTATCTTACTCACAACAATTATCTTATTTTGTTAAACTATTTTTTGAACTTTTCACAAGTCACTTGGGTCATACGGATCAACTCGTTAAGGACCCAACTTGACCCATTTGTTTGACGAGTCAGTCGAGTTTGACGCAAATCCATTATTTTCGTGTTAGATTTATGTCATATTTCTAGGCCATGATGAAAATTACCTATATACAGGCCAAAGACATGGAGACAATAACCTATTTCATATAAGATTACGACATTGAGACAATAACCTATTTCAAATAAGATTACTAAAGGCAATAATTTATTTTAAATAAGATTACTATACAAGAATGTGTTGCTAATCAAGACTTACCATATACACGCCTATCAATTAGAAAATTAATAAAAATTAAGAAATTAACTATATATGTTAACATCATCTCTAAAACTTAAGATGGTTGAGCACAAATTAACCTGCATTTGGAAAGTAAATCATGGAAGGAAGAGTCATATTTAAGGGTGAAATGAACATTAGTCTCAAAAAGGGTAGACACAATCTTATTATCACTTAAACCAGATCGATCAAGAATATCCGAGGCTGTATTAAAGTGACCAAGTGCTAATGATCAGATGGAATGGAAGTATTGCTAATTCAAGTGATAATTTGATGAGTTTTACTATCCCAATCTTATGAACGATCAACAAAAGAATCCCTAGGTTCATTTGTCTTAAGATTGGGTATGTTGGAAGAACTATTGACAATTTCCCATAACATTCAACCTTTGAGAATACTCCACATCCTTTAAGCCCAAGGAATATAATTGGAACCGTTCAGGATGGTTGAAATAGAACAAAAAAACTTTGAATCAGCTACGGAAATCAATGAACCAAAAAAGGAACAAGAAAACCAAGTTTATAAGGAATGTTCTTGTAAAAAACAGTATTGTAGAGGCCGGTTTATAGAAAAAATAACTCAAGGATTATATTTAGGACACTTGATTTAGTAAGGAACCGAACTAAATCAAAAAGAAATTGGCATAAAACAATCCAAACTGGACAAGAATATATATATATATATATATGTATATATATAGTAAACTTGATTTGGTCAGATCAAATTTGACTAAAACCAGACCAAAGACAACCAAACAGATTTGATTGGTCAATGATGTTGTTAATGTATGGCACTGACATGAGAGATGACGTAGCAACTGAACATAAGAACAGTGAAGGACAAGATAAATGAACAAGAAAACAAGAGTAGGTTTGAGTTCAAAATAACTGATGCATTAAATGCCACTGGATTCAGTGTATTTCACAAAGAAAACAGATGCAATGGGTGCCACAAAATATTACAAGATGCAACAAATGTCACAGGATAATAGGACACAACAGATGCCATAAACAGAAACAAAAAATACAACTAACACAGGATTTAACAAGATACAATAGATGCCACAGGATTCAACAAAAGCACACAATATAACCAATGCAATAGGATTTAACAAGATTTAGATTGATAGGTGATATGAATCCTGTGACCATGACTCTTATCATTCAAGCTTCATCGGAGTCACTCATGCGTTTACACAACTTGGAGGTTTCAAAGGGCTTGAATTGTGACAATGGAGTATGGAAGATGGTCTATCTAGCATCCACTCAGGGGACAAAAGACTAGTGGTGCGTGTAAGGTCAAAAGTTCGAGACAAAATCTCCAACGGATGAAATCAGCAACCAACCATGATCAAAGTGAAGTGAGCCGCACCTACGGCTAAGAGAGGTGCACCCGCGGCTCACTTGAGGTATTTTATTCCAATGGTAGCCATGAGGCTATCTGTGAATCGGCTAGAGGCTCAACTACGGTCTGAGTTTTTGCAATTTTACTATTTTTCTTAGTTTTAGTTTAGTTTTTGAGTTGTATTTACTTTAAGCTTTTTATATATATGTTTCTTAGGTTTCTTTTTATGCCTATATAAGGCTAACAATAGCATTGTTTTTCATTGTGTTATGTTAGTTGTCATGATGAATTGAGATTACTAAAATTCACTTTTCTCTCTTTGAGAGTTTTGTTAGTTCTTGGTGATGAGAATTATCTTCTACATTTTCAAGAGTGATTCTTGTGGGGTTTGATTTATACCTTTGGTTTTATCAATGTTGTTTGGTAAGGGTCTTGAGTTTTGTTCATTAGTTTGGTTTCAATCAATTTATTTTGTTGGGATTAAACTATCCATAGATAATTTAGTCCAATTTTGTGAGTGGCGTCGGATTAGATTTTCGCCTAATTTAATAAGACGGTCCTTGGGGAGATATTCCTGTGACATACGAAAGGGATTCCAACCCCGTTTTCTCTATCAAGTGGTATCAGAGCTCTTGAGATCTTGAAAATCAGGTTCTTTGTGTTCAACCCATTTGGGTATATCTTTTTGTTTTGAATCCACTTGGATATATCTTTTTAAATTTTGTTCTTGTTGTTTCTTGGTTCAAAATTTGATCTTTCCTGAATCAAAGTTTTGTTCTAGTTATTAGTTGTAAAAAAAAAGTTACTGTTCACCATTACTATTCACGACAATGTTTATCGGTACTTTTTATGGGTATTGTTCATCTGGGATTACTTTTCATCCATTTAATTTTGTCTAGTTTTATTTGTGTTTCTTGGTGTTTTTGTTTGTGAGTTGTTTTGTGTTTAAAAAAAAAAAAGAAGGGGTTGTAAGATTTGAGGGAAAAACTTGTGTAGGCCCTAGGTGTAACCTAAGAGGGGGTGAATTTGGTTGTCTAAAAAATCTGAAGTGAGAAGTTCCAACTTTCACCCAATAAAAACTTGCAATATAATACAAGATAAATATCACAATAAAGTAATTTAAATGAACAATAACATAAAAATATAAGGAAAAGAGTACAACCGATTTATAATGGTTCAACACCAAACTCAATATCTGCATCTACTCCCAAGTTCAACAACTTAGAGTTTTAATCCACTAAATGCTTCTTCAATTCAATGAAGCAAAACCAATTGCACAAAGGAAAGATCACTCCTTATACTAACTATCCTAGCTCTAATTGAGCCAAAAATACCCTCTTTGCTCACACTAAGCCCTTACAAGTTGTGCCAATAAGTTTTACAATTTTCCAATTAACCCTCTCAAGGCTACAATTGAATTGCTCTCACACCACAATTGAAAAGCACTCAACCCAACCTCTTATCTCACAAACTATTACAAGAATAAACCAAAAGGAGATTGTTTTTCACAAAAATAACTCTTAAATACTTGCAATAAATGTAGGCAAAAAGTTCTTTTTAATTCTATACATAAAAGTACTTATGGGTGAGAAAAGGAGCTGAAAATAGCTCTAGCGGTCAAATTAAAAAATTGTCAAAACTAGCCATCACTCAGTAAATTCAAAGACTGGTCGTCCTCTTCCCTCGTCCGGTCCTAGTCTAGACGTTCGCTTGATACGTTCGGATGCCCATCCGGACCTTTGTTTGTAAGCTTTCTATCCCGTTGTTTAAAACTGTTGGGACGTCCCCATGCTCGTTCAGTAGGTCGTCCGCATGCTCTTTGGAATTGTAAGAAATCGAGTGTGCAGCAAACCAAACGTCCACATCCTTGTCCGATTGCTCATCCGCATCCATACTGGAATGAACCGATTTTCCGCGTTATTCTTTGATGCGTTCGATTGGTTGTCCACTTCACTTTTGATTTGCCATTTTCAATTCTACTACAAATGTAACTTGATAAAACATTAGTATACAATATCATTAGTTTGTTAATTATTAAAATAAAGATGATTTGAGACCTTAAAATCTTCAACTTGAGTGGAAAAACGCAAAAATGGGTGATTCTTAGAAAAGCCACAAAATTGGAGGGAGTTGTTCTAATGTTTGTAGATATAAGGCATGGACAAAGATTATTATACCTCCAAGGGAGAAAAGAAATCATCAAAGTGTCCAAATCCTCTAGGAAGCATCGTTTTGATTCCATATGAGAAAAGGTGAAGGGTTGATATGAAGTTGTTGTAGAGGCAAGGGTGAAAGATTTTACAGTTAAAATTGAAGCCTATATCGCTACTCAAAGGGAAACGAAGATTCAAGATATCGGTGAGGAAGAACATCTACCATTTGCAAAGCTTGAAGTTGAAAAGTATCCACAACCAACGAAAGTAGAGATTAAAGGAATCACTAGAGGAGCATGTTACTGTCATTGAGAATTCAACCCTTGAGATTGTGCCCCATTCTTTACATATCATGGGCGATAATTTGAGGATGAATCATTTTGAAGAGAGAGAATTTGATATGAATCCTGTGACCATGATTCCTATCATTCAAGCTTTATCAAAGTTACTCATGCGTTTACACATCTTCGAAGTTTAAAGGGCTTGAATTGTGGCAATAGAGCATGGAAGATGGCCTATCTAGCATCTATTCAAGGAACAACAGGCTGGTAGTCGAGTGCAAGGTCAAAACTTCGAGGCAAAATCTTCAATGGACAGAAGCAGCAGCCAGCCATGACCAAGGTGAAGCGAGCTGCACTCGCGGCTAAAAGAGTTCCACCGCAGCTCATGTGAGGCTTTCGATTTTGATACTAGTCGCGAGACTATTCATGGCGCAACTAGAGGCGGGGATACGGTTTGAATTTCTATGATTTTACTATTTTCTTAGTTTTAGTTTAGTTTTTGAGTTGTATTTATTTTATACTTTCCATATATGTTTCTTAAGATTTTTTTGTTAGTTTATGCCCTAAAACCAAGTTGGTTTAAGATTTTTATATTTACACTTATTTATGTTATATTTATATATGTGGCATTTTTCTT
The DNA here is from genome assembly GCA_024721245.1 of Mitragyna speciosa. Classification (NCBI taxonomy): domain Eukaryota; kingdom Viridiplantae; phylum Streptophyta; class Magnoliopsida; order Gentianales; family Rubiaceae; genus Mitragyna; species Mitragyna speciosa. Next base: position 22,597,602 of record CM045566.1, on the reverse strand, counting down.
TATCATTTATAACTTGTATTTCCATGTTATTTGTTTATTCGATAAAGTTCTTAGAATATTGACTGTTTATAAGAGATTGTAAAGAGTTACAATTGCGAGACACTTGATACACATTAAATCATATTCTTAAATATTTCTAATTATAGTATCAATGAGATTGGACATCATTAATGCGAAAAAATTAGCACATACTTTGCCTTTACTTATGGTAAGTAGTAGTTGATTTCACTGATTATGGTGTGCGTGACACCTAAGCTAGTATGTGGATGCATGTTAGGAACAAGTTCATTGGATTGATCCGCCAAGAGTTTCTAACTGTAGTGCCAATGGTTGAACTCTTTAATGACAATAGTGTAAGTGATCCTTAGACTTGAGATTACCATAGTATCTTGAACGAGGATTACTATACTTTGACTCTATTTCTCGGTGCTCGTAAAAGAGTAGACCATAGGATAGAGATTGGGTATAGTATGAAGTATGGAAGGATCGTGAATAATTAATATAGGATTCACCACTCCTTAATAGGAAAGTATATCCCACTTTGGCCACTTGTTAGAATTATTAACTCAACAAATCTCCTATAGAAGTGATAGTATAACTTGAAAGTAGTTTCAGGTCATACATCATGGAGAGCTATATTTCAAGAATAAGAAAATATTAATTAGTCATTTAAAAATATGCACAATACTTTTTAAAACAATTAGGATATAGTGTAGTGAAAGGATATTAGTTACAAAGTAACATTGTCATTGATGAGTATAGTCTACCATATGACTTTTCTATTCACTTGGATGGTTATGATGCATTGTTAGATGCCACTCATGAACTATAAGTGCAAATTAATTAATTAGTAAATTAATGATAAATTAAAGTGTTTAATTTATCTAACTCTTAATTGATTAATTAATGAGTTATAATTTGTACTTATTACCAACATGAATGGAACTGAACAGGTTACGCACAAAAGGAACATAATCTTTGGGCTAAATTGTAATTAAGATAAGTATGAGATACTTATGAGGTTAATTAATGAGATAAATTAACTTAAAGGATTTATTTATAAATATTTTAAGTCTTGCTGGAAATTATTTCCTAAAAGAAATAAAGGAGCTATTTGGTTTCTTCACGGAATAGAATTCCTAGATGAATAGGATTATCTTAAGGTAAGCTTGCTAAACCTTCTTGGTTTCTAATTACCCTTGTTTTCTTAAAGACTAGAATACTACTCCTATAAATATGTCCATGCTTTGACTCTTGATTATTATTGCAACACAAGACAAAACTTAGAGAGAGAAAAGCCCTCAATAGTGTTGCCACCCCTAAGTGTTCCTCCACCCTCCCCTTGTGCCGCCACTATAGGTGCAGCCACATCTCTCTCTCTTCCCTAATAGTTAGGCTTTATTCTCTTGTGTTCTATACATAATTCAAAGGAGCTAGTACTCAAAAGTTAAAGCAAGCAAGTCTTGGAAGTTTCCACAAGATTGTGTCCATGTGCATATCATTAGAAGCTCGATACTTGGAGGGCTTTTGTGGTAGACCTACCTCATCTATGAAAGATCTAACCTTTTGAAACATAGAAATCTTTCACACTTGAGGTAATTCTCGTGTAAACCCCCTTGTAATTATATAAATATATCAAGGAGATCCATGGTTAAAGTAATAAAATTTTTATTTTTCCGCTATATAACTTGTGTTATTACCTTATATTTTTATGCCTATATAAGGTTACCTGTAGTGTCATTTTTCATTATGTTATGTTAGTTGTCATGATGAATTGAGATCAATAAAATTTCAATTTTCCCTCTTTGAGAGTTTTGTTAGTTATGGGTGATGAGAACTATCATCCACGTTTTCAAGAGTGATTCTTGTATTTATGCCTTGAGTTTTTATCAACGTTGTTTGGTAAGGGTCTTAGGTTTTGTTTATTAGTTTGGTTTTAATCAATTTATTTGGTTAGGGTTAAACTATCCATAGATAATTTAGTCCAATTCTGCGAGAGGTGTTGGATTAGATTGTTACTTGATTTATTAAGATGGTCCTTGAGGAGGTATTCCTGTGACAGACGAAAAGGATACCAACCCCGTTTCTTCCATCGGTAAATGTCTTATCACTCTTGATATTGATACACGAATAGGTTGCCTTGAAGATAATTAACACATAGGATTCTACGTGGTGCAGTCTTCATTAAACATTAAAGACTCTAGTACCATGTGAAAAAATAGAAGAATATTTGTATTTAATGCATTTTACAATTGTAGAGGATATGCTTATATATCGGTCAAAGATAATAATCTATTTCAAATAACAATAACCTATTCAAATAAGTTTAGATTTTTATCATTTTATCCCCTTAAATTATATCTCAACTGTCAGTTTTCTCCCTAATGTGTTAATTTTTAGTTGCTTAAGTCCCTTGACAGACGGTCAAATTAATGGTCAAACTAATGTCATGATAAAAGATATGTTTAGGTCCAATTTAATTACGAGATTTTTATCACTTTACCTCTTTAAACTATACCCGAACTATCAATTGAGTCCCTAATGTTAAATTTTAGTCATTTAACTCCCTGAACTGACAGTTAAACTAATTGTTATGTGAAAAGGCATGTTTAGGTCAATTTAATTATGAAGGGATAAATATGCCCATGAAACTCTAAAAAAGAAATTTCACTTCGTTTTTAGAAGTGAAAATTCACTCCTTTATGAAGTGGGGAACAAAATAAGTAACAAAATAAAAAAAGAAAAAAACAAACGACATAGCTACTTTTCTTGATAGTAAAATTTTTCCAAGTCTCCTATTATAAATTTGAGTATTCATCAATCAGAAAAACATGCATGTACTTATAGTATGAAAAATTACGAAAAGAAAAGTATTATTGAGAAAAACATTTTACTAACACAACACTTGAGAAAAGTAGATCTTATAATAGAGCAGGCATAAAATTTTCCTTCTAAAATTATCTTTGCAATACGTAAACAATTGATAAAATTTCAATATTGTGCAAAATAAGGAGGTTTATAAACAATTTAAGAAAATAGAGGAGAGAAGGATATTTAAAACATGAGGGGAGAGTATTTTTGTCATCAAATGGTCAATTATGTTGTTTGATTTAACCAATAGACTTGAGTGACTACAAATTAACGTTAGGGATAGCTAGGGTATAGTTTAAGGGGGTAAAATAATAAAACCCATAAGATTATTATACAAAGATGCATTGCTAATTAAGGCTTACTATATACTCATATATCAATTTGAAAATTAGGGAAATTAAAAAATTAACCATGTATGTTTACAATTAGATGAAAGTTTATAACATGGGGTAAGATAACGGATTGGAAAGTCAGGTTGAGATTCAAATATAACAAGAAACCTATTGAACTAAACCCGACCCGCAAACCCAAAATAGGTCAACATACCTAACCTGAACATGACCTGCTACGGGTTGGCAGGTTGATTTATTTGAACTGAAAAAAATTCTTTTTTTAAAAATCATTTGACTTTTTTTTTTATTTTTTTCTTTTCAAGTCAAATGAGTCGACCCGATTCTTACCCGAAACTGACTTGTTTTTTTGGTGTTTTTGGGGTCAAAGAAGTTGACCCAATTTCGATCCGAACCCGACTTATTTTTTTGGCTAGTCAACCGGGTTTGACCTGATTCTATTCTGAACCCACCAAGTATTGACCCAAATCTATTATTTTTGTGTTAAATTCGCGTTGTGTTTTTGGGTCATGTTGGAATTGCCGCCCTAGTTTATAAGACTTGTTGTAGTTCTTTCCTCATCAGGGGGTGGAAGGTTTATGTAACATGTATTAGTTGATCATAAAGTTGACAAATGACAATTCAATAAGAAGTTTCAAACCTATACCACATATTCATGATTAGATTATGACTCTAATATGGTGATCTTTATGAAAAATGCATTGAGTTTCCTATTGGTTGTGTCGAAAATTACTGCCCTAATTGATAAGACTTGTTGCAGTTCTTTCCTCATCAAGGGTGGAAGGTTTATGTAACGTGTATTAGTTGATCATAAAGTCGGCAAATGATGACAATTCAATAAGAAGTTTTAAACCTAGCACTACATATTCATGATTAGATTCTGACTATGATATGCTGATGTTTATGAAAAATGCATTGAGTTTCCTATTGAGTCGTGTCGGAAATTGCCACCCTAGTTTATAAGACTTGTTGCAGTTCTTTCCTCATCAGGGGTGGAAGGTTTATGTAACATGTATTAGTTGATCATAAAGTCGACAAATGACAATTCAATAAGAAGTTTTAAACCTAGCACTACATATTCATGATTAGATTATGACTCCGATATGCCGATTTTTATGAAAAATGCATCGAGCTTCCTATTGTAGATTTTGAACAACCCCAAGACCCACTGGATGCAATGTCCAATTGACGTTTGAGATCTATTCGGCTATCATGTTCTATAATTAAATATCTGTTCTTGGTTGATGGGTTCGTACCAAGAAGTTAATTAATTAAGCTAGATCGATTGAACAGCTGGAGGATGATCTTTGCTTTACTTCTTTAACGTCAGTAAACATGGTATTTAGGTTTGAGAATAGCAATAAGCAATCCTCTAGCTGCCACCCCACAAGATGATTTTGTTTTTGTCGAAATGGTGTCACATGATGAATTTCTAAACAAAAGTTAAACATCCAATACCATGTAACCAATACCATATTTTTATTGTCACGCTACAGATAAATACGAAAGTTTTTTAATTAAAATTTTTCATGGTAATATTCAAGAAATATTCTGTTGTTTATTTACTATATTTTTCCATGTTTCCAGATTACTTCAGTAGTTTAATGAACAATGAATGAAATGAGTTTCACTTTAAAGAGAATTCCTGAAACTTTGTTTATCTTCACGTACGTCAACATCTGTAAAATATATGTGTGTGTGTGTGTTTGTCTCTATGAAATTTTTTTTTTTAAATTAAAGGGTCTTTGCTTATCTTTATTGTTTCATTCAATATATTTTAGATTGGAAAGACACATAGTTTGCAATGTACAAACAGGACTTCTCCTACTATTTCTCTACTCTAGAACACATTTCTTGTTTTATTTTGTGTTGTTTTGGCTCCATAAATAATAGGACCACTTGACAAGGAAATATATTTTGTAAGATATGCAAACCTCATCCTTATTGAGCGTAATAGTGTCAATTAAAATGAATTTTAATAACTACGCAAACTTACTAAACTATGGGTCCGTTTGATTAGATGTAAAACATTTTTCTAAGGAAATTGTTTTCCTAAGAAAATATTTTATATGAAAAGTGTCATTTTCCTTATAATTTTTTGGTGTTTGGATGACAGTGTGAAAATCTTTGGAAAATTAATTTTTTTGATATTTTTTATTTTTTATTGTTAATATGAATTAAATAGACAAATAACAAGTGTATTAAATGTTTGATAAGTAACGAGAGTTAACTAGAAATTGTTTTGTTTATAATTAATCTTCAAAATAACATAATAGTAAAATAAACATAACTATAATCATATTATTGTGGATCCAAAATTATGAAAAAAAAATTAGTTGATAAGAATTAAAAACAAAAATTAGTTTGGTAATTGAAATTAGAAAAGTAGGTACTTAAGGTTTAATGTCACTCTTGAACTCTAAGGCTTAGTTTGTGAGTTGGAGATGGAAAAGAAAAGAAGAGAAAAGAAGAGGAAAGAAAAGAAAAAAAGAGAAGGAAAAGTTTTTTTTTCTTTCCTTCCATTTCTTCCCAAATTTGGGCGGAAAAAAAACAGGAGCTTTTCCTTCCATTTCCTTTCTTTTCTTTTCCTATTTTTACTCCCAAACAAAAGAAAATGTTTCTTTTCTTTTCCCACCTTATTCCCAAACAAAGAAAATCCTTTCTCTTCCTGTCTTTTCCCTCCATTTCCTTCCTCCCAAAATAGCCTAAGGAAAATAACTTACATTCATTGAGTATGTAAGTTATTTTCAGCCAAAAGAAGAAAAATTGAAAAATATTTTACACAAGAAAATATTTTCTGATTTTGGCACCAAGGAAAATTTTGAAAATATTTTCAAACAAATATTTTCCGTCTAAACAAACAAACCCATGATGAAATTTTTACTATTTCTATCTAATCAAATTTTGTACAATGATCCTATCTTTATTATGAATCTATTTGGACGCATGTACAAAATTATCTTACTAAAGCCTCAATTCTATAATTTTGTAAAGAGTTATATCTAAAAATTTTATCTTCTCTTTATTTAGAGGAAATATAGAAGAGATGAAATTAAACATTAGTCTAATGGCAAATTGAAATAATAGATTCACAAAGGCACATAGTTTAGTTAATTAGGATATTTTTTAAATCATATTGATAAAAACAAAAGCTAAAAGTAATTAACTTGGGAAAATTTGCCTGTGTTGGCCAATTAGTTGAATGTTAAGCCGTTCTTGTAATAAAAACTGGGGAAAGACGGAAGGCTAATGTCATTTTTTCTATAGTGGACAAGAGAAGGATTTCTAAAATAAAAAATTAAAGGGGTCCAAGGAGAATTAAAAAACTTTCGTGTGTCGGCCTGTGTCAAGAAGAAAAAACTTTTATTAGAGGCTTTCTTGCGTCCAATGTATCAAAATTTTTAATACATCAGTTACCATATGCTACAAGGTATACGTTTTATTGACACAACAAGCTTCTTTCATTGTTTTATATGCGATTGGAGAAATATAAATTTGTCAATTACTTATAAAAGTACAAAAAAGCATTGTTGATTTCTTAGACTTAATTTATTGTTTACAATTTCTCATATCCAATATTTGTGATCATTGACACATCATCGCAGGGATATTGCATATTGTTCTTCTAGTTTGAAGGTCCTATAAATCTGGCTTTTCCACTTTTAAGAACTTCAAAATTTTCATTGATTTTTGTTTTCTTCAAAATTTTCATTGTTTTTTGTTTTTCTCCAATATAATCCAGTTCATACTGGACAAGAGTCAAGGTTATGTTCCATCTTAATGATATCAGGAAGTCGGTTTGGAGCTTCTGTGCCTTTTTTGGAATGGAAGAGATGTGAACAGTTTGAGATGAAGCGTAGAGCTTCTGAAGTTGTACTCTCAGACATTGTGCAAATGATTAGAGCAGCAGTAGCTAGCAGAAAAAGGTTCCAAAAACTCAAGCAAATTGAGAGTTGACCCTTGATTGGATTAGCTCTCAAATTTTTTATAATAGTTAGCTGTAGTTGTTGGCTTTTTAAAATTGAAAAAAAAAATATGAAGATGATAGATAGTGAGTGGTAATATTTGTAAAACTTTGTGCAGTTTTCTCTGCCTCTGACTTATTCCTTCCTTATCATAATACAAAGGGATAATTTGACATACCTCCCCTGAGGTCTGCCATAATTACACTCACTTCCTCTTAGGTTTTGAAACTTACACTTACACTTCCTGTGTTTGTATTTTTCATAACAAAATAAGTTCATTTTGATATTGTAATCCAAAAACACCAACCAAACACCTTAAAATATGCTTAATTGCTTTAAAAAAGATAAATAAATCTTTAAAAATTAATTGATTAGTCCTAAAAATGTCAAAAATGTATATTCTTACATCAAATTTTCAATCACCACAAATATTACTTTTTCAAAACTCAGTTATTTGACTAATCTAAATAAATTTACTTTATCTGTTAAAATTTTACAAACAAATATATTGATAAGAAAGAGATGACCAATTTAAAAGCAATTAACCATATTTTAAGGTATTTGGTTATTTTTTTTAGGTTACATTATCAAAATGGACTTGTTTTGTTATGAAAAAAATATAAAAATAGGAGATGTAAGTGTAATTTTTAAAACCTGAGAGGAGGTGAGTGTAATTATGACAAACTTCAGGGGAGGTATGTAAAATTATCCCTAATACAAATTAAATAGTTTACCTTTAAAAAAAGAAAAAAAATTATGCTCCATGTTAGGGGCATGAAACTCCCAAAGAACATGTCAAACACGTTTGGTCTCATTTTTCCAGACAAGTAACCCTCAAAAGACCAAGTTTTCCAAGTTTTTACATAATCTTTGGCGCATGTTCTTCCTGGAAAAATGAGACTCATATAACTTCTACATCATTCATAGTTGTGAACCATTCAATCCTCAGTTGACAACCAAAGGCTAAAATAATCAGTCTGACAAGTCATAATAATAATTAAGTAAACCAAGATGACATTAGAGCTTTGCCATCATATGGATACAACCTTATTCAACAATGATATGCCACCTCCCAGACAATCCCTGTGCTCTATAAAGCGGACAAAGTAAGACTACTAGATTGGATTAACATAAGATTATTATGAAGCTAATAAATATCTTTGTTCTATTCAACCTAACACCCATCCCTGCTGCGAAGGATAAAGTAAACATCTCACGTCAAGTATTTTATCTGTAATGTGACAATTTCACTGCATCAGCTAAATTGGAATTACCTTTAAGCATAGCTCAAATCACATGGAGAAATGGATAAACAATAGAAAATAAATAATTAACCATTTTTTTGTTTAATTTTTTATGACATGCGAATTCTTATGTAGTCCCATACGAAATATGACCTCAAGTACGGACGAACCTTTCTTATTAATTTTTTTTTTAAGAAAAAAATTGCCAGGGAAAGATAAATAATGAATTTATTATTCAAGGACATATAAAACCGTGTTCACGTCCGGATATTTTTATTGTCATGCTACAGATAAATACGAAAGTTTTTTAATTAAAAATTTCATGGTAATATTCAAGAAATAATCTGTTGTTTATTTACTATATTTTTCCATGTTTCCAGATTACTTCAGTAGTTTAATGAACAATGAAGGAAATGAATTTCACTTTAAAGAGAATTCCTGAAACTTTGTTTATCTTCACGTACGTCAACATCTGTAAAATATATATGTATGTGCGTGTGTGTTTGTCTCGATGAAAATTTTATTAAAATTAAAGGGTCATTGCTTTCTTTATTGTTTCATTCAATAAATTTTAGATTGCAAAGTAAAATATTTAGCAATGTACAAACAGGACTTCTCCTACTATTTCTCTATTCTATAACATATTTCTTGTTTTATTTTGTCTATTTTTGGTTCCACAAATAATAGGACCACTTGACAAGGAAATACATTTTGTAAGATGTGCAAACCTCATCCTTATTGAATCTAATAGTGTCATATTTGTAAGATGGATGACTAATTGACGCAAGAGCAGACGGATGTCACAATTTCATGAGTCCACATCGTTTGCCTGGCCAATAAAATATGCCGCCTTCTTCAGTAAGAAATAGTGAAGGTGGAGTTAATATATTGAGTCCAAAATCCAGCATTCATGCCCATGGATGGTTCTTATCTGATGGCTTGCAAGCTACATCACATAATTGGGAATTGAAAAACATATATGGTTCATAATCATCCCTCCATAATTTCATAAAAATAAGGGTAAATTATTTTCGCTTTCAACCATATAGTCTAGCTATCTTTTCAATATGACCACATAACCCCTTATAGGTTTATGAAATGTGAAAAATTAACAAAATATTTTGAATTATGTGCAATGTCATGAAATGTTTCGCATCAGTAGAATCAAACGTAAAATATTCTAAGAATATTCCGTAGCAGAACATTGATTTTGTCCATTGTTCACATTTCATAAAACCACAGAGAGATTATGTGGTTGTATTGAAAAGATAAAGAAATTATATGGCTAAAAGTGATACCACAAGACGGTATTTCACAATTTATCCTACAAAATAAAGAAAAGTAACATCACCTCTAGATTTCAAATCTGGCCTCAAATATTTGTTATTTCTTTTTTTTCTAAAATAAACTTTCTGGGGTTATTGATGAATTAGTATAAGTTTACAAGACACTTAGTCATTTTTATATTTATCTACTATTGCATTTTTTCTGGCTACAATTAGCTCATCATTAGCCTGTTGCATTTCCTTGACATATACTTAAAAAATAATTAAAAAAATAGATGCTATGGAAGCAGGGTTGCAGTAAAGGCATAACCTTGTAGCCATCATTCATTGTAAGGTCTACTCATTTATGTTAAATTTGTCTTGAGATTACAAACAAATTTTTACAGATTCATTTATCAGTAGTGGACTCATGATTAATAATACCAAGAGAGTTTAACCATGGTAAATTTGGCTTCAACTGGCACATCCCCTCGAAGCAATTTGAATTCTGTTATTTATGCCATAAAATGATTTTATTTTTTTCCCACTTCTAGGACATTAGATTGTCCCTCAAAATGCAAAAATTTTCAGGGATTTTAAAGATAGAAACTACAAAATTATTTATTTTACTTGTTCTTTAATTTGATATTTTGAAAATGGATAACGGTATAAATCAGAGATTAGAATATTAATTTTCGAGTATACTTTTTTTTTTTGGGAAAATAGTAACAGCACCATGGCTTTACTGTCAGTCCAATATGATAATAGCAAAAAACTTTTATGATAGACTAAAGTGGAATTACAATAAAACCTCAAAAGAGTTTAGTACAACTGACCTTTTAGGTTAAATTTGTATATATAACAAAACTCGTGGAATAATTACCTTTGATAGTTAGCCAAGGACTAAAGCAGCGCAAGAAGGAGGCTTACTGCAATTCATACTATTTATTCTGCCATATTCAAACATGTACTTTTCGAAAGGCAGAAACATTTAAAGCCATGACTTTCAAGACTGTAGTCTACACACTAATTTTTTCCTTATGTATCAACATACGTACATACATATACACACACATGTGTGTGTGTATATATATGTATATGTATATGTGTTTGTGTGTGTGTGTGATATATATATATATATATATGTATATATGTATGTATGTGTGTGTGTGTATATATGTATATGTATATGTGTTTGTGTGTGTGTGTGATATATATATATATATGTATGTATGTATGTATGTATGTATATGTATATTTTGTTTTTGCCTATTGGAGAGTTCACAAGTCCAAGATCCGAAATTCATCAATTGTTAGGAAATTAATGCAGTGGAGCCACGGACGTGGATAACTCCATCGAGGCATCTCTTTTAATTTTCACTTTCTTAAAGCTGTCATTTTAGTTTTCACTACTAAAGACCGAACGAAAAGGATTCCCTCAGAGATATATCAGCGTCCCTAACAATTTTAGTGGTAGATTTCGCATTTCTCAGTTCACACCTCGAATAAAGTAACAAGAAGTGATTGGCCGATTTTTTGTTAATTCTAATTTGTTTTGTAGCAGGCAGGCAATTTTGCTTTTGTCATAGAAAGCTCGGTTTTTCATTCTTTTATTCTTTTTCCGTCAATTCGAGCCATGAACAAAAGCTTGTTACATCTTGTTCATTCGAACAAACTTGGTTTAAAAAAAAAAAAGAAAAGAAATTGTTGGAATTAACTTGGAGGATTTTTGAGTTATGGGCTTTTGTCTTCTTCTTTTTTTTTTTTTTTTTTTTTGGTGTTATGTTTAGCACTGATGAAATAAACACGAGGTAAAATGTTAGCAATGAAACAGAAAGTTCTTTCATTGTATCTAGACAGATATAAAATGCATAATTGAAGCTATTTATTTTGGTAGGAAAATGATGTTTTTCAAAATTAATTAGTATACTCGTACAATTGAATATTTTCAGTTTTGTAGGCCTAACGAAGGCTCTCCATCATGCAGGAAGGGTCTGATTGAATTTTGTTTTTGTTATCTCTGTACTAGATTTACAGAAGATGTACAGGAGCATGTATTGGGTAGTTTTTAGTCCATGTAGAAGTAGTTTTCTCAGAGACAACTTAAGCACAACCTTTGATAAAGGCTTGCCTTAAGATGTCTTAAAATTGTAAATTCTCAATGATGCATCAATAAAATATTAACATTTTACTCAAAAAAAAAAAAAAAAAACCAAAGGCTCTCCATCTAATGTGTCTGCACTTCGAATAACATGCTGGTGTGCCAGAAATTCGGGAAACAGTGACTATATATTTGCACAATTGCAATACATTTAGTAGAGAAGTTATTGATATATGGTTGTAAATTGATTACGGAAAATATTCATGGATCTTGTTTTTCTAATTTTTATACCGTTTTTACATGTTTTCAGAGCATTCACATCTCTTCATACTGTACTTTGAACAAATGATGCAATTCCGTGGAATATAGAGTAGCCTCTATTTGAGTTTTTTTTTTTCTTTTGTCCCTCTAGTTTGTTATCCGGAATGTAGAAAAAGAATAAATAGACAATTTTATATTGTAAATTAATATTTTGTTCATATGTCAGTACATCGAATATGAACATAAATAAAAGAAGGAAATAGTATCTTTTTTCCCCCAAAATTATCTTCTTAAATAAATCCTTGGGAGCTTGAATAGATAGTAATATTTTTTTTGAGCCTTTCTATTTTAAATTAATTGATGAAGTGCAAATTGCATATAAGGGGTGAAAAAGTGACTAGTTCTAGATAGTAAAGAATCAAGTATGGCCATACTTGATTGCTTAATACAATGCGGAGACGAGGGAAACGACACTAGGGGGAAAAAACATTAAACGTCTCATAATCTCAATCTCAAGTCACAGTTTTTTAATCTCATATTTTTAATTAAGCGAGCAATTGGTAATAAAAAAAGCAACTGAATTACAGCACCCACATACTCAATTCTCAAGTCACAATTTTGATCAGAATATTTTATTTAAACGTGGATTAGTGATAAAAGAGCTACCGAACTAAAACATTCACAACTAGAAATAACTTAGGCGGCCTTTGGTTTATGGGTACCGGAATCAACCTAGGGAATCAACTTCATAATTGGTGTTTGGTAATTGAAAATTGGAATTGGGAATCGGAATCAAACCCTCAATTAGTGGACTTTGGCCAAAACTCACAAATGATTCCCAAATCTGGACGTCCTCACGGATCATCCGAATGTCTGGATGCCGGACCATCCGGACATCCCGAACTTCATCTCGATATCGTTCGCATGAATTCCAGGCATGCGGACATCTGGATGATTTGTAAATATGATTTCGATTCCGAGCAAACCAAACAATAATTATAGTAATGATATCCATTCTAGGTATTGAACCAAAAACATGTATTAGAACCGTGAGTTTCATTCCAAACTCAGAATTAATAATTCCGATTCCGATTCTGATTCCCAAGCGAAAACAAATGCCCCTTAGTTTAATTTACTAACGTTAATCTTTGGATAGACCAAGGAATTACTGTTAAGTCTGAGGAGAAATTTTGGTTGTTCATACTTGATACTTTTCTGTTTGCTTAGGAAGAAAAAAGGAAGTGACTAATTCCTTCGACTTAATTTCTGTGAACCTTAATTATGGAGTTGAAACATTCTAATTTATCCAAAGAATTTGAATGTGGAAGTATAAACTTTGTACTTTGTAAGGGATTGACCTCTTTTTCTTTGTCGGTTGACCCCCATCTCTCTTTTTCCATCACTCCTACCTGCAAACCAGAAAATTAGTGATTGAGGTCTTCCCTCCATCACGTCTTTCTCATTACTAATGTTTTTCTTTTATTGCTATGCCAGGCTAAAAGGTAAGAACACAAACTGCTCCAAAAATAAGTTAGTAAAAGAGTTATCATGGTCTCAACAACCAATTTTACGAGGAGGATCAGCATAACATAGTTTGGTTGAATGGGATTTTTTAAATAAATGGTTGGAGAGTCATGGATAACAAAAGATAAAGAAGACTTTTGACCAAAAAAATGTATATAATTCTTTAATGAATCCAAATGCTATTCTTGTATCGATTGCCAGCCAACCGAATGTAAATAATGCTTAGAGTCATAGTTTTTTGCCACATGGAGATCTATCGTATCAAAATATAGAAATGACAAGCAATGAAGTAACATTTTGTTTAATGAGGTGAATATTTTCTTAACAGCACATACCAGGAGAATCATACATAATATTGTCTTTGTCCCAATTTAGAATATGTCCTGAATATTGTGATATTTATAATCTCTAATCAACAAAGTTTTTCACTGATCATAATATTGCAAGAACCTCATTGGTCTGTCGGCATTTTTCATGATCATGCCCGGATAGTGACTCGAAGAGAACTTAATTAAAATTCACAATAGCACATCAGATATTACTCCTCTCAATTGAGATTTTCTAGCTCTTTACTGCACATATTTTCGCAGCCATTATTTTCTACAGTCTGGCTGGACAATTAATACTGGTGTAAAAGTTTAGAAGATGGTGAAAATGGGGATTAGGGTTTTTGTTTGGAAGCGCAACATAAAATATTGACATTGAATACCACGCGTTTTTGTGAGGCGGAAAGAAATCGAGAGGCTAACGAAGAACCTAGCATAGAGCTGACTTTTTGCAAGCAAATGAGTAAATACACATTGCTGGCCATTTTGACTCTTCGGATAGCCCTTTTACCTCTTTGTTTTTTGAGTCAGCGTAAGCATCACTTTGGTCTCTTGTATCTATATAAGTATATATATATGTGTGTATAGTATAGACAACCCCACCCCCATGCCTTAGACGCTTGTCCCAGACTCTTCATCCCAAATTTCTTCTCAAAAGGATCAACTCAAAAACAAACTAATGAAAAACTAGTCTATTCTTCTAATTCCCATCCAAAGAGAGAAAGAGAGGAAGAATAGAATTCTTTTGTTGCTATTGATCTTAACAACTGAAGTCCCATAAAGAAAAAGCGTACAAATTAAGTTGTGAGAGGGTAATAATATGGGAAGACCACCTTGCTGTGATAAAATTGGAGTGAAAAAAGGACCGTGGACTCCAGAGGAGGATATCATTTTGGTCTCGTACATTCAAGAACATGGACCTGGGAATTGGAGAGCAGTTCCTACCAATACTGGTAATTAAACTCTTTTTTGTTTTTTTTTCATTGAAACATATGATTTTGCTTTGCTTTTTTGGTTTTGGTTGGTTTGGGTAGGTAAGCATCATTAAATCTATGCATTTAATACATCTACAGCTTTTTCACCATCTTCTTCCTTGGACAGACTTGTGCATACTCATAATTTTTTTCATCTTTCTTGGTTTTTTTAATTTCAGGTTTGCTTAGATGCAGTAAGAGCTGCAGGCTTAGATGGACCAACTATCTCCGGCCGGGCATCAAACGTGGTAACTTCACTGAACATGAGGAGAAGATGATTATCCACCTCCAAGCTCTTCTTGGCAATAGGTACAAATCAAATCCGGTCCCCTCGAGCAAAAAACACGCACTACACACACTAAGAGCCAAATATATACCCCATGCAAAATCTCATGTTTTTCCAATTAGGGTTTGGTTCTTTTTAGATCTAATTGTGAGTTTTACAAATTCCAAGAGTGAGATCTAGTGTGATTTTACTTGTGGTATTAATTATTAATGTTTATTTATTTTTTGTTTGGTGGTGCAGATGGGCTGCCATAGCATCATACCTACCTCAAAGAACAGACAACGACATAAAAAATTACTGGAATACTCATTTGAAAAAGAAGCTGAGAAAGCTTCAAGGCCATGATGATGGTCATAGCCAACTAGATGGCCGCTCATCTTCTCATGAATCAGTCTCAAAAGGTCAGTGGGAGAGGAGGCTTCAGACAGATATCCAAATGGCTAAACAGGCCTTATGTGAGGCTTTGTCCCTCGACAAATCCGCCACCGATGCTGCGGCTCCTCCTCCTGCAGAGTCAAAACAGGCCTTAACTCCTAATCATCAGCCCTATACCACAAAGCCAGTGCAGACATCTGGATATGCCTCAAGTGCAGAAAATATAGCTAGGCTGCTTCAGAACTGGATGAAAAAGTCCCCAAAGTCAGCCACAATGGCCTCAGAAGCAGCTACTCAGAGCTACTCGGAAAACAACCGTTCTGTGGTGACAAGGTCGAGCCCCAGTGAAGGTACAGTTAGTGCCATGACCCCGGAGGGTTTGGATTCATTGCTTAGCTTCAATTCAACAAACTCTGATGTTTCTCAGCAATCACTGTCAGTGGACGAGGTTGTGAATTTTAGACCCGCTGAAACTGGATTTTTCCAGGCTGAGAATAAGCCAAATTTGGAGGGAGGTCAGATGCCTCTAAGCTTTCTGGAGAAATGGTTGCTGGATGATGCTGGCGCTGTACAAGGACAAGATGAAGCTCTAATGGATATGTCTTTAGGGGAAACTGCTGATTTGTTCTGAAGAAATTTGGTTCTTTTAATTTCTTCAAAACAAGGTGGCAGTTTTTTCTTTGTTTTGTCTAGTGTTTTTGGAGATTTTAGGGTTGGAGGAAAGGAACGGATCTTATGATAGGTTTTTGCCTTTCTAGCTTTTGTGCACAAAAGATGATGATCGTCAATCTCTCTTATTTCGGAAGGAGGATCAAGAAGTGTAAATTATATGTAGTGGTAGTATTTGCATATGTATGAAATAGGAATAAGTCCTCTCTCTAGTCTTCTCCTTGATTAGGAACAGAAGTACTCTTTGTATTCTGTGTACTATTTGGTGGATATATCCGAGAAATGAAAACTGGGGTTGGATTTCCATAATTCTGAATCATAGCACTAAATTTTATAATATAAATTCATAATTTTTTTCAGTTTACATAAAAGGTAAAACGAATTAATCTTGAATTTCATAAAGCTGAAATTAGGGATTAGGCATTTGTTTAGGTTACTTGACAATTATTAAATATAAAACTTGTTTGGTACTGGGAATTTAGTGAATAAAACAGATAAAACTTCAAGAAACTCATTTTTTTTCTGCGGTTTTATTTGATTTTGAAAGAAATTTGAAAGGAAAATAGATGTTATGTGAAAATAAAAAGTGAACACTCAAATTGATCCATCAATTTTTGAAATCTATCTTAACAAGAGAAAAATGTAAGAGAAATGATTTTGCATCTCCATTTCTTTTTCATTTTCCTTCACTTAATTAATGATCCAAATAGTTCCTAATTCATATTGCCATTTATTTTTATTTGCAGCAGTTTCTTCTTGGTTCATGATTAAATAGACTCTACAAATTTCCATATTTGATGATCGCATGAAGTTACCTACTGTAGCTCTCATGCTTTTGTTGTAAATGCGTTTTATAGTGTGAACTTATCTGAAAAAGTTTAGCTGCAAAGAGGAAGTGTGAATTGAGGAGGTTGCCAAGTCAAGAACAAATTATACTGTCGGCTTCTTTTGGTTTCAACTTTCCCAGATCTTCTAAAATTTACACGGGTCGGAAAGGATACTGGATTTAACTAATATCTCTCTTTGGGAATAATCCAAAAACATAGGGAAAACTACTCTTTTTTTTACTTGTTCAACTATGCATTCAATGTAACAATTTGAAAAATAGAATACTAAAATATATTTAATATTAAGAAGAAAAAATTTATACACTTCAATTTTTGATTTACTTGCTTCACTTTTTTATTTTTTGAGCTCAAAAACAATTATTATTGGGCTTGGTATTTTTATACAAAAACTTGAAATGCTATAATTCTAAGGAATTTATATGAATGGAGTGCATGAATCACATTGTGGAGTGTACAAGTCATTATTCTAATACTTGCATTTATTGGTCCTACAGTCATGGAAATCCACAATTTTCTTTTCTTCTTTTACATTTTTTTTCTTTTTTTTTTTTTTTTTTGGCAAGATGCTCAATATTTACTTCCATATTGTTCAATGTGCAAGCAGCCTAAACACGTCAAATATACTTGTACTTGACACCTAAAATTTTGATATATCCAAAGCTAACACCTAAACAACGTTATACAACCTGTTAAAAATTGAACCACAAATTTCTTTTGATTGTATGCCAAAATTACTTGAAACTTTGTAATGTTATTTCCCTTCTTCTTGTGACGGCAGTACTCTTCTAGGCACATTTGAAAATTCATTGAATGCGCACAACTTTGAAAGAAATCAAGGTAAGCAAGCACTAAACACACGGAAAATATGTGCAAGTTCAACCCAGGGCTGATGAAGTATATACAGGAAGTCATATGATTCTTTTCTACAATGGCACAACAAAAAGTACAGCAAATTATAATTCACTATGGCGCTCATGTAGCTAATAGAAACATTCGAAACACACGTTGTCAAGAGGGGTTATTAACAATGGCAACATAGAGAATGCTAAATGAAGTCGGAAAAAAGAAAGAACATATATTATTCAGGAAGTCCAAACTCTTGACCGTTTTCACAACTGTTGCGTAGTACATGGTCCATCAGAAAAACATTTAACGTGTCCAAACCTTTTCCGATGGATCAGTGTGGGGTTCTGATTTCACAAATTGATACTTTGGTTCATACCCCCGCCTATTTTACTTGTTTCATCATTGCCCATAGAATAATTTCTTTCAGGTAGTAAACTTCTTGAGAAATGAGTTTCTTAAGCAACTTCTCAAACTACTTTATTTGTTCATCGAAAAAAGATGTACCACACACAAATTCCTTTTTGATAAGCATACAATACACACATTATTGACACGCGCGCGCACACACACACATTCCCATTTTCGGATCGGATATAAATCGGATATTTTAAGTTTTTGGATCTTCAGATTTTCTTACATATCCCTAATAGTAACGCATAAATAAATTAACTAGATACTATAGTTGCTCTAAGAAATTAACAATTAAAAACAATTTAAGAAAAAAGATTAAGCGCATAAAAAATTATACCCTTGATTTCATTAATTCATAATGAAATAATAGGGTCAATACCTGTTTTGATAAACAAATCAATTCTCTGTAAAACAAAAAGTAACCCTTGATGGAAAGAACACTAATATCAAGAATATCACCTTTATTCTACTCAACCTTTTTTGAATAAAAAGAAAAGTAACAGATGATATACCTTTTACTTTGATTAGAGTTTAGGGGGAAAAAAAGTATAACTAAAAGAATAGGGTTGATGAAGCTAAAGCACAATTTTAGTGTTTTCTTTCTTATTATAACTAAAAGACCTAATTTTCTAGAGGCAAAAATAGCCTTATATAGGTATATTACGAGAAACCACGAGAGGAAGCGACAGCAACCCTAGAGAATCACTCCACAACACACAAATCATCAAGAAGAGACCAAGAGGTAGATCAAGATTAAGATTGTAGATTTTTATTCTTCTCTTCCTCTTTCTTTATGAACTCTTTTATGTTAATAGGTTATTTTGCTTTAAATTGTACAAACATGAGTAGCTAAATTTGCTATTAGGTATTAATACTCTAAGCAAAATTTTCTTTTAATTAATTTAGGAACTATGTTTTTGTTATGATATTTTTTTTATTCTTAATGCTTAATTGTGATTGGTCACCATGATTATGATCTATGTTATGTATGCATTGAGAGATAGTAACATAATAGATCCATAAACATCAATTTAATTGCTTAATGACAAGATATTGTAATAAGTGGTTAGATATATTCCTTAAAAATTTGCTATATATAGCTATATTAGATTGATTGTTCAATAGGTTAATCACATGAGAGTGGATTAATTTGTTTTACAATTGATTGAATTAAGGTTTAATCAATTAAATGTTTTAGAGAGTTTAATTGATGCTTTTCGATAACTCGGATCATAACAAAGTATTGGTAATTCATAAGTTGATTAATTGAATTGATTGTGACTGGGTATTAATTTCTATCACTTGTGAGTTGTTTACTATCTTTGATATTTAATTTTTTTGTGTGAATTTAATTTAATTGGTTTGGTATTAAATTAGATTCAGATTAGTTTTAATACAGAAATTGGTTTTAATTTCTTCAATTTGATTGGAAGCCTTAAACAAATAAAAGAGAGTTGATAGATGGCTGAATAACTAATCCTCGTATGAACGATACTTTACTCATCAATATTACTTGTCACACTTTTGTATACTTATAGAAATTGCACAACATGTTTTTGGCATCGTTATCGAGGATTATGTTCATTTAACATCATAATCAGTTCAATTAATTATTTTATTTTTTGTTTTAATTATTTTAAGTTTTTGTTATCTTGAATAGGTATGGATTTTGGTGTATACACAATACTCGATTAGCAAACTAGCAACCTGAGGAGTACAAACCCGAAATCAACAACTATTTGAGAGAAATCAAGAAAGCAAAACAAGTAGAGAAAATAGTTATGGTGAATCATGGTTAAGATCAACCAAGGACTCTCTTAGAGTTTTCAATGCCTAAAATGATTGGGGCTCAATAAGAAACCACGAGATCAATAGTTAATGCAAATAACTTCAAGACTAAACCACATTCACATATTCGTATGGTACTTTTGCTTATAGGCATATGCCCTTTGGATTGTGCAATGTTCCTACCACTTTCAAAAAGTGTGACGTCTATATTTTCTAATTTAATTGAAGGCATAATGGAGGTTTTGATGAATGATTTTTCAGTTTTTTAAGACTCTTTTAATCTTTGTCCAACTAACCTTGAGAAATTCTTGAAGAGATATGAAGAGACATGCTTAGTTCTCAATTGGGAAAAATGCCACTTTATGGTAAAGGAGCGAGTCATTTTTTGACACAAAATATCTAAAATGGGTATAGAGGTAGACCGAGTAAAGATCAAGGTTATAGAGAAACTTCCTCCTTCGATTTCTCCTAAAGGAGTTCGTGCTTTCTTGGGTTATGCTGGATTCTATCGAGGATTTGTAAAGGATTTATCTCTCATTGCTAGACCTTCTACCAATTTATTAAATAAAGATGTTTTTTTCAATTTTGATGAGGCTTGTTTCTATGTTTTTAACAGGTCAAAGTATGCAATTGTATCATCTTCAATAATTTCCTCTCTGGATTGGTCTCAACCTTTTGAAATCATATGTGATGTAAGTGATCAAGCGTTGTGATGTGTTTTAGGGCAAGGAAAGGACAAGAAGTGTCACATCATCTACTATGCCGGCTGTGCACTTTCAAGAACTCAGCTAAACTACACCACAACCGAGAAAAGATGTTAGCTGTGGTTTTGACAATGTATAAGTTTCGAACCTATCTTCTTAGTTCTAAGGTCATTATTTATACTGATCATGCTACTTTGAGATGCCTTTTTGCAAAGAAAGACGCAAAACCTAAGCTTATTCAATGGGTGCTACTCCTTCAAGAGTTTAATATTGAGATTAGAGATAAGAAAAGCTTAGAGAATGTAGTAGCGGATCATCTTTCTCGCCTTGAATGAGCAAATAAAGGTAAAGTAATTGAGATAGAGGTAAATAAAAGATTTTCTAACAGACATATCATGTTAATTTGACAGATATGCGCACCATGGTATACTGATATAGTGAACTTCTTGGCTTGTGATATAATTCCTTTTGATCTCTTTCACTAATAAAGGAAGTGAATCCTGCTTGAAGCCAAACACTAGTTATGGGTAGATCATTTTCTCTATAAATTTTGTGGAGATGGATTGATTTGAAAATGTGAGCCCAAAGAAAAGATGTTTGATGTGTTGATTCATCATCACAGTTCACCCTATGCAGGTCATTTTGGAGCAAATAGGACAGCAAAGCTTGCTTTGAAAAGTAGATTCTATTAGCCTACTTTATTTCAAGATGTTAGGGAACTTGTGGCTCATTGTGATCATTGTCAAAGAGTGGGTAACATTTTCAAAAGAAATAAGATGCCTTTCACCAACATTCAAGTAATAAAAATTTTTTATGTTTGTGGAATTGACTTAATGAGACCATTTCCATCTTCCTATGGAAACAAATACATCTTATTAAGAGTTGATTATGTATCTAAATGAGTAGAGGCAACAGCTTCTCCAACAAATGATGCTAAAGTGGCGGTTCAGTTTCTCAAGAAGCTTTTGTCAAGATTTGGAGTTCCACGTACAATTTAGTGATGGCCGTACACACTTTTGCAATCAGCAGTTTGAATCTATCCTTAGAAGTATAGGGTACATCACAAGATAGCTACATCATATTATGCCCAAACTAGTGGGCAAGTGGAGGTTTCAATTAGACAATTGAAGAGAACCTTGGAGAAAGAATGGATTAGGAAAATATGCTAGATAATACTTTGTGGACATATAGAATAACATTAAGACACCTATTGGTATGTCTCCATATAGAGGTTACTTTTTGACAAAGCATGTCATCTACTGGTTGAACTTGATCATCACGCATATTGGCAACCAAGGCTATTTTGATGAGAAATCAGCTAGTGAGAAGAGGTTATTACAACTCTATGAGTTAGATACAATTTGACGTTTAGCTTATAAGAATGCCAAGCTGTATAAGGAGAAAACCAAAAAATTGGCTTGATGCTCATATTCTTTCTAAGGAATTCACAGAAGGAGATTTTTTCTTGTTATTCAATTTAAGTTAAAATTATTTTTTGGAAAGCTCAAATCCAAATGGACTGGACCATTCAAGGTAGTAAAAGTTTTTTAGTCATGGGGCTTTGGAGCTAGAGAATTCAAAAGGAGAGTAATTCAAGGTGAATGGATGTTGGTGCAAGTCATATTTTGGGAAAATAATGGATCACCGTAGGTAAATTGTCTCTCTTCTTTCTCTTGCTTAGACAATGAAGTAGCAACAGTCAAGCTAATAACTTTAAATAAGCGCTTCTTGGGAGGCAGCTCAAGCCTATATCCAAGCCTATATCCTTTAATTCAATAGTTTTCTTTTGTGTTATTATGACTTTTACATAATAGAACTTCTTCAAGGATGTTATATCATATTTTCCATATGAGAAGTGGATCGATAGAAAATTAAGTTTCCACAATTGTAAAGTGTAACGGTTCATTGCTTATTACAAGCTTATTGACACACTGAGAACTAAATTAGATCCTACAGACATTAAATGTATATTTGTTGGAAATGCATAAAATTTTAAGACATACAGATTATTATATTTGTAAGATGATACCATGATTGGGTCGATATACGTTGAGTTTTTTGGGAACAAATTTGTCCCATACGCCTAAGAAGAGGAGCCAACTTTGGTGAATAAAATTCCTATTTCTTCAGGCCATGTTGCTAGAGATAAAAGGAAAAAAAACATGATGTGACTAATGAAATGTGAAACTATGTGGAGCCAAAGAACTAGAAAAGAAAAGCAATTTAGCTCTAATTATAGTAATAGAATTGCAGTTCTAGTAATATTTTGCTTCTCATGGTATAGAGAACCCTAGAATACTCAATGAGGCAATGTCCTCTAAAGATATAGCATTCTAGAATGGAGCTGTGAATGATGACACAGATTTAAACTTGACGAATGAAACATAAGCATTGGTCATTTACACCTAGATGAAAATATATGGGAGGAAAACCAGTATTTTGAAGAAAATAAAATATGAACGATTTTATACAGACTTTCACTGCGTGATTTGTGGCTAAGAGTTTTATTCAAAAAGAAGGTCTTTTGACACCTATACTTTTGTTGTAAGAACAACATACATAAGTGTTTTGTTCACTTTGGTATCCATTTATAACTTATATATATCCGTCAAATGGATGTTAAGACCGTGTTTATGAATGGTAACTTAATAGGTGAAGTGTACAACGAACAACCATAAGTCATAAGTTGTTATACTTCCTGTAGTATGAGCAAAGTTTATAAGTTTGTTAAATCATTTCATGCTCTTAAATAAATACCAGAGTAATGGCATGAGAAATTTGATACAATGATTTTATCAAATAATTTTAAGCACGATAGTGCTTACAGGGATATGTTTTCAAAGTTTACAAAAGATTGTAAAGTCATGGTATGTTTCTATACGGATGATATATTAATATTTAGTACAAATACTTGTGGAATTGATCAAACTAAAAGATATTTTACTTTAATTTTTCAACTAAAAAACCTAATGAAGTGGATACTATGTTTGGAATTAAAGTTAAAATTGAATTTCTTTGAACTTATATTAAATTAATCACATTACATTAAAAGATGTTGAATAAGTTCAAATATATTAGAACTAAAGAATCAAATACTCCATATAATTCAACTATAAAGTTGATAAAAAATAATGGTCATTAAAATAAGTTATGTACCTTATACATTTCATAATACCTGATGTAGCATAAGTTGTATAAAAGTTTAAAGATATACTACTAATCCTATTTGCTATTATTTGCAATATACTTCTTATCCAGCTAGATTAGAAGGATTACAAACGCAAGCTAGAAGATAAGTTGCATCGAAATTAAATCCATCTCAGGTTACATATTTACTCTTGTTGATAGTGCAGTTAAGTTGGATTTTAGAAAGCAAACTAGTATTTTGCGTTCCACTATGAAGTTTGAATTTATTGATTAGCTGTGACCAATAAAGAAGCAAAATGGCTTAGATTTTTTTTTTTTTTTGCAAATATTGTTGTGGCCATAAACAATTGGTTGTATATCCTTGCATTCTGATAGTGAAATTACTATAGCTCGAGCTTATAGCAATCTATACAAGAGAAAATTAAAATTTTGATACCAAATGTTTGGACTATCGTCAGGTTCAGTCCTTAAAGTTTGAACAAATGTAAATCTACTAGCAAATGTTTCAAATTTTAGCATTTTTAGTCCTATTGACCAATTTTGCAAAAATTTTATAGGAATCTGGTCATGTGATATTCACGTGCTAGTTACAAAAATTTTCAAAAAAGAATTAGATTAAAGAAAAAAATTTTAATTGCCATAATTTGGAATTAAATGCACTAATTTGAGCTCATAATAATAAATAAGAGGATAAAACTGAAAAAATTCATCTAGATAGTACATTTGTGTGTGCCTTTTTTTACAAATATGGCAATTAATTTTTTTATTTTTTAATTATTTTTGAAAACTTTTGTAACCATCACGTGAATTTCACATGACTAGACTCCGATAAGATTTTAAGAAAACTAGTCAATAGAACAAAATGTGCCAAAATTTTGAAACTTTTGGTACTAGATTTGCTTTTATCCAAACTTTGAGGACTAAAACTGTTAATGCCTCAAACATTTGGTACCGAAACTGTAATTTTCTCTATATACAATAGCAAGTCTAAACATATATCTCAGACATATTAGATGCCAGAATTAATTTCAGATTGAACTATAATAATATATTTTGTACAATATGGAGATAATTTAGCCAACTATCAACAAAGATTCTTGCAAGAGAAAATTATTAAAATGACATTTGATCTAATGGACCTATATTTCTTGACAAAGATATCAGTAATAGTAATCCAACTTCGACCTAATATTGATTAAAGGTCAAAAACAAGTTAATGATAGTATTTACATATAATACATTAGTCATTGTAAATTAATGTATCAATTACGTGTTTGGGGATTGAGCAAATAATCATAATAAAAGGGCAAAATACATAGAGGTTCATTAAACTATTCTCATTATAACAAGTAGTTTACTCGTTTGACTTTTGTTTTAAATAACACACTTAACTTTTAAAAACGTAATATTTTGTCCATTCCAATTATTTGTCCAGTTAAAGTATATTAAAAATTTAGATAATTGATCAAAATGTTACAATAAAAATAGTTTAATGGCCTCTGATCAACACATAAGACAGTGTGAAAGGACTATAATGTCCTTAGACACACTCACATGGATGACACATAATTTTTCCTCGTTTACTTTAACCGGGAAAGTAAACAGAATGGCCAAAATACTACATTTTTTAAAGTTAAGTGTGTGATTTAAGACAAAAATTAGATAAGTGGCCAAAATATTATAATAACAATAGTTTAGTGAGCCTCAATGTTTTTTTGCCCTTAGTAAAATTGTGAATGAAACGTCTACAGTAATAAGGACATAAAATTAATTTCATCAATAGAAGCATGAAAGTGATGCCTCTTGAACAAGAGTTGCGGATTTGCTCTTGTAAATACTTTTAAAATAAGTATTAGCAGATGATTATAAAAATGCTAGAACAAATTGATCTCTTGAACAAAATAGATGGACATTATGCATATTGTGGCCTCGGCTATAATATGTTGGAGTTATAGTTCAATTTATGGAAAACAATAACTTTATTAAAGATAAAATTCTCATACACTCATTAAAAATTTAAATCGATAGTTTCTTTCAGTTATGCCTAATATTCAAGTGCAAAGTTGAACTATTGGAATTTATGAATTTCTTTGATAATCTTCTGGTAAACACTTAATACTGCAATCTAGTGAGGGATTGTTAGAATAGTGATAATATTGACCCTTAGAAGTCCGAAAATTCAGATTTAGTATAGTCCAAACGAGAATGGAAGTTGAGTGCGGACGTTCAAATGAGATCGAATATAAACGAGATTAAGCCAAGTTTTTCCCTATTTAATGGGCGATGGAAAGAGACGCTTGAACTACAGAAACGATGCCTATTTGGCAGTTTTTTGTTGAAATATAGTATATGTTTTAGCTTGAAATATCATCAAACATGATGGTTTTAACTACTTTGCTTAAAGTCATGACTTTTAAACATGATCATTGAATACGTCTTTTGGGACTTTATACAAGGAGATTTCTATTCATAATTATAACAATTTTTACATTTTGTTTAAAGAAATTAGGAAAGCTTTGTTGTTTATTTGTAAAAGATTGCTAATATTTAGGCAGATTTCTTGTAGGAAAATGATCCTACATACCTGAAATCAATATTTTTGTCTACTTGTTTTTAATCTACTTGTTTTTAACAGAATCAACTTAGACTCCATAGCAAATATATTTTGCATATCGTGCAAGGGCAGGTCATTTGTTGAGAGTGCATTTGGTAATAGATATTTGATTTTAGTGTGAATTGTACTTTAAACTTGAAGCTAATTTTCAATTATATTTTACTCCTAAATTTAAAAAATGCATACTTTGCTCGCGGTCAAAGATTGAACCAGATTTCACTTGCGTAATCCTGATCTCTGCATGAACCAAACAATATTACATGTTTATAATTTCAATTAATACGCAAACTCATCACTTGCATTTTCAGTTAAAATTCGTCATGAACAAAAATCAGCATGAACACTTCTTGTCAAGAAAAGTATTAAATGCACCACATACATTGCCACGTGATGTACTAAAACTAATAATTTATTGTCATGTGATAATAGTGGATCACATCTTGTATTATTTGGTAATGCGTAATTGGTTCAAATACACCACGTGACACGTACGGTACACACAATACCTACTCCTTTCTGTCATGTATTTGTTGTCAACCTAGAACGATGAGATGAAAGTGTCCCGATTATTAATCCGTTTTTTAAATTGAAACTTTTTGTTTTTTTTGGGAGGGGTTGTGTGTTAGATTAAGGCCTTAATTAAAGCCAAGTATTGTCATAGTAAATCAAGCGATTAGTTATGCAGATGCAAAAGTTTCTTGTATTTATTTTCTGCTGATTAATTTCAGGTTTGGAAGTTCTCACATAACTTAAATTTGGAGACAATCGAAAGTATCAGTTTGCAATTGACTTTGTCAAATTGAAATCTTCGAAATCAACATCAGATAATTAATAAATGCCAAGATGCCAAAAGCATTTGGCGGTCCATCAACCTCAATGGACAAACGATTATAAATTCACATTATTATATATATTAAGCAACAAAAACTCCAGCACACCCAGCCAATGGTTTGTGTACTTGAGAATTGTGGAATTTGAAATTCATAAGAAAATCTGCAGCCAGAAATTGCGTTGGAAAGTTGCATTCTTTTCTATCTTAAATGCAGATACATGTGGAGCATTTGACTTTTGGATTTTGTTTCACTCATCGTAGCCACACACACAGCCGTACGCCCTACAGCAAAGGTGCCATAAATCCCTCTTACTCATGAGTCATGAACATTGAATAACGCCCTCAAAAATGATTTTTGTGTGTCTGTTCAAACCCTTTCAAAAATTGCGAACATTATGCACAAAGAATTTATTGGATCCACGCACATTTTCCCTCCTGTACGGGTCGTTGCATGAAGAATTTAAACCAGTGGAAAAAGATGAAGCTTTCCACAGATGAAAAGTCATGATTTCACCTTCGAAAGAAGTTTCTTTTCCAGGCAACATTTAAGGTCTTATATGCATCTAATGCATGCATGACGAATTAATTACCAGTCTGTTAGTTTGTCTACCAACTCTTAAGCTGGCATGGTTCAGAAAATCACGAGAGCCCATATTTGACGAAAAAAGTATTTTATAGATCTAGAGAATAAGGTGTCTATTCATTGATCGGCACAATCATGTGCTCTCCGACAGAAACTTCCCTTTCCATCTAAATATGAGAAGTATTCATGCTGTTATACACATGGTAAAGGATCTTGTGTATCACGTATGGAAATTCATGCAAAGGCGAACCATGGCTGGCTTGGTCCCATCCATGAGGATTTAGGACCATATATTAGTTTTCTTCTCATTTATTTTCTTTTAGTACTTTGGGCTCCACTTGGTTTTTTGGGATGACGGTAATCATAAATTTGATTGTTGCATGAATGGTTCCTCATATTTAGTTAGTTAGTTTTCGGACGTGATATTGTTTTACATAATAACCACATATAGATTTTATTCTACGTAACATCTATCAACTGTTTAGTGTACTAACCAAAGTCTTATGACGCCTTAGGGTAGTTTAGACTTTAGTCACATGTTTTTTTTCCCCTCTTTTGTAACTAAACTCCCCATATCGATATTCATTTTAGCTCTGATTAAATTCAGGGTCGAGCCATGTTGGATCCCTCTCGAGAAGAAGTTCTCTCGATACTTGTTTCTCCATCTACAAGACTCAAATTCGAAAATATTGCTTAAGAGGCATTGAGCTCCTTTTACTCAACGCATGTCGTTGGTCTTTTGTCACATGTTTACCTCAGTGTACTTAGCCTTTCATAACTCCTATATTAACACTAGTACATATTATTTCAACAAAAAACAAAAAGGGATATGCTAAGCTTAGAGCTAATAGTTTAACATATATTAAAGAAATTTCTTATGGATACAAAATATAAGAAATCTCATTTTCATTGCACATGCAATCGATACTTCTTTCCCAATTTTAATTTGCAAATACAAGTTATTTCAAACTTTCTCTTTAATTTTTAAAATTGAGATAATCTGCAATATTCATTTGAGCTCTCCTGACCAATTCCTTTTCTCACCGAAGCTTCATCTCCATCAATCACACTGAAAGGCTAAGTCAATGGCTAAATTGGACCAATATGTGAGCCAATTATTATGGATGAATGACTTCCCTCTTTGGTTTTTTGGTGAATAGTAGAAAGATAGTGAACCAATTATATCGGTCATATAATAATCTCTTCCAAGAAGTTGCGATGTAATTCCTGACCCTTTAATGGTCAATTTGATTTTTTTTCTTTAATAAGAAAAAAAATGATAACCGGAATGGTTCATGTATTGATGATCTCCTAATTTAATAGAGTGACTGTGGAATGGGTTGCCATAGAGAAAATTTTTTAACATTTTTCTTTTAGGATAGAGTGCACTGGAGGCCATCGAACTTTTGCTCATTTTTAAATCACTCACCAAATTAATTATTGCCTCAATCAGACTATTGAACTTTCTAATTGCTCCTATCAGCCCATTTTGTTAAATTTTTTTTTTTCCAGTTAAACTTGATTGAAAGTCTGGCGCGAGGTTTGCACACACCTAACTAGGGATAAAATGGACTTTTCACAGCAAGTCTTCCCCTTTTTACAACCAAAGCTTAATCAGAAATCATTAAACAAGAAGTTTACTCCAAAATAACAAACAGGAAACATGTTCTACCTGCTATTTGCGGCCTTTTGTTTTATCTTATAGCTCGAACAACAAGAGCAAGCTATTCATGCCGCTTTCCTTTATAAACAAGAGATAGCAAGATGTTTCTTCACATTTGCTTATTTCATGAGCATTTTACAAAAATTACAAAAATATTTCTTTTACCTACACACATATAGATATAGATACACACACACACACACACACACATATATATATATATATATGTATGTATATATCAATGTGTGTGTATACATATATACACACATTCGAAGTAGAATATGAAAATGAAACCGAATATCCGATTTCATCTTCAAATTAAAATTGGAACTTTCGAAATGAAAAGCTACAAATCCTAATTTGTTTCTAATTCAATAGTATCAATCCGGAGTTTTCCGTTTCTGTTCCAATTTTTGTATTTTCGATTTCAATTAGAAATTGGATGAAAATTCAGAAAAGATGGACTCTGGTAAATCCTAGCCACAAACGCCATATCTTCTTTGTGGATTTCAAGTTGTCCAAGAGGTTTTCATTGTATATGCAACTCCACAATGGTAGTTTAAAGGAACTGGAAGTTGCTCTCTTGACATTGCAAAATTTGTGGAAAAAATTTTAGGATTTATGGAAATTTGGTTAACTCAGATTTTGCGAGGGAATCAATTGTATAAAAGAGGAAGACTCAGTTTGAAAAAGTCCGTTTTGTCCCATGGTTGCACACACCAAATTTTCTTTCCACTTTTCTTTTTTCATCTTTGTATATGTGTAAATATTTTTTTTATATATAAAGCATGGGGTATTACAATGACAGAAGAGGAATTGGTGTTTGTGGGATTCGAATCCCCAACCTCAGTGATGAAGTCGTAAAACTCTAATTGCTCGACCCTCAATTTGTTCCTTATGCGTCCTTATGCGTGTGAATTTAACTTGTGAGAGAGAGAGAGAGAGTTGTATACTCTCTTATTTTTTACACCTTATGTGATATGTGTAAATTGAACTCCCCAGCAGTTGAAAATCTGGACTTGTGTGGCCTTTGTTTTGGATTCACTTGCAGTTATTGTCAAAAGACCTATATATATATATTTTTTTTTTGGGTAATAAAAAAATTAAGACGAAAGGAATGTTACTGATCTCAAAGGTCACGACAAGTTACCGGCTCTCTTAGATTGTCCATTAATTAAAGACTGCTCAGGTTAAAGGTCAGGACGCGTTACCGCCTCTATTCGACTGTCCATTAATTTAAAGACTACTCATGGCAAAGATTCTGCATCCATTCGGGACTATAAACGATTGATTCGAACCCAACTTTTGCTGGATGGGTAATTCAAGCTTCTGCTAGCTGCCCAAATGTGCAATTCCATTTTGTCAAAAGGTAACTACAATAGAACATATTTCAATTGTCCATAGGATTTTGGACTATACTTAAAATTGCAGCAGATCTGTCAGTTCAGTTTCCGAAGGAGTAGACGATCAAAGTACTAATTGAGCATTTGGGCTTTGATGCCGCTACCCCATATATACCTCAGCTTCAAAGCTTTGGCTATAGTACTGATTCCCAATCTCGATGGGTGTGTTATATTGACAACTAAAAAATTGGCTCGATCTGAGTGAAAAATAAAAACCAAAACTTGTAGCTCAATCTGACTGAAGGGTTCTACATCGATAGGGCTTGTGGGCCGCCCGTGGTATATGCTTTTGGAGACCCGGTGACAAGCCGAATGTGGTATAGTCCAATAGTCCTCTACACCGATAGGGCTTATGGGCCGCCGGTACTGTAATCTTTTGGAGACCCGGCGACAAGCCGAATGTGGTATAGTCCTAAATCTGAATCATGTTTTATCATTTACGAATTGGAAATAAAGTAAATGAACTCTCTCTCTCTCTCTCTCTCTCTCTCTCTCTCTCTCTCTCTCTCTCTCTCTCTCTCTCTCTCGTCGAAAGATAATGGGAACAGGTGCTTCTCACAAATTGTTCTTGCCTTAGTTTGGAGAAGAGCCTTAAGGACTTCCCCATGTCAAGGTCAAGGGTTCGAACTCAAACTTGGCATTTAGGAAGGGAAGGTGGGGAATAAAATAGAGTTAGGACTGGAGAGTCATATCTCGAATTATGTGTGACAAATAGTTTGAAACCTCGTCCAGTATACTATTGAGAGTATCACTCCACTTGTGTGAGGAAACATTGTAAGTAGAGGGGAAGATGGAGAATAACATAGAGTTAGGACTAGAGAGTCACACCTCTAAATGTGTGTGATAAACAGTTTGGAGTCTCATCCAGTACACTACTAGAGAATAAGATAGAGTTCCAGTACACCATTGGAGAATAAGATAGAGTTAGGACTAGAGAGCCACATTTCTAATTGTGTGTAACAAACAGTCTGAATTTTAATCCAGTACACCATTGAGAGTCTCACCCCACTTGTGTGAGGTAACATTGTTTTTTTTTTAATCAACCTACACTATTACAATAGGAGAAGGGAAACGATGTCGGTGGGATTCGAACCTTCGACTTTTAGAATGGAGTCGTAGAGCTCTAACTGCTCAACCTTCTATTTGTTCCTGAGGTAACATTATAATAAAAATTGTTGATGATAAAAAAAAAAAAGTATGACTCCAAAAAAGGCCCTTAGATGGAGTAAAAAGAAATGATATGATTAGGACGCATTTGGCATTTTAGACTTTTAATACTCACAACTCCCTTGGTTAATCAAAAAGATCATCAAATAAAATGTTACAAGATGAAAGTTTCAAAATCTTAATGGCACTAATCCGCGAAAAAAAGTAGGTGAAATCATTTTTAAGACGCTTAGAAATTTTTTCGTTAATTAGTCCTTCCTCATTGTTGTAATGTTTAATGGTACTTAAAACGGGAATCGAGGGCTAATTTAAAACAAAATTTTTTTAGAGGGATCTAATTTTTATTATTCTCTTTTTTTTTTTTTTTAAGCAGCTCAATTGGTCTTTAAGCCTATATAGCTAAGACTACTAGTATCAAGCTGATTTGATGTAAAGATTGGCAAGCATTTCTGATGTGAGGGGCACGACCAAAAGCCACTGTTGTAGCCCATGGTTTTCACGTAATTGACAGCAATTCAACAACCTAATTAATTGTCTTTTAGAGAAATTTTGTTCATTCGTCATATCACAATTGAAATATGAAGATGACTTTTGTATATTGATTTTCAATTGTGGCAAATAACCAGTGGCTTAGTAACCTTGCCCTAGTGCAAAATCCTATTTTGGGCCCGCAGCAAAAACTACATCCAAAAAAGGTTGTCTCATGTGGGGTGGGTGTCTGGTCCTCTCAAAGCGGTGTAAATTTTAGATGGGTGTACCTTTTCAATGGGGCCGTAGCCCATAAACAAACCCATTGAAAGAATCTAAAGTGTCTAGGCTAAAAGACGGGAAGTATGGAAAAGATTGATGGGTGTTTGGGCCTTTAATCAGACCATAAAAAGTGCGATAAGGTTAGATGCTATTTGTCTTCTCTTCTCTCCAAATCTGAAAAGCACTTTGTGGAGATATGATTGCACAATAAATTAAAGCAATTTTACCCAGGGAAAAATTGTGGGGCAAGGAAAAGGTCTTTAATCCAACTTTACTTTTTCCATAGATTAGGTCTTTGTAAAGACGATATATTAAAGTCTTCCATATTTTTTTTTTTTCAATAGAGGTCGTATCCCAATTTTGTCAGAACTAATCCACTCCTAGCTTGCGGAGCCCTGCCCAAGGATGCAAGCAAAGTTACACCAGCAAGTTTTTATTGAAAGTTTTTAGTGAGAAAACAAGAATCCGATTAGATAATGATGACTTTGTTTTTTCTATGGAATATGTCAGAAGTTGACTCTTAATTACTATAGATGCCTTCTTTTTCCCTTAGCCTGGATATACTTGATACAAAAAGAAAAAAAAAAAAGAGAGATTTTATGGCATATTGCGAGTCCTAGATGGGGTTTGGGGTTTATATGATTCTATAAATAAATTCTTCATGGCGATACAAAAGTTCTCGCCTTTTTTTTGGGCTCCAAATGTGACATAGAAAGTTGTTCCACAAATAAAAGCACCTTTACCGGGTGAAACTGGTGATTCAGAAGGTTGTTCAACAAATTTTATTGTATTTGACTGTATCTTTGTAATGATGATATATTAGTATCTTACATGTGTTTGTAATCCATAAGTATCTAATGGTATCCTACAAGTGTATAATGTAAGGGATAATTTCACAAACCTCCTTTGAAGTTTTTGACAATTTTACCTAGCACCTTTTTTTTTTTTAAATCAATACATTTACTCCCCTTATTTCCATATGTTTTGTAACCAAAAAAATCATTCCAAGTGAATAGAAAATTTTATACCCAACTTGCCCTTGTGATGGCCCATTAGAAATGATTACAACTTATTTAATTGGAATAAAGGGCTCTTAAATATAAAAGTTGTAGAATGAAAGCAAATACTGAACTTATCCAACATATATCATATAACAAATTGATTTCTGGGGTTGAAATACTTAGCATTATATTCCCACCAATCTACCAATATGAAATATTTACCACTTCATCAAACTATTGGCTCCCTATTCTGAATCTTCATATGATCCATCTTATTTCTACAGGCCACAACAATTCAACCTATTAACAATTTCATAAACACAAAGTTAATGAACAAATCAATTAAAAAAAGAAAATATTGCAATTCAAAATTTTCACATATTGCAATTGATCACAAAATTGACACAAGCCTAACAGATCACAACAATCATTTTAAGTAATCAAGGGTGGTTAGTATAGTATTTCAAATTAGAGGGGTGTCAAGTGAAATTATCAAAAATTTCAAAGGAGGTTTCTAAAATTTTTTATGTGATGATATGTGATGTTATCTGGATTTGCTTTAGCTTTTTTTTTTTTTTTCATTGAAAATTTAGTACATTTTTTTCTTTTTCCTTCTTTTTTAAACATATCAGATGAGATGCTAACCCGCTTCTCTCTGTTTCACTCGTATATAGTGAATAGATAGATTTCAATAAGACACAGAAAAATTACAGTTTGCAGTCCTTATGTTTTAGTTAAATTAATTAGTCCCTCGACTTTTTACTTAAACCATTTGGTCTTCTGAATTTTGAATACTCTTCTCACGTCAAACCCCAACATTTTGAGTTTCACAAGAACTAGAAGTTCGAATTGCAGGAACACAAGGGCATGAAAATCATTATGAGAGACTAATCTTAGAAACGTTCCAAATTAAAATGACCAAACACATAAAAAATGAAACATAGTAAAATCCAAATGATAATTTTTCCCAAACTAAGTGACAAAATACATAAAAAATGAAACATGGTCAAATCCAAATGGATAATTTTTCCCAAAAACATAACATATCTAACATTGTGCAACACCGTGATGAAGGGAAAAAAAAAAGAGTCAAAATATTATTATCCAAGTGCAATGAAGGTTTCACATCTAGTTTGAATTTATTGTAGTATTATTAAGTAGGAAGTAGAATTTTTGGTGTTGTTGACATTTCCAAACTTTACCTTTGAATAATCAAAATTGGATTTGGTATGAACCTAATGTTATAATGATTTCTTGTTTGAAAAAAAAAAAAGTGTCTGATATGACTTAAATAAAAAGAATATATAGAACTGTTGACAGATTAAGCTGTACTTAGCTGCATGACGCGCATGTTTACCATTAACTTCTTTTATCTCATAAATTTTCAATTAGAGAAAATAGAGAATAATTTATTGGCTCAGCTGTGTAAGGTAAATGATGAAAAAAAAATTATTCACTTGTGTTTGTTTATTCCAAAAACATGGTTAATTCTTTTTTCTTCATTGCATGAATTTTCATTGTGGCTTTATTTTATTTCCTAATTATTTAAAATTTTGGGGAACATCGTCTTTCAACTAATTCCAGAAATGCACGTGAAAAAATTATCCATGGATTTTCATGTATTAAGATTTAAAAAAAAAAATCTTCTTTTTTTTAGACGAAGAAATTCAAGTCTGTCATAAAATGTAGATAGATTTTATTTTTATTTTGTGAATCACAACCTTGTGAATGGAGAAAACCATAATAATATGATTTTGATTAAAAGGATTGATTGCAGTTGGTTTACCTATATTTTAAGGGCATTTAAACCACATAAGTTGGAGCACGGTTGGTGAGAAACAAAATGTCATTCATGTCTTTTAAGTCTCCGTCAACCTATAACTTAATCAAGAGTACAGTAGTTAGCAATAATTACTAAACAAATCTAAGTCCGTAATGCCAAAAGATTTATATGATTTATGAATGAGACTAAAACAAGATTTGCAAGTCCACAGGATTAATATTATACCTTGACCTTAAGAAAATTATTAATGCAAAGGTGTCAAATAAATGCTACATAAACTTTAGTGTATCACAATGTGTGAGTGTGTGTGAGAGAGAGAGAGAGAGAGTTTCAATCTTCTCATGAATCATGTCATACATTACCAATGGCACGTATGAAAATCATTAATACATTGAGGCAAAATAATGATTGCTCCAATTGTGCTATTCGACTATCCTTTCAAAAAAAAAACAAAAAAACAAAAATTCTCTGTTTGCTTTACATTTTACAAATTTTTTTTTTTTTTGGAAAAATTTTTTTGAATATGTTTTTTTAATTATTTTTTTCACACATACGCTTAATAATAAGACTCGTATGAAAATCTTGAACACGTTAATGGAAAATGATGTTTTCTCCATCTATGATATTTGACTATTTTTCAAAAAAAAAAGAAAAAGAAAATCTTATCTTGCTTTACTGTTTTACAAATTTTTTTGAAAAAAACTATTTGAATATGTTTTTCAACCTCTTTTTTATTTCAATCCTACGCTTATTTAAAAATTGCTACAATAAATTTTTTAAAAAATCTTCAAAAAAATGAAAAATCCAATGAATTTAATTATTTATTTTAGTAGCTCCCATTCATTGTTCGCATTATGCATTCTAGCAAAAGCATTCTAAGGGATGTTGTGAATCTCATGACAATGTTTGATTTTGACAGGAAGTGGCAACATTTTAGGTCAGATGCATAGTATCATCACATTTAGCATACTTTTTTTTCTTACACTATTCAAAATTCCAATTATAAAATTGGGGAGCTTCAATGATAGAGCTCCTTTTTGTATTAGCTTTTTCGGGATTTCTTCCGGATTTTACTCCGTCTGTTGGACCTGTTATAGACCATAAGCCGTAATAAGCACTTAAAAGCTATTCTGCCCAATGAGTTTTTGCGCAGTTTAAGAGCCCTTTCAACTTTTAGTTGTATGACATTCCATATATGAGCTAGAGAAAAGGTGTTGATTGGTTATAATTATCACTAGAACACAATACTTTTTTTGGAATTAAAATGACATACGAGAAAAGCATTCATTCAGTCTAATCCCAAGCTTAAACTGTTTTATGACTTAGATTTTGTGCAAACAATTTCAGAAGCTGGCAAAACTGGAATAGAAGAAAAGGAAAGGAGAGAAAACAAATGTGGGAGAAAGGTTCATGTGCTCAAATTATCAAGAGGATATACTGTACCTATTACGCTAAATGATGAAACCGAAATTGACAAATGTGGGAGAAAGGTATTCAAACGATCATGAGGATATACTGTCGCTATTATGGTACATACAGGTACAGCACTCTTTTAAATTATCCATCTATTTTAATAGAAAATGTTGACAAAAAGTTACTGAAAATGGTAAATTTTTTGTTAAAACTTGCTACCTTTTATGACTTAACGATTCATTAGTTTTTTAATGTATAACATTGCGAAGGATGAGATTTGTATGTCAGAATTTTCCGTATCCAATACCAATGGATAAACTACTAAACTAGGTTCCAAGACAGAAAAATTACGAAACCTAAAGTAAGTTGTCTACAGCTACCCTCCCTCACCTTCCTTCCCCCAACCAACCCCCCCCCCCCCCCCCCCCCCACCAAAAAAAAAAAACACCCCCACCAAAAAAAAAAAATTGTTATCTATAAGTTGCTTTAATCACGGTTATATGGCACGTAAAAAAAATTCACGGTTGTAGGTATATACCATTTAATGAGTCTTTTGGTTTCAACTCTTTCGTTCCCACCAGAAATGCAGTGACAACAAAAAAATGTTCTTGATTTAACGCCACGCGAACACGTTACACCCTCCTAAGAAAAACGAGGGGAATGAAACAAAAAAACAAAAGTGGGGTAGGCTAATGTGTCGTTCAACTCATAAGGGGTTAAGTCTTCCTTTTGCTTAGTACATACTTATATCTAGTATATTATATCATCTGTATTACTTATCCAGACAGTTGCATATTTATGTCGTAAATTTTAATAGCTTGTAGAATATCAATACTTTAAGACGCATAATACAATTTTTTTAATGCATAATACTTGTAAAAAAAGTATGTTCTAAGTAAAACATTAACAAAAATAAAGTAATAATTTCACTATAAATTCCCTTAATCATGCTGATGACATGCCAATCAAGAAAGTCCTCGATTTAAAAACGTTGGATTGAAATTCTCAATCAATACGGAATAACGTAAAATTTTCTTGATTTAACCCCCCACACGTGTTATTGTCCCCGGCTTCCTGCCCTCCTATACACGCAGGACTTGCTTCCAATCTTTCGCAGGAAAACAAAATATGCACATGCTTCTGATAAACAATCGCTTCGTGTGTTTGTCAATGTCTGCTCGTTTGCACTTGGTTGATGATAGGATTCTCATCACGAGTCCTCCACCGTCACTGATTCACCATTTGAATAAGTCTGAACTTTCCAGTATAAAACATCTATTGTCTTTTTTCTAGGAATTTGAAAATACGTTAATGAAAGTAAGTTTTTCGACATTTTTTGCGAGCATTTTGTCAGATAAAGGACACTTCACATTAATTATACTTTCTATAGGTCCAATTGTATACAATTGGTGGCTAAATTAGGTAGAACATTATAATGCAGGAGTCGAAAGTTATTACCTTGTTTTTGGAATCTTGGATCATTTGATTTGATGATTATCAGACCCTTAAGTGAAATATCTTTGATTCCTGCACATGTTGAGCAGTCTACTCAGTCAAGAAGAATTGAGAAATTAGACAAAAGTTGTTGACACAAACTCAAGGGCCATGGCTAACCTGCCTTTTTAAACGCAATTTAGGACCCACAAATTGAAGAATTAGAGGTAACTCAATCACTTTATGTTGATCATAAAGCAAACCTTTCCCATCAGATAATTAGGATTGGACCAATTGACACACAGATCATCAGTCTTTTCGGTTAAATGGAAAATACAATAGGCAGGTGAACCGTCATTTCCAATTGTCATTCTAGGGTTTACTGTGGTTAACCTGAGGATAAGGGTTTCCTTATTTCTCCTCAAATTTAAAGATCAATACATGCATTGGTTCTATATGGTAAACATAACAAGAAAAAGAGGAAAGCGAAAATGAATCTAATCAAGTCAACAGTCTGGTTACTGGTCGGCACATTTATGACTTTGCAATTTGTCTTTTACCTTCAGATCAAGTTGTATTGTGTTTGATTTCAACAGCTCAAATTTTATCAATGAATCTGATTGCCAGACGTTATAAAAAAATACCAGAGCAACTTTGTGTCTCTATATATAGTAGAAAAGATTGCAGCACCTTAATCCACTTTTAGCAGCAGTGATTTTTTAACTCTAAGTTGTACTTAATTCGTTCAAAAGTTTGGACCAAATAATTTTTTAAGCCCAAATAATGAATGTACCACTCTAAAGTAACGTGGCATTTAGAGACTGGTGGTCTAATGAAGTGGTCCTAGATGCATTGAAGAGGATCTGCGCCCAAGCATTATTATTATTCATGAAGGAATTTTATAACTATGATTGAGTAAGGCAACTAGCCCTACTGTGGACCTCATACCCTTACTTTTCAAGTGGAAACTCACCTATACAAATATAGCATACTTAGGGTTAGGTTAAGGTGTCAACCTACTCAAAACTTCCTCTCATACTAGTACTACACAGGAGGCACTAGACTAGCTAGCAAAGCTTATTTTCCCTTTCCAAAAACTCACTAATAAGTCTCCTCTCCTCTCCCTCATACATAGAAGTCTCGCAGTCACTATACAGAAGAACAGCAAGAAGAATTAGGGTTACAACTTCGAAAGAAGGATGAAGAAAAGCCAAATAGTAGTGAGGAAAGAGGGATCTCGAAGAAGTTCGAGTGCTGCAACTGCAAGGAGCGTGAGGTATGCAGAGTGCCAAAAGAACCATGCAGCAAGTTTAGGAGGCTATGCTGTTGATGGATGCAGGGAATTCATGGCAAGTGGTGAAGAGGGAACCAGTGGGGCTCTAACATGTGCTGCCTGTGGCTGCCACAGGAACTTCCATAGGAAAGAAGTGGAAAATACCGAGGTAGTTTCTGAGTCTTCTTCATGATGATCATGTCTAGCTGAAAAAGGCAGGGATACAAGAAGATCCCTCCCCCTATCTATGCCGGTTGCTCATCGGCCTTGGTATGTGATTGAACTGTCTATAATTGTTGGTCAACTCGATTGATAGTGATCACCTTAGAAACAGATTGGATCAACTTACACATATAAAGTACTGGATTAAGATTTTCTGTTGTGTCCATTTTCCCCTTTTTTTCCCCCCCTATTTCGGTGGTTTTAGCTGTTGACTTGTTTTTGATACATCGAAAACTGCAACTTGGTTTACTTTAGAGATTAGACAAAAGAGGGACTCAAATACCAGGGGAAAAAAACATGTATCTTGGTTCGAATTCACAAACACCTAGAATTTGAAAAATGGTTCGAATTCACAAACACCTAGAATTTGAAAAAGAGGGCATGCACTGCCTTAAGTATGAGGAAATATCAACAAAACCCTTAAGAATTCATTATCTCTTCTCTTCAACCAGATGGTGGGAAAACCTAGCAACGATGTGAAATTTCATCAAGAAAATAGCTTTAATTCATCAACAATTGTCAGATGTTTGGTTCCAGTAAACTAGCTATAGATATGGAAATTAGACGAAATTCGCGTTGGCAAAACTAGAAAATGGAAATAGAACATGGAATCTATTCTATGATCTATCGTTCTCAAGCGTACTTACAACTCCTGTTCTTGCCTTTTTGTTGGTGAAAAAAAAGTATTATGAAAGTTTTGATAATACGACTAGGCTATTATTGCATTAAAGTTTTTGATTGAAGAGCCGCTCTAGTACATACAAGGAATATACTAGCTGGTACATCTTTACAACTCCATCTTTATCACTTTTTGAAGCTGTAATGCAGATATTATGTCCCCCTTTTCAAGCTGTTATGATGTGCAAAATGCAACTGTTAATATTATAGGCTGAGGTTCTTTGGAGCTTTCGGCACTCTGAGGAACCAAAAGACAGGATAAGCAAAACTGCAACTGTTTTACTTATTTTCTATTGGTACATTTCTAAAGGAGGAAATTTTTAATTAGGATTCATTCATCTGTGTTAGATAGGAGTATTTGGATGTTTATCAACACTCACAGGCCCACATATGATCTGCTCTTGTTTTTCTCTCCATAATTCAAACCTTGTTTTGTGATTTCTTAATGGTAAAGCTGACTAAAGTTCAAACAACAAATAAATTAAAGCTGTCTACAACGTGGTACTCTCATCTCTTTGGAATGATCAATTATAGGTGAAGAGCTTAATGTAACATGAAAAGCCAAAGCTACCTAATTAAGAACATTATATTTAGTGGTGTCTATTTGAGGAAACGAAATAATAATGGATGATGGAAGAAATACTTTATGCTGCTTTACACATTGATCAAATTGATGTCAATATCTGTTTGTTGTTATTGCCTCACATTCACTAAGTGAATAATTATTAAAGCTTAAATGCAATAGAAGTTGATTGGCATTTACTTATCCTTGTCATGCTAGTTGGGGTGTTTGATTAATGGTAGTGACACAAACAAATTGAATTGAGTCAAACTAATTAATCAAAAATGTTAAACCATACATACTTAACTTGATTCTTTTTAGGATGTTAGCTTACTAAGTAGTACCATGCTATAATGAATGCTATCTATGAATCCCTGATAGCGGTATTAACCAGTCGTAGTCATATATTTTTTTCTCTTTGGATGCTTAGTTAAGATTTCTTTTCTTTTTTTTTAACATTGCTATTTTAATGGAAAGGAGATTGAGATGTTGCACTGTTAATAATGAGAGACAAACTTTGGTATATTTCTTAAAAAGAGGGTCATTTTAACATTTTGACTAACTCTAACTATAGTAATTTCTTAATAAATTTAAATTAGATTGAGAGTTTATTAGTTTAACACTATAGACTAATAAGACCTAGCTAACTTAGTCAGATTTAGCTCAATTTTAACTCAGGTAGCTTTTTAATGTACATTTTTAATGTATATTTATCACCGAATGGTGCTTGAGTTGGGCTTCTTGAATTAATAAAGGCAAGTTCTATTCAAGTTGGGTGGGCATGATTTGCTGTTGACTAATAATCTTGAACAAGCCACCAGTGCAACCAGCTCGAGTCAAGATTCACGTAGTTTATTCAATATTTGAGCTTAAATAGGTTCAAGACTCCAACAAAATTGTCTTTCATTTGTTTATTGTCTGTTTTCAGTTGTTTTGGATCGCTAACTTGCATCTTGAGCATTCATCCAAAAGATCGTCCCACCGTCACGAGATAAAGCAAAAACAGTCCAGCATTAAGGACCCATATTATGACCGTTGATAAAATATTAAGTAGTTGGCATCTAATGTTTTTTCTTGGCCTTTCTCCTAGGATTTAATCACGTTTGATTTGATGCATTAACATCTCCATGTTTTGGAAGTTTCCAGCAATTCATTTTCTTTATGAGGACTTTAGGAGAAGGCTTAAGTAATGTTCTCAATA
Source organism: Mitragyna speciosa (assembly GCA_024721245.1). Classification (NCBI taxonomy): domain Eukaryota; kingdom Viridiplantae; phylum Streptophyta; class Magnoliopsida; order Gentianales; family Rubiaceae; genus Mitragyna; species Mitragyna speciosa. Next base: position 22,555,068 of record CM045566.1, on the reverse strand, counting down.
GTTTTTTTCTATCTGATTTGAACTTTTGATCTTTGAAAAATTTATTTGGTGATGTTCTCAACTATTTTTTTATTATGTTTTGAAATTTTTTAAGTTAAAATTAGGAGTAATTGATTTTCAGCTCTTTTAAAATTAACTTTTATAAAAATCAAAAGTTATTGAAAATAAGTTCTTAGATCACCAAGGAATATTCAAAAATTAAACTTCAAATCAAACGTAAAACAAGTCAAGTGTCTTCCCAAAGAACCTATGTTGCATGCTTTAACGTAACAAAAATTATTAATTACAGCATTGTTATGTGCAGCATGTTAATGACCTCTCTATATAAGTACATACTGTTTTGATAATTTAGATATTCTCTTGAATAAATACTTTAGAGACATAAGCAAACATGTTGCAAAATATGCTTTTTCCATGTGATCATGTTTACTAGGATCCAAAAGGCAAACACCGTTAAATAATTACGTAATACGAAGAAAATGATCATCACACCAAACTCCAATAGGGGATGTGATTTGGTGTCAATATATAATCCATTATTTTGAATATTTCCTAAGTCAAGGACACTTTTGTAATATATTATTTCACATCGTAATCAGTGCAGCTGGGTTGAAGGTGCTGGAAACCACCTCTTGAAATTGAAACAAGAGGCCCACTTCTAGACTCAACTTATCCAAGTTCAGGCCTGATAGTGGATTTGGGCTGTCATGAATATGAATTATATTGTGAAGCTTCTAACTAATTCTAATTTTGTCAGTACAAAGAAAACTTTAAATCTTGTTTTGTCACGCTTGATACGCCTAAAAAATATCATTTTTTTCCTTAATGCTTTATAATACCTATTTTGGGAGTTGAGATGGAAAAAGAAAAAAAAAAGAAGAGAGAAGAAGAATTAAAAAAAAAAAAAAGAAGGGAAGGAAAAGTTTTCGTTCATTTCCTTCCAAATCTGGGAGGAAAATTTTTGAGGAAAAAAGGGAAGGTTTTCTTCCCATCTCCTTTCTTTTCTTTCATCATTTTTACTTCCAAACAACAAAACATATTCGTATTATAATTTTTCTTTTCTCTCCTCCCTTTATTCCCAAGCAAAAGAATCGATATAATTCCATTCTTTTATATTCATTTCCTTCCATCCAAACTAAGTTTAAAAGTTTCAAAGATTTGTCAAAAAAATCTTGAAAGACTATTCGTAAATTTCTCATATATCGCTTACAAAATATGTTTTGACTTCACTTCTTTAAATTTTTTTTTTTTTGGTTCAAAGAAGACCATAAATTGTACAGTATAAGAGCGAAAACAAGGCTTGAGAATCGAATTAGGAATCTTCAGTTACAAGGCTAATAATTCTAGCAGCTAAGCTAAGCTAATTTGGGTTTAGGAAAGTCTAACTTTCAGTCCACATCAATGACAAACCAAACTACATTTTCAGACACGCAGAGAGGTGATGGGTTCGTCGCTGATAGACTTAAATCCCAATATAGTATTCCCATCATCTGACCCTCTATTCAAGCCCGAAGCAGCCCATCCGAATCTAGGTAGTGAAAACACCCAATTGCCTTTCCAAATGAAGCTTGTCTTAAACAGACGAAGCTTATTTTTGCCGGAGAAAAATTAAAAAGACAGAATTTTGTATAAACAGGAGCCATCCTTCCTGAAGATATCGAAACAGTATAAATTATCTAATGCTCATTTCTTTTAATGTTTTGAAAGAGATCTTTGCAAATGCTAATAAGAAGAAGAATAAAAAAGACTTGAAATGTCCCTCGAGTCTCCATTAATTTTATACTAGTCCCAAACCCAAATGTTTGCAGCCAATACGAAGATGCATCCGGAAGTCAATAGTGCTGGACAAGAAACTAAAGAATTGTTTGGTTCAAATTTCTCAATTACTATCACTATGGGTATCATTAATCCTACTATGAGTGTGAGTTTTAACAATTCTCTTCAATATGTTTGGTTTAATAATGGAATGTGTATCATTTCCTTTAAAAGGGTTAATAAGTTTGATAAAATAGTATTTTGGAAAAGATTATAGAGATCTCAATTAATCACTTTTAATCCTATTGAATAATAGTGATAGTTGCTTTTCAAACATCAATAATAAGTGTCATTAATAGCATCCATTCCTGTCCTGATTCCCCTAAACCAAACATCCCTAACTTGTCTCACATATAGATTAAATTACTTTGATATGCTTGGATTTGATCAACAACTCCGTTCTTAAAGTTTTTCACAAAAGAAATTTTAACGCCTGATTGCATGTGACATGGACTTCGAAAGCACATGTTGATAACTATCCTTCCAATATATTGTCCAGGCAAACAGTTTTTTGAGGCATCAAAAGCCCAAGTTGCAATTTGATAATTAGTCAAATTAATATGTACTCTCTTTGTCTCGCTATTCTTGTCGTATTAACTATTTTTAAATCGAACAATCCAATTTTCGAAACTCAATCTCTTTTACATTTTTTAAACTTTTTTCCCATAATTTCAAGTATTCATGTATCAATATTTGGTATAGAGTTTATTTCTATTGAAGAAATTCGACCAAAAACCAAATAAATCAATATAAACAATTGATTGCAATATCCCCCCAAAAAAAAAAATCAATGTGATAATGATAGTTATATAAAGAGAACATTCAATTGCTTCTTTTTTTTTTTTTAATGTAACAAAAAGTGACTGCCATTGCATTAAATAATTTTGGGTACACTCTTGTACAACAATAACTAAGATTGTAAATTTATTGCCACTGAAATGTTTGTTGTGTGGAATCGTGTACAAAATTTGTCAACATACCCATACAGCCTTTTTTTTTATTATTATTTATTAATGCCATATGTTTGATCTAAACTTGGGTAGGCCTGATCAGTTCTTCGAATACCGTATGGTCCTTTTATGTACTGATCATCTTTTACTATAATGTCCAAAAACCGATGCCACTCATTAAATGTCTCGCTCTGAGTACACTTTGACCTCCATTTATGTTACGGTTGCAAAAGTTCCGTATTATATAAATTAATGAGAAGAATTATTAATTACAGTTGAGTTTAATAATGGTCTTTGCCAATTTAGTCGGTTTGATCTTTGACCCTTAAACGTAATTTAAGTAATTAAGGAAAAAAGCAAGTGCAAATTGCAATTGAAGTATAAGAGTAGTAGCTTTTCTTCTGCCTAGTTATTAGGTTAGCTAGCAGTTATAAAATTAGTAGTAAATTACTAGGATCTATAACTGCAACAACTTGTATAATTGTTGTGGTCTTCTAGGTATTATGAGCAGTCTTGGCTTGTTTACTTACTATCTTGGATTTACTCCAAACTCCCGAGAGAGAGAGAGAGAAGGGCGCCCGGGGGGGGGGGGGAAGGGAGGTTGTTAAGGTTTTGCTTGACACAGTTTTTTTTTTTTTTTTGATGAAAAAAATTGAAATTTCATTAAGGGAAATCTGCAGCAGCATACAAAATATCCTTTGGAAAATCAACAAGCCATACATGATTACCTTTTAATGACAGTGCTTTATGCGCAAGCCAATGCGCTGGGTCATTGTATTTCAGATTAACGTATCTAATTTTAAACAAAATCAAACAGTGTCAACATGTCTTTGCAGCAATTATTTGTACCAAGTCTCTATGATCATACAACCTTAATTATTATTACATTTTTGGATTACAGAAATAGGGTTTAATTGAAGGATCAGGAAAGCAAATTTTTGCTGAAATTGAGGCGTGGAACTAATTTAATACAATTATAAAAGTTCAGGTTTCTAATAGGCAAAATTAAGAATTAGGATATCAAAGTGACATTCAATAAAAGCCTTAGACAGCTATGGTGCCGTTATTCAATCTTAGGCAGAAACAAATAAAAAGTAATTTACAATTTCACGTTGAACATATATTCAAATTTTGGAACATTATGTCATCAATACTATATTTTAGTTTTTCAATGTACTTGAATCTTAATAATTGAGAACCACATAATATAAAGCTAGAAAAGTTAAAATCAAACCGATTTAATAACCGAAAAATCGAATCCTATTACTTTGATTCTTCTTTTTTTTTTTTTTTAAATTCAAACGATCTTGAGCTCTCTTACACGTTAGTTGTGTATTAAAAAGACCGCCAAAAAAAAAAAACCCCAAACGAGAAGAGCTGTCGGTATGGCGGGACTCGAAACATGGCCAGAATCTTGGCATTAAACGGGGGTATTAATTAACCCTTTTGAGAGAAAATTGTATGCTTGCATTTGGGGAAAACGAGAAAAAAAAAGGAAATATATTCTTTTAATGAGAATTATGGATATCTACTTTTAATTCATAAAACAAATATGTAAGCCAATGACTGTTTCTAGAGTTGGACTGGCAAGAAAATATACTAGCTCTACGGGGAAAAATTACTAAAATTATGCTAGCTTCACGAAAAACTTTTAGATGGATCATAATTCACACAACTCCTTTTATAGTTGTAGATTTTGTAATTTAAAAGAGAGTCAGAACAATAATATACATTATTTTTTTACACCAACATACGTGGCTACACTCATGCTATTCTTTTTTAACCAGTAATTTATATGGAGAGTCGCATACTCAATCGGCTCTAAATTAAAATCTCTAGTAAGGGAAATAAAAAATCAGTCATATATTCAACCAACTTGATTGGGAAACCAGCGTGCAGGGGAGGTGCAGCCATCTCTTATCTTAATATAGGCAATGATTATAACCTTTTTTTAGATATCATTTTTCTTTTACTTTTGGGAGACATTTTCAGTTTCCTTTAACAGTGCTCAGAATGATTTATGTTGCACTGTACATTCTTCAAGTGTTACCTTTGCCACCCCAAAACAAAAGTTCTGCGTGAACCTTTTGGCTGGAATAACTTTATGTTCCGATAATAATATTTTGATCTGCTTGGAATTTTTTCGAATCTAAGTACTTGGATTTGCATGAAAAATGTTAAAATTAACAAAAGTTGCAAAACATGTTGTCGCAATTTGTTACAATCAATATTATCCTTTCTTGCGTTCACGAGCAAGGTTTTATTTACAAATTTGAAAGATTTAGTTTGGATCCAATCAAATTCCAATAAGTCGAAAGAATTTTTTTCTCTGCTTCCAGATCTATTTTGAAAATTTACTTGATACGTTCAACGATCTCAACTCTTAAATCTGAAAGGAAGAAACACCCAAAAAAAAAAAAACTAATTTTTCCTTGTAGATCCAGGGTACATAGTTCAATACATGATATTAGGATTAACTATACAAAAAAATCAATTCATGTATTTAGGAAGAGATTGATCTAAAATAATACAGGCATCACCATCATTTGACATCAACCAACAACTACAAGAGATGTGAAAGTATCTAACTACTTCATGTACCTTAGCATTCCAATTTTTATGCAATCAACAATTTTGACATCCAACCGACATTATGTCTGTACTTTTCTTATTCAGAATTACAAGGGCTGAATAAAGATATGAGAATAGAAATAGAGACGTTGAGAATTCGAATTTTCATTTTAGAATGGAAGAGAAAACCATTAGTTCCATTTACATTCAAAGAATTATGGTCACAACCTAATTGTAGATATTGTAGAAAACACATTTATAGGAATCTATATCCTCAATCCTCATGCAACGATGCAAATTATTGCCTGTTGAAAGCTTATGCAATTAAGAATTGCCTGTTGCAAGCCAAAACAGACTTTTATAAAGAAGCATATGCAAAACAGACAAGAAGGGATGGATTACAGCGCAGGGTGCGGTGGGTTGGTCTCTCGGGGCATCTTCTGGTCATGTGCTTGCCTCTGATGGCCTCACATGCCTGCCTTAATCTCCCAAACTCCTCTCACCCAATTATTGATATCTCTCTCTCTCTTTTGCTCTCTCTCTCTCTCTCTCTCTCTCTTAACTTCCAATTCAATCTCGTACTATTTATTAATATCAAATGCATCCACAGTTCATCACATGATTTTGCCATTTGGTACCTTCATCCTTTTGATCATATCACAAGGTTCAAATCTTATCACTGCCTACCAATTTGTTAATCTTGAGGCTGATGATGTGAGATGGTATTGGATACACTTAGTTTAGTACACCACGTGACATATTACGTGATACATTAAAACTAATTATTTATTGTCAAATATGATAACATGTGACCTGACAATAAATTTTTGATTTTATTATGCATATACTGCATTTAAGGTGTATTTAAGATTTTTCCCTGATGAGGTAACCGACATGTACACTAAGGGAGACAGAATAAAACGCTCCAAGATTTATCTTTTCTATATGTACCTATTACTATCCAATAATGTAATGAGAATTGATCAAATGTCCTCATAAATTTCTTCCTTTTTAGGAGTCCCACATTTTTCAACTAACTAAACCACTTGCAACAATTAGTTAATCACCGGCAGTTTTTCTATTCCCCAAACACACTTATAATATTCGTTATCATGGTTAGTTACTCTGCCAGATTTCTGGTTCCTTTCCTTTTATTTTTTCTTTTTGGATAAGTTGCATTGAACCCCTACAAAACTTGTCGTACTAACATATTCATGTATACACTTTTCAAAATTACACTAACCTACCAATAGTTGAATTTCAAGTAATATTATTGCACTATGCGAACTTTATCTAATACTATAAATTTCGTTGAATGTTATTCTCATTGGCTACTAAAATTTTTTTAACGAAAAAACTGCCGCATAGAGATAATTGTAAAGGAAAACAACAAAATTGATGATGATCGAGAACTTTTTGCCTTTAAGTTAATCGAAACCTTGACAAGGGAGGTCAATATAATCTCAAAAAATTCAAGACGAAGTCGCGTAATTATGATAAAGTTTGAGGATATCAGTGCAAATTATCCTTTCTTTTTGTGTCATTTTTCTTCAATAATTGGATTCTTTAGGGGCATTCGAGTAAGATGGACTTGAACAAAGATCAAATCAAAAATTAAAATCATTAGCTAGCACCTCAGGGAGGTCTATTTATAGTACAGCTCCACACTAAAGCTCCACACCACCACAAGTACATTCAGTTCAGCCCCTCCTTTTATCCTCCATTTTAGTAAGGCTCCTTCACTTTGTGACTGGCAATGGCTAAGCTTATCTCTGTTTTACTTTTGGCCCTCATTGCAATGTCCATGATTGCAACCACAGCCATGGCCAATGCCCACACTGATCGCGTAAGTTCCTGTCCTGCTAATGTCTTGTTCTTCGGCCTAAAGCATTTTGCTAAAGGACAAAATGGTTTTTAAGTGTGTTTTGATGTTCTTGTTCATATTTCTGACAAAAATCTTACTATATTTGCAGTCACGATATGGTGAAGGGAGCCTCAAGAGTTACCGTAAGTAATCAGAATTTATGTCAACAATGTCTTCATATTTGATCCTTCTTTCGGTTGGCTAAGTTTTCAATCTGTTTTCTTGCTGTTCTATTCTTGCCTGCTAAACTTCAAATTCAATGACCCTTAAAACCTGAATTCAAGTAGTCAGAAAGATTCACATGGAGATCCGAGTATAGAAAAGTTAATGACTCCATTCTCGAGCCTAGAGAAAGAAAGGAGAACGACAAGAGAAGAGAAAGAGAAAGGGAGAAGAAGTTTTTTTTTTTTTTTTGGTGGGGGTTGTGGGGTTGTCTATTTTCTTTTCTTTTTTTTTTTCATCAAACTTATACTATTACAATAGAGGAAGAGAATTTAGTATTGATGAGATTTGAACCCCAACTTTTGGGTGGAGTCATATAACTCTAACTGATCGACCCTGTTCCAGAGTTGTCCATTTTCGAGTACATCAATTTTCAAATGTACACCATTAGCTAAGCAGTTCACTACCCAAGAAAATTATATTACACTGCTTCTGACTTACGAGGTGAAAAAAGTAGACCATATAGTTTTTCCTTAAACATTTTCTCCTGAAGATACAAAAATTATACATATACGTTGGGATATACTAATATATTCAATAATTTCATTTAACATTTTGCATTGCCACACCTTCCCAAAATTTAGCTTCTGCTCTAATAATTAGTAGTACTAACCACAAATGTTTATATCACCAGCTATTAAATCAGATTGTTTTCTCTTTTGCGTCACCAGAATGTGCCTCACAGTGCAATAGGAGATGTGGGAAGACACAGTACCACAAGCCATGTATATTCTTCTGTAACAAATGCTGTGCAAAGTGCCTTTGCGTTCCCCCCGGATACTATGGAAACAAGCAATACTGCCCTTGCTACAACAGCTGGAAGACAAAGAGAGGAGGACCAAAGTGCCCTTGATTACTTTCTAGGATTACAAATGAGTCCATGGGGCTGCTAATTTATGGCTGGCTGGTGCTGTCAGAGCCATTTCTAATTTGTTGTCTTCTAATTCTTGTGAGTTGTTTTTCCAGAGCAAGTCATTAAGTTCTATGACTTTCTATTCACACAAAAATGTAGTTATTGTTTGCTCCTTTAGCAAAGAAATTTCGCCTTGCCTGTAACAGATGAGTAGGACCAGGTATTTTGGTTCTTTGTTCAATTAATTGTTTCTCTCTGTGGGATAATGCAATTTTATGAAATCTTCTTTCAAATTTTGTCTTAATGCGCGACAAGGAAATTATGATGGTAATTGTTTTGAGGTTCTTTCTTTGTTTATTATGGGTAAACGACCAACTACAATATAAACTTATGGTTATCAAGATCATAGTTCAAACTTTTAAGGAAAACAAAAAAAAGCATATTTCATATTGGGAAGAATTTGGCTGCATCTGGGTGGTTGTATATTGGGGTGTTCTTTAAAAACAATTACTATAGCAATTTTAAATATTTTTCTTGATAAATGTGTATGTGAAATAAAAAGGTAGTTAAAAAATGTCTTTACAGTTTTTAAAAATTATGTTTTTAAAGAACACCTACAAAAAAACAAAGCCTTAGATTCCAATAAAAACTTTTCATGCCTGGAAGCAAAATCATCAAAGCATTTGCAACTTTGAAAATGAAAATCTTCGGCAACTAAAGAAGGTCAAAATTAACCAACTAAACATGCTCAGAATCATAGGACAATGTAGTTGTCAACTAAAAGAAAGAACAATGGCCAGAAGTAACTGTTAGGGGAAATGGATTGATGGATTTATTGAACAAATTTATTTGGGCTGAAGGACTCTGGGGACTAGTCCTGTGGACTTTGCAGTTCACTACATACAATAGCTATATGATGCAAATTAATGTTTAGAGCACATTTAACAATGACCGTAGTCGTGAAGCACTCCGTACCAAACCATGGGGAAGGCCCAGCAATGTGGCACTCTTGGAAAGAACTCGCATAATTAATCCACAAGGGTCAAATAACAAGGAACTTTCTGATTTATTTAATTGAAGAACTTTAACTGAACTATGATTTTGATTTTAAGCAACCCATAGATTTACATTTGCAATAAAATTAGGCTGGTCATATATTTGGGCAACTATTTGCAGATCATGCTTTTTAAGAGTTTGAGACCTGAATAAATATACAAGATTATAAATGAAGTAAGAACAAAAGTTTATAAGAAATGGGCGTTCACGTATACAAGAACTTATGTCACATACATACTTAGAATACACTTCGAGGACAAAGTTGGGCTAATTTCTAAGAATATTGTTAAAATTAAAATTTATCCCAAAAATGTGTAGGTTTGGGAGGGGTTTCTGGATTAAGGGTTGTTGGCGGCGACCCAACCATTTTTCTTTTTTTTTTTCATGATATTTGCACTCCAGTCCTCCAAGGACTGGAGTGCAATTTGGCAAATTTGTAAGATAAAGGCTAAATTTAAAAAAAATGTAAATAGTGTTGCCGCCAACAAAAGATTTTGCAAATTGTACTCCAGTCCTCCAAGGACTGGAGTGCAATTTGGCTAATTTGTAACATAAAATAAAAAAAATTAAGGAAATAGTGTTGCCGCCAACCTTGTTGCCAGCAACTTAAAAAAAAAAAGAATAGTATTAGGGACTTGGAGTGCTAATAAAAAATTGAATTAAAAAGAATGTAATTTTTAAAAAATAAATGTGGGTAAAATAGTGTTAGTTTCACACGATTTTGTTTTTTATTTTAATTAAAATATAAAATTAAAAACATAATGAATAAAATATTTTTCAACAAAATTGTTTAATTTTTTAAATTAAAATTTTAAAAAAGATAGGCCAAAATTAAAAAATAAATTTTTAAATTTTGAATAGTCACATCCAACTTGTTTGGCATCGACACACTTTTGAATTTAAGGTTTTAAGTGTTTTTAGGATTTTTTAGGATAAGTGTTTGAGATTAGGGTTTCAGTTTTTAGGGTTTTTAGGATTAGGGTAAGGTTTTTTGAAATTAGGGTTTAATCTTTTCAAATTTTAAGACTTTTAGGGTTTAGGGTTTAGGTTACAATTTACAATTTACAATCTATAGTTTAGAATTTAGGGTCTGGAGTGCAATTTGCAAATTTGTAACATAAAATCAAAATTAAAAAAAATATTAAGGAAATAGTATGTTGGCGGCAACACAAATGTTCATTAATTACACTCCAGTCCTCCAAGGACTGGAGTGCAATTTGGTATAAAGTTAAAAGAATAGCAAAATAAAAAAAAATTAAAGTGTCTGCAACAAATCAAATACAAATTTCACTTCAGTGCAAAAGTAAAAATTTCTCGTTCCAGACAATCATGTCATTCACTATGCAAAAAATCCGTTCGTCCTTATGCATGACTTTCATTCGTCCTTATGCAATGCCTTCCACTCATCCTTATGCACTGCCTGAAAGGCTGCAATACCCTATGCAAAAAAAGCAATGCCTATGATTTTCAGTCTTTACGCAAAGCCTCAGAAATGTGTCTTGCAGTCGAATTGTCAAATCAAATAATTTTGCAATGCAATAAATGAGTTTTCTGACAAAGTCATTCAGACTTTGAATTTGGATTCTAGCATACTTTGAATTGCCTTGGCCGGTTATATAATTTCATTCCATGTTCCTTTTATTCATTCAGTTTCCTCCTCGTTTCTGTTTCTTCGTTGCTTCTGTTTTTTCATTCTACAAGTATTCTTATTGAAATTTTTACGCAATTCCCTCCAGTCTCTGAGTTGTTTGTTCATCTTCTTCAATTTCATCTGCATAATCCAGGTTAATTTCTTTTTTTTATTCTCGTAATATTTTTATTTTTAACGAATGCAATTTATTTAAATGTGATTTCTGATGAGTTTATTTTGTAATTTTTTGCAGTTGTCTTGGTTCTTTTATTCAACTTCAACTTCAACCGCATCAAAATCCAAGTTAGTTTCTTTTATTCTATTAATAGTTTTTATTTTTAATGACTATGCTACATTTTGTAAGTGTGATTTATTATTGTTTTATGTTTGTAATGTTTGATAATTTGCTTGAATATGAAATTATAATGTGAAATGTTGTTATTATACATCATTGTTGTGGAGAAGTGAGCACCCAACTTTGTTGCCATCAAACTGCTAAAGAAATAGACATGTAATAATTCAAATAATCAACACTTAGAAGTTAGATATTAGATTTAATCATGTTTATATGTACATTTAAGAGCGATTCTAAAAATATAGCTGAAAACAACTAGAAAAGAAAAGAAAAAGGAAAGGAGCTGCACCTTGGGTTTCAATTGACATGTTTACATCTTGACATATCCATCCAATACGAGAATTAGCAAATTATTCTCACCTAATTCAATTTAGCTAAACAAGCAAACTGCAGCTAAATAGATTTTGTATAACTCAATCTGAAGATATCATCATTGATTGGCTCCAAATATTCAATTTTTTTCAGTTCACGCCCCCCAAGGACTTGGAATGCAATTTTGTAGATTTTTGTGTTGCTGCCAACCATTGTTTATATATATGTGTGTGTGTGTGGGCGTGTGTGTATCTGTATGTATGTATGTATGTATGAATGTGTGTGTGTGTGTGTGTGTCTATATATATATATGTATATGTAGCGTAGAAAGAAAAGATTCCACTGCCAACTAATAAACAAATTAGGGATTTGTTTATCATATTTGTATCCCAGTTTACTGTTTTTGTTATTATTTTCATAATTATTTATATTGGTTAATTACTTTTCTAATTATCTAAATTGCATGTTTTTAAAACCAAAAATAATCATTACAACCTATTTTGTAATTATTAGTTATTCACTTAATTATTCCTACTTTTACAATTATTTCTCTAGTTATCTATTTTACATTTTTGTTGTAATTGATTTTTCATTAACATTGCGTACAACTTAATTTGCAATTTGTAATTATTATTTCCATAATTCTTACTTTTAAAATATTTCTCCTCTTATCCTTTTAAAATTTTTCCTACTTATTTTCATAACTATTCATAACTAGAAAATATTGTCAATAATTATCGACTTTATAAAATTGATCCAAATACCAACTAAAAACAAAAAATGCAACATGACAACAGATATAAAAAATGCAACATAACAACATATATAAAAAATGCTACATAGCAACGGATTTAAAAAATGCAAAAAGACTGAAATTCAAAATTCCCACAGCAACACAAAAATTTTTCCAAATCAGATTCCGGTCGCTATGCAAAAAAAAAAAAAAAAACTAAAAGTATATGATTATAGGTTTTTTTCGATTTAGTAATTTATTCTCATATCATTATTTAAATCTTTCATGCAATTATAATGTTACCCTTAAACTTTTATTTAACAACATTTATCACCCAATCATAATTTTGCATAATTAAAGATTGACCTTAAACTTTTTGTTTATTTACTTTTTGGCCCCTAAAAATTTGTGTATTTGTAAGTTGGTCCCTAAACTTTTAGTTAATTACATTTTACCCTATGAATTTTTGCATATTTATGAATTACCCCTAAACTTTTCTCTATATTTACTTTTTGGCGCATAAACTTTTGGCATATTTGTAAACAAATTAGGGATTTGTTTATCATATTTGTATCCCAGTTATTACTGTTTTGTCATCATTTTCATAATTATTTATATTTGTTAATTACTTTTCTAATTATCTAAATTGCATGTTTTTAAACCCGAAAATAATCATTACAACCTATTTTGTAATTATTAGTTATTCACTTAATTATTCCTACTTTTACAATTATTTCTTTAGTTATCTATTTTACATTTTTCTTGTAATTGATTTTTCATTAACATTGCGTGCAACTTAATTTGCAATTTGTAATTATTATTTCCGTAATTCTTACTTTTAAAATATTTCTCCACTTATCCTTTTAAAATTTTTCCTACTTATTTTCATAACTATTCATAACTAGAAAATATTGTCAATAATTACCGACTTTATATAATTGATCCAAATACCAACTAAAAATAAAAAATGCAACATAACAACAGATATAAAAAATGCAAAATAGCAACGAATTTAAAAAATGCAAAATAGCAACGGATTTAAAAAATGCAAAAAGACTGAAATTCAAAATTCCCACAGCAACACAAAAATTTTTCCAAATCAGATTCCGATCCCTATGCCAAAAAAAAAAACTAAAAGTATATGATTATAGGTTTTTTCGATTTAGTTATTTATTCTCATATCATTATTTAAATCTTTCATGCAATTATAATGTTACCCTTAAACTTTTATTTAATAACATTTATCACCCAATCATAATTTTGCATAATTAAAGTTGGACCTTAAACTTTTTGTTTATTTACTTTTTGGCCCCCTAAAAATTTGTGTATTTGTAATTTGGTCCCTAAACTTTTAGTTAATTACATTTTACCTTATGAATTTTTGCCTATTTATGAATATCCCCTAAACTTTTCTCTGTATTTACTTTTTGGCGCGTAAACTTTTGACATATTTGTAATTTGGCGCATAAAATTTTGCATATTTGTGAATTATCCCATAAACTTCTTGATATTTGCATACTGAAAATATGGTATGCAATGTAGTTTTTGGCGTAGTAGGCTAAAAGATGTCGATAGTGATTTAATTATTTTGGGGTGGAAAAATAGTTTCGACCATGGAAGGTTCAATTTCATATGACCCTCCACGATGTAAAAAAGTTCTATTTTTGGAGGAACGGTTATGCTGAATTGATTGATAGAGTATGCAACGTAATGTAATTAGACCATGACTTATATAAGGTCAACTTAATACTTAGAAATGAGGTGGGAATGGATATTTTTTCTGCTATGCCACTAGAAGATGACATTGGAATGAGGATATTGTATCACAGGAGTGTGAGGTCACCCAATTATGCTAATAATGTGTATGTGGAGGTAGAGAAGCTAATGACATATCCTGCTTATACCTCTACATCATATGGGGTTATGGAAACCGGTAGCCTCGATGCAGCAACACAGGGAGTTCAAAGTTTGTTACCGTCCCCACATGCCAATTGGGACGTGAACAATGAAGAGGACAATGATGAAGACTTTGAACCCAAACCAGACAGTGATGACTCAGACGAAAATGGCTTGGAGCAACAGGAATCTAGTAGGCAAGAAGGCCTCTACACGCATGATAACGTGGGGCTGAGTGTAGTACCGAGATAGGGAGATGTAACACCGGGTTTACAATACTCCCAAAGAGTCGATCATGCAATGGAATTTGACACTGTCGAAGTAGACCATTTCGAAAAATTGAATGTATGGAACGATAGAGAAAAGGAACTTTGATTGGGGTAGCTTTTTTTGGATAAAGAACAGGTGATACGAGCAATAAAATTATGGTCCATTCACCACAATAGGAAGTTCAAAGTACGGGAGAGTGCACCTAGAACTTGGTTTGTTCAATGTAAGTATCGCAACTCAATCCCTTCCTACAATTGGCAGTTAAGAGCCACTTTAAAAAAAATACATAGGATGTTGATGATCGTGAGTTTCAAGAATCAACACACATGTGTTCGAATGTCAAATAGCAATGACCATCAACAGCTTAGTTCGGATATAATTGCTGATTTCGTTATCAACCATATAGATAACGGACCCTTATATCCAATAAAAGAGATTCAGACGGAGATAAAAAAAGAGTTCCATACTAATATGTCATATAAAAAAGCATGGTATGCTAGGAGAATGGCTATCGATATTGTGTATGGAGACTAACCAACTCCTATCGCCAGACTCCCATTTTTCATGCAGGAGTTGGTATCTACTAATCCAAATACTGTGATTGTTTGGGAACATCACCCACGAAGCAACCCAGGGTGCATAATTTTTTATTATGTCTTCTGGACATTTAATCCTGCAATTAAGGCATTCTCCCATTTACAGCCAGTGGTATGTGTTGATGGGACAGTTATGAAAGGGCCATATAAGTTAAAATTGCTCGTTGCGATTGGATTTGATGCAAATAATAAGATGTTGCCCCTTGCTTTTGCTCTTGTTGACGAGGAAAGTAACCACAGTTGGGGATGGTTTATGCGAAATTGGCGGATTCATATGTGCAAAAATATTCCAAATATGCGTCATCTCAAATTGGCATTTAGGTATTATCAATGCCATGAGAACTCGGAACGAATGGATGGAACCGTTTGCCCACCACCGGTTTTTCCTTGTTCACGTTCACAGTAATTTCAAACAAAAGTTCAGAAATGAACGGTATAATTTTTCATTTAAAAAAAAAACCTATATACCTTTTTGCCACCTAATATAAATGTTATGTTTGTTTAAAATGTACAGATTGAAACAACTAGTAATAGCCCTCGACAAAGTAAATCAAACAAAGAAATACGAAGCATTCATGGAGCAAATTTGGAAAGCAAACGAAGAAGCGTACCGTTGGTTGAATGGTAAATCTGTTCAACCACATCAATGGGCATTATGCAAGGATGGTGGACATCGTTGAGGTCACATATCTACCAATATAGCTGAGTGTTTTAATAACTTATTGCGTAATGCAAGACTTTTACCAATTAAGGCATGCGTGGAGTTTATTTTTAATCAATCCGTAGAATTGTGGCTGAAAAAGAGAAATCTGGCTCGCAAGAGAACATTCCCTTTCCCGAAAGTTGTTTGGGACAAGTTTGTAAATAACAAAGCGAAGGCAAGAGATCATAGAGTTCAGATTTACAATAATACTGAGGAAAATTATCGCATCAAAACTGCTCGCCGTCCTAATCACCGAGGCAATAATTTTCAAATTGTCAATTTCAATGAAGGCACCTGTACTTGCGGGAAGTACAAAGAGCTACAATTTCCCTAATTTCACATGATGGCTGCTTGTATGCGATCAGGCACAAACGCTGCTGACTTGGTTCATTATGTTTATACATTTGCAGCGTTCAAGAAGACTTTTCTTGGTCAGTTTCAACCTATGCAAGATCCTAAATATTGGGCACAATCAAATTTGAGAATTAATTATCTGTCATGTAGGCTGCATAACAGAAGATTTGGACTGCTTAGAAATGCCCGGATATGCAATGAAATGGACCGTCGCTGCTTAGATGCTCCCCGACGCTGTAGTCATTATTCACAAATTGGCCATAATGCATCTAGTTGTCCTTACTCTAGTAATTGTAGTTATTAAAGATGTGTTTTACTACTATATTAGTGTTTGTTTCAATTATCGCAAATTATTGTACAACTCTTGCATTAATTAAATGAGGCTTGTTGCATTTTATTTTATAATGTTCTAATTAGGGTTTGTTTCAATTATATCAAACTGTTTGTATAATTGTTATGTTCATTATATAAATTTTTTTATCTCTAATGGTATACTATAACTACAGGTATGGATCAGCCTCACAATTCTGCAGATCCTCACCCAGGACCTCTTAATTCTAGTCTATTGTATCTTCAGGAACAACACAGGTCACGAGCTATTTGGCATGGTAATGATATGCGTCTTGATATCAAGAGAAATGATAGATTTTTTTGGGGGTTGGTTAGTGACTTGGACGACCGCATAGGGCACTATTTAGACATAGCTGGATTCCATGGTATTGTGCGCGCAGGCTCGTTCGCACTTGATCATGCATTGATAAATGCACTTATTGAGCGTTGGAGACAAGAGACGCACACATTTCATCTCCCGTGGGGAGAGGCCACTGTGACATTGCAAGATGTTGAAGTGTTATGGGGCTTACCAATAGACGGCGCACCAGTTACTCTTCGAGACAGAAAACGACGTATGCCAGAGAAGATTAATTTGGTGACAGAGCATTTGGGATGGCGTCCAGAGATAGCAAATTTTAAAGATGGACGACTTAAGCTTTCCTCTATTTGTGATCACCTTGACGGTGGACTTCCTGATGATGCGTCAGATGAGTTATGTCGTCAACATGCCCGTATGGTTATTTTGATATTATTCGCAGGAGTTATGTTCCCTGACACATGCAATAATGTTGTGAGTTGTCATTGGTTTGATTACATTCAAGATTTGGAGAACCTACACCAATATAGTTGGGGTAGTGCCGTTCTTGCTGTCTTATACCGACGGAATGTGCGACGCATCGAGTGTGAAACATAATGCCACGGCTGGACCCTACTTGTTACTACAGGTAAATTTTAACTTAATTGTGCATAAATATACATGTATTCATTTGTTCATTGACGTAGACTAGTTTCTTTTTTAACTTAAAAAATGCAATAATTGAATTTCAGTTGTGGGCTTGTGAGGGTTTTTCTACAATTCACCCATCGATTGTAAATCCAATCCAAGAAGATGATCATCCAAGGGGATATAGATGATTCACAGGCAACATAGGAATTGATGCTCCCCAACACGTCCTCTTATTCTACCGAGATGCGCTTTCGAAATTAGGCCCAAATGATGTACTTTTCTCTAATTCACAATAATTATGTCATCCAACCTTATTATTATATCTGATTTTTTTAATTAACTATCACTCTCTAATCTTGTAGTTCATATGGGATCCAGACTTGTCAGAGGTGCTATCGTCTTTACTTGACTATTGTACAGTCGGTTATCATATTTGGCGCTCTAGATGCCTCCTAATATTTTGGCATATTATGGAGTTACATCTATAAAATCGAGTATTGCGACAGTTCAGGATGCATCAACCAATTCCAGGAGTTTCCTGAAACAAAAATTGAGTTGCATGATCTTGGTCGTTCTGGATATCACGGTAGAGATTAGGGAACAATTTCACTGCACACTAGGTGCATTTTTGGATAATAGGACGACTTCTGTAGTTTCTACATTGCCTGCAGAGACATACCACCCTACTCCTGATTACCTGAGGTGGTACACTTATCATACTGTCAAGTATATAAGCCGTCCTATCCAGCAGTCAATGTATCCGGGAGGGTTATCGAGGTGATGCTAGGGCAGCATCTTTATATGGTATGTTTTAAAACTGATATAAATTTGGTTATTAATTTTCGATATCACAAATTTAGACAATTTCATTTTGCATAGTTGTGATAATCAAATTTATCATTTCTTTGTCAAATGCACAGATGGACACATTATCTAGGATAGGTCATACTGTAGCAAACAACGTTGCTGGAATTGTTGATCATTCGTAGAATTTTCATTCTGCTTTTAGCTCGATACAAGATGAGGCATTCGGCACCATGCACTACCTTCAGCAGGGTCTTCGTATTTCAGTTGGCCCTATAAACTATCATGGTGCCAGTTCATCGACCTCTCAAGATATCCCCTATCAGCGATCTGTCCCTAGAGTACCTAATCGACATGATCGCAGGGGAGGTCGTCGCAGACGCGACCATCACTTTCCCCGGGACGAGGATGACTCTCATTCTCAACAGCAAGACCATTATGCTTCTCATCCCGATCAGCGAAATGAAAGCCCTCCACCTACCTACTCTGTCGCCCTACCTACTACTACATCTGTTTTTGGATACGAGAGCACATCGTCTGCAAATCTTGATGATCAGTTGCACCCGATTTTTGATTTTCTTAGTGGATCTCAAGGTTTGTCTACTGATCTTGACTACGTCGATTTCTCCACTCCTACCAATCCAGCACCTAGTACGCTTGCTCCACAGTCGTGTCCTTCATGTGGCGAGACTCCTATTTTAGTCGCTTCGCCTGATACCACTGATGCACCACCTTTAGATTTTCCGATTCCGCCAAGGAGATCTGATCGCTTGGTCAACCAAAACTTATTACACAGGCGAAGACATTGGAGATGCGGTTGCTCAACCACTTCCACATGATAGGGATAGAAGATATTAGATAAACTGAATTATGACAAGGCCTAAGAAATATTTGTATTTTTTAATTAATCTGACCTTAGTTTTTTTTATTTTATCATCTTTTGTTGTCATATTTTGTTTTTATTGCTTAATTAACTTTTAACTTCGATCATATCAATTATTACTATAATTATACCCTAAATCCTAAACCCCAAATTACATAATTTTGTTGCAAATGAATTAAACCTAAACCCTTAAACTTATATCTCCAAAACACGTAATCCAAAAAATCTTAAAATCCTAAAAGCTTAATCCTAAACCCTAAAAGCTTAACCCTAGATTCCTTAACCCTAAATTGTAACCCAAATCCTAAGTTACATAATTTTGTTTCAAATGAATTAAAAATTTATTTATTTGATAAACCCTAAACCCTTATATCCCCAAAACACCTAATTTAAAAACCCTAAACCCTGAAAGTTTAACCTAGACCCTAAATTACATAATTTTGTTTCAAATAAATTAAACCTAAAACCCTAAACTTATTTCTCCAACATACCTAATCTAAAAAATCTTAAAATTCGAAAAGCTTAACCCTAAACCCTAAATTACATAATTTTGTTTCAAATGAATTAAAAATTAGTTACTTGATAAATCCTAAATTTATCTGCAAAAAACCTAATATGCATAATTTTAAAATCCAAAAAGCTTAACCCTAAACCCTAAATTACATAATTTAGTTTCAAATGAATTAAAAATTAGTTACTTGATAAACCCTAAATTTATCCACAAAACACCTAATATGCATAATTTTAAAATTCGAAAAGCTTAACCCTAAACCCTAAAAGCTTGATCGTATGCCCTAGACCCTAAATTCTAAACTATCGATTGTAAATTGTAAATTGTAACCTAAACCCTAAAAATCTTAAAATCTGAAAAGATTAAACCCTAATTTCAAAAAACCCTACCCTAATCCTAAAAATCCTAATCTCAAACACTTATCCTAAAAAATCCTAAAAACACTTAAAACCTTAAATTAAAAAGTGTGTTGATGCCAAACAAGTTGAATGTGACTATTCAAAATTTAAAAAATTATTTTTAAATTTTGGCCTATCTTTTTTAAAATTGTAATTTAAAAAAATTAAACTATTTTGTTGAAAAATATTTTATTCATTATGTTTTTAATTTTATATTTCAACTAAAATAAAAAAATCGTGTGAAACTAACACTATTTTACCCAAATTTATTTTTTAAAAATTACATTCTTTTTAATTCAATTTTTTATTTAAAAATATTTTATTCGTTATGTTTTTAATTTTATATTTTAACTAAAATAAAAAAAGTAAAACTATATTGCCGCCAACATCATTGGCGGCAATACTATTCTTTTTTTTTTTAAGTTGGCGGCAACACTATTTCCTTAATTTTTTTTTATTTTATGTTACAAATTCGCCAAATTGCACTCCAATCCTTGGAAGACTGGAGTGCAATTTGCAAAAGCTTTTGTTGCCGCCAACGTAGTTGGCGATAACACTATTTACCTTTTTTTTTTAATTTAGCCTTTATCTTACAAATTTGCCAAATTGCACTCCAGCCCTTGGAGGACTAGAGTGTAAATATCATGAAAATTTTTTGTGTTGCCGCCAATAGTGTTGCCGGCAACATTGTTAAATTAAAAAAAAAAAGAAAAATAGTTGGGTCACCGCCAACCTTAATCCAGAAACCCTTTCCAATCCTACACATTTTTGGGATAAATTTTAATTTTAACAATGTTCTTAGAAATTAGCCGACAAAGTTGTTATCATTCTATTTTGAGAGGATTTGACTAAAAGATTTTAAATGGGAAGTTGGATCAAGATTTTAAAGACGTTTGCAATACAGCTGAAATATGTAAATATGTAAGTGAATTTTTATTTTTATCATATAATTCTTCTTATCATAAGTAAAATTAAAGGTAAAAAAAAAAGTAAAAATAAATGTGTATTTTGAAAGCAGCTAGAAGAAATTTATTTTTTGGAAGGGGGAGGAAGGCATCAAAGCAGAAATCATTTGGCATTTTAATTTTGCTCTTTTATCATTGGTGTATAGAGATGTACTTAAGTCAATGTAAGGATTAGGGGTAGGCAAAAAAACCAGTCGATTTGAAAACTGGAAAGACCCAATTTGCCTCGCTCTAAAAAATAGAATACCCGATTCATTTTTTCTTCTTTTTTTCAGTAGGGCAGATGAGGGTCAGAGACTCATAAAATTTGGATACATATGTGGATCAGAAAAAACAAGAACCTGCAAATACCCGTTTTAGTGTAGTTTGTAATGTAAAGCTTTGGGCATTTGTCCCACATTGAAAGATAACAAGCAATCTAATGCCCTTATAATTCCTTGTCTTCTTCCCTTAACAAATTTAGTTCAAACTTTAATTTGGAGGAAAATTTTGGTGAGAAGACAAATTTTCAATTAGATTTATTCATAAGAATACAATTGAAAAGAAAATAATTTATAATCTTGACAAGAGCACTTGGGCACCTGAGGCACCTTGGGGCTTGAAAATTAATTGGTTAATTTTCGTTTAATTAATTAATATTTATTCTTTAATTTTACAGTTATTTAATAGATGTAGTCTTTCATCTATCCGTTAATTTAACTGTCGATGCCCCTTTATTAAGACACAACCTTTCAGACAAAAGGTTGTCGTTGTCTTTAAATACCCAAATTGAACAAAACTCTTCTTACTTAGCAATTGTGTTTTAATTTGACTTTGTTGTATCCTAGAGGTAATTTACCTGTTAACGGTAAGGGGTAAATAACACCTTAAGGACAGTGAAATTCACACCTCAAAGTTGTCTATATTTTCGTTCGATTTTTTGTACTTTCGTTAAAAACCGGACTCATAGGGAATATTATATAAATATTAAAAAATAGTATCCATCTTGTAATTTGTTAATATTATTAACCTTAAATTGCTAATTAGTATTCTTAATCTATTCGTTCCTCTTATTCGCCTCCACCTCTATTCTTTCTTCTCAACTGCCTCTAGCCCTCTCCCGCCTGACCTCTCTAGCTCTCCTCCTCCATACCAAATTACTATATTGCCTACCTTCAAATTTTTTCGTTTGGAGAATCCAAGAATTTGTCTCTTCAAGATAACTAATTCTGATTATTGTCATATGGGATTTTGGTTGTCATTTGTTCATTGATGTATACTTCCGATACCAGTTTTTTAAATATGTATATTTGCAATGGCTATCTTATGTTCAATCTTGTTTTGCTCGGATGTATCTGTTTCAATCTCATAAAGTTTCTGAAGACACTTTATATGCACAAGGAAATTATAGGAAAAAAGATATTGAGAATGTTTAGGACCTATTACTTTGAATTTTTCCTTTAAAGGTTAATGGTCTTTTGGCCAAGGTAACCCAAGTTTGATTCGCTGGCACTTGCTAAGAAATGTTTGAAGTCATTCAATTGAATTTTGTGATGTGGAAATGGAATGCAATAGTGCAAGTATTTATGGATGGCAGATCACTCCAAGAATTCAAGGTTTCCTTCCTAATCTTCATAGTGTTTTTCATGAAATTTCCAACTAATTGGCTATTAGGTACCAGGCTTTTCATGATATTTCTAGCTAATTGGTTGTTGCATCTTCCTAATGCTCCTAATAATCCATGATGGAGGGAAAACGCTTTAAAGGAGTAAAAACATTGCAGAACTAATATCAATTGCCCACTATAACTATGTCTTTAAGCATAATTAGAGCAGAATTTGAATTATGTAGAGAAATAAATCTTTTGCAAATAAATGTCATCTTACTTACTAGTAAGAAATCGAAACTTGGTCAGCTTTAAACTTGTGTTCATGTGAAATGGAATTAATTTCCATTTAATAAGTTGTTTCATGCTTTGAAGCTATAGAAAGATTTGGATGGTTTGTTTAAAATATCACTTTATTGATCTTGTTTTATTACTCTAAATTTTGAACTAATTAATATTTTTTAATATTTTTTAGATGTCAAGTATGGGAGATAATATAACTAGTAAAGGCACAAGCCCAAATGTAGATCATTCATCTTCTATGGATCCAAAAGAAATTGCTAAAGCCTCTGGAACTAATACATGTCAAGTTCCTGGTCCTTCTTCATCCCAAACAAATTAGTCAAACCAAAAGAGACCTTTTGGGTATGGAAGCATTATCAAGTTATTGAAGGTACTGAAAAAAAAAAAAAGAAAGTTACTTGTAAATGTTGTGGACAATTGATTGCTTGTACAAGTAAGAATGGTACCATTTCTACGAGTAGCCATCTTTATAGATGTAAAAAAGTATCCTGATAATAACACAAATGAGAGGCAAAAGGCATTGTAATTCAAATCGAAATGGCAAGAAGTAAAAGCATTAACAACTTATATATTTGACCAAGACTCGTGTAGAAAAATGCTAGCTAGGATGATGATTATAAATGAGCTACCTTTCAAATTTGTGGAAAGAGAGGGTTTTAAAGATTTGTGTGAAATTATGCAGCCACAGTTTGAACTCTGCTCACATAGAAATTTGACTAGAGACTACCATAAACGTTTTTTAAATGAGAAGAAAAGCTTGAAAAAATACTTTGAAACTTTATCCTCATGTGTTTGTCTCAACATTGATGCTTGGATGTCTATTTAGAATCTGAATTATTTGTGTTTGACAGCTCACTTCATTGATGATAAATCAGAATTGCATAAAAAGATCATGAGTTTTTGTCGTATTACATGTTATGCAGGAGAAGTAATTGGTCAGAACTGTAGAAAAATGCTTGCTTGATTAGAAAATTAATAAAGTTCTTACTGATGTGGTTGACAATTATAGTCCAAATGATACTTGTTTAGTGTTTTTGAAGAGAGAAGGCTTAATAATTGGAAAGACACTGCCTTAAATGCAAAATTCTTGCACATGAGATTTGTTGCCTATGTCTTGAATTTGGTTGTTAGGGAAGGATTGAAATATTTAGAAGACTCTATTACTACGATTCAATCTGTTATGAGATATGTGAAGTCATCATCTACTAGAACTCGAAGATTCAAATCTTGTATAAAAAAAGAAAAATAGAGGGTAAAAGCTTTGTGTGCCTTGTGTATACACCAAATTTTGACACACCATTTACTTTTCAAACATTGGAGAGGTGTTTATATTTTTGGGGTCAAATTTTAATTTTTCAATAATCTTGGGGGCCCAAATAGTATTTTGTCTCTGTAAATATTTTTTTTCCATTGAGCTTTGGGGGTTTTAAATTCATATTTTACTTTCATGTGAAATTGTTAATTTTTTATGATTTTTTCTGGATTTAATTGGTATTCTTTTATATTTTTACCAGTACAGGGGCAAAATGGTAATTTTACCTCACGAACGCCATTTTAGCTCATTTTAGGTTCCAAATTTATTTTTATAATTCTTTAAGCATGTTTCTAAATTTTCTTGATTTTTTGGGAGACGATTGCTATTTTTTTTGTAAATACTGCGTTCAAGGGCAAAATCGTTATTTTGCAGATTAAATTCATTTTTTGTCAATTTTTAGTCGTAAATGCATTTTCTAGTGTTTTAAGCTTATTTTTAATTTTTGATAATTTTTCAAGGCCAATAGCTATTTTCTGTATATTTTCGTTATCTAAGGGCAAAATTGTCATTTCGCATTCCAAACTCATTTTTCACCAATTTTTGGGTCCCAAATTCATTTTTAGGTTCTAAGCATGTTTGTAAGTTTTTCTAATTATTTTTTTTTGGTGAATTGCTATTAATAAATTTATTACTTAAATTTTTCTTAATTTTTTCCATCTTTATGAGAGAAAAATAGATTTTTAATGTTTTTGTAAAGGTAAAGTTGTAATTTTGGTAGTCTTGGTCTTTTAGTCATTTCTTGGAAGATAAGTCTTTTGTGCACTATAAATACCCCATTTGGGGATTTAAAAAAAAGAGGAAGAAAATTAAAATAAGCCTAGAGAGAGTTTTTAATTTTTTAATTTTTGATTTTATTTTTTTCACACACTACACCAAGAACACACACCATGCATCTTCAAGTTTTCACACACTACACCAAGATCACATACAACACATCTTCAAGTTTTCACACACCGCACTAAGAACACATACCACACATTTTCAAATTTTCACACACCACACATCTTTAAGTTTTCACATACCACATCAAGAACACACACTCACACTCTATCACATACTACACACATACTCACTCTCTCTCACACACTACACACTCACACTCTCTCACATACTATACTCTCACACTCTCTCACACACACTACACACACTCATACTCTCTCACACTCACACTCTCTCACACACACTACACACATTACACACACTCACACTCTCTCACGCACACTACACACAGTAACAACACAGATTCACACACTTGCATTCTTACAATCACACACACTAACTCACACACAATTCACATATAATTTACACTCCACTCGCGCACACATACAGATTTAGTCCCTCCAAACACACACATACCATCACACACAGACTCACGCCAATTCATACACAAAATACACACCAGCATTCACAGAGTTCTTCACACAATCACAAACACATTCAAGCCACACAGTCTTGACTCATCAGGCACACACACTGCTCACACCCAAATTCACACACAAAACACACACCGGCACTCAGAGAGTTCTTTACACAATCACAAGCACACATACTCATATCGCACACAAGACACGCACAGACACCATCAAATTCATGCAGAACAAACACACACAATCACACATCCAGTCATTCACGCACTTCAGCCCAAAACATGCATCACACACACCACACGCAGTCACCATCTGAATCCTCATCAAATTCCCTGCAAAATAGCACCATCAGTCCCCATCCTCTCCGCAACCATCAATCTGTCATCACCACCATTCAACCATCAACAGCACCTCTCATCAATCCAGAACCACCAATAACACAGCAGCAACTTTACATCAACAACCTGCAAAATAATAGCAAAAACCAACACCCAAAAAAAAAAAAGAACCGAGAATGTCCATTTTCAACCCACACTCTCATCACCAATGTCTCCAATCCACTGTCCAACGCCTTCACAAAAATAGCCCCCTCCCAATCCATTCTCCACCATCGTCACCACTACGAAGCCAAAGCTCCAAGAAACAAGTCTTTGCAACCCCCCAATTTCAATTCCCAAACAATCACTCAATTTCCAGAAGAGTCCCTAACAGTTAGAACACCCACCATCCTCACCATATTACCATTACTTTCTCCAACGCCCAATATTCAAGTCACATGTTCATATCAACACCTGTCGGACATCACAAACGCCCCATCTTCCCACCACAACATCACAGAACTCTCACAACTCATCTCCACCACAACAACCCAAAAATAACCTGCAAGAAAACAAAAACAATATAGGCACCACAAATTACTGAAGCCAGTCCCTCCCCTGCTGAAGTGATTGCAAAACAACCACAGCTCCTCCTCAGTAGTGGCTCCACTACTACAGCTCCGCTGTCAATTCGCCATCAATCAACACCAGCTCCACAAAGGCAACTAGAGACGCCATCAATTTTGCTTCCACCGCCTTCAAATCAAGTAAAATTCATGGTTTTCGTTTCAATTTGTTGAGCATAGATGGAGTTTATGTCTAATTTGTACCGATTTTGGATGAGCCAAAAGTAATTTATAGAGAGGAAATTGGTTCGGGTATGGGGGGTAAGAAAGAGATAGAGAAATAGAGAGATAAAGTAACTGGAGAGAAGAGAGAGCTGAGAGGAGAAAACAGTAGAAGAATGGAAAGTAGAGAGAAGGTGAAGGATACAGAGAAAGAGAGAGCCAGAAGAGAAACGAAAAAGGAAGGGAAAAAGAGAAGGAAACAAAAACAAAGAGAGAGAAACAAAGACGCAAAGAGATAGACAAGAGAGATGGAGAGAAGAGGAGAAACAGATGCAGAGAGAGACGCGAGGGGAGAAAGAAAGGAAAAAGGGGAAGAGTCAAGAGAAAAGATAGGAAATTGGGAGTGAAAAAAAGAGGAGAGAGCCAGCCAGAAGAGACTCGGTGAGGGAGACAGAGAGAGAAGAAGAGACTGAGAGCAAGAAATCAGAAAAAAAAGGGAAAGGAAGAAACAGAACGAAGAAGAGAGAGGAGGGATAAAAAAAAAAGTTTCAGAAACCAAAGGAAGAGAAGAAACAGGAAGAGAGAGATATGAAGGGGGTGTTTGATCTTTCGTCTGAAATTATACTGTGGAATTTATGTTTATGGGCTTAAAGATTTGTTAAATTAATTTTAGGTGTAATAAGTATTTACATCTGAATCCCTAAACTTTTAACCAATTTCTTAAGTCCCCTAGTTTTTTTTGTTGTTTTACAATTAAGTCCTTCATAATTTTCTATTGACCCTTAATTCAAAATTTCTTTTAAGTAGGTATTGGTTAATTGCAATTAGGTCCCTCAAAGTTGTTAGAATTTCAATTTTGCCCTTTAGTCTACTTTAAATTGTAGAATTATCCCTATTTACTTTAATTTGCATGACTACAACTTGAATTTGTTCGAATTTATGATTTTGCCCCCCTGAATTTGTGTTAAGTTGCGATTTTCCTCCCTAGTTTGCTAAAATTTACACTTTTACCAGTTTATTAGTATTTACATTTTATAATTTAGTTTTGCCTAAATTGTGGGACCTTGACGTGTTTATTCATTTTGTTAGCATTTAGTACCGGGTCTTCAAGAGGTATCCCTATTTCTCATTAATTTTTTTTATGTGCCCCAACATGCTCCTATATGATTTTTATGCATTTTCTTTACGAGTTTCTTATTTTACATGTTAGTTGCGTGCTTATTTACTTTATGTTATTTAATTTCAAATTTTATTATTTTGACAAAAATGTAATATTTTTATATTTAGCTAATCCATGTAATAATTAGGCTAAATTTCTTATATTTTAGCAAAAAAATTGTGTATTTAGATAGATAAATGTAATAAATAGGTCTTTTTTTTATTTTTTTCTCCCCCTTCAAAATTATAACTTAAACCCCCAATGTAATAACTAGGGCTTATTTGCTTTTGTGTGGTTACGTGTTTATTTGTTTTATCACTTTCATTAAGATTTTGCATCTAGATATTATGCTTATGTGTTATGTGCTCCTACTTGACTTTATATGTCTTTATACGTTTAATTTGCTTTTAATTCACGTTTTACTATTTAATTCCTGTTTTATATTATTCCGTCACCACACTAGTTCAACGCTAGTTGTGACTTCATCGTTTCCCGCTAGTCCAATGCTAGTGGGAATCCCTAGAAAAGGCTAGTCCAACACTAGACCCTTAGGGTATTTTAGTGTTAGGTACACTCGTGTGCATTTTACATCCCACTTCACACATTGTTAAGTTTCTTTCTATTTTGCATGATTTTTATTATTATTACTATTATTTATTTATTTTGACGCATCTTCAAATGCATGACATCTGGGTTGCATCTCACTTAGAATTTACGTCATTTTGTGTGTTTTGACTAGAAATAGTCGTCTACTCACGTGGGAAGCGGTGGCGTACATGCCGTTCCCCCCTCCGTGAGTAGGAACATTCAGTCACGAGTTATTAGTCTTTCATACCCGTCATGTTGCATACCCATTTTTCTTTCTTCACTTAATATATATTATTATTATTTTCTTCTCTTTTTGCATCACATTTTGCATAAAAACTTGTGACTCCATCGAGATCTCGACTCGAGTTTCACAATTAATGCGATAATCTCTGCCCAGCCTCGACGGGACATTTCGACCCTCCCGATATTCGCATTTAGACTAAGGATTTGCATTCATTTAGATACATCCGAACGTGATAGAACTTAGGGTTAATTTAGGAAATTTTAATTAAGCCTCGCAACTAGTTTCGACTAGGTGGAAAGGGTGCCTTAGGAGCAAGCCTTTGCCTTCCCTTTCTTCAAATGTGACTCTCGGACCCTTTTTTCCTATTTTTCGTAGACCGAAGTTAGAAAAGGGTTTTAAATGATTTTTTTTAAATTTTATTTTTTTTGTTAAAACGATTTTTCGGGTGACTTGGTATACCCTAACTCAATACCAAGTGGCGACTCCGTTTTTCAAAATAAAACCCTTTTTCAAAATTAGTTGGCCAAAATTGTCGCATTTTTTTTAGTCCCGGCCCTGTTTTCTTTTAAAATACCATTTTATACTAAATAACACTTTTTCACTAAAACACGATTTTTTCTCACACACACACGGTTTTTCCAAAACTCTATCTTTTCAAAAAGGGTCACTAGATCAAACCATCTTTTCGGGACGCAACAGTCACGTCCCCACTAGTACCCTTTACGATTTTTTAGGGCGCGACACCTTGATGTTGAAACTAGGTAGAATTCCACATTTTTAATATTAGAGGTTGCTCTTAAATTCCATAAAATATTTGAGTTGTTGTAACAGTGGATACAAGTATGTGGAAGAGTTAACTCCACAAAATGAGAATGAGTCTAATACTTATAACAGTTATAGAGTTAGAGGTGTGTCAACTGAAATGGATTGGGAGTATGCAAAAAACTTGTTGCATTTTCTTCAAATTTTTTATGATTCTACTATAAAAATGATAGCCTCAAGTTATTCGTTAGGAAATGAATACATGAATGAAATATTTGGCATTGATGGCCTTCTTAGTTCATTTCAAGAAAGTGATGATAATAGGTTATCAAATATGGCTGATAAAATGATGCAAAAATATAACAAATATTGGTGTAATGTTGAAAAGGTTAACATATGGATTCTGATGTTTCTACTTTTGATTCCCAGCATAAAATAAGTTACGTTCATTACGCAATTGATGAGGCTTATGATTCTCAAAGTGCTGAAAAGTTAAAATCTGTAAGGTGGAAAATGTATTACACTCTCTATTTAACTTTTGTATTGCTGAAAAATCACCTTTTAAACTTAAAAATGTGGTAAGTGCAACTCAACCTAGGGAAATGGACAAGATAGACATTGATACAATTACAACTATTAGTGTATGCCCTAAAACCAAATCAGTTTTTGAGATTTATATATGACGCTTATTTCATGTTATATTAATTTATGTGGTTTTTTCTTTTATCATTTAATACTTGTTATTTATATTACTCATTTATTTGATAAAATTCATAGAATATTAACTGTGTATAAGAGATTGTAAGAGTTACAATGATAAGACTCCTATTACATATAAGTTATATTCTTAAATATCCCTAGTCGTAGTATTAATGAGATTAGACATCATTAATATGGAAAGACTAACACATACTTTGCCTCTACTTATGGTAAGTAATAGTCGATCTCGTCAACTGTGGTGTGTGACACCTAAGTTGGTATGTGAATGCTTGTTAGAGAACAAGTTCATTGGAATGATCTGCCAAGAGTTACCATTCATAGTGTCAATGAATTTGTTGCGCCTCAAAAAATCTAAAGTACAGGTCGGTCCGTGATTGTCACGCCCTGAAAAGGCGATTCGATCCAGTGACTCTTTTTGAAAAATAGGCTTTGAAAGAACTGTGCGTGTGTGAGACAAAAATCAAATTTTTAATGAAAAAGTGTTATTTAAGAAAAATGATATTTTTAAACAAAATAAGGTTAGGACTAAAAGTGAAACAGCTTTGGCCAATTAATTTTTGGAAAAAAAATTTTATTTTAAAAAAAATGAAGTCACCACTTGGTATTGAGTTGGAGTGTACCAAGTTATTCGAAAAAATCGTTTAACAAAACAAAATAAAAATTTTAGAAAAAATATTTAAAAACTCTTTTTCACCTCCGATCTACAAAAAAACGAGAAAAAAAGGTCCAGAAGTCACATTTGAAGAAAGGGAAGGCAAAAGCTCGCGCCTAAGTCACCTTTCAACCTAATCGAAACTAGTTGCAAGGCTTAATAAAAATTTTTTGAAATTAATCTTAAATTCTATCGTGTTTGGATGTATCTAAATGAATGCAAATCCTAAATCTAAATGTGGTATCGGGAAGGTCAAAATGTTCCGTTGAAGCTTGATCAGAATTATTGCATTAATTGCGAAACTCGAGTCAAGACCTCGAGGGAGTCACGATTGTATATGCAAAATGAAATGCAAAAAGAAATAGAAAAATACTATAGATAATAAGTGTTAAAGAAACTGGGGCATGCAACATAACGGGTATGGGAGACTAATAACTCGTGACTTTGATTTTTTCTACTCACGGAGGGGAAAAACGACTTGTCAATCCACTGCTTCTAACGTAAGTAGACGACTATTCATTGTCGGATCACACAAAATGACCTAACTTCTAAGTGAAATGCAACCTAAATGTCATGCACTATCAAATGTGAAAAATAGATAATAATAATAATAAAATTGTAGGCACTAAATTTTGACATACTATTTATTCTCTCTAATATTAGGGGACATTTTTTTTTGGTTCCAATGTCAAATCTTGATTTTTTTAGAAAATGGGGCAAAATCAGCAATTTCGAAGCGCGACAGTCACAGACCGACCTGTGTCTCATTTTTTGAGACATGACAGATTTTAGCAACTCCACTGGGGATCACTAGTGAGTCCAAGCACTATGCTTAATCACTTTTTTCTTCTTTAACCCTTTTATTTTATCGCGTTTGGATATTAGGATTGCATTTTTATTTTTTTAAGTTTTTAGAGTTTTTGTATTTCACACACCTCGTCTTTCATCTAACTATGTGATGTCTGGCTTAAACTATCTTTGTTATTCAACCGCGCTTGTATTTGGGAAAGAGGTCAGTTACTCTTAGAGTCCGCGCTTTATTATTCTCTCATCTCATAAGGAGCACTCCGTGCGTCATCCTATATTTTACCCTTTTTATCTTTTTTGTGATTGTCACCTACTCATTCCGATTAGGAATATGATTGATTTATTTAGACATGTGAGCGTGGCACGATGTGCAAGTAGCCATATTTAGGAGATCACCCGACCTCTCGACTTAAGTCGATAAGTCTAAAGTTTCAGGTCTTTAAGAATAGATCCACTCGGACACGTGACGAGGGACGATGTACACGTAGCAGTGTTTGGGAGATCACTCGAGTCACCGACCAAGGTCTTTGGGATTGATGACCCTTACCTTTAGGTCTGAAGATTTGGGAACCGATAGCCTAATCGAGTCTAGATGTATTAGTGAGTTTAACCTCATGCATTTATGTAGAATAAAACCTAAGATATAGTCAGCCTTACCTTATCAGGTACATTAGGCACGAGAGGGGGAATCCATCCCCTTTTATTTTTCTATTGTTTACTGCTATTTGCTTTATCAATGTGTTACGTGATATTTGTTGAATAAACTAATCAACCCTCTCTTATTCTTTGATTGCATTCACAACCATAAAATAAAGAGTCCTAGCATGGTACTCTTGCAGGAAGCCAACCTTCTGTCATCACGTTTAGATTTTTCATTTTACAACTAATTTCTTCGAAAAAGATGAAAATAGGATTTTTTATAAATTTTTACAAATTGCATTTGATTGTAAATAAATACCCAAAGGATCAATCATTGTAAATTTTCTAAACATCCTGAAAATATGATTTTTCGTCTTGTACATTCTTGAATAAAAGTCGTAATTTTAAATCTTTTTCAAAAGTTAACTCATCCTCGTTGTACCTGTAAGTTCTGTCTGAACTAATTTTTCTCAAAGTCAATAAATGTACTCAAGAGGGCAAATTTTCATACAGTTCATGTTCATCTTTTTGAAATAAGTTATACGTCATTTTTGTCTTATCCCTCACCTTCCGTCCCACACTGCACAAAAAGGAGATTTTAACACGTGTTTCATTCTATTTTAAGAAACTGGCATTTTTTTACTTATGTAACCCTAAGCAATGTTGTAATTTTGGGATTTCTTTCAGTGTTGTATCTTTTAACCTTATGGAGGCTCGATTTTTCAAATCAAATAAATTAAGTCAATAATTTTTTATACAATTCATGTTCCATCTTTCTCAAAGAAATTCTGTATCATTATTAGATTAAAAATCTTTAGAACATTTTTTTTTCAAAATTTTTCATTTTTGTATATTTTAAATAGCTTTAATAAACTGGCATCATGCATAAATTATAGAGGGAATGTCATTTCGGGTATCTCATTGTCCTTTTGTCCCGAGTACATAACTCTAAAAGATATGCACGTTTATATTTTTAGTACTATTTTAGGGGGTGAGACCCTAGGTAAGGTAATTCATGCAGAACAGAGGCATTTTTCCCAGCAGATCTGGCGCACCTTCGTTAACAGGGGGATTTCACCCTAAAGGATTGCATTTTGTGATAGGCCTACCCTTGGTACAATAAAGGCTCTCCCTAGGACATGCATCTATTTTTGTTTTTACTTATACTACTTTTGGTTTTGTATCTTTATAGATTCACCAACGAAAGCAGTAAATTGGAAAAGACATATGATACGTTTTACATTCAAGATCACAATTCTATTCCAATTAAGTGCCACACATTTAATATCTACCAGGCCATGGAAATACGTACTGTAAGGAATCAGTTTTAGAATTGATAGTGCTAACGGACTAGATAAATGAAATTGTATGTCATAGCTAAACAATTGTTCATTATTAGATGTAATAAGGATAGTAATAATTTAGATGCTAATGACTACACTCCTTCTGTAAATTTAAGATTATCTTGTATTCAAAATTCTTTCTCAGATGAAATGTTAAATAAGCTACTTTCTCAAATTTGTTTGTGACATTTGATTTTTCCCTTCATTTCTTGCATTTAGCTTTTGCAAAAGTTTTCTTCAAATCTTTTGTTATATGGAGCAAATAATTATTTGATGAGCCCCTGAAATAAATCACATTTCTTTCAAAGCTTGATACTAGGTTTGTGTAATTGTAAAGAGTAAGGTTGTCTCTTTTGATGAGTTAAGGCAAATTCAAATTGAATGAAAAGAAAAATATTTTCCTATATATTTTGATGGTGAAAATAAAAACGCCTATGAGCTTTAAATGTTGCCTTACTTGAAACCGATGATTGTCATTTCAATATCTCTCTAGATTTTGAAATAAAGCAAATTGGTAAAGAGAAATTAAAGTGATATCGAAAAGGAATATGGATTCCATGTTAATGATTTTGAACGATACAGAAGCTATCAACACCTGCACTGAGGCAGAATGGCTGATCTATCACTTAGATTATCACTTGTGGGCATTCGAGATATTAAGAAAGAGGGCCGCAATGAGTTATCAAAGCAGGCTTGGATGTTTGTTTGGAAGATTCAAGTACAACAAAAGGAATGAACATGCACAGGATATGACTTCAACTTTTTCACAAGGGGAGTTTATTGTTTCATATCAAAAATTTCTTATTTACCTTCAGAATGTGTTGTATAAGTTATTGTAAGATTAAAATAAGGTGATGTCACATGCTTGTGAGTTATTGCTAGTAATCGTAATTTTTGTCTAATTCCCCTACTTGTAGAAATTACTTTATGTACTTTGGCAAATGTTTTTTACAAGTACTAATAAATGATTATTATATAGTTTAGAGTTTTGTTCTTAGAGAAAGTATGTCTTGTAAAGTGGTTAGAATTATGTTTAAATTTTGCATGTTTGAAGAAAATTTCTCTTCTTTACTTAATTTCACATGTTAAGGGTTGATTATGGTCAATTACTGCAATCATGTAATCTATGATATAAAAGTTATTATGGGAAATTTTATTTTAAAGAAATGAAATGAAAAAAGAAGAAAAAGAAAAAGAAAAAGAAAAATAAAGAAAAATGATGATATAACTTTTTTTCTACTCTAATGGTTCTTGTGCTTAGTAACTGGAAGTCTCCATTCAAAAATGTCGACTTTCGCGTCAAACAGTATTTGAATTATGAGTAATGCATTATAAATTTGAGTAAGTAAATTGTTGAGTAATTAAGGATTTTTATTCAACCAATGTCGATTCTTGTGTAAAAAGGCAATTTTACTTTTCAATTACACTTTTTGTTATTCGTTTAAGGTTGAGGTGTTGAGTAACCGGAGACCTTTATAGTTAATATTGATTTTTGCGTTAAAAGATACACTCGTATCCTAAGCAACTAGTTCAATATTACAAAATATCCCTCAAGTGAAAAATGAAATTGATTATAGACATGTGATACTCTTTGATTGATCATATGACTCATTTGCCTGTGAAATTCAATAAGACAAGGAAATTAAGTTGAATTAGCTTAATTGTGATATAATTCCCTCTCCTTTGGTTGATATTATGAGTATTAAAGATAAGATAATAAATTGTATAATGGTTATTTACTTGGTCTTGAGAAAGTACATTTTAGAATATACATTCGTGATTTCAATGCTTGAATCATTAGTTGATCTCGCATTTTTCAACTGCTTGAGGAAAAGCAATGATTCAAGTGTGGGAGAATTGACAAATGTCAAAATTATGCTCTTGAGTTATCTGTTTTGGTGTGAATCTAACTCATTTTATATATTTTTCATTCAAATTTAGAATTTTAAGGCAAAAATAATTTGAGCAAATTGACACGCAAACTTTTAGAATTTTTGCAGGTTAAGGACATTCGAACAGATTGAATCAGTTGGAGCACAGCTTCTCTCATCAAAAGGGAAAAAAGAGAAGCATTATTGGGATCCTAGCGTAAATGAACAGTTGACAGTTCCCTGGATCATTAATTCAGGTATCGCAAATGAGTTTGTCATTTGATTTGGTAAATTTTCTTTCAAAATTGTTGCAAAAAAGACTAGTCAAAGGTGGGCCTTCTTTGTTTCCTCTCAAACATTTATTCCCCTAATTTTTCCTTTTGAGCTTCCAGAATATGTGATTTTCATTTCATAACCCACTTGAAGGTCGCAACCCACACTGGGGCAAATTTTATTTTGATCTGTGTTTTCGGGAAAAGAAAATAAATAAAAGAAAGAAAAGAAAAGAAAAAGAAAAAGAAAAGCATGACAATTACAAAAGAAAACCCCGCAAGAATGAACAAAATTGGAGCAAATATTTTTAGAAAATACAAATAAGGGAGAAAGAACCCCAAAAGCAAGTAGCAAATCTGCGTGAAAAGTTTGAAAACTGTCAAAATTAAGGCAAATTTCTTTACAAATGCGACCTCAAGTTGTTTAAAACTTTCATAATTTTTGCTTTCTAGCCTCAACATTTTCAACACATTAACTGACCCTATTACAAAAGTCGAGAATGTCACCGATGCCAAACATCAAAGAGGTAGATGATGTTAATATATCTATCCCAAATCATTAAGGGAAGATTGTCTTACTGATGCCAAATATTTTCAAATATTAGTCTGTTTAATGAAAAGGAGAAAGACTATCTCAAGTTGAGATACTACAATTCGTTTCGTCTCTTTCTCTAAAGCCGATGATCCAGAAGGATATTGTGGTTAGGTAAAGATAACAGTTGATGGTTTACAAGAGAGAAAATCAGTGTGCCGGCATTGGATCCTTTCGGAAGTTTATGACTAAAGTTGCTTGAGTTTGCTAGTCTGTATTGATCACTTCGTGGTAATGTCGGAATTCAAATGAAAATGACATCCAAAGATCAAAAGGCAGTTTTTAAGGAATTGTTTCAAACTCAATTTCAAAAAATTTTCTATTTTTGTTTATTTGTTCTTTGTGTGTTTTTTGTTGTTTACCGTACAAAAGTTCTTTTAAATTAGTACGTGTGAGGTGTTCTCATATAAAAAATGAATAAAGAAAGTTAATTTTATTGAATTTTTTAAATAAAAGTAAAGGCAATCCTAAATTCATTGAAAGTCAAGGGTGTACATGAATTGAAAGACTATTTGGGAGATATGAATTGAATCGTGAATCGGAGTCCATGGAGTTTAGGATATTGTAGAAAGCAAAGTAAGAGCCTTTATCAGATATTTAGGATGGCAATCCTTATATTTATATGTGCCAATAGAGTCAAGGGAACGTCATATGGTAGTATCATTTTGCAATTGAAACTGTTCTTCTCTTTTGTAGGTACAATCACATCATCTTCAATTGAGACGGTTGTCAGAATTAAAAACTAGGGCAATTTTTTTCAAGTTAATAATGATTTGATCAAGGGCACAATTTAATTCAAAAATTGATTTAAAAATTAACACTGGAACAAATTTTTTTGAGAAAAATTTGATTTCGAGATTGATTTTAATGCTCTATGCTTAATGCAAAACTTGTAAAAGATCGATTCATACTAAGACAAATTTTTTAAAATGATTGATTTGAAATAAATTTTGATGTGTTATAATAGCACCGAATCTTGAAAAAAGTGATTTCAAATTGGTTTGATGTCATCCATTGGGGCAATTTTTTTTTGAAAATTTTGATTTTTGAGTTGGTTTGTATGCAATGTTCGACAGTTGTTTTAAGTTTTCCTATATCTTAAATTTCTGTATACATTTTGTCCAGCAGCCTGTGCTATATCATCGTGTCTTATTTTTTCAAATCGACACTTGTTTAGTGTTTGTTTAGCATATTGCATGTTGCTTTGATTTTGTCCAACATTTGCACAGTATTATTAATTTCTATTAAGTCCCAATTCGTCCGTTGGGTCTTAATTCATCCGTTGGGTTAATTTTCGTTAAGTCCTAACTCGTCAGTTGGGTTTACATTTCTATTAAATCTCAGCTCGTCCGTCAGGTCTCAATTTGTCCGTTGGGTATACTTTTATTGCTATTTATTCCAACTCGCCCGTTAAATTTTAATTGCTATTTATTCTAGTTTGGCACTCAGATTCTGTATTTTCATTCATGCATTCATGCATTTGTTTGTCAATCCTCACCATATTAGTATGTTTTATTTTTCTAAATTTGCATTCACCTAGTTTTTATCTAGCATACTGCATGATGTTTAATGTGTCTAATAGTTTGTATATTGTGTTCCCACTTCAACAGATCTTTATTTTCAGTTGCAGTAGGCTCAATATTTGCATTGGGTATTGATTTTCATTTTCAGTTTACGATAGGCTCAATCATCAGTATTGGGAACCATCTTTATTTTTTAGTTCTTGAAAAGCTCAATCCTTGTATTGGATACCAATTTTCATTTTCAGTTTGTGGCAAACTCAATCATCAGCATTGGATATTATCTTTATTTTTCAATTCTCGGTAAGCTCAATTCTTGTATTAGGTACCGAATTTTTATTTTCAATTTGCAATAGGCACAATCCTTGCATTGGGTACCGATTTTTATTTTTGGTTTGTAGTAGGGTCAATCGTCAGTATTGGGTACTATTTTTATTTTCAGTTCTCAGTAGACTCAATTCTTGCATTGGGTATTGATTTTTATTTTTAGTTTACAGTAGATTCAATTGTCAGTATTGGGTACCATATTTATTTTCAGTTCTCGGTAGACTCAATCTTTATATTGGGTACCGATTTTCATTTTCAATTTGCGATAAACTTAATCGTCAGCATTGGGTACCGCCTTTATTTTCAGCTCTTGATATGTTCAATCCTTACATTTGGTACTGATTTTTATTTTCAATTTGCGGTAGACTCAATTCTTGCATTGGGTACCGATTTTTATTTTCAGTTCGCGATAGACTCAATCGTCAGTATTAGGTACCGTCTTTATTTTCAGTTCTCAGTAGGCTCAACCCTTGTATTGGGTGCCAATTTTCATTTTCAGTTTGCGGTAGACTCAATCGTCAGCATTGAGTATCATCTTTATTTTCAGTTCTTAGTAGGCTCAATTTTTGCATTGGATACCGATTTTCATTTTCAATTTGACGCAGGCTCAATCGTCAGCATTGGGTACCGTCTTTATTTTCAGTTCTCGATAGGCTCAATCATTGTATTGGGTGCCAATTTTCATTTTTAGTTCTCGATAGGCTTAATCTATAGCATCGGGTACCGATTTTTCATTTTTCATTTAATTATGTTTGCATGATTAGATGTCATATCATTCAAATTGCATGTTCAGTCATTTTACTTTAGCTTTCTTGCTCATCTTATGTCATCATGCATTAGTCGTCATATTCGTCTATTTACTTTCATGATGTTTAAAAAAAAAGGCAAAAAAAGAAGAGAAAAATTTTGAATTTGAGTTGAATTGGATCTCATGTTCGACACTTTTTTTGCTCTGTTTTAAAATCTTTATTGCATTTATTTTGTCCAGTAGTCTAGATTTATTTTTTGTCAATTTAGATTTTCAAGTTGGCAGCCCGACTTTGCATTGCATTCATCAACCTTGGTAGCATAAGGTCATGCATCCGTCTAACAGTTTGGTCGGCATCTGTTATTTATATTTTCAAATCTGACAGTCCAAACTTTGCATTTCATAATTTCTAATAGCTCAAAATCATGCATTTGTATTTACATTTCTAAGTCTGACAACCTAGACTTTATATTTCATGATTCTTGATAGTCTAGGATAATACATTTGTAATTTACCTTTCTAAGTCTGATAGCCTAAACTTTGTATTTCATGATTCCTAACAACCCAAGATCATGCATTCGTCCTGCAGTCTGGTTGGTATCTATTATTTACATTTTCAAGTTGGTAGCCCAACTTTGCATTCATCAACCTGGGTAGCCCAAGGTCATGCATTCGTTCAGTAGCCTGGTCGGCATCTATTATTTACATTTCAAGTTTGGCAGCTCAAAGTTTGCATTCATCAATTTTTGCAACTCAAGGTCATGCATCCATCTAGCAGTTTAGTCGGCATTTGTTTACTTACATTTCAAGTTGGCAACCTAACTTTGCATTTGTCAACCTTGACAGCTCAAAATCATGTATCCGTTTAGCAGTCTAAACGGTATCTGTTTATTCACATTTTCAAGTCTGGCAGCCCAGATTTTACATTATGTTTATTAGTCTTTATTTTGTCTAGCAGCCTAGATTGCTTTATGTTATTTTAATTTAGTAGTTTCAATGTTGCATTTTTTTTCTTTATTTTGATCATAAGTTTTGAAAAATTAAAATTCTTGTGTTATCATTTACAATTGTGCTATCAATCGCATCAACAGTTCACTTACATCTGAACTACGTTTGACCTGATTCCTTTTATCGGGATATGTAGGTAGCTCCTAGAGAGCTCGGTCGCATGTTTTTCTATGTTCATTTATTCATTGATTTACATCTCACCATATTCTCATACTATGCATGTTTAGACGTTTTAGTCTACATTCGTATCTGTTTACACACTTGGATAAGTCAAGATTTAGTGTTGTCTACGTCTTTGTCTGAAATCTCTACGAGATTCCCGACAAAGAGGGGCAAATTGTAAATATCAAATTTTGACACACCATTTATTCTCTCTAATATTAGGGGGCATTTTTTTTTGTTGCAGGATCAAATCTTGATTTTTTAGAAAAAGAGAGCAAAATCAGCAATTTTGGGGCGCGACAGTCCCGAACCAACTCGTGTCTCATTTTTTGGGACGCGACCAAAATATATATAAAAAATCATGCAAATATAAAAAAAATCTAAAAAAAGGAGAATGTGTTGTGAAATGAGATAAAATGCACGTGAGTGAAATTAGCACAAAAATGCCCTAAGGCTCTAGCATTGAACTAACCCTTTCTAAGAAACCCCCACTAGCGTTGGATTAGTAGGGAAACGAAAAAAGTCACAACTAGTGTTGGACTAGTGCGGTGACGAATTAATAAAACTAATAAGACAAGTAAACATATAAAGACACATAAGAGTATGTAGGAGCACATAACACGTAGGCATGATATTTAGATGCAAAATCTTGAGAAAAGCAGTAAAATATATAAGCACAGAAGCACACCAAAAGCACATAAGCCTTAACTATTACACTGGAAGAATTTGCTACAATTTAAGAGAGAAAAAAGTAAAACAACCTATCTAAATGTAAAAATATTTGTAGAAAATACGAAAGGAAAACAATCTAACTATTACATTGGCTATCTAAATACAAATAAAAGAAATTGCGATCTATTCTATCACATTTTTTGCCTAATAATAAAATTCGAAACTAAATAGCAAAAAAAAAAAAAAAATGACTCTGCAAAAAGCATGTAAAAATAAGAAATATTTGAAAAAAATACATAAAAAAAATCACATAGGAGCACATTGGAGCACATAAAAAGGAATTAGCGAGAACTAAGGGTACCTCTTGTGGGAAACTCGGTACAAATACTAATCCAAATGAACAAATAAATCAAGGTACCACTATTTTAAGCAATAAAGCATAAAATATGAAATATGACAAATTGGGGGGCAAAGATGTAATTCTATTAAACCAAAGAGCTAAAAATGCAATTTTAAAGCTAAAGGGATTAATAGGTAATATTAGAAATTCAACTAATTAAGGAGCAAAAATACAAATCAAAACAAATTGGAGGGTAAACAATAAATTCTAACAAGCATGGGATAAATTGCAAATTATAGGTCTTAATTGAACTAAAAATAAAATTCAGATGGCCAGCTTAAAATTATAGAGGACTTTATTGCAAAATAAATACAAATGTCTCAGGGGATGAGGGTAATAATCGAAATCCTAGGGATAAGAACCTAAACATATACTCTGTAGCCAAGTAAAAAAAGTCAAATCAATTAACTTCCTCTGTTTCTATTTTTCTCTCCTTCCCTTTCTCTTTCACAAAAGCCAGAACTAATTTTCTTTCTCTCACTCTCTTTCTGTTCTTTCTCTTCTTCTGTGTTTTCTCTCTCTCTGGTCTTATGTTTCTTTTCATTTATTCCATCTGCCTCTCTTCTCTAATTTTTTCTCAGTTTCTCTTCTCTCTCTGCTCTTTTGAACTGAATGTCCCCCCCCCAATCTAGTATTTCTGTCTCTCACTCTTACATCTAGAAATCACCTTCAATGTCATCTAAGGAAACTGACAAGAGATCCAAGCATTTCTTCTGGTTTGGGGAGGTGCGAAATTGAAAAGGAGATGGGTTTGAGAAATTTACCTGTTGCGAAAGGTAGTTAAGGTGGAAAAGATCGCAGTTCGAACATGGTAAGGTGCCTGGCGAAGAAGGATGGCATCGCTAACTAACTCATTTGTGATTCCAGCCGTTGCTGATCGTCGTGACTACAGTGGTGGTGGTCTAGCAGCTTTGGGCAGTAGATTGTTGGTTGTTTTGCTGCTGATGGTGGTGGTTCTAGATTGAGGGGGTGGTAGGTAGAGGAAGAGTGCTGTGGTGAATTGTAGTCTTTTTGTTGGTTGTTTGGGTATTGGTTGTTTTTTTTGGAGGTTTTGGTGATGGAATGGCTGATGATTTGGCTGCAAGTGGATTTTTGTGGCGTGTGGCTGGTGAATGGACCTTTGGAGTTGTTTTGTCTCCGGCCAATAGTGTTTGGTTATAGAGCTTCGACAATGTGACTGATTGGCTGTAGTAAAACAGTGGTAGTAGTGTTTGACTGTGTGGCCATGAAGTTGAGTTGGCTGATGCAGGTGGTAATCAGTGACAGAGGTGGTTTGACAATGGGTTTTGTTTACTTTGCAACTGGAAGAGGGGAGGCAACTAGCTGAATTGGTGTTTCTAGTGACTTATTGTGTTACTGGATTGATGAAGGCAGTGGATTTGATGACTATTTTGCTGTGTATGGTGGTGATTTGCAGGGACTTGTGCATAGAGAGAGGAAGGTGGATGGTGGATTATGGACTATTGATTATTGGTGGTTTCAAGGAGAGTTTCGTTGGTTGAAGTTTGGGGCTGATAGGAGTGCTGGTTAGCTACGATTTTGTAGTTGATTTTGCTGCTGTTGGGGTTGGGATTTGGTGGTGGATTGATTATTGAACAGGGGGAGTGGTGAGGATTCATTGGTTTTAGTGGTTTTGGTGATTTTGCAGTAAATTCAGGGAAGGACATTAGAGCTTTAGGTAGGCAGAGATGGCCTGGTGGTGGATTACTGGTGGAGTATTTGTGATGATGATTTGGTACTTGAATTGTGCATAATTGCTGCGGTGGTGACGTTTGGATGAGGGACTGTTGGGCTGATTTTCTGGTTCTTGGTTGTTCTTGGGCTATTTGTTTACAGGTTGTATTGATGGAGAGAGGTGAAAGGAGAAAGATGGTTTGGAGGTGGTAACAGGGGTGGTTCGAGGCCGTGAATGTGGTGAAAATTATAGGATGGTAGATGTGTCGTGTGTGTGTGTTATGCTGGATTGACTGTGGGTTCTATAGTGTGTAATGGTGTTGTGTGTGTTTGAATAACTGTGTTGTGTTTGTGAGTGCTTGAATGACTGTGTGTGTGTGTGTTTAAATGTTTAAATATATAGGTGTTGTGTGTGTGAAGGGGTTGTGTGATTGTGTGTATGTCTGTGCACCTGAATGTGTGTGTGTGTGAATCTGTGTTTGTACTAGTGTGTGTATTGAGTGATTTGTGTATGCAACGTATGTTTGTGTGTGTAGTGGGTAAGTGTAACATGTATTAGTGTGTGTGTGTGAAGTTGTGAAAATAGTGTGTGTAATTTAGGAAAGTATGTGTTCTTAGCGTATGGTGTGTGTTTATATAAAGATGAAATATTGTGTGGTGTGTGTTCTTGGTGTGGTGTGTGTTTGTATGAAGATGTGCTTGGAGTGTAGTGTGTGTTCTTGGTGTGGTGTGTGTGGGGGTATGAAGATGAACTAAAAACTTGCTAGGTGTTCTTGGGGTTCTTGGTGAAAAGTTGAAGTTGAATGTAGGAAAAAGTGTGTTTTTTAGTGTTCTTGGTGTAATATAAAAACTAAAACTAAAAACTCTCTAGGCCTTTTTCTTTTTTTCTCCCCCTTTTCTAATCCCCCAAAATGGCTATTTATAGTGCAAGAATGTCTTACCCTTCAAGAAAAGGAAAAAAGACAAAAACAACCCTAATAATAAAAATTACCATTT
The DNA here is from genome assembly GCA_024721245.1 of Mitragyna speciosa. Taxonomy (NCBI): domain Eukaryota; kingdom Viridiplantae; phylum Streptophyta; class Magnoliopsida; order Gentianales; family Rubiaceae; genus Mitragyna; species Mitragyna speciosa. The sequence continues at coordinate 22,511,217 of CM045566.1, read as the reverse complement.
TATCCCAAAAAAATAGTTTCCGATAAAATTAAAATTGAAACTAAAACCAAAATTAAAACTAAATGTCATAATTTTTTGTAAAACACCCGAAAAGTGGAAAAAGCTCAAAAAATGCAAATAATAAATTTATTAACAAAAATCGGGCAAAAAAAAATATTTCTATGCAAAATTACCATTTTGCCCCTAAACGCAGTATTTACAAAAAAATAGAAAATTGTCTAAAAAAATTACCAAAAATTAGAAATAGGCTCAAAACTCTAAATAATGAGTTTAGAAATGCCAAAACTTGATAAAAATACGTTTTAAGTGTATAATGACGATTTTACCACTGTGCTGGAGAAATATAGAAAAGTACCAGTTAAAGCTGACAAAATTACAAAATTTAAAAATACATATGGAAGTACAAAATATGAATTTAAAACCTCAAAAATAATAAAAAAAATATTTACAGTTAAAAATTACTATTTTGCCCTCCTAAATTGCTGTTTTCACCCCTTTTGCTCAAAAATCAAGATTTGACCCCCACACTGGACAAAATGCCCGTAATGTTAGAAAAGATAAATAGTGTGTCAAAATTTGGTGTCTACGGAATTGTACTCTTAATGGCAATGATATAAATGATCATTAGACTTGAGATTACCATAGTATCTTAAGTGTGGATTGTTATGCTTTGATTCTGCTGCTCAGTACTCGTAAAAGAGTAGCCCATAATATAGAAATTGCGTATAGTATAAAGAATGGAATAATAGTAAGTAATCAATATAAAATTCACCACTCCTTATTATAAGAGAGTATATCCCGTATTGACCACTTGTTAAAATATAACTTAGAAAATCTTTTGCGCAAAACCGAACATATGACTTGAAAGCGTAGTTATACTTTTATAAAAAGTAATATTTCGAGAATAAGAAATCATTAATTAGTCATTTAAAGATGTGCACTACACTCTTAGACTAAATTGGAATATATTGTGGTGAAAGAATATTAATTACACGATAACATTATGACTGATAGGTGTAGCCTACCATATGACTTTCTTATTCACTTGGGTGGTCATGATGCATTGCTAAATACCACTCATGATTTATAAGGATGAATTAAATAATTATGAGTTATAATTTGTATTTATTGCCAACGTAAATGGAACCTGATGAGTCACACACAATAATAATAGGGTCTTTGGGTTAAATTGTTATTAAGATAAGTATAATATACTTATGGGTTTAATTTATGTGATAAATTAACTTAAAGGACTTATTTATAAATATTCTAATTCTTACTGGAAATCAGTTTCCTAAAAAGAATTAAGGAGCTATTTGGTTTTCTTTTGGAATAGGTTTCCTAAAGGAATAGGATTAGCTTAATGTAAGCTTCCTAACCTTCTTAGTTTCCAATTGCTCTTATAAATAAATTCATGCCTTGACTCTTGAAGGATAATGCAACACAAAGACACAATTAGAGAGAGAAAAATTGAGAGAAGAGAGGCGTTTTCTTCATAAGGGTATCGGCCACCCCCTCTCTTCTTAAGTGTCAGGGTTTCATCTTCTTTCTCTTCTTGTTTCTTGTGTTCTTCATGATCATTCAAGGGAGTTAGCACTCAAAATGTAAGGTAAGCAAGCCCAAAGGTTCCTAAAGATTATGTTCGTATGAATACTATTAGAGGCTCAACACTTGAGGAGCTTTTCATGGTAGATCAACACCTTCATCGAATAGGATCTTGTCCTTTGAAGCATAGAAACCATCTATGCTTGAGGTATTTGTGCTAAACACCCTTTATTCATATAGATTATATCAACGAGATCCATGACTAAGGTAATAAAATTTTAAAATGTTCCCTGCGTTACTCTTATTATTACCTTACAACAACTAAAGAAGCATTACATTACATGTGTGCAAAACATGCTTAGAAAAATAATACATTTGATAGCATTCATAATAAAACAAATTGGACATCTATTTGAAGGAGATGAAGGAAGACCTTCATTGTCCAAAATTTTACATATTGGATTGGTGGGGAGATAATGCTCATAGGTTCCAAGTTATAACTGCAATTGCTAGAGATATATTAGCTATTATGGTGTCTATAGTTGCTTTAGAATCTACTTTTAGTACGGGAGGCTATCTGTTGAATTCTTTTCAAACCTCTTTAACTTCAATAATGGTGGAAGCTATAATTTATGGACAAATTTGGCTTCACATGGTAATCAACCCATTAATTTGGAAGAAAGTAATAGTTTGTTTTCTTTGTCTCGGAAATTGGCTTATCCATTGAGTTTCAACTTGTGTTAATTTCTGTATTGGTTGCCTTTGTTTTTGTAGAAATTTTAGGTTCGATAGAGGAACATTCCATTATTAATATTGAAGATTGAATATGGGAGGAATTGCTTGGTCTCTTTATTGTGTTGTATAATGATGAACTCTTTTCATGGATGTTCAATATTTTAGTTTGTGTTTTTTGTTAAGTTGTACTCAAAATTGTAATCAAGCTTAATTTTATCTATTAGATATTGTGGTTATAATGTATATCGAATACTTGAGATTGGCATGTATTGGGATGTTGGATGTAATGTTTGAGAAAATTGATACTTGACACATTATAAAATATCTAAGATGGACATGTAATAGATCTTTTATTTTGAAGTCAATTTAGATGCATGTATAGAAATTGTGATATTTTATATTTAGGGTGATAGATCTTATATGCATGCTAAACAATTTTGTTGCCGATTTAATTTAGTGGTACCGAGTTTAAATTTTATGTGACAACTTGGCAAAGACTACAAAAATTTTGTGGTCCATATGACAAATACCAATTGTTGTTAAAAATTCTAAGAATAAAATGCTAGTCCAAATGTAAGATGTTAAATGTGGGCCTCGCCTTTTTCAAACATATCACTTTTATCATAATTTTGTAATTAATATATAAAAAAACTATAGAAGAATATTTTCGAGCATTTGATTAAAACTGTGAACTTCTACTAATAGGGATGGGTAACTTGTGACGGTCATTGTTTTATCGAGTACTTGAGAACCGGATATGCAGAGATATTAAAAGGCAAATTTGAGTCACAAAAATGCTGATTCGACATATTAGGGTCGGGTCAACTAAATCTCTTTTGAGGCAGGTACCTAACTCATGCCCACCCCTAGTAAGGGTTACCGAATTTGGATATTACAAAACATATTAAGGTTAGAATTATGAAAATTCCCTTGGATGTTTTTAAAGTTGCTTAGCAATAATTAAAAAGACGGAAAATTACCTAGATGTTATAAAACATGATTTCGTTTGAATAGCATTATTTTTAAAAAAAATATTTGAAATATTTGTGACAATATTCGTTTGGCTAATGATTCTAAGAAAATGAAAAGTACATGTAAAATTCTTATCTTCTTTTGTAGTATACTGTGTATTAATAAAATAATTTATAGGCTATTTAAAAGAATGTAATATTTATGGATTTCTTCTCTAGTCACAAATTATAAAATTATTATATACAAAAGACATAACAAATAAATAACATAAAATAACTTTATTAAAAAAATTTAATGGGGGTATTTGTCTAAACAAATTCTACATCATCATTTTCTGTTTCTTTATATTTATGGAATCTTTCAATTGGGAACAGAGTGAAATTAAGGAGTAAGTTTAAAGGATAAATTGAAACTAAGGATTAGGTTTAAAGGGGTAAAGGTGTAAATAACCTTAATATAAATAAACACTAACGCCATCCCACTCAATAAATTGAAATAATATCTTGCTTTAGATGACAAGAAGAGATTCATTCTCTAGCAAAACTAACATTTGATGGAGCAGTATAAAACTGGTTGAATAGGATTCAGCTATAAACTTGACTTTTCTAAAGGTCTCTAAATGCTTATCTAAAATGTGAATCCGTAAGAGATTTTACTAGTTGGTGTTTAAAATGTCAATATTTAGACTAGAATAATTTCGACCTTTTTTAGCAAAAGAGCGTCCTTATTGTATATAAAAAAAAAGGTAACAATAGAGCAATCAACTACGTTATATCTTTGACATTCCAATCATCCCACACATGCATATTATGAAAAAAAAAATAGTATCAGAATGATGAGAATCTTATCAGACTGTTTAAAATTTGAAAATTAAGGTAAAATAAATAGAAATGTAAAAAAATGGTTGATGGAGGTCAACAAGTTGTCCAAGAAAGCAAGCTCAAGGCCATGGATCCTTTGGAAGAATTGGGAGGACCAATGACCCATTCGAGGACTAAGAATATGAAGGAGGCCTTACAAGCTTTAGTGTTGGATGTGCGTGGCAAGAAAAAGTTGAATGGAGCAAGTTCAAGTCATCTATCCTTTCCAATTATAAGCCAATCACCTTAATTTGGGCTAAGAATGAAGTTGGAGAAGTGTTTGGGGCCATTCGAGTGGAGGAGGAGCCTAAAATCATTTGGAGCGGAGAATCTGGCTCAAAACAGTGCTCTGGTCATTCACGCAACGCTTTCCCGTTCGCAAATACTCCAGTCGTGGGAACTGAAACCTTCTGCCCAGCGAGAGTTGCTGTCTTTGATGTAACCGCGACATCTAGCCGCACGCGAATACTGTCACAAATAGAGTAGCCAGATGTGGATACTGTTGTTGTGGAGATACAAAAGTTTCTAACCGCGACACTTGGCTTAAGTGAAGCGTATCCATGACGGTACCCAGTCGAGGGGACCCCTTGCAGATACAATGCAAATTTTGGCAACAGAACTTCTCTTGTGTTTTTGTTTACAAGTTGTAGCCTTTTAGTTAGGTAGTAAATGTGATAGGTTATAATTGGTATTCGCATTACTTGTAAACCTATATAAGGGCTATTTGTGATCAAACAACGAATTATGAGATTTATGGCAAATAACGTGAGTTCTCTCTGTTTGAGATCTTCTTTAGTTCTTTGCTGATTAAGAACTAACCCCTAGTCTTTCAAGAGTGATTCTTGTAGAGACTAACATCTTTGCTTAGAGTTTCATCTTCTTGTTCTTCGCATCTACTCAAAGAATTACATTAGGGCTTCTTGTTTTGCACAACACCCCCTATTTAGGTCTTGAGAGTTGGGATCATCAAGTCGTGAGATTCAAAGCATCTGGTTTCAAGGCGATCTTGGTGCGTTTCCACATCCCAACGCGCATCAATGGTTATCTCTAAAGAAAACCTTAGCACATCAAAGCCAAGATTTAAGCTCAAAAATGAAATTAGAGAAGTGATTTTGAAAATTTTTTTGTTGTTGTGTTCTAGAACTAAAGAAGAACCTAATATCATTAAGTCTTCTTGATTCCCATGATTACCAGTATTCGGGTGAAGGTTATTCGAGGTGCCCTGGTTAGACAAAAAACAAAATAATTGCTAAATTATCTAAAAAATTTATGAAAAATTGGATAAAAGATTGTTATCAAGACATTTGTCTTTCTCACGCACTCTCAAACACCCCGTTTTCCCATTAATTCCCTACCACATTATAAATCGATCACATGTATTTCTTCACTTTAAGATAGGTCTAGCTTTATTCTTTCTTACTCTTTGTGTTTTCTCTTTGTGCTTATTTTATATTAATGATATGAATGACCAAAAACTAACGTATAAGTACTTTTGTTTCTAGAGAAAATTAAAATTTTGGTATCAAATTTTTAAAGTATCGACAGTTTCAATTTCTAAAGTTTAGATGAAAGCAAATCTAAAGCCAAATATTTTAAGTTTTTAGCACATTTAGTTCTATTGACTCATTTTCTTCAAAATTTGAGTGGAATCCAGTCTTGTGATACTTATGTGATAGTGACCAAATTTTTCAAAAAACAAATAGAAAAGAAGAAAAAATTTAATTGCCATAATTTGTAATTAAAGGCACTAATTTGAATTCACACATTATAAATAAGCAGATAAAACTTAAAAAATGCACCTGGATAGTGCATTCGTGTCACATGATAAATAAGTAGAAAAAACTAAAAAAATCTGCCTAGATATTGCATTTGTGTATATTTTCAAGCACAAATTATGGCGAATTAAAAATTTTTCCTTTTTTAATTTTTTTTAAAAAATTTGGTCACAGCACGAGTATGATGTAACCGGATTCGGATAAGATTTTTGCAAAATTAGACAACAGGGCTAAATATGCTAAAAAATTAAAATATTTGTACTAGATTTGCTTTCATATAAATTTTAGAGACTGAAACTGCACATATTTCAAACTGCACATATCAAAACTGCAATTTTTTCTTGTTTCTATGTCCTTATGATGGTGCTACAATCAAGCTAACCTTAATGTTCGCATTTAGTTTTCTGCTACAATCAACCTAACTTAATCTTCGCATTTAGTTTTCTATTCAATGTCTGTGATTCCGGATTTCAATTAATTTTCTTTGGTTGTTGAAATCCTTGCACCATTACAAATGGTCTTATGTTTTGTTAGCAAAATCACTTATTTAGGTTTGTGATTGTACAAAGATGTGGTTTACCTTTCTTTATCTTTCTCAAATGTAGTTCTTTTACTTTTTATCCTAACACTATTTTAAATTTGGTGTGCAAACTATATATTGTTGTTTGCATGCACATAGACTGAAAGCACAATTCTGATATATTATGTCCTGCTTTTGACAAAAACAAGATAATTAGCTTGTGTATCTAACTTAATGTCACCTGAAACAAAGAAAAAGTAGTATAATTCCTAAATTTCAAGCATGCAATCTACTCTTCAGTGTATAAGAGAATTGGGCTTTGCCAAAATAATTCTTTATTTTTTGCATTTTCTTTTTCATTTTTTTCATTGTTTTTGTCCAAATTTTGGTTAATTGCTTTGGGGGACAATTTTTTGCTTCCATTTCCAGCTTTTCATTTAATCATTTTCTTCAGTACACTTCAAGTATCTTTTTAGTTGACAATCATCAATATTTCCAAAATCCCGAACATAAGACTCACATTTTACTCTTATGCACTAGGGGGGTTTGGGTGAAAATGTTTCAATTGTAATTTCACAAACGTAACAAATAACATTTCATACAAACATTTTGTTCCCACCCCTTTTAACAAAATGTCTATTTCATGCATTGTAGGGATTAATTACTAGTAACAAATAAAAGTGCAACAAAATCCATCTAAGTCAGATGATGTTATTGATTTTTTCAACGGTGGCAAAAGTTGATACAAATTAGTTGAGCCCCACATCTTGCTAAATGCTAAAAATGCACTAAAAAAAAAAATTCTTAGTTCAACTAGGGCCCAATATCCCAGCAAAGTCAACGTATACAAGGATAGAAATATATTGTACATCAACTCTATGAGTCGACCATGCATAGAAAACTTGTACCTCATGCATTAGGTCTTGTTTCCACCAGTCGTCGGTTGGTTTGTTCCGTCCAGGGCTGGTGATTAGTTCAACCTCAGCAAAGTAGTTGATGCACATTAGTTGCACCGGTTCTTACTAAATTCTTGAATAAAGAAAAAATGACAAATCCTTAAAAAAAAATAAAAAATAAAAAATAAAAGTCTTGGACAATGTCTAGTAGGGCGGTTACGCCAAGAGCGCAACTTAGCAAGCAAGAATATATCTGCTATGTCATGTCTACGGTGGACTGAAAAAGCACTTGTCTGCATGCATCGCGAGGGATCAAAAGATTTGGCAAAAACATTCAACGCATGATATTAAGACATCTCAATCCTTAATGAGGTCGAATGGTGGAGATTCAATCCGGGGCCTCGTCCAGTTTAATTTTGGATAGAATTTGTGCATTTCAGCAAAATTTTATAATACATTCTAACTAAAATTTTGATTTCACAATTCGGGTTATATATATTTTGCGCAATTCTTTTACAATTCCAAAACGTGGAATTGTGCATTCTCCATTTCAATACTTTTCGGAATGAATGATTTAGATGATGCGTATTTCTAAACAAAATATATAAATTCCATTATTGGCAACATTTGTGACGATATCAAAATGTAAATGAGTACATGAGAGTATTACAATCATTTTATAGTATTGAACGGTATGACCGCATTTAACAATGGTAAAAGTCTTGCCCTCTATCAGCGGAGCGGTGCCAACGGTCGGGGACCAACCTAGATTTGATCTGAACCCGTTATTTTTTTCTCGGTGCTATTAGAGGTATAATTTTATTTACTCCAACTCAGACCCGTTTAATTAAATAATAATTATAAAATATATAAACATATTTTAGACTTCTAATATCTAATAAATAATAATTATAATATATATACCCAAGCGCGTGCGTATTTTTCTCAATGAAATTCAAATTGTTATCATTCTTTATTTTCTTTAACCATTTACCATATAAACTTGGGGAAAGAGTACGCTGAATTTTCAAGATTAGGAATTCCTCCCAACATCCATGACCCAGACCTCACCTGACCTGATCTGTATTCGGACTCGTACCCAAAAAATTAAATGTAAGACACGTGGAGTATGCAATTCGAGTCTAGAATAGTTTCTCTTGCATAGGCCTGGGTTTAAAATATTTGATTTCGATACGAACTCAATCCATTGATACTCCTATCCTCGATCATAAATTGAAAGTCTCGTGCAATTGCTACATTTGGAATTGGGTTTCTGGACAATAGTAAAATTGTCCCAATCAAGATTCTCATTTAAAATTTAAAAGAAAATCAAAATTTAAATTCTATGTTCCAAATTAACCCACGTTAGTACAGACTGCTCTTGTTATTCACTCGTACAATCGCCTTTGCAATTACCAGACAACAAATCCCTCAATTAAAAGCATGTTCCCAAGTGTATAACCAATTTAAGTACTGGGTATGTTATAAATCCGAAGACCTAAATGCAGTGAGTCGTATAAGTTTCAAACATCAACTACCAAAACAGTGACGCGTCATAGTTGGTCCAGCGTACAAGGAAAACTTCCCCCATAGAAAACAACAAAAAAAAAAAATGGTTTATTTATTCCGTTAGTGAAGATTTTGGACACACCAAAAGTGTCCATAAACTACTCTTTTTCTGTTGTCCACTTCCAAGAAGTGCATAAATTAAATGAATTTAATTTCTTAAAATAAAAAACTGATCTGGATATAAATTCTCATCAAAGCGACTCAAACTCAAATGGGAGTTCAAACAATACCTTTTCTGGATACCTGCAGACAGGGCTTGAACTGGGATTTTGTCTGCTTCAAACCGATCAAAATACCATTACAGTTTCTTAGCTCAAGAATAAACTGATAAGGTAATCTCATTCTTCTTTTTGTCTTGATGTTTTTCTTATGTTAGTCCATCAATAATTTGTTAATCTTGATGACTAAGATCGTAAAAATTGCTTTATTAGTTATATGTTATATTGTTCTGTTTCCAAAATTCGACTTTATGAATTTGTACTTTTGCAACAGTTGTTCGGAAAAGGTGTCTTGAATCTTATTTCCTGAGCCAAAAGTTCTCCCCCCCCCCCCCCCCCACCCTTTTGGGGTGTAAAATTGTTGGAGAAACGGTTGATGCTATGTTCTTGGTTTTATATGTGGCCTGCAGGTTGATATTCATGTTCTGCTGAGTAGTGAGAGCAGAGGGGGGGCCGTATACTTGGCAAATATAGAGAAAAATTAGCTCCAAGAAATCCCCTTTTGAGTGTTGATACTTAATGCTGAAATTTGGTCGTCCTTTTTTAACTCACACTATATGGAAATGTTGAATTCAGGATGCACTTTTTAGTGTTCGGAAATCAGATGTGGAAACCTGAATGTATCCCAGTTGAAAGTTGAGTGAATTATTTCTTAAAGAAACTGGATTTGTAAGTAGAAACTAAGCCAACCATTTGACCCCGAAACGAAATTATTAATGTTTTCTTGAAGGTATTAGCTTCAAGAGCATCAAGAAAGGCTCTTTTTAGAGTTCTACTTTCTTAAAATGTCTACAATGTCTGAGAAAAGTACGCTACCGTCAAGATTTCTTTCTTGTCTAATAGCCCTCTCAATGTTTCTTTTACTTCTGTCATCATTGTCTCTCATTCAATTTTGTGGCAATTCTTTCATAGGCAGCTCAATTCTTCAGTTTTTTCTTGTTAATAATGCATCTATTTGCTTGAAAACCAATTTCAACCCTTCTGAAACTTTAGTTGAAAGAGAAGTGAGACATGAGGACGTTCCTTTTATGAAGTCAACCGAGAAATTGGCTGAATTAGGACATGGTAGCTGGAAAGAGTGTGATCCAAGCCAGGCTCTTCTTAAGGTCTATATGTATGACTTGCCCCTTGAATTTCATTTTGGATTATTAAATTGGAGAGGAAGTGTGAATCAGGTATGGCCTGATGTCAGTAATCCAAGTCAATTACCTTTGTATCCTGGTGGTTTGAATTTACAACACAGCATTGAATATTGGCTCACCCTTGATCTTCTATCCTCTAACGCTCCAAGTGTACATAGACCATGCACTACAATCAGAGTGCTGAATTCAACTGAAGCCGATGTCATATTTGTGCCATTCTTTTCATCTCTAAGCTACAATCGTCATTCTAAGCATCACGGGAAAGAGAAAGTCAATCTCAACCAAATACTGCAAGACAAATTAGTGGAGTTTCTGAAGGGCCGGGAAGAGTGGAAGCGATTGCACGGGAAGGATCATCTCATTATAGCACACCATCCAAATAGCTTGTTGACTGCAAGAAAAAAGCTACATTCTTCCAGGTTTGTGCTTGCAGATTTTGGAAGATACCCTCCTCAAATAGCAAATCTTGACAAGGATATTATTGCTCCTTATAAACACATGGTAAGGACAATTTCACCAAGCAATTCAGCACCATTTGAAAAACGCCCCACACTGGTGTATTTCCAAGGTGCAATTTATAGAAAAGATGTAAGTTTGTGCTCTTCTTTTTCCCTGATCTTTTAATCCTAGTATGGTTACAGTTACGCCTGTTCTCTGTGATTTTGATTATTGGTTTTAAGTCCTGGGATTGGAGTCTCTTGCGTTCTCACAATTGAATTTCCTTTTGTACAATCTTCTGGTGCTATTTTATTTTGGGAAAATTTTGGTTGTGCAATGTGGTGCTTCAGATTGGCCTTTTGAAATTGTCGACTTTATCAATGTTGTCTATACTGTCGTTTCTTACAATAAATTGCTCACTTCCCGCATTGAGCATTTTGAAAATCCTCTAGGTTTATTTTTCCATAGGAATAAACATAGGAGGCATGCAAATTGCTGCAGTTATGAAAGGTTCTTGATTTCCCGGGTGACATCATCAAGAAAAAGCTTTTCAGAGAACTAAAAAATGGCTTTTGTGTTACTGATTCTGGATATATTGTTGAGAAATTTACAGAATAGCATGGGCGTTGCCATTATCGCTCTAGTCACAGCCTCTTTAGTGCTGTTATATTTGTAGTATTTGCTGATTTTTTCATAGATCCCATCATTTTAGAATCAAGGACTATTTTGGGTTTATAAAAACCAGAAATTACTTTTAAAACAAATAGTATTAATGTGGAATTTGATTATTCAAGTAAAAAAAAGTGACTATCGTACATACGCATGCACATATGTTTGTATTAGTCATGGGTGCAATTACAGATGTACTTAAGCATTGTCTGTCATGTTATATTGGTGATCTTTAGTGGTTAGCTTCATTGTTTTTAAGTTCCCTTTCTTGTTGCATTAATGGCTCTCTCTCAGTGCCATAGAGGAATCAGGGCGGGATGTTTGAGTAGATTGACATCCTTTATATGGTTAAATAGATTCTATCAGCTCATTTTAAGCCATGCGAACCTGTTCACCATCTCCCACCAGACAAACCGCTACCCTCCCCCTTGAATCCTTGCCAACTTAATCATGCCTGTACATAGCATTTTTGTTGGTTTCTTTTATCTCACGCTTGAATATGGATCTGAGTGTGCATGAAACTTCCTGATATCAAATTTAAATTCTTACAATGGTTTGATCCTCAGGGTGGCATAATTCGTCAAGAACTGTACTACCTCCTCAAAGACGAGACAGATGTACACTTTGCGTTTGGAAGTGTTCGTACTAATGGGATAAATCAGGCAGCCCGTGGCATGGCCTCATCTAAATTCTGCCTTAATATTGCGGGAGATACTCCTTCTTCAAATCGTCTTTTTGATGCCATTGCTAGTGATTGTGTTCCTGTAATAATTAGCGATGAGATTGAGTTACCATTCGAAGATATTCTGGACTACTCAGAGTTTTGCATATTTGTCCATGCATCAGATGCTGTGAAGAGCGGTTACCTTTTGAATCTTCTGAGGGGAATCAAACGGGATAAGTGGACAAAAATGTGGAAAAGACTAAAAGAGGTTGCAAAGCATTATGAATATCAGTATCCATCTCGACCTGGTGATGCAGTGGATATGATTTGGCAGGCAGTTGCAAGGAAGCTATCTAATGTACAGTCAAATGTTCACAGGAAAACGCGATACCAGAGAACACAGCTGATTCTTGAAGGCCAACCGTCAACCTTCTGAGTACTCAGCTGGAAATTTAACATGCTTTTAAACATTGATCAAAGGATACAGACGAGAGTTTTTGTTGACTCCTTGAGAAATGGGCTTTTAGAGTTGTCAACAAATTTTTGGTGCTGTTTCTTTCGTTGAAACCCCTTTGCTGTTTGTACAGTAATGGGCTTTAGTAGCGCTGGGATCAGAATTATCAGTTCTTGTATGGTGCTAAACCTCAGAGCAGCATATTCTTTGTTGCTAACTGACTACCATGTATCTCAAAATTTATCAAAGAAATAGAGGTTTTTATCCCTATACGAGCATCCTTCGATTGAAATTACATTTTTTGATATAATTGGTATGACTGCCATTACCAGTACTGCATTTAAGTCATGCTGGATAAAGCATCTAGAGAAGGAACAACAGTCATGAAAAAATGATTTGGTGTCAAGTAGTGTTTCTTAAAGAAGAAAACTTTGAAGAAGTTTTCATATCAAATTCAGCATGAACAAGGTGAACAGCTTCTATTTTTGAAGATATTATCACTTCCAAAGGGATTTACACTCAAACAGGTACAGGATCACACAGAGGACAAAGAGTATGCAGTTCATGTAATTTTCACAAAATGTCTGAGCTATAGTTAAAAATCTATGTTTATACAATTGAAATTTTTGCTGTGAAAGTTTCAAATTCAGCTTCTCAGCTTCTCTTTGATGCAAAGGGCGTCAACTAAGAACTGATAAAAGAACAATGGAAACTCGGCAAACCTATAGTCTTAATCATGTGTGAGCAAGCAGAAATTGCCAATCCGCCTAAATTTCTGCATTTTGGCTCAAAGCAACCATTTCTTTCTCCATGATCATGTTTTGCCTTTACAATGGAACACCTGAACATAACAATCTGTTGCAAATATCAGCACTTGTTGTGAATGGGATCTGAACCTCTTCGTAATCTTCGTTTGTCAGATTGGTTTGGATCATACATCATTGCAGGTGTGGGAGCTAAATTTAGCCCCACATGCAGGGCCTCTGAGGCAACAGATTTCAGAATCCGTGAACTTCTCAGAAACAAAAGCTCTCTTCCATGCAATCTGAGAGCAAGATCTATGCTTCTAAGACCAGAAACTTTCTCTGGATGAATACAGAAGAATCCCATGCAAACAATTAGGATGATCATCCTATAACAAAAAGAGCTCATTTTTCTGCAGTGCAAAAGCAAGAGGAACAACGGTTATATCTTGTTTGAGGCAATAGTAACAGAATAATTTCTGTCTAAAGAGTATAGACTACACTGTTCAGTTCGTGATGCCTCGTGCTTGCACATATAAGCTTCTGTTTCATTTTCTTTTTGTGGGATTTGGATGACTAAAGGTATAAAGCATTGAGGGGCCCTGAACATCTCGAGAAGTTAAGATTCACCCAATCATAAGCCTGCCATAGAAGCAAATACAAGGCTGTTTTAGAAGACACTGACTGGTTTGAACAAAAGTTAAAACTGGAACATCATTCTAGGGAAGCCAAGAATCTTTATATTGGTTCCCCACATCCATATGATTTGGCTTGCTTTTTGGACGAAACAACGACCAAATCAGACTCTCAAAACTCTAGTCCAATTGGCCATGTCATGTAATCATATTCTCACGTGTTCAACAGCTCTTTTCAATTTATGAGATAACTGAATCTGAATGACCCCTTTGGCTCAGCTTAATATATAAGTGGAGTTAATTGTGAGTTTAGGGCACTGGGGAATTCAGAAATGCGGACAAATATATACAGCACAAAATAACAATTATTGAAATTGAAAAGAGCATAGAAATTTACAGACAGATATGACGCTATAGGCTTACTTGATCGAGAAAACATATTTTGCACTACTTTTAGAATAATAAAGCATAGATCTTGCAACTTTTTTCTATTTAAATGCTATTTAGCACAACATTGTCAGTTGAGATTTTTTTAGAATTAATACGGAACAAAAGTTCAGTGTGAGTAACTTTTGATTAGACGTGTAATTTTATGCTAGAACACTAAACTTCAGTTTTCAATAGGTTATAAATAAGTGAAAATAGAGTGTGGATTCTTAATCCTAGAAAGACAGTTACTGCAAAGGGCCTGAATAATTAATATGTATTGCATAATCATAATGAGAAACGATATCCATATTCTTTGTATGGCTTGGGCTTTAGGAATTTGAATATGGAATTACAAAGTGTGAGTGGCTTCTTTGCTAGAACAAAGGCATGAGCCAGCCAAAGTTGAGGTTGCTACAGTTGCAAGAAAGCTAGATAAAGTTGGTGGAATGTTGGGCAATGTGAGGGATAGAAGCCTCTTCATAAAAATAAAAAAAAACCAAATGCTTGCTTTATGCTAACTCACTTTAGAATTCCAAGCTCTTTTCTTTATGCAACAGAAATCCCAGTCTTGGTTTCTTGTGCTTAATGGATTTCCTTTATGCTTTTCTTTCTTTATTTTTTTGCATATCCATTCAAAATTGCTGCAGTATACTGAAGCTGATATCACCAAATACATGACCTTCTTATCTAACTCACTTTACCTGGTCCTATCTTTTATTTCTTCTTCTATTATGCAGATCGGTTTTATTTTTACATTTTTTTCGGAAAAATTAAGTTTAAGAAATATTTTTTGTTACCCACCACGCAGACATATCCGCAACATACATAACTTCTCAATTAAATCCCACGAAATTAGGGGAATCTTTTTTTTTTTTTTTCACTAAGCTTGAAATTAGAAAGTAGTTTTGATGTTCTTGGATAGATGAAGTATGCAGGGCAGTTTATTCACAAGTTGTTAGTAGTAATGGAGAGATGAAAATACAGTAATCTGAGCTGAAAGCCAGTCAGAGGAATTCGTTGAGGCTCTTTCCGCTTGGTATACAAGCAAAAGAATCGTGTACGAGTAGTTGCTTTCAAAATATTTATCCAGTCACTATCAAGTGTTATTAGAAGCTATATCTTGTTCTATACTTACGTAGAACATCTTGATCCATTTATTGCTTTTCTTGAAAAGTGTTAAAGGAGTCAAAAGAATATAAAAAAAAAAACAAAACAAAAATATTGAAGGAAGCAAACTCCATATCACCCTGGGACACAGATTGTTCCATTGCTTCACTTAATTGCCAGAACTTTGGGGCACGTTTGGTCCAATGATTAGTGGAATAAGGCTGGAATAATCTATTGATGCGGTCTTATCCCATGGCTGTTTGATTTTCTTTTTTTCTTACCACAAGATTACCAACGTCACTTACTTAGAAATAATTAAGAAGAATTGACCATGCCTTGACCGACTAAACTCAAACTTCAAAGCCACAAAGCTTGCATCAAGAACATGGAAAATAGGTTATACATGACTGCCAAGATCTGGCTAGGGATAACACAGCCAAAAATAAGTGTGAAGAGCTCCGGGGTGTTACCTTTCCGACCCTTTGTGTTTTGAACTAGGCAGCCTACAAAAATACCTTAGGATAAAATTACCTATCTCCAACCCCAACGCCTACGCCTGGCATGTCATCCATTACTCAGTGTTATGAGGACATTTTAGGATAACCTATCTCTAACACCTAGCTTGTCATCGATTTGTCATGTATGCAACAAATAGTAACTTCACTGACCCCAAATAAAAAGGTAACTTAAATAACTAAAGACGAAAAAGGAATTACAAGTGGACAAATATTTCCAATGTTGCACATCTCAGGAATGGGTTAACTTACACAGCAGGAAAAACTTGGGGAAGGTGGTCTTACATAAACAAAGTTTTAAAGACAAGTTAGCTGATCCCTATTCTGCCATTCAAAGCCAAGTTGCATTTCACAAAACAAAAACCATTCGCCTTGGAACATTATGGAAGGGCAGAGCAATATGGTGACAGGAAACAAGACAACAAGAAGCTTAAAATTCAATGATTCCTTAATTCAACGATTCCTTGAACAAGTACCACATACAGAAGTCAACTGGTTACAGAACAATCAATTAACTTTCAGTAACTAATAGTTTTGGTTAAGCAATTTTCAGCAGCAGCCACGACTGCTAGTTTAATATCTATGTACAGGAAGTGAAGAGAAAAATTATGGATTGAAAGATCAACACACACTCCAGATAAAGAGTGCCACAGTTACAATATCAAAGATCAATGTGTATCCTTCCTCTGATGCTAGCCAAAAAGTCAAGAAAAATTAACAGAGAATCAGAAATACACTCATCAAACACATGCTCAGCAAAAGAGAGAGAAACCAGAAGTTAACAAGCAGGCTCTGACTCTGCATTTACGGCAGGCTCATTTGTTGCCACAGGTGCTGGTGCTGGTGTTGATACTGCTGGTGGTGGTGGTGTAGGTACTGGGGCAATTCTGACTTGAAATCCCCTGCGTTGCCCGGCCTGCAGCATAAAAGCAACTTCAGCTGCAGCCAGTGCTGCTGCTTCCTGGATCAATGGAAGAAATTATAAAATGAGACATTAGTAAAGACACAGAATGCAATTCTTACTAACAGAGAAAAGATGACAGCATGCAGTAGCAGAGTTATAAGCAAATTTGGTTTGCCACAGCCAAAACATACAAATAAAAACGGGGTATTTTTTTTTTTTCCTGCAGTAAGAGAGTAATCCCCTCAGTAAACCTACCAAAACACGCACACAGAAAAAGCACTTGAGCTAAAAATAAAACATCACTAACTATCAAAATAAAATGTCAAATAAAAAGCTTGAGTGCCTACGAACAAAATTGGACAATCAGAACTAACCAACAAAAAAGGCGACTAAGACCTGCTTATACATTATGCAGGAAGAAATAATTCTCAAAACTCCTACTGGTAATCAAAGACCTCCTTAAACTAAAGGCACGACGAAGATGGTCCATCATTTGACCACCATCCGGCCTCCTTGCTGGGATTGCAGTTAAAAAAAAAAAAAATTTGAAGGAAACACGAAAATTTAGATAAGCTAAAATAGAAAAAGCCTCTAACCTGTCTTTGCCTTCGACGCTGCAATATACTGATAGCCCAGGCCATAATGTAGCAAGGCAGAAGGAAAGCAGCAGCCCGAAGCAAGAAAAGCTACCAAATAAAAATATATTATTGGACATAGACAAACAAAACATGAAGTGCGGATGGTAAAAGAATGTCTGAGTTCAATTACACTTACAGTGAAGAAGGTAGAAACATCATCGTCATCCCTGTCATCATTTCCTATGGTAAGAGCATGCCTCAAGAGTAGAAGAGCCATTAACTGCCACAAACCATGAATTCAAATAACATAACTTCAATTGGTCAAATATCACAAATATACATGACACTGGGGAAAACAAGTGACTGAAAACTGGATGCTACCCGGTATTTTGGGACATTGGGACATAATGTAGACATAACATGTATTGATCTCCTAAAAAAATGTCCTACTATAGTATTTAAAATAGTATTCAAAGATGCGATCTATCCAACTTTCCCAGTAACACATTATAGCTTGAGAGCGATAAAGGATAGTAGTGGTGGCTTACAATTAAAGCAGCAGACCGGCAGAATGCAGCTCCACTTGCACTTGAATCAGCATCTTCATCATAGTCAGACTCCAGAAGATGGTGTTCAGCAGCAGCCATGGCCAAAAGTCGAGGGTCGCGCAAATCTAAAGGAGTGCCACCAATAGTCCAGCCCTCACTGTGAGGATGGCATAATAATTATGTACCAGTGTTTAGAAGTATTGAAATCAAATCATTAACAATTACAAAGATGATGGACATTCAACAGTAATTTTTTTTACTATTAATGTGCACCAGCATTAACAGGAAAATGATGCTTAGGAGCATGAAATGCAAACTTTTTGCATAGACACAACTCAATAGTATGTCCATGTTACTTCCATCAGTTTCAACTGTGTCAAGCTTTGAACTTAATCCATGAAAACTAAATGTAAAAGCTAACTATTTGATTTACCTTTCACAAGTATAAACACAAAGTAACAAATATCTGTCTCTGTAAGCAAGCAGTAATCACCAGCATTCACATGAAATGCATAGTCTTCCCAATGCAAATAAATAGCAAGGGGAAGGAGAAAAAAATATAATGTACCTGATGTCAATGGCTGTATCTTCACGATGAGTAGGAGGCGGAGCAGTATAGTTCGGCTGGTAAGGCTGCACAATAAGGTGAAGAAGTCAACATGGAATTCTAAAAAGCAACTCAAAACAGTTTACAATCCAATGAACATAAATTTCACACTTACAACTATATACCAGATGCGGGACCTGGTATATTCCAAATTATTTGACAACAACAATAAAAGAACAACCTTCCCAAGTCCTTGAGAAACTTCCAGATGTAAGAATACCAATGTCGTTCTGTAAATAAAAGATGAAGATTGAAACCCATCTCCCCAGATCTCACCCCCTTTAAGCACCTCTCAATTTCTGCTCTTTCCATTTAAAAAAATTTACCCAAAAAGTTACAAGCATAATGAACCACTACGATACACAACTACATAGATCCAAATGCCAACAAAAGACCAAATACTTCTGTATTATAGACTAAAAATTGCAATTACTTATGATCCTTCCACAGTCTACATTCTGCACCCAAGCACGTAAATTAATTGACCACAAATTCTTTGGTAAAGCCCAATAAAAGCAATTTGGTGCATTAAATTCCCAAATTTAAATCAACCATCAACATCAGAAGTACAGAGTTAAAAGAAGTCTATAATGAAGTTCATTAAACAACTATAATCTCAAAAGATGGCAAAGCTACCCAAGTATCGAGGGAGAGTTATGGAATTTGGGTCAATTTCTATCTGCCCCCTTGTGGTTATACATCCAAGCATATCATACTGTTATTTTTTTTATAACATATACCTATGCGCCCCCTATGCTTTTGACGAAAAGGGAATCAACATGTTACTCTTATCTTGACAGTTATTTCTGAAGATCTTCCTTGGGTGATCACAAGTCTACCAGACACCCCTCTCTTAAGTCTCAGCTGTACTTGCCTGGTGAAACATTATGGAACAAGGCAAATTTCTCTCTCGATTCTCTCCATTCAAGGAAATACGTGTAACATTGGATAATATGTGAATGTGTTTACTATTAATCCATTGGTGGTAACTCTTTCCTTGGTAGTCACCTGATGTCTGTCCCTTGTAGTTCTTCAAAATCCTCCAACTTAAACTCAGATTCTAAATGCAGGCCACAAAGAGACATAGAAAAACCTTTTTTTTTTATCTATAAATCTAGATTTCCAAAAAAAATTTCTTTTGCACCAAAAACTGTTATACTCTCTCATGGTGGCCATGCAGCAATGTGATTCATTAAGAGTGCCACATGTCACAATAAAAGCTGAATCTTTGAATGTCAATTCAATGATTTGATTGTGAAACAGTTAAACCCAGTAGTTGACAATCCTCTGCACCTTTCATACAAGTGCTAAATCTGCAAGTGGGGAAGGCAGAGGATGGAGAGGGAAGAGACAGTTTACTTCGGTGGTGTTTCTGTATTTTTGTTAGAGTTCATGGAAGGGATAGAAAAGGATGTTCATCAAGGATTTAGTCAATAAATTTTTTGTTTTCATACGAGAATTACCCTTTTGGTTCCAGATTGCACAAGGCAATGCAATACAGAATCTGTTAGTTTTGAAGATCACTTTGCTTTACTCACAAAAGCATGGAGGGTAAAGCTATACTTTTAATGAAAAGAAATTATGGATCATGATGCTGAACCACAAGGGGGCAAAAGGTGATCTGCCACTAACTATGTGACCACTATTTTCATAAATCTGTATATGAACAGAATAACAATCAGAAATTTAAAACTAGCAGTAAAATACAGGTTCAGACAAAATTTTTTTTTTTTTTGATGCAGTATGCGAAGTCATAAAGAAGCACAAAATTTAAAAAAAAAAAAAAAGAATTAAGTACTGATTTACCTGATGACAAATCTCACATGTTATATCTCCTTTCTCATTGCACCAATGTTGAATGCATGCCCTATGAGCAAACTGATTTTTTGCAAGGTAAAAGAAAATATCAGAAAGAGAAAACTGTCATCTAACAATACAGATTGCAAATAGGGAGCAAAATGATTACTCAAAGAAAACATATGGATGCATATACTAGCACAAATAAGAAGACGATGAGCACAATACATAACTGAATCAGACAATGTACAATTGGATGAAGTTTAAGCGAAAAGACTTTAAGACTCGACCTTCTTGACCTAACGAAGCCAGGGTGAGCTGAAGACAGACAAGTTATCATAAAATGACAACTTCTGGGTGTGAGATACAGTAGATTTTGTCCTGTATATAATTCATGTAATGAGCAAAATAAGCAAAACTTCGACTTTGGCTTTGTCCTCAGTGAACCAGATACTAATCTACATAGTAGGACACTTATGCCCAACTGAATCTACTATCAGATGCCTCGATCGTTCAATTGAGATAATAAAACAAATGCCCTAAATAATTCATTTTCTTCATAAGATACATTTTATCAAATAAATGTAGCATATTACCATGACATGAATAGACATATGCATCCTAGACATGTCGTGATGAAATTTGAAGCACCTCTTGCGTCCACCAAGCAGCATTATTAGGTAACAAATGGCAAACAGAAATGTCTTACAATGGTGCTGCCTAAATTTTCACAGGATAATCCAGCTAAAGGTATGCAGTAGAAATCAATTAGAATGTGTGTGTATGTGAGTTTGAATTCATTATTATAATATCGCTTTCACTCTCAACACCAAAGAGGAAACACACATGGTACAAAAAAGGAGAGTAACTGTATTATAAGGCATCTCCAATACTAAATTTAGCTATTAAGTAATTAGAAAGAATTTAGGTAAATAGACCAACATAGATTATTTTCAAACTACCGTGACTCATGATGCTAACATCACAATAGCAAATATCAAAAGTAAGGCCAGGCACTTAACACCAAAAGTTATCCAATCTCAAGATTGCTGTTTCCAAACTGTAGAAAGTACCTTCAAACTGCCAGTGCAGGCACAAGGTACCTCCAAATTCTTAACACTATCTTCTTCCTGGCAAATACGGCATTCCACAGTTTGAATTAGTGGTTCATCTTCACCACCTTTGCCTTGTCCTTCATCATCCTCCTTAACATCAATTGCTGAAAGTGAAGGATCAGCTGTGTGAGAGCACGAACTCTCTCTAGAAGTGCCTACGGCCTCTGGCCCTGGTACTGATTGCAATGAATCAGGTGTGGTTAGGCGTTCCACTGAAAGTACCAAGTCCTTTCCCATCACTACTTCAACTCAGATTGATCAAGCAAACTACAATAACATACAAAGATATACAACATGAAAATTCCCTACATAATTATCTTTCCCCTTCAATAGCTTAGTAAGAAACAGCCTTTATCAACTGGCTAAAAAGGGGGAAAAAACAGATATTACAATGCAACTGCCCCAAAAAGATTTGAAACAGACTTTATCAACTGGCTAACAAGGGGGCAAAAACAGATATTACAATGCAACTACCCCAAAAAGATTTAAGTATAAAATTTTATAATCGAGATCACAAAATACCCAACACCAGCTCAATTCATCTCCTAAAAGAAAAAATCAGGAGATAGGTACTGTTTCTGTCAATTCAACTGGCCTAAAAGAATATAAAAACCACATTTTTCAGCAATCAAATGGACCTCACATACATCAATTTTAGGTGGAAATGAGGAAAAAGAACGGAAATGAAAACGGCAAAACCCCCTTAGATAATCTCAAGATTCCACAAAAAATCCAAAATTCTATGTTACACAAAACGTATAGACAACAGGATGAAAAGGGTCACCTATAAACAACAAAAATTGGAATTTCCCAGATTAATAATAACAAAACAAACTAAGTCAAGGCACAATAAAAAAAGTATAAATCTTTGGATGGAAAACTAACCAAAGAATCAAAGAAAACAAAAAGCCAAGAAAAGTGCTGCAGCAAAATCAATTAGCTAAGAGAATCCAGGTGACAGAATCAAATGAAGATCAAGAAATTAACACATAATACTTACCAAGAGAAATTTGAGAAATGAAAGTAAAGAAACAACAGAATCCCTTGTCAAGTTTTTGGATATCGGTATTAAGTAGCAGTACTTTTCTTTGCTTTTAGAGGCCAGAAGAGGAGAAAAGAAAAGTCCACTCGGTCTGCTATTTAACACGGGTTTGATTTGGCGAGTAGTTGACGAAATTGGTGAATTTCTCTGATTGTTAATTTCAGACTTCCTACCTCCAAAAAGACTTCCTTCCTCCAAGTCTTTTAAGTCTTATGTCAAAAAAAAAAAAAAATCTTTTAATTCTTTGTGTCAAAATTTGTACTCGGGCCCATAGACATTTATTATGCAGGCCGAGTAGGCAAACTAGATTTAGTATTCAAATTCGAGCTCATTTAATAAACGAACAAGTTCGATTCGACTCGTTTATTGAACGAGTCAATTTTTTTATTCGAATTCGGCTTGTTAAAAGAACAGGAAGCTTAAGCTCGAACTTGAGCTCGGCTCATTTAACACCAAATAACCGAGCTTGAACGAGCTCGTATGAACTTGGTTTGTTTAACACAAATGAATACAAATGAGTGAAAAAAGCGTTCATGAACACAAACGAGTTCGTTTATTCACTTAGGGAATTAAGGCATGGAGAGTAGGAGTAAAAAAACATTATTGCCTCTTGTTTGCGAATACAAACAAGCGTTTGCGAACAAAGTTCTTGTTTGCTTGTTTAATAAACGAGTTCAATTTCTTACTTAAGCTCAGCTCGTTTAGCTATGCGAACGAGCCAAAGTCAAACTTTCATGAGTCGAACCGAGCTGTGTTCGTGAACAACTCGGTTCAAATAACTACTCTCTTCCACCTTACATTGGCACAAGTTCATGTGAATAAAATTTTAACAATATGTTTTTATCTCTAAATAAAGTAGAAATAAAACTATTTTTGAAATTTAGATACATCTCCATCTGTAATTTTTATAGACCTAGTAAAAATTAAGGAATCATTTGGATCAAATTTCTTAATTAATATTACTACGAATATTAGTAACCATACTATAAGTATGA
Source organism: Mitragyna speciosa (assembly GCA_024721245.1). Classification (NCBI taxonomy): domain Eukaryota; kingdom Viridiplantae; phylum Streptophyta; class Magnoliopsida; order Gentianales; family Rubiaceae; genus Mitragyna; species Mitragyna speciosa. Next base: position 22,487,745 of record CM045566.1, on the reverse strand, counting down.
GTTTTGCCTATTCTCCCTAACATATTGGTTTAATAACAGAATATGTATCATTATCAACGGAAGAGTTAATAAGTTTGATAGAATAATATTTTGGAGGATTCATAACTACCCTAGTTAGTCACTTTCATTCCGATTGAAGTATATTTATAATTATTTTTTAAATATCAATAATGAGTGTCATTGCTACTGACAACCCGTTTCCCTTCCATGATTACTCTATACCAAACACCTCCTAAGATTTTCGGCATAATTTGTTATAGCAATTTTCATCTATGAGCTTGGGACTTGTCCCAGTGTTATCTGAATAAACTTATATGACGGGCATAAATTAGAAAACTGAAAGCCCTTATTCAAATTAAAACTTGGAATGAGTGAAAATTACCATTAATTTTCATATGTTTTGGACCAAAAAGGCAGGGCGGACAGAACCTAATCCCAATTAACTCCTAACAAGTAACGTTATTTGAAAAAGTAGTTATTTATTTGTTCTAATTTTATCCCATTTACCTTTTCTTTTGGAAACTCTTGTATTCTGCAAGTGGGTTCCATTTTCACATTATCCTCCTTTATTTTATGCGCGTCCTTTTTATTCCTAGCCTTCTATTTTACACTAGTTGCATAAATAAATGGTCTTCATTTTTTTTTTCTCCCTGTCAAAAACACTACTTTTTTTTTTAATTTTTTTTTTCAATTAGTGTCATCGGTGACTGGCCAGCAATGGTCAACATTTGTTGGTGCAAGAAATTAGCTGTCCTTTTTTTTCATTTAAAAATCTTTCATAACCGGTAAAAATCAACACCAAACCTCAAAAAAAATCCAAGGTCATTCCAAAACTTGGATTGCAATTTAGAAGTTGTAAAAAAAAAAAAAAAAAAAGCTGCGTATACAATCATAATGTTTGTGATTATAAAATCAGCTTTGCTTTTACATTAGTTACTTGTGATAAAAAAAATCACAAATTATAATATCTATTTAATTTGTTTATATTAGTTATTTGTGAATCATGACCTGTTGATGCTATAACACTTCTGAATCTTCAACCAAAAAGGAAAAAGAAAAAAAGGATGATGATAAAGAAGAAGAAAAGCGAATTAGGATTCGACTATTTGGGCATAAAAGAGTTGCATTCAATGGAATGGTTGATTTACTTATTAGCCTACTCTCATTTAAGACAGATTTCACTACAAAACCATTTCAGTCCAAAGCATAAGGGAGTTAAGAGTAGTTTTTCAAACTGCTTAAGGGTTAAAAAGTTAGAGCAACACAACACATGAGGGCTTAAGCTAGTTTCCCCATATTTATTTAATGTATTTATATAAAGAAGAAGAAGAAGAAAATTTAGTAGAGAAATATGTTTGATACGGTCGTCTAACATTAGGAAAGAAAATTTTTCTTTTTTTTTTCTTCTTGTGTTTGTGTCTTTTTTTTTTTTTTTTTTTGCAAAATCTGTACACGGGGCCTCAATTTTATTAAAAATTAATCAAAAATACATTAGATGGAGACATAAACCTAACTTCCATCAAATAAATACAAAGATCTTTTCCTTAAAGAAGGCCATCCTAGCTTGTCTAGTCTAACCTGTCCAAGAACACTTTTAGGGAGGTCATTACAAGAAGAAAATTCAAAAAAATATTTGTTCGAGCAGCCTAAATTTGCTAAAGAATCTGCAACCATATTTGCCTCGTGAAAGCAATAGGAGATAGATTTAAACTTAAAGTTCTTCAGCTCCTCCACCTCACGTCTTACCTCCCAAGGGAATTGATGATTTTTGTCAAGAATATCCACTAAAACTTTCGAGTCAAGTTGCACATTGATATGAATAATACCCTTAGTAATACATAAACGAATACCAATAAGTAAAGCATTTACCTCTGCCTTGAAACTAGATACAACTCCGAAGTAACATGAGTAAGCAAAACTAAGATTGCCATTTGAATCCCGTAGCATTTCCCTTCCTCCGCTCTCTTCTGGATTTCCTTTTGAGCATCCATTTGTGTTTAAGATGAAATTCCCCGTCTCCGGTTTACACCAACAAATCAATTGAATCGTGATCTTCATTTTGACCCCCATTATCAAACGGAAAAAAAACTTACCAGCTTATACCCACACATTTTCACCCCAAAAATCTGATAGCAAATTCAACATTCACATCTTCCATTGTTGCCTTTATAACATGAGCCTTTCTTTGAACAACCCCATCATAGGCAGCTTTATTACGAAATTTCCAAATATGCCAAAAAATGAACAAAGGAATAATGTGCATAAGAAAATCAACCTGGGGAGTAGACGAATGCCTAAATCACCAAGAAGCAAGCACCTCTCGAACTGTCCTTGCACTATTTCCCAACTAAAAAAAAAAACCAAAGAAAGGCCAGACTGATTGAGCAATACCACCTGTCACAAAAACGTTATTAATGAATTCACGAACACAAAAACTTCTTGTGTTTGTGTCGACTTTGGTTTTCATACCAGTTTCTGATAGATTATAATAGCTGGAATAAGCTCAAATATATGGGAATAGATAATTTATATAAATAAATATATGCGTAGGCGAAATGAATAAAACAACAATGCATCATTAATTAAATTAAAATTGCATGACTCTTAACAATTCACTTTTTTTCAACCGAATAAACAATAAAACATCCCCACTATAACTCATAAAACTTGTTGAACAGACAATAATTACTCCAAAAATTTACCTAATCGAGTATCCAAACTACTAAAATAAGAAATCTACCATAAATTTGACTTGGCCAGAACCTGATAAAAGAATTAGTACCAGAAACTACTAAATCTCTATTATGCATTTATTCAAAATCATTTATTTTTAGCCGTTATAATTCATGCTGTCTAAACGTGGAACATTGAGAGGACGTTCATGAAGAACTTGTTATGTTTTGTGTTTATTTTACACAGCAATTATTATTACGTTTAAACTCCAAAACCCCACGTGAAACCTGGGACAATTCTAGTTCTCTCAAAAGATTTTGCCAAGTGATGTGTATGCAATGCTTTGACTAATCTTCTCTCTGCTACCAATAAACTAACAAAACCTAAAATAAAAGAGAAACCCCCAAGAAAGAAATCTTGTATACACCTTACATTGGATGTATGGTTAATCTCAAATGTCACTAAAGTGAAAGTGGATATCAATACTGATTAACGAAATGAAAAAGGGAAGAAAAAGGCTATTTACTTTAACCTGAAAAAAGGATTGGTATATTCTTTCTTTTTCTTTTTCTTTTATGGACTTAGTGGATTTCTTTAGTTTACGTGGTCATTTGTTGGTAGGAAGTGAAGGATGACACGTTTCATGACCATCAATATGCATGATTTTGACTGAGATATTTGTAGGAATGGTGGGTGGAAGAAAGTAGGATTAAATCTCGTAAATGTTGGAACTGGCCCAATTAATTCCCAACACGCCCGCCACGCAAATCATGAGGTCGTTTTTGCAAGTATCAGAAACGATAATGTCTCTACCAAACTTATGATTATCCTTTCTGATAAGAGCATAAAATAAAAATAAAAAAAAGGAAAACAGATGAGCAGAAGGAAGAGAATTGAAGTTCTTAAATTTCTCCGTATTGTGATGATATGCGCTCAGAATATTTCGGTGAATTAGTTAATAAATCTGTTTTTGGCCTATCCAAATTGGAATACTAATAGTTTAGATGTTTGAAGTTTGAAATCCAATGTTACTAGGTTTTTTTTTTTTTTTTTTTCTCTAAGGGAAATGATATGTACACTCCACATTTGATTCATATGCTCTATTTTACACACACACACCCCCACCAAAAAGCCTTTTTTATTTAGCCTTACTATCTTTATATAAAGATTTTAAATGTTATAACTCATAAATATATTAGTTTAAGTGGAGTTTATAAATGGTGAATATAAATCTCTAAACTTTTTAAAAGTTTGTTTAGAGGCTTCATTTGCTTTTGATTATTTCTTCTCATACAATCAACGAATGATTAAATCACCTTTTTGAAGTCATTTTTTGTTTGGTTAGGGATTTGCTTTAATCAGCACATAATTTTTTCAGCCTAAAAACTTATTATAAAATACAAGTAGGATTGAAATATTTGAATGCTTAAATTAAAGATATAAACCAATAAAACGAGAAAAATATTATGCACAATGGTTTCACTTAATGTCATATTAAAAAAATTATATTTATATAATAACGTTTTATCTTAGCATAAGTCAATCAAACTAATTTTTAATTATTTATAATTCCTAATTCTGTCCTTCATATCTGATTATAAAAATAGTCATACTAAAAAATATGAAACAAAATGTTTAAAAAAAGGCCAAAATTCACCTTGTCATCGAGCATTTTTTGATTTTTCCAACTGCCATTTATGCACATCAATTTTTCTGATCTACAAGTAAAGTATACAATTGCATTCAATTTACCATCTTAATCCGTATTACTATCAAACAAGCCAATTGTTTTGATCAATAAATAACTTTAGATTTAATATTTTTTGTAAATATTTTGATAAATAACTTTGGACTTAATATTCTTTGACGTTTTCGTTTTTAGCGAAATGTAAATGAACGTGTGAAGTAATCGAACATAATTAGCAATCATACTATTTCATCGCTAGTAAATTCAACAAAAATACATAATAGCTAACTTGAATAATTTATCATTTTTGTCTCGTAATTTATCCAAAATTAAGCTATGAATCAATTTTCGGGCAATTTTACTAAAGTATGAAGGGAGCTGGCAAATTGCGAAGATTTGGGCATGCAATTGTGCATGGCTAGAATTCTATTTTGAGAATTCCATTCACTTCTATATTCACTTCCCTTCCCCCTATTATCTGTTGATAAAAAAAAAAAATTGTGCATGGCTAGAATTTGGGTGGATTCAGGTTGGGCCAGCTGTATACTTTGACTTGGGTTCAAAACTAGGGCAGTCTTGCTACAGTCTGAGGTCGCTATTGCGAGGCAAAAGCTCATACATCGACAATGGGCTTCATTTTGCTATATGTTGTGTCCTTGTAAAATTTTTGACAAGCAATATCTTTTTGGGACTCCTTTTTCTCAATCTAAAGTAATTTGGGCTTAAGAACTGGAAAAACAATCATGTCAAGTCCTATATGAGCATGACCAAAAGTGCATGTACGTACTTGAGAATGGCATGTTGAGCCATGTTAACGTGGGTCTAGCCTTTTAGGTTTGCTGGAGCTGGGATTAGGATCATTCGAGTGGGATAGAATTAATGATTCTTTTTTTTTTTTTTATCAATCGCTGTTATATTACAATATTTGTTGTCTCACACAAGTGGAATGAGATTCCTAATAATATGCTAGGTGAAGTCTCAAAATGTTTGTTGTACACAATTTGAGAATATGGCTCTCCAAAATTAACTTAAACACCCTCTCCCTTGTAAATTCCCTAACTGCTGCAGGTGGAATAGAATTACTCATTCCATTTTCTGATTATACAAAATCTTGCAATTTCATACACTATCCTCATCGGCCATAAGAATGTTAGAATGGGGTGGTCTAGGGTTAAAATAATCTCTAAGTCAATATTTAATCAACAAATGTATAAAAAAAATATTCTGGTTAACACGATTGGAGGGACGATGGATGGTCCTCATTATACACCCGATCTACTTTTTCAATTAATAACTTTTTGGTTTACATTCAAACATAATCTTAGAGTGAAATCAGGCTAAAACCTTAAATAAGGGAGTATATGAAATCACGTTAAAACTTTAAGGATGTTTAGTACAATGATTTTTAGGATAAATTTGTTTTTTGATACAACAAACAAGAGAGTAACGCTAGTTATACAACAAACTTAATGTCTACAGAACTAAAAAAAGAAAAAAAAAAAGAAAAATAGTGAATAAATGAAATATATAAATTTGATAAAATAAATAGGTTGCAATTTCTTAGAAATTCTCAATATGGTAAGGAGCTCTTAGACTCTTCTCTACAAATGTTGATTCGAGGGCTTCAGTAATTACTCTCGAATTGATTGTTGAATTCTTCAAATCTTGTTATGGAAGACTTGAATAATGAAATGTTGATATGATGAATATTCAAATTTTGATATGATTAAAACTTAAAAGAGAAAGCATGGTGGAACGTCAAATTTTGATATAAGGAAGATTTGAAGAGCTCTAGTGACTTGAAAAATTTAGCGAAGACAGAGAATTTTCACTGCCTTAGAGTTTCAAGAATATGTGTATATGTGCGTATCAATCCCTTAGAAGTGATTCCCTATTTATAATTGTGGTAGAGGAGAAATAAAGGAGTTGTATTTCATGTATACCTCCTTATTTTTCTCTAAAAAATCAATTCTTAACTCTATAATTAAAGAGATGTACACATATAAGAATAATATGTGTATGTCTCCTTATATTATATTTAGTTTTAAAGAGATAAATATTGAGGTGTATATTTTTCATTAACCAATTCAATTAAAAATTTTCATGATACAATTTATTTAGAGGAGTCATTTCAATATATTAAATTTTCCGATATCACCCCGTCTTAATATGTAGAGCAATATAATTGGCTATTAAAATAATAAATTCCTCAATACTTGACAATATTCCATTGGAGATAAATATGCCAATCAAATTCATTTATAGACCAGTAGTAATTTTGATTGGGCTACAATTTTATGGCTAGAAATATCCCTTCCAAATTTGTTCACGAACTCAAAATCTTGAAGTGTGGCATCAGCAAATGAGTTTTGATCTCAAAGAAACCTGCGATAAACTCAGGAGTATATTGCGAAATCAAAGGAACCTCAAATGAAGGCGTTGAAGTTAGCTAGCTGTCGCCAAAACATTTTAACGATTGGATTGGGAACGAAAAGAGAGTTGAGTGGTTAGAGCTCTACGACTCCAATTCGGAGGTCGGGGTTCGGATTCCACCAACGACAAATCGTTTTCCCATTGTTACAGTGTAGGTTTGATTAAAAAAATAAAAAAAAAAACTTGGACTGACACGGCTTCATTTCAATCAACTTGGAATTCATCATCAATAAGCCAAACCATGCATGCATTGGAATGATATATTACCTCTTTGCCAAGTTGCCTTAGGGCTTGTTCTCAATAGTTTCTAATTTTTATAAAAATTGATTTTAGAAAAGCTAAAAATCAGTTACTTCTGCTTTTAACTAAAAAAAATAAAAAAATATAGTTAAAAAAAATAGTTGAGAACATCACAAAGTAGATTTTTTCAAAAAATCAGAAGCTAAAATTAGATAAAAAACTATTGAGAACAGGGTAATTGTAATTCGCTCCCATGTGCAGAATAAAGACAACATGAAGCAATTGCAATTCGAAAGCCTATTCCTGGTTGAATAATGTATGCTGGAGCTTGAGAAGAGTATCCAAAAGAAGACAATTAATTAATTCTAAGACTAATTAGAAACTAATCTCAGCCAATCTATTTGGAAAGTGACAAGGAGACAAGATATTCACTGTCAAACCTGAACTTAATTCAGAATTAAGCCGAATAATTTGGTTGTCGGATAATGGGAAGAATTTCTTCCAAACTCTGGGAGAAAGAAGTTCTAGCTGTTAAATATCTCTAAGAATTTCTTTAATTTTTTTTCTCTTTTTCTTTTATTTGTCAATAGTCCACAAACTCAAATATGTCTTTACATATATGATCCTAATTTTTAACCTTAGCTAGGCTTGAAATTTCAATGGTCATGCTGATAAAAGATTATCATACAATAATACCACACGTCTTTCTTGTCGATGAATATGCCTTTTTTTTTTATAGCAAGGCTTGATATTTCAATGGCCATGTAGATAAAAGATTATCATTACACTAATACCACACATCTTTCTTCTCGATGAATATGAAGGACCTCAGTCAAAGAACTTGTCAATGTACACCAACAAACTAGCACTGGTCCCTTGCTCAACCTTTTTCTCGTAATGAATATATCTTGAACAATGGACAAATAAATCAATCAAAGACGTCGTTGACCCAAAGGCATTTTCTAACGGCTCCGGTTTTCTATTACATATTCCCTGTAACACTTCATGTTACATTCCCTCCTTGCCTAACAAGTGTTCCCTATCATAAACAACCAGAGTCCAATGTCTATCTAAACTTCCCTCTGCTACTCATCCGTTAATTCACTAACGGAGGTAAAGTCTACTGTCGTCTATACTGAATCCTATCAATCTACGACTCCTTCTCCTTCTCCTCCCTACTTTTCTCCCCACGTACACACAACAATCGCAGATCCTCCTCCATAGCACATTAATATCCATGAATAAATATATATTTCTCCACTTCTCTGCTATCTGCTACACAAACAGAGACCATACATAAAATAATTCTTCGAGGCCAATTGTACACACTTATTGCGGACACTCCAATCTATCCTATCCCAGTATCTGCAGTAATTCTCTCTACCTCTTAAATTTATATATTAGTTATGTTGCACTTATTTTTGGTTTTGAAATATACTTTTGCATTGATTATTTTGATAATTCTTTCATCTGTATTGTGAAGAATGTTTGCGTAAAACTTTGGTTCTAAGTTAAACGTTTTTTTCTTTCACAAATTTATGAGCCCTTCAGTAGGCATGCACATACTAGTTGGCTCTCTTCAGCTTTATGTTTATGGGTCTACTTGTATGTAACTTGTTAGAAGAATGACTATAAAAGAAATAGATTTGGTTGATGGATGAATTAGAAGGGACAAGTAATCTTGGAATTAGGAATCAGATGTCTTGAGTCTGCTGATCCTTCTTAAACTGCTTACTTCTTGATATCCCTTAAAATGGATTTGACGTCTTCATAAACAAATGGTTAAGGGGCTGCATTATTTAGTCCAGAATAGGGAAGATTAAGCGAAATAAATACAGGAACACAAAAGAAAAATGGAAGCTTTATGGCATTAAGCGAAATAAATACAGTGACATTAAGCGAAAAGGTATTAGATATATACAATAGAGATTCTATGGAATACAATTACTATTAGGTCTAGTTGGTATAGTTAATGTATTGAATACAATATTTAGTATACGTATATTCAAAGTTATGGTTTTACTTATTAACATAACTGTACATAGATAACATTAAAAAAAATAAGATGTGTTAATCATCACTGTCTATTTTTTCAATATACAACACACAAACCTTTTCGTATTTGATTTCTACAAATTCCTTTGTGTTTGTGGTCATGCGAAACCAAAACCCTTGACTAATAACTTTTTGATCTGAGGCAAGGGTATCAATTTCTCATTTAAAAGTCCCGATTTGATCACGCACTTTGTCAAAGATAATTGAAAATTAAAAGCTAGATCTATGGCTTGTTTGTTCCATGGATTTAACTGAATAATGCAAAAATATTAAACACATCACACAATTTCTAATGCTAAAACAGAATAATTTTAATAGGAAATGATCTCAAAAAGTTATGGCCAAGAAGAATTTTATTAGGAAATAGTTTTGAAAAGGTTAAGAAGAAGAATTATTCCAAGAGCAAAAGCTCATACAAAAATTAATGTATAGTGCCTGGGCCTGACACATAATCTCCTATTCTTAAGCACAAGCAAGGAAGGCCACTTCAATTATCTGTCCTTCCCAATTGTTAAGCCCACATTCTAAAAAATGTCATAGCTGAATGTAGAGATTAGTGACAAGCCATATTGGGATGATTCATAAACCCTTTTGTACCACGTGGTATCAAACTTATCATGCATATAGGTTAAGTGATCCACTTAGTTCATGTGTTTTGAGAACTCTAATTTTTGTTTGCTAGCTACTGGAGAATTCATTAACGCTTAAATGTTATTTAACACAATTCTTCTTGCCATTGTTGGGGTTGCTGAACATGTTCTTATGGAAGCTTTACGGCAGGGCCCAAAAGAAAGACAGGAACGCAACAAACTTAAAGTGAAATAAATACTTAAGCTAGGAGCACGAAAGCTCACCTCATTTTGTTACTGCATATACCTTTGTCCCCAATAAATAAAAATAAAAATGTTAATTTAAGTGTACCAATAATTAAAATAGCAATAATTTCTTGCAAACTTTCAATTGGTGATTTTAGAATATTCACAAAATTATGTAATTCAATATTCCTAGAAGTTCGTAAGTACTGAGGTCCGAAAAGACTATTGACAGCATTATGTACCATTTTCTTTGTGACTAACAACTAAAACAAAAAAAAAATAGAATTATACTAATGACCAAAAAAAAAAACCATAAACAAATATACTTAATTTTGTTTTTTCATATCATATATTTTCTATTCTTACATATTGAAAATAATAATAATTTTGTAAAATTTGTAGTTGTTGTTATGTTGCATGCACACATTTAATGTGTAATTTAACCTTTTCTCTTTATTTATTATGGTCCTACATGACGGATGACATTTAAATTTTGTGACGAATGCAACTTGAAAATAAAACTTGATGCTTTTCTTGAAATTTTATTTGATTTGAAGGTGATGGACCATGACTTTTGTAATAGTGAACCTCGATCATGTCGGAGATTGGAATTTGGAACTGATGATCTGTTTGACATAGAGCAAGATGACTCGAATTTTTTTGACATTGAAGAAAATTGCATAGTTGCTAGTTCAGATGTACCTAACGATTTAGTCCCATCACTTGGAATGAAGTTTGACACTGAAGAATCAACTTATGATTTCTACCAAGCTTCTGCAAAAGCAATGGGTTTTCATACTAGAACAAGTGCTGGACATAAAGATAAGAAGAGTAATCGAATATTGGATAGGATTTTTTGTTGCTCTCACGAAGGGAAAAGAGGTATTGATAGGCGGAATGCGAATGTTAAGTCTCATCATCCAGAAACAAGATGCAATTGTAAGGCAAAGATGAAAATTAGTTGCCGACAAACTGAAAAGTACACTGTGGTTCAATTTATTCCTGAACATAACCATGAGCTATCAACCCCGAGCAAGACTCATATGTTTAGATCACACCGAAGAATTTGTAGTGCCCAAGGAGCTGAGATAGACATTAATAGAAGTTGTGGGATACCTCCAAAGCAATCACTTGAGCTCATGTCCAAAGAAGTTGGTGGCCCTGAAAATTTAGGATTTATTCATGATGATTTAAAAAATTATTTGCGGACCAAAAGAACTTGAGTAATGATGCAGGGAGATACAGGAGGTATATTAGAATATTTGCAATGAATGCAATTAGAGGATCCAAATTTCTTCTATGCAGTTCAGGTTAATGAAGATGATTTAATAACCAATATTTTCTGGGCTGATGCAAAAATGAGAACTGATTATGCTCATTTTGGTGATGTGGTTTGTTTTGATACAACATATAGAAAACACAGAGATGGAAGGCCAATTGCATTATTTGTTGGTGCCAATCATCATAAGCAGACAACCATTTTTGGGCTGCTTTATTATATGATGAGACTGTTAAAACTTTTGAATGGTTGTTTGATACATTTTCTAGGGCTATGATGCAAAAAGAACCTAGAACAATTTTGACAGATCAAGATGGAAGGATGGCAGCAGCTTTAGCTTCACAATGGCCAGCAACATATCATTGTTTGTGTGTATGGCATATATGTCAGAATGCAACTATTCATCTCTGTGATGTTTTTGCAAACTTCAAAGAGTTTGCCGATGAATTTAGTAAGTGTATATATGATTATGAAGACGTAGATGATTTTATTAGTGCATGGAATGAAATGTTGAAAAAATACCGCCTGGAAGGTAATAAATGGTTGCAAACGATGTTTGATCTAAAGGAGAAATGGGCATTAGTTTATCGTAGAGAAACTTTTTGTGCTGACATGACCACAACCCAACTGAAGTGAGACTATGAATAGTGTCTTGAATAGGTATGTTAGTTACAAAAATGATTGCTTGAATTTTTCAATCATTTTCAAAGGTTGTTAGATGATCGTCGATACGATCAAAGTAGATTTCAAAGCTAGTCAAAGTACTCCAGCAATGATGTTCCTTTGCAAATTCTCAAACATGCAGCGAGAGTTTATACATATGAAGTTTTTGAGCAATTTAAGGACTGAAGTATGCAAGGGAATCGATTGTAAGTTTGAAATTGATAAAGAAGCAAGTCATGAAACAGTGTATAAAGTCACACCTTTTGGTAAGTCGACTCATCATCTTGTGACATATGATTCTTCAAAGAATTTAGTTTCCTGCTTCCTGTAAAAAATTTGAGTTCGTAGGTATTCTATGCTCACATTCTTTAAAAATATTAACAACTTTGAATGTTACAAGAATACCTGCTGCTTGCATTTTGAAGAGATGGACTCACAAAGCTAAAAAAGGAAATTTGAAAGTTCATGGTGATCGCAAAATGGAGGAGGATCCAAAGGCAAGAATGAGTTCTTGTTATAGAGAGTTATCTTATTTATATATGCAATTGGTAACAAAAGCTACTGAGACTGAGGAGGGATACAAAATTGCAAAAACTAGCTTCTCAAACATGTCAGAACAAATAGATGCTTGTGTCAGAACGAAAGAAAAATGAAGAACCTCCTTCTTTGCTACTCAAGATGCTGAAAACTAATTCAAATGGAGTTGATTGTAGGAAAGTAAGAGGCGTGAAAAGTCAAAGAAAGAGTTACCTATAAACTAGCAACAGACCAAAGAATGCTTTAGAAAAGGCAACTAAAAAACGCTAAGTCCAAGGTGAAAGGAAATTCTTCTATTATGAACGAAGACTCAAATGTCGACATACCATGTGAAAGACCACATGCATTGCAAGTTATACTTTTTTCCCTATTTTGTTATTTTTCTTTTTACTATTAATTTGGACCAAGGAATGATTTTATTGTGCTACTGTACTAATCATATTTGTGATGGCTGTAGTTATTAGGATTTTAGAAACAATACTAAGGATGCCGCAAGTCGTTCATAATTTGTTTAAGCAATCCTTCAGGGGTATCATTCTCTAGGTTATTATATGATCTCACAGTTTTAAATGTTAAATTTACATAGCATTTATTTAATTTATGTTACATTTGAAAAACATAATTAGGGACTTAAAGGTAATGAACAGGAATCTTGGCAGATGTAACCCAATGATGGAATGGTCATCAAACCAACCATTACACTTTCAAAAAGAATCTCAAAGTTTACAGGTAAATTGTACTCCTATTATCATAAGGAATTTAAATTATATCTAAGGTACTTATTATTTTTCAAATCTCTAGTAGTCAGAGATTTTGACATCCGAATGTAGCTAGAAATCAACACAATTTTGGAAATATGACAAACCTATTACAAGTAAGTCACTGTACAACAACTACTAGTATTTTATTCTTGGAGCACTTTATTTTTTCCATGATGTTGTTTATTGTAAGTTTGTGAAAATTGTAGATTTATAGAATTATCTTCTTATAGATTGTAGATCCAAATGTGCATCAATGGCATCATTTCATGTATTCTGACTCGACTAAAAAGCAACAAACACAGGTTGGAAACAATTCAGGTAAAAAAGGATGTAAATTTTTACCTATTTTCTGGATGTAATTATACAAGCTAGAATCACTAAAATTAGCAATTTACAACCTAATAGTGCTCAGTATTTTATTTTTGTTTTGTTTTGTAGGCACAGCAAGCACAGAGCAAAGAATTTGATGACTCACCAAAGTGACAAAAACTAGTTAGACAAGTAGTAACTTTATGTTCAGTCAGTTGGTTTAAAGTAGATTTCTAACTCTTTTATTCATTATTTGACAATAAAGTTGTTAAGCCAAACTACTTTTAGAAGTATTTTTTTCCATAATATGCTCTTTTTTTTTTTTTTTTTCCTTGGCAAAGATACATTGTCGTGTCTACACTAATGTTGGTTATATTGGAGATGATTCCTTTATTATTTAATTGTGAGTCGGATGGAAAATATTGTATATCCCGTGGCTGTTTAATTTTTTAGTGATAGAAAGTCATGCGAGGTTCCAATTGATATATAAATCTTTTATCTATATATTCAATTTGATATAGAAAGTCATCTGGCAAAGATATATAGTTTGCTTCACAATCTACACGCTTCACAATTTCAAGCTTTTCAAGCTATTTAGTTTTTTCAATTTTTTATTCGTAGCAAGTCGTCTGAGGTTCCAGTGATAGATATGCATTTGGACTAACATGCAGATGGATCCACTTGTTAAGTGTAGCCATCAAAGTTCATGATATGCATTATGGCCGTGTTATATTCAGGCGTTGGCAAACAATCATGGGACAAAGATCCATTCATCTATTTTACATTTGCAATATTACATGTTAAATTAATAAAATAAGATATTATAGCTTTCTTGCTCAAAAACTCCACACAACAAAAGGATTGGGCTAAATCAACCACAAACATCGTCACCCTGCCGGTTCATTAAAGCATCACTAAAACTCTATGGAACAAATGGCATTTGTCTAAATCATTTAGAAATATATACCAGTCGCATGTTATCCACTAAAAAAGCACTTGATGAATTATAGGTTGAATAAAAAAAGTATCAAATGTACTAGCTAGATTAGTTTCACACTCGCTAAAAATCACTTGCTGAATTTAGGTTGAATCAAACAAAATATCAAATGTACTAGCTAGATTAGCTTCACATGCGATGTACAGAGATCTGTGACATGATTCCTACAAAGTGCACAACAATTCCTGCCATATTCCGAATCCAAAGGCCGATGGTGTTCCACTTCTCAATCTCGAACCTCTATTTTTCAGCCAAGATAAGGTGGACAAGGTGGAGGATGAAGGTCCGGTACTACTCAAGCATTCACCTAAGGGAACTATAGTGACTGCATTATAACCTACAAAAGCACAAAGAATTGAAAACATCATATGATTGCATAGAAAATAGATGACTTTGTCTTACAGACTAGCTAGAACAGAGTCAAAGTCAATCACATTACTATCAGACATGGGATAATTCAGTGAAATACTACTTATTGACGTGTAAAAGATTTGGTTAATGACTTGTACACTTAGCCTACTCTCGTGGCACCCAGAATACTACTTGTTTATCATTTAGAAGAACAATTTCCCTTACATATCACTAAAACACACTATTTCAAATAGCCATGGAATGCTAATGTAACTTCGGATTCAACTTTTGAACTAAATACAACTAAAAGTAATTGCAAATTTCGAAATTAATAATAGTTTTCTTCCCAGAAATATTTCCACATATATATCAGAACATGACCTTCAAAACTTATACATCATGTACGTATGCTTACACATGTAATAATATGATCTTTATCACTAGAAACATCAAATCCTCAAGGCAAATGCACTTGAACCACTTTCAACAACCCAACCAAATTTCAACTGCAAATAAATTAAATATGTCAAAGACAAAGCTCAAAAAATTTAGATAAAACACTATGAATTAATATACATTATTTTGAAGCTTTGAACTTTGTTTAAAGAAATATAGCACAATCAGCAGATATACAGGTAAACATGAACATATCAAAAGAGTGACAAATTAGATAAAGCAAGAGAGACATGTTCTCAATTCTCTTTTTCTAAACCCATGCTGTATTTGTGTTTTTCAACTCAATCGCACTGTTTTGGGATTTCAATAAATTAGACTTTGCTTGTATCAAATCATCATCTAACACAAAATTTCAATAACAAACGTGTGTTATAAGTGGGTCAAGACTAACGTCCTTCATAATACAAAATCAAACAATTATCAGAGGAGTCGATGCAAAATGTCGTTCCCACCAAAATATATAAATTGAAGAATTGTAACAAGGTTGAAAAGAGGTAAAGTGTGTCCAACTGGCCTCGAAGAATTATTTTATGTATGGTCTCTGTTTGTGTAGCAGATAGCAGAAGAGTGGAGAAATATATATTTATTCATGGATATTAATGTGCTATGGAGGAGGATCTGCGATTGTTGTGTGTACGTGGGGAGAAAAGTAGGGAGGAGAAGGAGAAGGAGTCGTAGATTGATAGGATTCAGTATAGACGGTAGTAGACTTTACCTCTGTTAGTGAATTAACGGATGAGTAGCAGAGGGAAGTTTAGATAGACATTGGGCTCTGGTTGTTTATGATAGGGGAGGCAAGGAGGGAGTGTAACAGGAAGTGTTACAAGGAGTGTGTAAGAGAAGACCCGGAGCCTTTTCTAACACTGCAGCCACAAACCTAGTGCCACAAGTTCATTTTCCTTCTCCAGCCTCAACCTTAGAAAACCACTTAGAGAGCTACTCCATCATATTTTAGCAAGAGGCAATATATCTTTCATTATTAGAAATAAGCTGAAGACCATAAATATATGTTCGCGTGTGATTAGCTAAACTATAGGAGATAAGATACGTATCACAGGAGATAAGATTGATTGATATGCTTTAATGTATCTCTATAGTATAGGGATTCTATAACAAACTTTTTGTATCAGCCTATATTAAGGCTTTTTCCTTGAGAGAATAAAATGCAGAGAAAATTTTAGACTTCAACATGGTATCAGAGCACATCATATTAAGCTCTACTCATAAACCATAACCTTCTTCTAAACTAATTTTTTGGTTCATTCAAAATTGGTCATGAAACAAGGGATCAACCATGGATGCCAAAAACAGTAATATAATTACTGCAAACCAAACTCTAGCCTCAATTGAGTCATCTAACCTTAACAGCTTACATTTTGGATTTAGACTGAATGATACAAATTTCAAGATTTGGTCACGAATGATTGAAGTCCATGCTACAGGATTGAATAAACTTGGCTATTTGAATGGAGATACCCCAAAAGTAGATGAAAAGAATTTTGGTTAATCAAAGTGGTGCACTGAGGATGCAATTGTGCAAGGATGGCTGTTAAAGACGATGGAACCACATCTCCTTTGCTTGTTTATTGATCTTCCTTTAGTCAAGGAAATCTAGGATTGCATCACCCAAACTTTCTGTGATGGACCTGAGGAATCTCAATATTATGGATCGCGCTACAAGGCCACAGGGACAAAGCAAAATGGACATCTTGTCAATATCTAATATGCCGAACTCAACAGCGTATGGCAAGAAATTCATAAGCGACACCCAATTAAGATGGGATGTGCTACAAACCTCTGAACTAGAAAAGAAGAAGTTTAGAAGGATCAGATATATGACTTTCTTGCAGGATTAGACGAGATGTTCGATTCTGTTCAAAGTGATATCCTTTGAATGAAACCTGTTCCAAGTATTGAGGAATGCTTTAATATTGTTCAATGTGAGGCTCAACGTCAAGTCACAATACTTGGAAAACGGAATATTGGTGAAGGCTCATCCATGGCAATGGTCTCCAAAACTATCTCATCTAACTCTCATATTCCTCGAGCTGCTGAGGAAGCAGAAAAAGATAAGTTGCACTGTAGTCATTGTAATGGTACTCACCATACCAAAGATACTTCTTTTGAAATTCACGGCTATCCTGAATGGTTCCAAGAGAGGCGAAAGCAGAATAAAGCTCGAAACAATAAATGGCTAGCCCAAGCAAAAGTAGCTGATACAACCGGTAATATCCCTGATGAGGCTGCTGGTATGACTTCTATGGCAACAGGAGAAAATGATCATGATGACATGGGTGAATAACTCACTTTAGTCAACCAGATTTCCTTGAATGATTCTACCATCTCAAGTGACACTAACAAGAGTTCTTTTGTATTTATGACTCATGATACGAAGTGGATCATTGACTCAAATGCCTCAGACCATATGAGTTACGACAAAACTCTCTTCAAGCGCATGACTTCTCCTGCCAAGAATAGTGTCATGACAGCTAATGGGAAGTCTACCCCAGTCACCGGAGCAGGATCTATAGCCCTTACTCCAACTCTTCCATTACATAACTGCTTACTTGTTCCTGCATTGTCTAATCACTTATTATCAGTCAGTCAAATTACGGAACAATTAGGTTGCGTTGTGTTAATGTTTCCTACCTTTTGTTTGCTTCAGGATATCCAGACTCAAGCGATCATTGGGCGTGGTACTAAGAGGAAAGGGCTGTACTATGTGGATGATGTTGCTTCAAGTTATGTTCATCAAGTTCAAAGTCGCAATAACAATAAGTTGAAGAATATTTGGTTGTGGCACCGTCGACTCGGTCATGCTTCCTTTGGTTATTTGAAAAAGTTATATCCATCCTTGTTCATGGGTATATCAGAATATTCCCTTAAGTGTGATGTGTGTGTTTTGGCTAAAAGCCATAGTACTTCATTTCGTTCAAGTTTTAATAAAAGAACAACCCCATTTGAACTAATCCACTCTGATGTTTGGGGACCTGCCCCAGTCACTGCTAAATCTGGAATTCGATGGTTTATTACCTTTGTTGACGATTGTACAAGAATGACGTGGTTATACACTATGCAACATAAGAGTGATGTGCATAATGTATTTCCAATTTTCTATAACATGGTTCGCACCCAATACTCCCTTCCGGTTAAAGTTATTCGATCAGACAATGGTGGAGAATACCTTAATTTTGAACTCTCAAATTTTTTCGAAATAATGGTATTGTCCATGAAACTACTTGCCCACGCACTCCACAACAGAATGGTGTTGCAGAACGTAAGAATAGGCATATACTTGAAACAACTAGAGCTCTCCTGATTGGTGCTAGGTATCCCTCAAACTTATTGGGCTGATGCTGTGACATATGCAGTTTACCTCATGAATCGGATGCCATCACGAGTTCTCTCCTTTCACACACCTCTACAAGTACTTGCCCAACATGTTCGGGTGCCATCTTTGCTGCACCTTGATCCTCGTATATTTGGATGTGTTGCATATGTTCACTTAAAAAAGGACCAACGTACCAAACTAGATCCTTGTGCGGTGCGTTGTGTATTTCTTGGTTTTCATCCACATCAAAAAGGGTATAGGTGCTACCATCCTTCAAGTCAATGGACATTACCTTCTTTGAAATAGTATATTTCTTCCATACTAAACAATCCACCTCTAGCCCTAGGGGGAGCTGAAATGTGATGCCTACAATTAAATTGATATTGATCTTCCACAACTCACTCAGCTATCTAGTTCTAGGGGAGTTCAAAACCAAGACCCAAGTACAGTTCTTGATTTGAATATTACACGGAACCTTGAAAATGTGTCTGCTGGATCTAATGAACAAGATAGTCATGATAAAATAGCCCCTTCCTCTTCTCAACTACACACTCAGGTCAAATGGAAATGGATATCCTTGAAGTAAGTACCCCAAAAAGTGTTTTTTCACTTGTATTACCTTCTTTGTTTTACTCTTTGCCTCCTAGACAAATTGTGGAAACCACCTAACAGGTACTCTCCGGATGGAAAAGTGAAATATGCAATCACACAGTATGTCTCTACACAGAGGCTGTCACCACAACACCAGACATTTGTGAATGAGATGATGAATATAAAATATCTCTCTAAAGAACCCGAAATGGGTAGAGACAATACAAACTGAAATGGATGCACTGCCCTAAAAAATGGCACATGGAATATCGTACTAGTTCCTCCAGGAAAACATCAAGCAGGTTGCAAATGGATATTCACCCTCAAACATAAAACAGATGGGACAATTGATCGATACAAAGCAAGGTTAGTTGCAAAAGGATATATGCAGTCATTTGGAATTGACTATTAAGAAACTTTTGCTCCAATTGCAAAAATGAACATTATTAGAGTCTTGTTGTTCTTGGCAGCAAATTTTAATTGGCTTTTGAAACATTTGATGTGAAGAACGCATTCCTCCATGGAGACTTGGACAAGGAAGTTTGTATGCATCTACCACCTGGGTTCAATGCTCCACATTTAAGTGGAAAAGTGTGCAAAATAAGAAAAGCATTGTATGGCCTGAAACAGTCACCAAGAGCATGGTTTGGGAGGTTCACAGAGGATATGAAATGAATTGGTTACCACCAAGAAAACTCAAATCACACTCTATTCATCAAACGGAAGAATGTAGAGTTACATTGCTCATTATTTATGCTAGATGATATGATTGTAACTAGGTGATGACACAGATGAAATGAAAAGGCTTCAAGAGTACTTGTCCTCTGAATTTGAAATGAAAGACTTAGGGGGATTAAAATATTTTTTAGGGATTGAAGTTGCAAGGTCCAAAGATGGTATATACCTATCACAGCGAAAGTATATATTGGATCTTTTATCTGAAAATAGGTATGCTAGAATGTAAACCAGTAGAGACAGCCTATTATTCAGAATCATCATCTTGCCATTTACCCTAGATCAAGTGCCAACCTAACAAGGAAAAATACCAACGATTGGTAGGGAGATTAATTTATCTGTCACACACATGTCCAGATATTCCTATGCAGTTAGTGTGGTGAGTCAGTTTATGCATGCTCCAAGTGAAGATCATATGGCTGCTGTGATGAGAATCTTGAGGTATTTAAAAGGGGCTCTAGGAAAAGGTTTGGCCTTCAAGAGACATGGACATATAGAAGTAAAGGGACTTACAGATGTGGATTGAGCAGGGAAATATCACTGACCGAAGGTCCACCTTCTGGCTATTTTACATTTGTTGCTAGAAACCTTGTCTACATGGCGAAGCAAGAAACAAAATGTAATAGCAAGGTCATCAGCAGAAGCAGAATACAAAGGCATGGTTCATGGGATATGTGAACTCTTATGGCTTAGGATCTTGCTTACTGAAATAGGTTTCAAGCCAAAGGAGCCTATGCTACTATACTGTGACAATCAAGCAGCTCGAAAAATAGCTAATAATCCAGTACAACATGATAGAACTAAACACATTGAGGTAGACCGCCATTTTATCAAAGAGAAGCTGAATTTGAAGTCTGGTGGACATTCCCTTTCATTCGATCAAGTGAGCAGCTAGCAAATGTTCTAATCATGCAAGTCTCTGCTGAAGTTTTAACAGATCTTTGACAAGTTAGGCTTAGAAGACATATTCACGCCAACTTGAGGGGGAGTGTTAGCGTGTGATTAGCTAAACTATAGGAGATAAGATATGCATCATAGGTAGATTGATATGCTTTAGTGTATCTCTTTAGTATAGGGATTTTGTAACAAACTTTTTGTATCAGCCTATATTAAGGCTTCTTCCTTGATAGGATAAAATGGAGAGATAATTTCAGACTTCAACAATATACACTTGCCAAAAATTAGAGTACTTGATGGTGTCCATGTATACGATTATCATGTGATCATTACAATATTGTCCAATGTGCATTTTGCAAATATTGCTGCCCTTCAATAAGCACTCTTCACCCATCATTAGTAGAGCTTTCAATGTCGCTTGGGGATTTTTTATAAACTCAGAGGCCTTCCAAACTATGGCACATTTTGTGACGAGGCCGTTTTTTAACAAAGAAGTTCCTAGATGTTGATGGAGGAAAACTGCAACTTCTCATGAGCTACCAATATCTATTCTCGGTGCATTACAGACTTGTGAAGGATGTCCAAAAAGAGTCTTTTTAAAATCTTAATCCAATTTTGGTTCAGAGGAGATGCTAAATATAGAACGCCTCCCGTAAGGATAGCACAGAAGGAATATCTCCTTAAAGGCAGTGAGGATGCATACTTCGGTACGAAGCGTGAAAATCTATTATTTGATTAAAACAAAAGATGACCATATCCCCTTTGATATTTTGGAAGTTGAAGAATCTTTAAAGAAAAAGACATCCATAGAAGCATTCTTGGCATGCTAGATTTGCCAAATTCTTATGCCAAGTAAGGAAGCTGACCATATTCATCCAAGCGTATTTAATGTAGCTAGTTTGATGGCAACTAGAGTGAAGTTTTCTTTTCCAATTACACGTTCTTGCGAGTATTTATAATCGTTTGAGAAAAATTACTCGCGCTTCAAAATCGAAAGAGTGCCCAACAATTTTTTCAATTCATCACGTGCACATATGGATTGACCAATACTTCAGTATCTACCACATCAAAAATTGTTTTGTACTAGCATGTGTAATACTAATAGTGGTTTTAGAATCATCAGTTTTGTAACGAGTAGCCATCAGTTTGTTGTTTTTCAAAGCCATGTATGAAATTTGAAATTGAACATATAAAGAGAAGAGATGGAAGACACAGATGGTCCCCCCAAATGTGCCAAAAATTTGTACATAGCAATTTCAGTTATGCATAGTTAACGAACCAAAAAATTGCAACAAATATGAAATACATAAATTTGATAATATAAATGAGAAAAATAACATTGTCAAAGATTGTAACTAGCCTTTGTGTTACTGATAGATTTTGACCGAATAACAGTCATTATCACTTATAAATTCTTATCCATATCTAATCTGTTAGATTTTTAGTTACAGACAGTTCTTAACTCCACCGAATCTTGGTGGCTTAAATCTTGACCATTAGGTTTACATGGACTGAGTCCATAATAGAATGGCAACTAAAATGCCATTGCGCACCGTAATTTTTGATTGTAAGTCAAAACAACTAAATTGGTTACAAAGTGAACGTTCAACTAAGCTGCAAAACAACTTAAATGGATATGGGCCTCACAAGCGCTATTTTTCACAAGTTAATGACTTTGATTTAACCGGGCTGATATGAGTGTCAAGTGAATCAAATTTAAATCGAAAAAATAAAAAAAATGAAATAGTTTTAAAAATAAATAATTACACCATAATTTCAAATAATTATATTAAAATACTGAACAGTTACGCAGTATTTAAATTGCGGGTCCGAGGAATGGCAAAGGGCCAAACTGCTAGTATCGTGCCCAACTTAAACCTTGATCATTAACATTAAGGGGTATACTGCAATTCAGTGTCCAAAGACGATTGGAGGGACAGAAGAAGACAATTCTACAGCTATGGAGCTTCTCTATCTTCTTTTCTCAATTATCTCCACTTCTTTAACCTCCTCCTTTCATTCTCTGCTCCTCCTCTTCCGCCGCATTTCCCACCCACGCGCCGCCGCAGATGACTATGTCACCATTTACGAAGGCACCGTCTGGCACGAGCGCCGCCGCCCTGTCCACCATTCTTTCCAGTATTCCGTCCGCTACGCCCTCTTTGACCTCGACCGCTCTCCCAACCTCCCACCCGACCATTTCTCCGCCGATGAAGCTCGCAGTATATCCAAAACCAATGGACCCATGTAAAACTTATTAATTACTCAGTAATATCTTTCCTTCAATTTTGTAGTCAAATAATGCAATTTCAAGTTCTGGGTTCTTTAGATTTATTCGTTTTTCTTCTTTGCCTAATTGTCATAGCATTTTGATGTTTGTTTGTGTTGATAATGTTAATATTTGTCTAGTCTTATCTAATTGATATAGAACTATTAGAGTAAGTGACTTGATATGGGCCATCATTTGCATCGTGGGGGGAGGAGGGGGAGGGGGGACATGTAGAAGACTAGTCTATTCTGTTATTCTGTCCGCTATCCCACTGAAAACTGAGTTGTAGTAGGATAGTTGCGGTTTAGTTGTAGTAGGATGGTTGCAGTTTAGTTGTAGTAGGATAGTTGCAGTTATTCTCTTATTTCTCAGCATTGTTATCTTCCAGCAGTGTAAGACTCTATAAGTACTTTTAGTTGTTCTCAACGGAGGTTATGAATGAAAGAAATTTACCTTCCCTTAAATCTGTTCCACTCCTCTATCTGAAATTCTCCACATCGTGACTGCACCTGTGATATTGGAATCTTGGAGGGAAAAAAAGAAAAAAGTAGAAGAAATTCATTCTTTTTCTATGGCTGTTTTGAATGCAGTTTCCATTCTTGCTTGCAATGTTCTTGCGATGTGGGATGAAGTTTGAGTAGAGGGACTGATCGATTGATGGTTTGAATTGTGTTGTGATTCACCAGTTTGCTGTTGACGATACCGCCCAGTGTGGGGTATGAACAGAATCCGTTGAGTGTGTATTATTGCTACGATGTCGAAGGCTCGTCCACATGCAGTTTGAAGAAATGCATTGCAGAGGTGAATGATTTAAATGCTAGTATTTTGATAGCTTTAGGATCTGATTGAATAGTCTTGTGTCTTAACTGTTTTCTTTTGTTACAAACGATCTGAGATCCTATAATTGTTGCCTTTCCTCTAAAAGAAAAAAAAAAGGGAGGTCACATTGCTTTCTATTAAAACACGTCTAGAATTTATCCAATGACATGATTTTTTTGTGCCAGATTCTTAGCAGAAAAACTTGATTGCAAGCCTAAGTTTATTTGTCACACTGTGAGAATTTCTTGGTTTAAATTTCGAGGCATGAAAAGTTTCTTACTTTCTGGGTTACCTAGAAATCACGGTTAACAGCTTATGAAGTAGATTGTCCTTTCCTTCTTGTCCTCTTTCCACCGAGCTCATTTTTTTCCCTCTGAATATTCTAGAAAATGAGCTTTTTGTTTAATTGAACGATAAGAAATCCACTATGAGAATAGAATCATTTCAGTCTTGTACTTGGAAATGGAAAGGAGGCAGAGAGGGAATATATATATATATATATATATATATATATATATTTGTTTCTCTGGATCTTTAAATACGATCTCAGAATCATTGCTAAATGTTTGCTCTTAATATGGCAAAGTGAGGTTGGGTTTTGAACTTCTATTTTCTTCCAAGTTGATGTACAATTCCCCCTCCTTCCATTTTTAGGCTTCAAAATTACCTGTTCCTAACAGCAATTAATTTCTTGTTTTAGGTAACAAATACACCATGGGGTGAAAGAGTATCATTTTTATTCGACCCCAAATCCGATACAGTCGTGAAGCCACTTCATGTCAGTCCTTTTATGGTAAGTCTTCAGCAGTTTGTCTGCCATCCCCTCTCCCCACTCCGCCCCCCCCCAAAAAAAAACCACAACACCGAAACACATATTTGTATTGGATGATTGTCATCATCTAGACCTTTTCTTCTATGTGTTCTTAAACTCTGCTCTCGCAGTAAGTAACAATAGTTTTCTATCCCATCTTTCAAGATGATCCTTGTGCTCATTTTATTCTAGCTGGTCGGCCTTCTCAAACACTAGTTTATCAAGCTATATTTGCCTTTCGGTTTTTGTTTATATTTATGAGAAGTAGGTGCCTTCCATAGTTTTTCCTGCTTCAGGATTCACTGGATTGGGAAAGCAATCTGAACTTGTTACCAAGTGAAATTGATATCATGTCTTCATACCTTGGCTAAAATGCCTGTGTTTTTATAAAAGTTGGGGTAGGAGTCTGAATTTCTTCGAGAGTTTGCTCTATCCCTATGCAGTTAGCATTTGCGGTTCCACTCCATTACACTCGAGAACAAATTAAGAAAAGAAATATATTTCCTTGTACAAGTAATACAGGAGGAAAATCAGTAACAAATTCTTGTCTTCTAAATCTTAGAGGAAGAATGGCAATTAATTTTAGGGTTTCTAACTTTTTGTTAGGAGATCCATCATTTGTAGTGGAGATTTCTTTAGAGCAAATATTATAGAGAAAATTCCAGTTTTGGTATCAGATGATTGGGGCATTGGTAATTTCAGTTCTTAAAGTTTGGACGAAAGCAAATCTAATATAAAATATTTCAAATTTTCAGTGTATTTAGTCATATTGATGAGTTTTGCCAAAATCTTATTGGAATCAAGTCATGTGATACTCACATACCGCTAAACAAAATATAGAAAAAAAATTAGAAAAAAAAAAGAAACAGCTTTACTTGTCATAATTAGCAATTAAAGGCACAAAGCTGAGTTCACACACGATAAATAAGCAAATAAAATTGAAAAAAATCCTTCTGGACAGCGCATTTTTGTGTGCCTGTAATTACCATGCTAATTACCTGATCTGGCCTTGCTAACTACTAACTATTTACAGTGTTAATATTGAAACTTTTTCCCTTAAAGTTTGGAAAGTAAGAATATCTAAAATTCTGTCAAGCATTTAGTGCATGTTATGCACTAATTTTGTCTTTAATATGCCGCATCTTATATGATATGGATCATTTAGTATTATTTCAGTATGCACACTTGTAAAATTTAGATATACAAGCTTTTGCATTTGTTGTCACTTACTCATAAAATTAATCCCAGGATATGTTTGGGAACTGGAATATCAAAACAACTGCACCTGATGATAATCTGTCAGTGGTGATTTCGGTACAACATCCTGAGCTAGGCAACTACTTTACAGCTGTATTGAGAGCCAAAAAAGTCTCCTCTGAGATGGCAGGCAATCAAGCATTGTTTTTTTGGTTAATGCCCCACAGAGTTGCCATTTGGATATATTGGCATGTAAGTATTTTCAAAAGTAGTTATTGTCGACTAAATGATCTTTAACTTATAGACATGCTTTTAACACTATTTCCTGTAGACCTTAATATTTCTCAAAACTTAGTTGATGTGACATTCATTAGTAATGTAATAGTACGAGACTGGTACATGCATACTGACTGTGAAACTACATAGCGGAATGAGGTCATATTTCTATTGTATGCAGTGTTCATTTCCTGTGTATAGCAGCTAGGTGAACCTATTTTCCACATACATGCGAATTCGCCCGTTGAGCTAGCCAGCATGTTCACTACCTGATTTAAGTTACCTCTACCAAAGTTATGGTTGATTAGGTGGTATTGTGAGTTTTGTGCCTTTCACGAGATCTGAATTCCAGACTCAGTCTAGGTCTTTCTCTAACACCCTGAAATTTTATTTATTCTGTGGTGTTTATATGATAGGCTGTTAAGTTATGGTGGAAAGGTGTTCCCTTCATCCAGCATCCAAGATATCAGAGCCCAACATATAGAGAAGAAGTTTTGCTACGGGAAGAAAAACTTCAATGTTGTCCGTCACCGGTGTGGGATAAAGATAGAAATCAACAAATCAAAGCAAGTGGTTCGTCTCATGTGGCTGAAATGAGCAGCAAATCTCGTCATATTACTTGGAGAGACGCCAAATGGCCCTGGTGTTGAAAAGAGACCAATCAGTGTGGGCAAGTTGAAAAATTTCATCTTGTACCAGGAGTCCCAGTGCATCAGATTTGTGTGAATAATGGCAACATGTAAGATTAGTAAATTAGGTTGTCCACATTAACTGTCAAATTTAATTTTGATGTATGCTCTAGTTAGCATACAAACATTTCTTACTCTTGTATACAAAAGTTTTCCACTTGCACCGCAAATTGAACAATTCCAGAAAAGTTAGCTAATATTGTTCATCATCCATTTGTATCACAAAAATGATGGTCCTGACAAATTCTCCTCGCTTTACATTTCGCATGACTTGTGGAAGTGGCATTTTGCGTTGTGTTGATGGACTAAACTGTATTCTTCGTCAAATTAAAGAACTGTGACAGCATTAAAATATTAAAATATTTTAAAATATTATGATGCTCACATCTTTTGTTTTCCAAATCTTCAGCCTGCAAAAATTGCAAACAACTTCCATAACGCAGTGACTGTTTTCTTGAATCTAGATGGTCTATATAAATACCCCATATCTTCTGGCTACTTCAAAATTTTATTACGTTGTTTCCATGATTTTGAAAGACGCAAGGAACTTCGATGATTTCATAATATGGAGTTATAAACCTTGTGGAGTAGGTAAGGTTACAGGAAGATGGTGCTTAAACATAGCAGTATTTAGGAATCAATCCGAACCATCTAGGTTGGAGAAAGAGAAATTGCAAAGTATTGTAGAAGAATTTTTTCTCTCTCAAAAATTAAAAGTTTGTACACAAATGAAATGGTATTTAATGTATTAAATTATAATAAAATTTTGTAATCAAATGCATACTCAGGGTTGTTTCATAACATAGTTAAGCAGTTAACATTAATTGATTCAAATTCAGTTATTAATTACATTAAAACCGTTGAATAACCTAAAATATAATTTATACATACAAACATAAAATATATGTATGTATGTATATACAGATACATATATATACATATGTATATATGTGTGTGTGTGTGTGTATACACACACACGTGTATATATATATGTGTGTGTGTATATACACACACACATATATATATACACGTGTGTGTGTATACACACACACACATATATACACACATATATATACATATGTATACATATATATGTATGTATGTACACACACATATATACACATATACATATACATATGTGTGTGCTCTGTGTGTGTGTGTGGGGGGTGTGTGTGAACAGCAAAGAGAGGCAAAGAGAGTTTGAGAGAAAGGGGGAATAAAAAGCAGTGTGTTGGTTGTGCATTGTGTGTGTTATGTATCGTCTTTTTTAATTTTTTATATTAATATGATTTTACTAAATTATCCTTTACTATTCAATTTAGTAAAAAAATATAAATATGTAATTTGCGTAAAAAATTTAAACATATTAGTAATTTTACAGCTTGCAAGCTATTTGAACCAAGTATTTAAAACTCGAGCTCGACCTTGAGTCAGGGTTTTGATTGAGCAGCTCACCAACAGCTTTGTTCATTTATATCTCTAGTTTAATTTGATGATTTTACAATTTAGTCTTTATTTGTATGCTTGATTGTTGAGAAATTTTGGTGGATTTAAATATTTAAGGACTTGTACTTCTATGTTCAAATAAAATACATATTGAGAAGTTTCTTTTATGAGGGTACAATAAGACGTATCATTGAGAGTTTTAGAACTCAAGACATCCATATTCAAGTAAATAACATTTAGCCACTGGGCTAACGGCCTAGTGGTGTCTTCCCTACTGTAAGTCCTGGGATCAAATCCTATTTGCGACAGTTAAGGAGTTTACAAGGGAGGGGTGGTTTAGGTGAATTTCGAGAAGTCGTACCTCCAAATTGTTTATGGCAAATAGTATGAGGCTTCATCCAGCACACCATTGAGAGCCTCACTTTACTTGTGAATGAGGTAACAAACATTGTAATACAACAGTGATTGATTAAAAAATAATAATAATAACACTTGGAAAAGTTTTGAGAATACGCTAATGCGTAGCATAAGGATAAGATAGGAATATAAAAAATGATAGAAACACGATAATATAAACATATCTTTTAGGACTCAATACTGAGAGAAATACGATACTATAAATATATCTTTTAGGACTTAAATAGTCCTTCTAAGGTATTTAGCTTATGTGGATACTGGATTGTTGAGAGATTTTAATGGGGTAAAATATTTAGAATTTATGCTTCCATATTCAAGTGAATAACATTTAAAGATGTTTCATTCACAAGGGTAAAATAAGGGCTTGTTTTCAATAGATGCTGATTTTTATAAAAACTGATTTTAGAAAAGCTAAAATCAGTTGCTCCTGATTTTAACTTAAAAAAAATCATAAACGTAGTAAAAAAAATAATTGAAAACATCACAAAATAGATTTCCCAAAAAATGAGAGGATAAATCTAGTAAAAAAGCTATTGAGAATAGGCAATAAGAGATATGTTAAGTTTTTTTTTTTTTTTTTTGGAGAATTTGTCAATTTGGTTCCTCACATTTTTACAAAATACTTTTTTAGTCCCTCACATTCACAATCAACCAAAATAGTCCCTCAGATTAGGGGTGCTATCGAGCTGAATTGAGCTCGAGTAGCACAATGCTAGAGCTAGACTTGATCGCCTATTGGTGTTGCTCAAGATTGATCAGATTAACAATTGTGAACATCGAGCTTAAGTTCGAATTAACATTCGAGTACTCGAGCTCAACTCGAAATTCATTTGCACTCTTTTTTTTTTTTTTTTGCACTTTCTCAAGATTGAGCTCAAGTACTCGAGGACATTATGCAAATTTTATAATTTTCATACATAAAATAGTAAATACATAATAAATAAATGTATAATTATTAAATAATTGTATGCTCGATTAGGCTTGACGAGTCTTCGAGCTTGGAAAACCAATACTCAAACTCAACTCATGAGCCCAATCGAGCTATTTGAACTCAGTCAACTCGGGTTCGAGCCGAGTAGTTGACCAAGTTGCTCGATTACACCCCTATCTCAGTTATAAAAAGTGTGTCTCGATTGGTCCTAGAGCTCATTTTTGCTCAATTTTCCGGCAAAATCATTGACAAAAATTGAAACATACACGTTTCCCTCTATTAACAAAGTGAAATTTGCCCATTTCTCCCATTTTCACTCAATCAAAAACCTTAATTTCAAAATCACCAAATTTTCAATCCATTGACAAACACTTGTGAATGATTTTTTAGGATCAAATTGGCAAGTTTCATTTTTTTTAAGAGAGGGAAACATGTGTGCTTCCGTTTTTGCCCCTAAATTTGCTGGAAAATTGAGTAAAAATGAGCTCTGGGACTAATTAAGACACATTTTCTATATCTGAGAGACTATTTTGACTGATATTAAATATGAGGGACTAAAAAAGTTTTTTGTGAAAATGTGAAGGACCAAATTGGCAAATATCCCACTTTTTTTTTTTTTTTTTTTTTGGAGGAAAGGGATAGGATAAGTTAAAAAAAAAAAAAAAAAGGAATCACAGCAAAACATGGAATAAGTTTCAGGATAAGATAAGGGGCATGAAAAGAAAAAATAAGAATAGATTTATATGTTGGATTGTTGAGAGATTTTAACGGTTTAAATGTGCTGGAGTTATATTGTTGAGAGATTTTAACGGTTTAAATGCGTAGGAGTTATGCTTCCGTATTCAACTAAATATATCTGTAGAAATTTTTTTTATGAGGATAAAATAAAGGGTATGATAAGTAAGGGTAAAATAAGAATCATAAAAAGGGGAGAAACACGATAATATAATAGAGTAATTGATAGAAACACGATAATATAATATAAGAGTAATTGTAAATGATAGATATATTTGACTACACTGCCATTTATGACCGCATGGCTATTTGGCTTGCCCCTATTTTAAGCTTGAATGACTATTCTACGATGCTGAACTCAAATAGACTTTGGAAAGTATTTAGTTTATTTGTATGTATGTTGGATTTTTGAGAGATTTTAGCGGTTTAAATATTTAAAACTTGTACTTCCATATTCAAGTAAATAACATCTGGATTCATTCATGAGGGTACAATAAGGGATAGGACAGGAATCACAGAAAAAATGGAGAAGTTTCATTCTTGAGGATAAGTAAAGAAAAAATAGGAATAGATTTATATGTTGGATTGTTGAGAAATTTAAGTTTGAAATACGTAGGACTTATACTTCCATATTCAACTAAATGATATCTGCAAGGACTTTTCAAAAGATTAAACCAATTAAAAAGAGTACATTTTGCAAAGAGAGGGATTGCCTGAAAACACTAATGTTATACACTCACAAAGACCTCAAATCGAATCCACGATGGTAAGTATTGGTAACAAAAATATGCAGAAAATATAGGGCAAATTTTGATGGAGGTAAACAAATTTTGGCTTTGCAACTTTCTAGTGTAAACTTAATTGACTATTTTGATGTCATCCTATCTCTATGGTTGAGATAACTAATACAATCATGGATACAACTTGGGATTGGGGTTGCATCTAGCACGGCATCATCTGACATCTAAAGGAAATTTGTCGTGAAAATGTGAGTGGAAATGTCTCCAAGTAAAACGTCATTTCTTCATGAACTTGCGCCAGGTTTATCATTTCTTTGAGAAAATGTATTGAGCCGCTTACCCAAATAATGACTGACATTTGATGCTTGGATCTTTACCATCATGGGCCCTTTGGATACCAACACAAAATTTGCAATGCAATTGTGATCCTATTGTAATATATATATGTTTATGCTAAGAGGAATGTACTTGAGATATCCCATACCCAAACCCATGTTCGACTAGTGGATACATTAGACATGATCAATTGAATCCCTTGTTTCAAATGAACTACACAGTTCGTGTTACGTTGTGATGTATCAACGGGAAAGCCTAATCTTAAGTCCTTGATTCCAATATTTATTGGGATTTTTTTTTCTAATTTTCAGGTTATTTCATTTTTATGGTTTTTTTCCTTTTCGTTTCAAAGGTGACCATTTTTTATCAAGTTCATTCTAAAGTGATAGGCTCTCAATGATTGAATGGTAGAAAATTGTACAACGACAAAGAATTTTGTGAACCAAATCCATTGTATAACTTTAGCTAATTACTCATTTTCTCACTATTTTGATATTTCTAGATATTATGGAGGGAATGGATCTACTGGGAAAATTCTAAATCTTTCTTTTGACATGATTGTAGCTTTTGTTTCCTCGGATACTAATATGAGATTCATGCATGAGTTTGGGAATTGAAATTTTATTTTTTGAAGGGATAATTTTAGAAGCACCCTTAGGCTTTTGACAAATTCAACCAGCATCCCTCAGATTTCAAAAATTACACATACTTCCAATAACATGCTGTTTTGGTAACAAAACTCAACACACAAATTAAATATACCTAAAATGCCCTCATATAAATAATACTTAATTTACTTGCTCCAAACTAGTTTTTATCCATCTCATCAACCATAAAACTTCTATATCCCCGCCATCCCATCATCTCCCTAGACCAAATCCCTTTTTGAACATTTAGGTTTGAACTTCATAAAACTAAAATCAAAATTTATTTATTTGTGAACCCAAACCCTTTTGAACATTCAGGTTTGAACTTCATAAAACTAAAATCAAAATTTATTTATTTGCACAAAATTGGATTTTAAGGCAAATTTAAGAATTCCATGGTGAAGGGCGGGCTGTGGCTCAGAGACTATTAAATAACTAGAAGGAATAGTTAGGAAAAGGGTAAGAGAATTTGCTTGAGTTCAATTTTATAGGATTAGGCAAATTAAGAAAACACAAGAAGAAAGGTCTACTAATTTGGGAATGAAAAGAAAAAAGAAAATGGTGGTTTTAGAAAATTTAAATAATATGGTAAGGTCATTATGGCCATTTTCTATAGATAGGGGAGATTAATGCAAGTATGTGTGTGTGTAATATCAAGCATGGCTGAAGTATATTTTATAATCACAAGCAGAACCTTTGTACGAAAACCAATGAAGGATGATAATATTCCGCCATTATAAAAACAACAACAATAATAAAAGCTAAAAAATGGTAAGGGAAAAAAGATATTGAAGTTGAGTACGCTTCAAAATCCAATTGAAGTAGTTCCACATATTCTAAAACACTTATGTAAAAAAGTAAACCGTAATTGCAAGTTGACGTTTTAAAAAGAAGAGATGTTGATGTATTCTAATATATCATCTTGAACAATTCTTGTCTTTTCATTTTACAATATCTAATAAAGCATATAAAAATAAAATTATTCAAGCATTTTTCAAAAGTTTTAATTTAATAATTTACATTTTTATTCATTCACTCTAAAAAGTATGTAAGCTAGTTAATTACTGAAGGCCTGAATTTGGAAATTTAAAAAACTAAGCCCACAATAACTAATGCGTCATTTTACGACTATTTGCACATTTTCTGCTTACAACACCGCCATGATAATTGAGGATGACAATATAAAAGAAAGTTGCAATGGATTACAATTTCAAGGAACTTTCTTCGCAAATGCATCTTCAGTGCGGATTCGCCTAAAAAAATTTCTTTCTTCTCAAAAAAAAAAAAAAAAAAAATACAGTGTGGATTCGGCATTTCAAAAGTTCTTTGTACTCAAGATATTGAATCATGGGAACGAATAGAGGGTCGAGCTATTAGAACTCTATCACTCCACCCCAAAGGTTGGGGGTTCGAATGCCACCAAGCCAAATTCCCTTTCCCCCACGTAATAGTGTAGGATTATAAAAAAAAAAAAAAAAAACATATTGAATCACGTTATTTACAATTCCAAGTGCTCCCCCCCCCCCCCCCCCCCAAAAAAAAAAAAACAAAAGAAAACAAAAATTTTTTTTTGGCTGTGTTTATCTTCTTCACTAATCCAAATAGGATAGGACTGCTATAATTTGATATGGAGAGTTTATTCTGAATATTATTTGTATGCTTGTGATCCAAATAAGATATTTGTTTTTTCTTTTTTTTTTTTGGGGGAGGGTTTTTTTTTTTTTTTTGGGGGGGGGGGGGGGTTTGTTCTGGGCGATTAGATATTAAGAAGGCAATTGGTGTAAAGGTTTAATTTTTTGTACTAAAGATATTGATCCACGTTCTTTACAATTCCAACATTTTTTCGGCTGTATTAATCTTCTTAACTAATTCTGTCTAAGTACATTGTATTTTACATATACAGAAGACTGTCAATTTTGTTGATATGATCACGCTCTTTCTTTGCATAGGGGAAACGCATACTTTTTGGAGATCTTTATCGTGATCTTTTAGTGCTATTAATGGCAGTGCACATTTTTAAAATTTTCTTTTCCTAGCTATCTACTTTCAAATTTATCTATTACTGGCATTGAAGTCATTTATTTATCTCCCTGTTTATTTATTTATTTATTTTTTCACTTCTTTCGTAGTTTAATGTTTGGGTGCGGATTTTGATTTCCAAAACGGAGTAATAAGTCATGCATTTCGCCATTATATTAACAGGACATCTGATTGTGTAAAAACTTGGGTTGCTTCAACTTATGGCTATTTATTTCTTTTCCAACTTAAAACATGGATTTTATAAGTTACTTTGTAAATGATTTTGATGTAATATAACAAGTTGAATAGCAAATGCCTAAAAAAAATGTTGAATACCAAAAAGGTGCACCATCTTACCGTTCAATTGCAGAATTGTCTGGACCGTCTTTTAATTTGGGGTTGAAGCTTCTTAGATTTGGCTATGGTACAAAGTTGAATCAGTTTTATACCATACAAAGAGCTAATAGTTGAATGAGAACAAAGGAAATGGGACCACATGGATTGTTAATTTAATTTATAAATAGGTTGGCCCATATGAATTATCAAAATTTTATTTGTTCTTTGCAAACTTGTTCTGTGCACTATAAAAGTATCCAAGGTTATTGATATCCTTTTATCCCCTTCTTTTGTTGTGCAGCACAAGTCTTGTCCTGAGTTTTGACCTAGTCTGGTTGTCACTTCCAGTTACTTGAATAGGCATTAACTTTCGTGTATGAACACTATGATTGACATATAGTTATTAACCTCCGAAGAAATTTCTTCAATCAAACTTAAGATTTGGTATTTTATATTACATAGACGGTCAAGAAGCTTGAATCTCCAAGCGATCAACTCAATAACTCAAGACCACAATTGGATTTTTGAATCCAAATAACCTTGAGTGGAATTGTTTGCCTTGAATTAACCTTTCTTCGATGAATATGAACCTTTAGGGGGACTAAGCAAACCTAAAAGACCCTAAACATATCAAGATGGAAATAACACTAAGCTAAGGTTTTAGGTCACCACAAGCAAACTTGATAAGACCAAAGGTAGTCCTTAATTAACAAAGAACCAAGAAGAATCTCATTTAAGAGAAGAAAACACTCAAATTTATTCAATCAAACTTGTAAATTTCGTAACTGAAAATATGCCTATAAATAGGCTTACAAAAAACTTTGTAGAATTAAAAAATTAAGCAACTTCTAAGTCTATACCTAAACTAATACTAATACTTAACTAAAAACAAACTGTAATTAGTTCTAACTACCATAAAACAAACTAGTAAACAACTTAAGTAAAACACGTTTTAAACTTGACTTGGGTCGGTCGTCCAAAGCACCAAGCCCAACAAGAACAGTCACCATCTTCTCCAATGACTTGTACTTCTGGCCACAATCCACGGACGGATCCAAGATCAATCCATGGATGGATTAAAAATCAAGGATTGGTATAGCAATCCACGGACGGATTTCTCCTAGCACAATGGTTTACAAGGTTCAAGCATTCAATCTGTTTGATCCACTCAACAGGTAGCTCGTCCAAGTAACCAGCCGACTTGCACTCTTGGATAGCTCGCTTATCACCTTTTCATTCTTCTTCGTAAGTTGATTTGATCCATAGCCAATGCTTGAATCCTTGACCCAAAGTGCTAGCATGAACAATGTGAACTTCAAGCTTGTAAACAAACACAAAATTAAGAGACCAGCAGCCAAGCATAACCATCCCTTGCAAGATCATCTCCTTTTCAAGCTCATCTTGAACCTTATAAGTAGCGTCTTCAAGTGCAGCAAATGTAGGTGCTCCTTGGGTCATATCAATTTGATATGCAATTACTCAGCTCTTTTACTTGATGCAGCTAGTTTTTTCTTTTATTTTACGATTTGTTTGGAACGATGGATTTGAGTTCAAAAAATAATTTGAATGAATAAATTCACAAAAGTAATGATTTCAATTACGATTTATTTGACTAACTTTTGAAATTAATTAACTTTGACCCTTTAAAATCATTCAACCAAGTGACTAATTTAAAATCCAAATAATCAAGGATATTTGGATGAAAAATTTGAAAACAAAATCTACCGAAACAGTGATGATATGGAATGACAATTGATTTGATTAGAATTTGACATTTATTAATTTTAACCCTATAATATCAATCGATCGAGTGAGGGATTTCATATCTAAATAATTTAAGGAGATTTGGGTAAAAGCATGAAATCAAAATCTACCGATCCAAAATCTTGCTTGCCATATTTTATTTGTTGAGAAAGATTTGATTTGCCCAATTGCATGTCTAAAACTAATGCTAAAATTTTTTCCTCTTAAAAAAAAAAACTAATGCTAAAATTTTGCGAAATTTTGATTCAACGTAATAAGGTAAGTAACTCTGATTACACTTATATAAGTTGTTATTTGTGGAGGGTCAGGTGATGATACTAACAATGTGATATTTGTTTTTAAACCACTTTTTCTTTAACTTGTAAATAACTTTTTGATCTGCTTGTTGATTTAGACCCAAAAATTTACACTTATCACGGGCAAGAAAAACGAGAATTGATAACCACATCACATCAATGAAACTATCAAATAAGTCTAGCGAAGCGAACCCATCAAATATGTCAGAAAATACCTAGGTGGATTGGGTCCACGTATTAGTTTTTATTGTGATACTATATTTTCTGAGTTTTTATTGTAGTCTGAAACTAATACTAACTCATTTGGATTATATTATTCAAACAACTACGAAAAAGCACGTGCGTTGCACGTGTTAATTGCACGTCTTAATTTTGTGAAGAAAGGTAACTTTTTCTTTGCTTCTTTAGCTTCACCACGTTAGTGTACAAAATGGCTTGTTTTTTAGGTGGATTTAATAGCACTTTTAATGTTAAATTTTGAAATTTTTATGGCTTGGTTTAATAGACCTGCATCTTTATAACTAATGAAGTTGAAGTAGTTGG
This sequence comes from Mitragyna speciosa, assembly GCA_024721245.1. Classification (NCBI taxonomy): domain Eukaryota; kingdom Viridiplantae; phylum Streptophyta; class Magnoliopsida; order Gentianales; family Rubiaceae; genus Mitragyna; species Mitragyna speciosa. The sequence goes on along the minus strand of CM045566.1, from coordinate 22,450,664 downwards.
AATTTGATTAAATAAGTGTAATAGAATGGGTTAATACTTTTTGCAGTCTTTTTTACAATATTAGTTTAATAATGAAGTTACAAATTACATGTCAATTACAACTTACATGAGAACAATCAAGTATTTAGAGCTGCAATTTAAAAAAAAAATTGTAATAGAGTGATTTAGTTCCTTATCGAATAATAATTGTCTTTTACATTTCCAATAAAAGTTTGCTGATGATGGTATATAAGATTTCATGATGGTTGAAGGACATTTACATATTATTGCTGTAATAGATCATTCTGTTAGTAACTCAATTTTAATGTTATAAACCCTCAAATTTTTTGTGGACTTGACCTAATTGAATTTTTGGATGGTCCCGGCAGTGCCTTGCACAGCCAATCCCCGAGTCCAGTCTTCACATGCTAATGACATCAGCTGTTGATGCAGTAGCAATGGCAATGGGTTGTGCCGTGTCATTATTGTGTTGTGTCGTTATAGTGTTCGTGTCAAGAAATCTCAACTCTAACCCAACTCACTAAGCTTTCGTGCCATGTCGTATCATGACCTACTTATTAACGGTTCACTAGACCCAACCCGCTTAACCTGTTAAATAAAATTTGCAACATGAGCAAACTTATTTGTAGAATTAAATTGTTAACTTCAAATTAAAAGTTTTCAATTTTTTTAAACATAATCCATAAAAAATTTTAATATAAAAAACGAACTTGAACTTATATTTTTTAACCAAAACAAAGTCTAATAACCATACAAAATTAGACATGATTTTTTAAATATTCTAGTTGCAATCTTCAAGCAAAACTTATAAGACTTTATAATAATCCAGCTAATAGGCTTCATCTTTTTTCAATCATTGCTTTAATATACCTGATTGGCACAATAGAAAAGATAATTTAATCTTTAGATACAAATTACAGTTGCCCAAATACATACAAAATGAAAATGTTAAAAATCTAGTTCCCTCATGTAATGCTGGTTGTGTTAAAACTCTAAATTGACTCAGATGTTTGTAAATTAATGTCCAACATTCTGAAGTTTTCAATGAGATCATCTAAATTCTTTTTTTTAATCTAACTTTAATATCTAATGATGAGATCGTAGATACTTTAATTATTAAATCTCAAAAGCATTAATAAATAAAAATGTAAGATGAAAGAAGGAGAGTTTGTAATCATTACATTTATAATCAAACAGCTAGTCTCAAAAATAAATTAAAGCTTTTATAATATCTTATTTTAAACAATTATGATATTGATCAAGAATTAATCCTCCAATGTTGAAAGCTGATTCCAATACATGTGTATGTGTGTACATATATATGAACGTAAGTATGTACGTACGTATGTATGTATGTATGCATACGTACGTATGTACACACACACATATACACGTACATACGTACTGTACATGCTGTATGTATATATGTATTTATATATGTCTATATATAGACACAAACACACACGCATATATGGACACAAACACATATATATATGTGTGTGTGAGTGTATATATGTATATGTATGTGTGTTTGTGTGCACATATCTATAAACACAAACAAACACACGTGTACATATACATACATGTAGATACACACACATAGACACATATATTTATGTATGTATGTATATACACATATATATGGGTGTATGTGTGTGTATAAATACACATATATATAGAAACATATATAGACACAAATTCATATATAAGTATATATATGTGTGTGTGTGTGTGTGTGTGTATGTATGTATGTGTGTATCTGTGTGTGTGTGTACATATGTATATGTATGCATGTACGTATGTATGTATGTATATGTATAATGGATGAGATGCAACCATCGTGGGCAAAATTTGAGCTAAAAAATAATGTTTTTTTTGGAGTGAAAACCGATTACATTTTTTCACTGATGAGTTGTTTGAACTGGTATGGGGCCAAATTGCGAGGCCTCGTACTCGTGTACTTCATTTTGAGACGTTTTTTTTTTTATTTTTTATTGGTTCTCTTCCAAAATTCGGAGGAATCATATAGCTTTCGCTTAACGTTATGTAAGCAGAAATAAATAAATAAATCAAGAAACCTTTTTCTGGGTTATAAATTCCGAAAACTAACTCTTTTTTATGTGAAAAAAAGGAACAAAATTTCGATTTAGAAATTGTATACACATTTACTAATTACAAAATTTACGGCGTGACTAAAAGCATTACGTCGTGTAAAGTTGTCCATGAGCGATAGAAAGGAGCTGACAGAGATACCATTATTTGAGAATTGTTTGAAATTTTTTTTTTCAAAAGTGTTTTTTTTTTGTTGACTTTTTTGAAATGTGAAAAAAATTAGTTAAATTTGTTGACTTTTGTTGAAATGTAGAGAAGTGTTTGAATTTTGAAAATTTTTTGAAAAACTTATTTGAAATGTTTAGAATTCTTAATGATTTATTCCACTTTTGACACAATTATTTGCAAAATGTAATATTTTTTCAACAAATTTTGTTCAAAAAAATAGAAAAATTTACGACGAACATTTTGAGCTCAATTTATAATAGTAATGAAGCTGTAATGGAGTATCAAACACTGCCACTGGACATTACCAGCGTCTCATACCGGCATCTGATAAAGTGAGAATTTTGTTGAGAGGAAAACTTTCATTCAAAATTGAAAAGATGAGAGAGAAAAATGTTGACCTTTGTTGAAAAAATTCTCAAATAATTTTCACTAATTCAAACACCTCTAGAAAATTTTTTTCAAATAATGCTCAAATAATGACATGCAAATAGAGCCATTCTTTTTGCTGCTCCGTCATGCGTTATCGTCTGCAATACACGCGGTTGGGTCATAAATGAAACCCAATACTCATACTTTTGATAACTAAATTTGTCGCTTGCGTTGGGTCCACTCAAAGATCTTTGAAAGTCCCAACCGCCATGTTCACTAAGAATCTTGCTACTTTCAGTTTTGTACTTCCCGCAAACTTCGATCATCGTTTTGTCTGCAAGAACGCAGTAGCAATTACGGAATATTTAATAATACTGAGGTATTTCTGCGGATTGTGACTACCTTTGTGTTTCGTATCATGCGGATTGAAGACGCATGATACCTTTGTGGTTCTCATCCTTTTGCGTGCTTCGTATCGTTTACTAAAAAGAATAAGAATAGAAAAAATAAAAATAAAAACGTGAACAATAATATGCATGACATTATCCCTGAGTCTAGTTTGAGTCAACTTTGTGTGGTAGTGAGTAGATATCTCCCCATTTGCGTTTGGCTGTTTCACAAAATCGTGACATCTCTGAAAAGTCTTGAAAATTTTTGATTTTGAATTAAAAAAAAAATGTTCATATTTTATGCTTTTGAAAAATTATTTGAACATATAAACTGAACAAAACGAAATGTGCTTATATTCTTCTCCTTCCTGCTCTTCTTTCGATCGACCCCCGCACATCTGGACCTCAATCCCTCTTCACTAACAAAGTTGACTCCCAAACCGAATAAACAAATAAATAAATAAATAAAGTCGGCATTAGCTTCTCATGATTTTATGGGATTTTGTTTTCCTTTTCTTTTAGTTCAAATGAAAAATCTCGTGATGCTACTCTAAATTGATTTTAAGTTGAAGTCTTTCGTTATACCGTACAAATTCCTTCATATTTTCGGGGTGGTTTTTATTTGTAGAGCGTGAGGTTCTCTTAAACGACTAAGCATGTGAATTTAGACAGGTCTGCCTAATAGAAACAATACAGTGAATAAGTAACTAAGTATAAATAGCTGAAATAAAAGCTTTAGGTGCATTAATTGTTTGGTTGACAAGAGTAGTCAATAAATAAATAAATAAAGAATGGTGGTCAGTCACTTCATCGGTTTGCATGTTTGGATGGCTACAGAACTTTTATTTCACGGTTTAAGGATCAGGAACAAATTTCTGTATTTGTGTGTATATAATCAGCTATACAAGAGAGTATTTATATACACAGAGTTAGGTTACATAAAGAAATAATTCCTACAATCATGCTAATTGATATGCTAATTATTCCTATAATTATGCTAATGCTAATTGATACAACACAATCGTGCTAATCTATGTTAATTAATTTGACATAACAAGAAGTATAATTCTTTATTTCTCTTTGTAATCTTGGGGATATAATTCTTTCTATATTAGTAAGCATTTCGAAACAATTACTGCTCAGTTGTATCAAGTTTTGGTGTAACTCGAAGTCGTACTATCAAAATTTTGATAAGCTGAATTCTACAACCATTAGGAGATGATCTGATAATGAATGATAGGTGAACAGTAACAACTCTAGAAGAACGGCTGCAAGGTGTGTGTTTTTTCTTTTTGATTTTTTAATAGATAAAATGTGTATGTTTTGGGTTTTGTTTTTATTTCTGGGTTCTTGTTCTTTGAAATTTTTGTTCTTCCACCTTTCTTCTTCACCGTTCTTCCTCACCCCCCTATTCCTACGTTTAATGACCTCCCCAGTAGCCATATTTCCTCCGTCACCACCAGACCAATCAGTCTATCACCACAACCATCAAAGCCCATAACTACTACCATTAAACAATCTTTGTTACCAATCAAAATCTAGACCCAATCATCAACAATAAAGCCGCCAAATGATCGACAAAACCGCTACCACTCAATTCACCCACAGCCCACCAGAAACACCTCCCCCAAACTGCCAAGCTTCAACCAAACAAATCACCACCAACAGAATCAGCTCTGCCAGGCTCTCCACTGCCACCACCTGCTCACCTACATACAATGTGGCAGACACCACCATCCCCTCCACCACCCCCCCTCTAACCCAAGTCAGAACTCCAGATGCACTGCCGCCCCCTCCACCACCGCTGCCATCACCTCCTCCGCCCTTATACCCTTCACCACCTCCTCTACCACAGCCATCACCTCCCCCTCCCCACCCTTTTATCCTCTTCCACCATACGCTTCCCCACCTCGCCTCTACCTCCACTGTCGCCAATGCTGCTAGGTTCACACACCCTAACAACAGTCATATACCGGTCTCCACCCTTCCTCTCCTTCCATTACAACCATGGTTCAAAGTCGCGGTCGCGGTCGCGGTCGCGGTCGCGGCTCGTACCGTTCCACATCGGACTCGAAATATCGGTCGCGGTCTCGGCGAGACGCATTTTTTAAAATAATTTTTATTTTAAAAATTATAAATAATCATTCAAAGTATAAAAAAAAATTATGCTAAACATAAATAACTAAAAAAATTAATAAAGAAAATCTTTAAAATATACTATTTTTACCGATATAAAAATGAGTATATATCTATTAAACATTCAACACAATCACAAAAAAAATCAAAATAACATAAAACTTAATTTTAAAAATAATAATTGTAGAAGCAAATGAAAGAATAGTAAGAAATACTTAATTTTTTCATAGCATGTCCACGCCTTATAATTGTCTCTCGGGAAATTGAAAATAAAATGTTAGAAGACATTTTGTGATCCATGCCTATATTATATGACTAAAAGTCTTTTGTAAATTCTTTGTTAGAAAAAATCTTAATTTTTTTATTTTTTATTTTTATTTCCCAATCTAAACTAATTTCCTATTTCTTTTATTAATTAATTTTTTCTTTTTTCTTTTCTTTTCTCTAATTCCCTTTTCCCTCCCACGCTCTTTTCCCAACCCGTCTGTTTTCTTTCTCTCGCCCTCCTCTCTGCTCTCCAGTCCACCCCCACCTTCTCAATCTCTCTGTCCCCCTTGCCCACCACCCACAACCGCCCTCTCCTCTCTGTCTCTCCTTTCCTTAGCCACCGCCACAACCGCCCATCCATCTCTTTCCTCTCTCTGATCCACAGTCTTCTTCCTCTCTCTCAGATCCGCCGCCCACCACCCACTATCTCTCTCCACCAGCCGCCTCCATCTACAAAAAACGGTTTGCCCCGGTCGTCTAGTGATTGTGATTTGGTGGTTTGTATAGTGGTGGCTGTGATTTGGTGCGATTAATGGCTATGGAGGGGGCTGATATGTTGGTGATTTTTGGTGGCTGGATGGATGTTTTGGTTATTTGGGTGAAGGAAGAAGTGGATGATGGTGGCGGTGATGGGTTTTTGGTAGTGGCTTGCTGGAGGTTGAGAGGGGGGGTGGTGTTTTACCGGTTTGGCTGGGTTGACTCGGAAGACTCGGTTTCGACTCAGCCGATTTTCTTCAACTCGGAGACAACTCGGTCCGAGTCGACCGAGTTTTGGCGAGTTCTGGGCGAGTTTATCATCTCCGAGTAGAATCGGAACGGTATCGGAGCGGAGAACTCCGTTCCGGTGACGACTCGGCCGAGTCATCTCCGACTCGGCCGAGTCTTTGAACCATGATTACTACCCTAGGCCTCAACTGCCACCACCACACTTACTCCTTCCTGTACCTTCACCAGAAGCTTCAGCCCCATACTTCCTCTCCCCCAGTGAAATTTAGTCTGAGCACCCTCCAGCATCGATCTCCCCGTCAGAGCACCCTCCAGCATGCATGGGTGAATTATGAACTCTCAATCAATCTACATCATTATCAATCAAATTGTTAATATGATTCATCGGTTCCAATCAATCAATCTATATCACTATTAATCAAATCGCTAATGCAATTGATCTATTCCAAAAGCACTAGGATAGCCTTTTGGATGGTTGCTTTGCTGACTTATTGACTCTTCTATAATTCGTCATAGGCTTTCTTCTGGACATGACCATATTTTAGAAGTTATAGGACGCAATTCATAACTGCATCATATGTTGTTGTCCATTCTCACTTCAGCTTTATCAAATAAAAGTCATCAACTATCTCCAAGAAATATTCAAAATCCTTAAATGGATTCTTCCAAGCGTTTCCAATCTTGGCCTGACAGATAGTCATAGCTTCTTTAGGATCTAACATGCAAATTTTCCACGTGCATTGCACATGTTAGTTTTTATTGTGCTACTATATTTTTTGAGTTTTTATTGCAGTCTGAAGCTAATACTAACTCATTTGGATTATATTATTGAAACAACTAGAAAAAAGCACGTGCGTTGCACGTGTTAGTTCCATGTGCATTGTTAGTATTAATTCTGTGAAGAAAAGTAACTTTTTCTTTGCTTCTTTAGCTTCACCACATTAGTGTACAAAAGGGCTTGTTTTTTTAGGCGGATTTACAATGCGTAAATGAATAAAAAGGGGAACAAAAAGGAAACAATAATTTTTAAAAAATCTATCATCATAATTGCTAGAAAGCAAAAAGGAAAAAAATAATTTCTAGTACTTTTCCATTAATGTTTACACTATCATCATTAACAAAAATAGATCATAGATGTGGGCTTCTTCCATAAAAACCAAACAAAATAAGCCATGACAAAAGTACTATAAAACATGAAAAAGAACAACATCATGACAAAAAATCCAACCCAACACCCAGCATCAACTTTATTCATTTACACATTGTAAATCCACCTAAAAAACAAGTCATTTTGTTAACTAGGGTGGTGAAGCTGAAGAAGCAAAGAAAAAGCTTTCTTTCTTCATAAAATTAAGACATGCAACGCATGTTCAACTAACACGTGCAATGCTTATCACTAGAAAATGTTTCTAATGAATGAAAGAGTGATAAAACTAGAAAAATGCCTCTTATAAAACATTTTTAGGAAAAATGTAGACAATACGAAAAATCCTTTTTAGACGACTTCAAGTCTTTAAAAACGAGAGAAGATGAGCTCGGGAGTCACAGTTGAAAAAAGGGAAGATAAAAGTTCTCACCTAAGACACCCTTACAACCTAGCCGGAAAAGGAACAGTGGCAGAGAATCTCACACTCACACTCACGTTTACCGGAATAGGAACGAAGGAAGAGAAGACTTCATATATAAAGTTGTTTGTCAGACCAAGAAACCAAATCAAAACTCCAAAAAACCAAATCAAAACTCCATATTATAAGGTTTGAAGGACCAAAAAACCAAATCAAAACTCCAAAGCAGATGTGATATCCCTATCGGCACCCTCACCTCCACCACCCTTATATCCTTCTCCACCGCTGCAATATCGATCCTCAGTGAAATTCAATCTGAACACTAACCATCGCAACTCACAATCCCAACCTACGCATTGCAGGGATTAGTTTTCAGCTATATTGTACATTTTTCGCTCCTGAATTATTTGTAATTTCACTGCCGGTGTTGCTCTGAATTTTTTTAAATAAATTCAACTCCACCCTCTATAAGATAAATATAGTGTTTCCAAAAATGATGCAACGTATGAAAGGATTTCTACTTCCCAAATACTTACGTTAAAAATAAAAAGATTTTCTCTTCAAATTTCAAAATTTGAATCCTGGATTTGTTTTGTTATGGCAATAACCTATTATTATATATATGTGTGTGTATGTGTACATATACACACACCGTTATTGTCATTGGAATAGATGCTCCCTCTTTTTTGTGTAAAAGAATATATCATGTTCTAACTGGAAAAATTTCACCTTCACATGTATATAACAATCATTGGAGTTATAAGAGGACCTTTCTTATCAATTTGTTATAAAGTCAGATATTAACAAAAAAGTATGGGTGAATTATGAACTCTCAATCTATCTATATCACTGTGTTTATTGGAATAGGAACAGAGGAAGGGAAGACTTCATATATAAAGTTGTTTGACTGGCCAAAAAACCAAATCAAAACTTCAATAAACCAAATCAAAACTCCATATTATATGGTTTGAATGACCAATAAAACAAATCAAAACTCCAAAGCAGATGCAATGTTGCAGTCACCGCTACCACCTCCATCACCCTTATATCCTCCTCTGCCACTGCCACCACCCCCTTTCAACGCTACCAGCACCCCCCTCCACCATCACCTACTCCACCACTGGTATCATCTCTATCATACTACCAGCCTTTATACTCTCCTCTATCGTACTACCAGCCTTTATATCCTTCACCACCATGTGCTTCCCCACTATTGCCAATGATGCAAGGCCCACACATCCCAACCTTAATCACATTACGGTTCTAACCTCAATACTACCCTAGGTCTCAACCGTTACTGTCACCAAACACAACCCGAAACCCACACTTAGTCCTTTTTATACTTTCAAAAACACCTTCACTGGCACCTTCACCCCAAAATCCCACTGAAATTTCACCAGGAGCTTCACCCCTACATCCCAATAAAATTCAATTATCTAAGCGCCCTATAGCAATAGTCCTTTCTGTACCTTCAGTAGCACCTTTATCGGTACCTTCACCAGCAGCTTCACAATCATATCCCAGTGCAATTTCACTAGTAGCTTCACCCTCACAACCTAGTGAAATTTCACCAGTAGCTTTACCCCTACATCCTAGTGAAATTCAATCGTCTTAGCACCCTGAAGCATTGATCCCCAGTGAAATTCAATCTGAACACTCACCATTGCAGCTGACAATCCCAACCTACCCCTTCCTGAGATCAGTCTTCAACTAGATGGTACATTTTTCACTCTTGAATCCGAACTGCCATTTCCCTTCTCGGGTTCTTGCTCTGAATTTTTCAAACAAATTCAACTCCACCCACTATGAGATAAATACGATGTTTTCTAGAATGATGCAACGTATGAAAGGATTTCTACTTCCCATATACTTATGTTAAAATAAAAGAGATTTTCTCTTCAAATTTCAAAATTTGAATCCTGGTTTTATTTGGTTATGATAATAACCTATTATTATATATATGTGTGTACACACTTACACACACCATTATTGTCATTGGAATAGCTACCCACTCATTTTCGTGTAAAAGAATATATCATGTTCTAACTAGATGAATTTAACATACACTGCATATATATCAAACAATGTAGATACAAGAGGACATTTCTTATCAATTTGTTATAAATCCAGATGGTAACAAAGTATGGGTGAATTATGAGCTCTCAATCAATCTATATCACTATCAATCAAATTGTTAATATGATTCATCAGTTTCAATCTATATCAATATCAATCAAACCGCTAATATGATTGATCTATTCCAAAAGCACTAGGATAGCCTTTTGGATGGTTGCTTTGCTTGCTTCCTTACTGTTCTACAATTCATCTTAGGCTTTCTTTTAGGCAGGACCATATTTTTGAAGTTATAGAATGCAATTCATAACCGCATCATATGTTCTCCATTCTCACTTCAGCTTTGTAAAATAAGTTCATCAACTATCTCCAAGAAATATCCATTTGCTTAAAATCCTTAAATGAATTCTTGCAAGCGTTTCCAATCTTGGCCTAGCAGATTGTCCTGGCATCATTAGGATCTAACATGCAAATTTTCTATGAGCATTGCACGTGTTAGTTTTTATTGTGATACTATATTTTTTGAGTTTTTATTGTAGTCTGAAACTTATACTAATTCATTTGGATTAAATTATTGAAACAACTAGGAAAAAGCACGTGCGTTGCACGTGTGAGTTCGATGTGCGTTGCACCTCTTAATTCTATGAAGAAAAGTAACTTTTTCTTTGCTTCTTTAGCTTCACCATGTTATTGTACAAAAAGGCTTGTTTTTTAGGCGGATTTACAATGAGTAAATGAATAAAAAGAGAAACAAAAAGGAAACAATAATTTTTAAAAAACCTATCATCATAATTGCTAGAAAACAAAAAAGGAAACAATAATTTCTAGTAGTTTTCCATTAATGTTTACACTTTTGTCACTTAAAAAAATAGATCATAGATGTGGGTTTCTTCCATAAAAGCCTAACGAAATAAGCCATGACAAAAGTACCATAAATCATGAAAAGAATAGCATCATGAAAGAAAATCCAACACAATAGTTAGCATCAACTTTATTCATTTACACAAAGTAAATCGAACAAAAAAATAAGCCATTTTGTACACTAACGTGGTGAAGCTGATGAAGCAAACAAAAAGCTACCTCTCTTCATAGAATTAAGACGTGCAATGCATGTGCAACGCTTGTCACCGGAAAATGTTTCTAATGAAGAAAAGAGTGATAAAACTAGAAAAGAGCCTCTTAGAAAACAATTTTAGGAAAAATGTAGACAATACAAAAAAATTCTTTTTAGACGACTCCAAGTCTTTGAAAATGAGAAAAGATAAGCTCGGGAGTCATAGCTGAAAAATGGGAAGACAAAGGTTGGCACCTAAAGCACTCTTTCAACCTTACTGAAAAAGAAACGGAGGAAGAGAATCTCGCACTCGCAGGAACTGAGGAAAAGAAGACCTCATATATAAAGTTATTTGACAAACTAAGAAACCAAATAAAAACTCCAAAAAACCAAATCAAAACTCTATATTATAAGGTTTGAAGGACCAAAAAAACAAATCAAAACTCCAAAGCAGATGCAATGTTGTAGTCACTGCCACCACCTCCACCATCCTTATATCCTCCTCTACTGTTACCACTACCTCCTTCCAAATGCTGCCACCACCCCCCTCCACCATTAGTATCACCTCCTCCACTACTGGTATCACCTTCACTGTACTACCTGCCCTTATACCCTCCTCCATCATACTACTAGCCCTTATATCCTCCACCACCAAATGCTTCCCCACTACCGCCAATGCTGCTAGGCCCACAAACCCACCTCAGTCACATTATGGTTCTAACCTCAATACTACCCTGGGCCTCAACTGCTACTGCCACAGACACAATTCCAAAGCCATACTTAGTCTTTTTTGTACCTTCAACAACACCTTCATCGGCACTTTCACCCCCACATCCTAGTGAAACTTCACCAGCAACTTCACCCCCCAAATCCCTGTAAAATTGTCTGAGCGCCCTACAACATTGGTTCTTTTCTGTACCCTTCAGCAGCAACTTCACTAGTACCTTCACCAACAGCTTCACACCCATATCCCAGTGAAATTTCACCAGCTACTTCGTCCCCACAACCTAATGAAATTTCACCAGTAGCTTCACCCTTACAACCGAGTGAAATTTCACTAACAGTTTCATCCCCACATCCCAATGAAATCCAATCATTTGAGCATCCTGAAGCATCGATCCCGAGTGAAATTCAATCTAAACACTCACCATTGTAGCTGACAATACCAACCTACCTCTCGCTGGATCAGTCTTCAACTATATGGTTCAACTCCACCCCTTATAAGATAAATACAGTGTTTTCTAAAATGATACAACATTTGAAAGGATTTCTACTTCCCAAATATTTATGTTAAAAGTAAAAAGATTTTCTTTTCAAATTTCAAAATTTGAATCCTGGTTTTATTTGGTTATAATAATAACCAATAATTATATATATATATGTGTGTGTGTGTACACATATACACACACCATTATTGTCATTGGAATAGCTGCCCCCTCATTTTCGTGTAAAAGAATATATCATGTTCTAATTAGAAGAATTTCATCTACACTGTGTATATAACAAGCATTGGAGATATAAGAGGACCTTTCTTATCAATTTGTTATAAAGCCAGATGGTAACAAAGCATAGCTGAATTATGAACTCCCAATCAATCTATATCACTATCAATCAAATTGTTAGTATGATTCATCTGTTCCTATCAATCAATCTATTTCACTATCAATCAAATCGCTGATATGATCGATCTATTCCAAAAGCACTAGGATAGCCTTTTGGATGGTTGCTTTGCTTACTTCCTTACTCTTTTATAATTTTTCAATTGATTTCGTTTGGGTAGGACCACATGTTTGAAGTTATAGGACAGGACCACATTTTTGAAGTTATAGGACGCAATTCATAATTGCATCATATGTTGTTGTCCATTCTCACTGCTTTATCAAATAAAGGTCATTAGCTATCTCTAAGAGATATCCATTAGCTCAAAATCCTTAAATGGATTCTTGCAAGCGTTTCCAATCTTGGCCTGGCAGATAGTCCATACTTCTTTAGGATCCAGCATACAAATTTTTGACGTGCATTGCACGTGCTAGTGTTTATTGTGATACAATATTTTCTGAGTTTTTATTGTAGCCTAAAACTAATACTTACTCATTTGGATTATATTATTGAAACAACTAATAAAAAGCATATGCATTGCACGTGTTAGTTCCATGTGCATTACACCTCTTAATTCTGTGAAGAAAGGTAGCTTTTTCTTTGCTTCTTTAGCTTCACCACGTTAGTGTACAAAAGGGCTTGTTTTTTTTGTAGATTTACAATGTGTAAATGAATAAAAAGATGAACAAAAGGGAAACAATAATTTTTAAAAAATCTATCATCATAATTGCTAGAAAGGAAAAGGAAACAATAATTTCTTGTGTTACCAACCCTTATACCTTCCTCCATCTTATATGCTTCCCTACTGCTGCCAATGCTGTTAGGCCCACACACCCCAACCTCAGTCACATTATGGTTCTATCCTTAATACTACCCTAGGCCTCAATTGCTACTGCCATGAGATGCAACCCCAAACCCACACTTAGTCCTTTCTGTACCTTCTGCAACATATTCATCGGCAACTTCACCCTCACATCCCAGTGAAATTTCACCAACAGCTTTATCCCCACATCCTAGGGAAATTCAACCTTCTGCGCACCCTATAGCATTGGTCTTTTCTGTACCTTTGGCATCACCTTCCCTAGCACCTTCACCAGTAGCTTTACCCCAACATCCCAATGAAATTTCACTAGCAGCATCACCCCCATATCCCAGTGAAATTCAACTGTTTGAGCACCCTCAAGCATTGATCCCCAGTGAAATTCAATCTTAACTCTCACCATCACAGCTCACAATCCCAACCTACCCCTTGTAGCTATTGATGTGGCGTATATTAGGTATAGCAAATATAAACAAATATACATAAATTAAGTAATAAAAATCTAATCTCCCAACTTATTTCGTAAGTGCACTGGTCGGATGTAGTATTTAGAGTATTAGGTGTCAAATCCTACGAGGAATCAATTATGTGAAACTACTAAAGTTTTTTCACTAACTTTTATTACTTAAACATAATCAAAACAAGAGTGTTATGGGGTCCCTTTAATAGAATAGGTATATGATTGAGAATTTTTGTAGAATTCAAGCAAAGAATCCGAGAACATAGAATCCACTAATGAATTATACATGAATGACTTGCTAAGTGTTACCTTGCCTTGTTTAGAATCTAATTCCATAGGTGTCATAACTAGATCTTTCTATGAAATAACAAGATTTCAACTATTTTCATGATAAAATCTTAGGAAAACATGAATTGTATTGATTTACTTAAGCATCCATTATTCTCATATAAATTACTTAAGCATTACTTATTCATCTTCCATTGTACATGCATTTCTCAAGGTCAAGTAGCAACTAAATGACTTGTTTAAATTGGCCAAGCAAAAACAAGTTTTAAAACTTAAACAAGTAAACAAACAAATGCAAGCTTAATTGGTAGTATAAGTCATGCTTTGGGATTCATTAACTTCACCTATATTCTAGATGAAGCCTTTAATGAATCATGACTAGTGAAACAACTAAAAGTTCAAATTCAAAACAAAAATTCATCTCAACAATGAAAAGTAAAGAGAAAGAGTTAAAGAATTGTTCAACCAAAGTTGAAGGCAAACTTCTCTTCTTATTCACCTTCAAAAGTTGAATTTACAAAGCTCTTTTATAATGCTCCTCACTATTCTATTGAAGGATGAAGAGAATTCTATTAATTCTCTACCAAAACTAGTATAAAATAAGCTAACAACTACTTACTTCCTATCAAAACTAATTACAAATACTTTACAAATGACTCATATTTATAGACAAAGTTTCTTCGCATCATTTTCCAACTTGCATTTGTCATTAATGCATGAAATGATGAAGATTTGCATTAGGATTCCAAAATGGCACAAAAGTCTTCATTTATGTTTCTAATGAAATCTCCAACTTGGTAAAACCTATCCCCCTCTAAAAATGTCTGCAAAACCAACTGGAATTTGATGCAAATTGCAAGCCCTAGAATCTACTGGCCAACTTCGATCTGCGGGTCATTCGCGAGTTAGCTGACCCATGGATCAGACCCGCAAATCACCCATTTTGAGACCCACTTTTTTTTCTGCAATCTACTGCGTTGGCTTCCATATGTACAAGCTTTTCCAAGTATTTCCATGCATTTTTGAAGTAGAATTAAGTATTCCAAATATCTGCACAATTATTTTTTCAAGTATTCTCCAAGTAGTTCATCCAACTCAATCTTCTTGAATCACCTTTGATTTTGCTTTAACTTAACTCCACTTGATCCAATTTGAGCTTAAGTATGATGACCCTACAAAAATATACAAGAATTATGCATTAATTTGTTCAATATAATAAATTGACATAAAAACCTTAATTTTGAGTTTAAAACCCTAATTCTAGAAAAGTTAAAAAATGAGTCATTTGTAACCAAAATTAATCTAATAGTATTAAAATCACCCTAGAAACATATAATAAAATATGTGATAATATTAGTAAATTTATTACTTATCAGGTATCAATCTTCAGCTATATGGTACATTTTCTGCTCTTGAATTATATCTGTCATTTCCCTCCCTAGGTTCTTGCTTTGAAATTTTTTTTGAATTATTTGTCATTTACTTCCCTGGTTTTTGGGTAAAATGGTTCCTATCTTAGGCTTAATATGAGTAGATTGGGAGCTCCAACCAAGAAATTTAGTGAAATTTTATGGTGGTCTTTTCTTAAGTCAGTTCAGTAGAATTTAATATTATAGGATATTTGTTGCTAAAGCCTTTTGTGAATAGCATTTTAGTGTAATTCTGGGTGCTGTTTGGTCAAATTTAAATATATTTCAAAATTACCCAAGTGCTATTTAATATCTATCATGAACTTTTTTCTTTTAAAATTTAACTTTCTAAAGACTACCGTTTAAAGATTTCTCACTCGTATTAGATTAATTAGTGTATAATTAATTTAAACCAGCGAACACGAGCTTTCTCTCTCTAGATTTTTCCTTTCTCACGTTAGTTTGAAAACTAGGGTTTCTGTCATGGTTGCCCTTCAACCTCCGATTAGGGGGCGTCCGGCTACCACTAATAGATCATTTGTTGAAGTTTTGATTGCTGAATCATCTTCTCCTCTAAAGATTAAGCTACCAACAAGCTACAAAGGAGAACTGGCTGTTTCTTTCTCCCAAGCAAAAATTTACAAATTATCCGCTCCTTTTAAATTTGCTTTGGTTGGCAAATTTTCACATGGCAGGCCTAACATGGATTATTTTCGAAAATCCTTTGCTTCCATTGGTTTTTCTGGAATGTATACTCTTGGACTAATGGATCACAGGCATGTTTTGATTCGACTTCATCTGGAAGATGACTTTCTTCGCTACTGGTTGAAGGGTACTTGGGTTATCCAAGGGTTCCCTATGTAGGTCTTCAAGTGGAGCACTGATTTTAGATTGGACAGAGAACCAGCGCAGGCTCCGGTTTGGGATTGGTTTTGAATCTCTTCCCATCCATTTTTTTGATAAAGCAGCAATCTTTTCCATTGCCAGCACAATTGGCACTGCCTCTGAAGTTGGATGCAAGCAACTGTGAATCTAACCAGGCCTAACGTTGCTCGAGTGTGTGTGGATGTAAATCTATCTGGTGAACTCCCACAGAAGAGTGTGGATTGCTAGAGGTCAAGGTGGATTTTGGCAAAAAATTGTATATGAAGATCTTCCAGTATTTTAAGACACTGTTCGAAACAAGGCCATGATGAAGCCAACTGCAGGCTGTTGAAGGCAAAAAATACGGTTGAAGGGGATAGTTGTTCGTAGGGGAAAAGCCACTGCAAAGTATGTGGCCAAACATGATGCAAACAAGCAGATGGATAATTCATTGCTTAGGATAAGGATGCAACGGGTAGTAACTCCCACCAAGGCTACAGAAGCTAAGTCGTTACAGGCGGCTTGCTTAGGACCAGCTGGCTGCAGAAAAATCAACCTCGTTGCTAGGCTTGAAAAACTGCAGAATCTAGGGTGCAACATGGAACTGAACAACGTGAAGTTATGAACCATCATCAGGAAGAGCAGTTGGATGAAGCTATAGATTAGGAGACAGTGGTTAGGAATTCAAGCAGCAATGCAGCAGACCTGTTGGGGATGTTTCGGCTTGTGATATCCAACATGATGAAGTGATTGAACAAGTTGGTTCCTCCTTCTCATCTGGACATACATACTGCTGCAACAACTTGGGATTGATTTGCAGCAGGAGATGATTATGGAAGCAGAAGCTACTATTGGGAATTTATCTCCGAGAGGATTTCATACAGCTGAGTGGCAGAAAGAACATGTGATGGGGCAACGTTTGGCTTTTTGTAATCTGGAAACTTCTCACACTCAACTGATGAATGCTCAAAGGAAACAAGTGGATTGGGAACTTCCAAAAACTAGGTAAGCAAAAAGGAAAAAGGATCATGGTTTTCGGATAGAATATTAAGATCTCATGTTAGATCTTCAGTAAATGCCTTTTCTACCTTATCTAATGATTAATTTCATTTTTTGGAATATACGAGGGGTTTCTAGACCTCCTAATTTAAGAAGATTGAAGCGGTTAGTTCGTTTGTATAATATGCAAGTGGTTGCTATATGTGGGCCTAAAGTTAGCTTGTTCTAAATTTGATGAAATCAAAATGAAGTTGGGCATGGATGATGGTGTAACTAATAATGTAGGTTCTATTTGGGTTTTTTTCAAGAGTTCTTTTTCGTAGTGTGCTGGTAGGAGATAGTGAGCAACATATCTCCATTTTGCTTAGTTCTTCTTTACTTAGTTCATCCTTGCAAGTTCTCCTTTGCTCATGCTAAGTGTTTGGCAGACTGATAGAATGAGCCTATGGTTAAATTTAAAAAATGAATGTGTGGTGAATAAACTTTGGGTATTGGTTGGTGATTTTAATTTGGTGATCAATGTAAATGAAAAGAGAGGTGGTAGTCTTTTTAGATTAATGAAGCAAGTTGATTTCCTTTCTTTTATGCAAGACGTCCAAGTTTTTGATGCAGGTTATTCGGGTTCTCCTTTTACTTGGTGCAATAACCGCTAGGGTAATGCACGAATTTGGAAGAGATTGGATAGAGTTCTGATGCATAATGCTTTTTCTCAACTGAATGTGGATTTGTCAGTTCAACACCTTTCCAGATTTCCTTCTGACCATGCTCCTTTGATACTGAGTGGGAAGACTAGATTGGATAGTAACCCCAAACCTTTTCGGTTCTTGAATTTCTGGACTTCTCATCCCCTAGTTTTTGGATTTGATCAAACAGGAGTGGCAACATAATCATTCAAATATCCCATTGGTGAATGTGGCTCTGAAACTCAAGGCAGTAAAGAAGGCACTTCAGCAATGGTCCGAGCAGACTTATGGTGACATCTTTGAAACTGTTAAAATGCTAGAAGACAAAGTTGCTAAGTTGGAGAAAGAGTATGATGTGCAAGGGACGGAGCAAGCTTTGGAGTTAATGCAGGTTGCAAGAGCTGATCTTAATAAAGCTTTGTGTGTTAAGGAAAGCTTTTGGAAGTAGAAGGTGCATGTAAAATGGTGGCTAGAAGGCGATCATAACTCAAAGTTCCTTCATTCTGTTGTGGCGGCCCGTAGAGCTAGAGCTATCATCCATAGAATTCAAAATAGTGAGGGTGAATAGATATCTTTTTAGGAGGAAATAGGACAAGCTGCATGTGATTATTTTTCTAATCTCTTTTCCTAGGAAGAGGTGTAGGAGAATTTTGATCTTAGCCATATTCCCTCTTCGATTCGAGCTGAAGATAATTGCTTATTGGAGGATGCTCCTACCATGGAGGAGATTTAGAAAGTGGTCTATTCTATGGATGGGGAGAGTGCTCCTAGTCCGGATGACTTTATTGGTTAGTTTTTCATCATGGCTTGGGAGGTAATTACTGATGATTTATATCGAGCTGCCTTGAGCTTCTTCTGTGAGAGGGAACTTCCAAGGAATATTGCATCTTCTTTGGTTGTTTTGATTCCTAAAACAGTACAGCCTAAGGATTTCTCACAGTTCAGACCAATTAGCCTTTTTAACTTCGTGCATAAAATTATTTCTCGCATTTTAGCTAATAGACTGGCAGGTGTACTTCCACGGATTATTTCTGAACAACAAAGTGGGTTCGTTAGAGTTAAACAGATGGCTAATGTTTTTTACTGGCTCAGGAACTGGTGGGTGGTTTGGGGAAGAAGAATCGTGGGGGTAATGTGGTGTTGAACTTGGACATGACAAAGGCTTATGACTGTGTGTCACGGTTAAATTTGATTAAATTCCTTCGTTCACTTGGGTTTGGTAAATGTTGGATTGATGTGGCATGGAGATTGGTGTCTAACTGCTGGTTCTCTATAATCACTAATCGAGTACCAAGGGGATTCTTTAAATCTTCAAGAGGGTTGCGCTAGGGTGATCCTTTATCTTCGATGTTATTCATTATTACTGCAGAGGGTTTGGCACAAAAATTGAATTAACTTTCTCATCACTAAAGTTTTAGCTCTTTCAAAGTTCCTTCTGGTTGCCCTACTATCACTCATCTTTCCTTTGCTAATGACATTGTTGTTTTTTCAGGTAGTACAAAGCGGTCGTTACATATGATTTTGGATGTTTTGAAGGAATATGAGGTGAATTTTGGCCAAAAAATTAATTTTTCTAAGAGTGGTTTCTTTTGCCATTTGAATACTTCTCGTGCAAGGAAAATAATAATAAGGCAAGTTACGGGCCTTCAGGAGAAATCTTTTCCTGTTCGTTATCTTGGCTGTCCATTGTTTGTGGAGAAAGCGAGGAAGGTTTATTTTTGTGATCTTTGTACTTCTGTGCTAAACAAAATCATGGCCTGGTAAAATAGGTTTCGATCAATGGGGGGTAGATTAATTCTCATTAAGCACATGCTCTCTTCTATCCTTTTACATATTCTTGCAGCATTGAACCCTCCCAAGGGAGTTCTCCACCAGCTTGAAAGGCTCTTTGCTCGTTTCTTGTGGGGTCAGGGGCCTGATAAAGTCAAGCATCATTGGATTCGATAGAAGACGTTGTGTGCTCCAATAGAGGAAGGAGGGGTTGGAGTTAGAGCTTTGGAGGATATTCATAAGGTGTTTTCCATCAAACTTTGTTGGCGGTTTAGGGAACAGAAATCTCTTTGGGCGAATTATATGAGGGACAAGTATTGTAAATTGGAACATCCTTCCCAGGTTCAGGCTTATGGGATAACTTCCGTGGCTTGAAAACGCATGCTAAGTGTTAGGGATATTGTTGAAGATAATCTTATTTGGCTGCTCAAGGATGGCTCGCCTATCTATTCTCAATGTGATAAAGAGTCAACATACTTAGTTTGGTTCTTGACTTCCTCAAGTACTTTCACTTTGAAATCAGCTTTTGATCTAGTTTGCACTTGTAAGCCTTTTGGTTGGATTTTTTGAAAAATATGAAATTTCTTTGTTCCCTTGAAAATGTCTTTTTTCATGCTAAGAATGTTATATGGAAAGATACCCACTGATGTTCTCCAGAATATGGGTTTTCATGGCCCTATCTAACTGTTTTTGTTGTGGGTGCCATTCAGTTGAATTGATTGAGCATATTTTTTGTTGGGGTGAAATTCCAGCTAGAGTGTGGAATTACTTTTGTGCTCCACTTAGGTTATCTTGTGTAACAAAGAGAATAGTCCGTATGAGGATTATGAGATGGTGGATAATGCCTTTCTTCTAATACTTTAATTGAATTTCTTGCTTGATATTTGTCCAATACTGATTATTTGGAATTTGTGGAAAGCAAGAATGCATTTGTCTTTTTCAAGGTGTTAGTCAATCTTGGGAATAGATTGTGGCTAACATTTTTGGAGATATAAGACTAGGCATTTGAAGGGAAGCTTTCAGGTTGCTATATTACAATCTAATTGGCCAGAATTTTATTCTTTTTTTGGTAGTAAAAAATAGAAGATAAGAGTCTCCCAGGATGAAATGGAGTTGTCCAATGCTAAGGCATGAAACTTAATGTTGATGGTTGTTCTAAGGGCAATCCTAGGGGAATGTGGAGGTAGAGAGGTGTTGAGGACCACTTCTGGAAAGATTGTTTTTGGGTTTGCATGCTTCTTTCGTATTGGGACAAGCTTGGAAGCCAAGTTCAAAGCTATGCTCCATGGAATTCAGTTATGTGTGGATAGAGGATATTCTTCATTCCTTGTAGAATTAGATTCTTTGATGTTAGTGAATATTCTAAAAGGCTTGGTTGCATGCCCATGGCATCTTCAGAGGTGGATGATTGAAATAAAAAAATTCCAATAATGTTTTCTCACATTTTCTCATTGTTTTAGGGAAGCCAATAAGCCTGCAGGTCTTTTATCCAATGAAGGTGTTATAGCTAGAAGGAATATTGTTTATCCAACATTCTCAGATCTTCCAAAAGAAGTTAGAGGGGCTTTGCGATTAGATCAATTAGGTTTTCCTTCATTTCGATTCCATTATAAGTGTAAAGGGAGTTAGTATTCCTTCTTTGAATTGCTTTTTAAATATTACACTTGTATGTTTTTTGGAGGTCCAGTTTATGCCCTCTTCCTTCAATTTTATTATTAATAATATTTGGGGGTGGTATCCTTCCTTGTGAATAGGGTTAGCCTATTAAAAAAAATTTAAACCAGCATTACAAATAATATGAAAAAGGCTAACAAACTTCCAGACAAGTATTATGTAGAGGCTTTGTTTATGTAGGGTGGACTAAGTGAAATATAATGAAGCACATGAACTAGGTGAATTATAATTAATTTAAACTCCCTAAAATTGGGGAAAAAAAGTTGCAAAAAAATTGGGCCAAAGCCGCACAACCTCTGCTAGTCCACTATATATGTATATGTATGTATGTATGTATGTATGTGTGTGTGTGTGTGTGTGTGTATATATATATATATATTACAGAATTGAGTGATAAAGGAAACTTGAAAGTAGAAGAACGAAGAACAAAGGAGAAAGAGAACTAAGAAGCACGAAGGGAATTTTTATAATACCATCATGCTGGAGTACAAAATTTAGGAAAAAATACCACATCAAATTAACTAAAATTCTAGGTAGTTTGTGCTATTGAGTGGCTGGGATGAACCTCCAAATTATTGATTGGATAAACATAAAAAATTTTGGAGAAGACCCAATGCAACTAAATAGTCGCATGTTGCTCTAAACGAAACAGTAAATGATGGAATTTTGGCTTTTCAAAAGTTATTTATACGCAAGATCCAACGGCAGAGAGTTAGTCTTTTTTGGGGTTAACGAAAATCCAACGATTCCATAAAAAGTAATTATAGCCCACCGCATCTTTCCTATCCAATAATACCAGACTAGATTACTCGGCTTTGTTGAGAAGGCCCAAAACATGAAATCGTGGGCCAAACTAACACACTGAGAAGAGTGTATGAGTTGTAGTTAAAGCAATTGAGCCCACATCACAAAAACTCCCTTAGCTGTGCCATGTGGCAACAAAAAGAGCCTTCACTTTGCCTTTTCTAACATGTGGCATATCTACCTAAAAGCCATTTCATTGCATTGTTTCTTCCTTTGTTCGACCAACACCAATAGGTAAGGCTGTAAATGAATTGAGTTGTTCACAGACACAGCTTGGCTCGACTCGTGAAGGCTCGAATTCAGCTCGTTCGTATAATTAAATGAGCCAAACTCGAACATAAAGTTGAACTCGTTTATTAAACGAGCGAATACAAGTTATGTTCGCGAATGTTCATTTGCGTTCATGAACAATAGCGACAGTAACATCATTTCATCTTAGATAGGTTATTTCCCATCACTGGCTTGCCCTAATTCACAACTCAAAGTGCCGGTCCTAGTTCATCGTCCTTTCTCATCATAGCACCACCACTTTGCTAGTCATTATTAATAACCTTAAGTTACCACCGGTCATCTCCAATGGCCATAAGCCACTGTCGGTCACCTTGAACTGCCATAAGCCACCACTGTTCGGTAGCTCTTCTCCTCTAAGCCATTACCACTGTCGCCCCTCTTTTTGTCCACCAAGCCAGTGCCTATTGCACCTCCAAACTACTAGGTCCACCTATAATTGATATGTTTTCATGCTTGAATGTCTAGCTTAGTCGAATTCTTTCTTTTTTTGCAGGAAAAATTTGAATGCATTTCTTCTTTCCATTTTTTCCAAAATTGAAAAAGTGTTGTCAAAATGATAAGTCAAATAGGAGAAACTATTCAAAGCAACTATAATTTCTCCATTAATCCATGTTTTCCTATATGGTAATTTTAAGGCAACTAATCAAACCCCGAATAATATATGGAGTTCTAGAAACGACTAACAATAATGTACTAAGATAACCTCTCCCTTAAAGCAACATCATGAATAGTTTGTGTTTGTGCTCGATTCAAGATCTTCTGGTGGAACTGAAGCATGGATAGTTAGGGCTGAAAAGGAGATTGCCAAATTTGAGCAAGAAATCAACCGTTGGGGATTGCCAAATTTGAGCAAGAAATGAACCATTGGGAGGCTTCCACATGACAAGATGCTTCACAAATTTGTTTTCTTGGAGTTAAATGGAAAATCATGGTACATGGAGAATATTTGTTTGTTTGACCCAAATGGAAGGAATATAGTACTCTTCATTTTCATTAGAACTGGGATTTGGGAAGAAAAATGATGAGGCTACGACACTAGTTGTAGAATGCAGATAGTGATCAGACTATATAGTATACTGTAAATGATGCACCTATTTTTGTTTTCTTATTTACCCAGATATATGTAATATTGACATGAGCTATACCATAATGCTTTGGTTTAAGAAATGTAAGTTTTACGATTTTATTGCCTTCTTTTTGTGTTCTTCTTTTCTTTAAATAAAATTTATAATTAGCAAATTCGATCTCCTACTCAATAAATATCATCACAAACAATAACATGAATTGAAATCCAATTTTTATTCCCCGTCCATTCTTAACTTAAGCATATGTTTTAATAGGGAAAAAAACTAATTATGACACTGATAACCATATGTACTAATTTTTATTCCTCAGTTTATCTCCTGTTTATGTGATTGATTTCTACATATATCATCGAAACTGGAATTCATCAAGCTGTGGATATTACATATTACTTCTGTTTTTTGAATTTTGCATATTCTACCAATGAACTGTGCTTAAGCATTGGGTTTGGTAGGAAAGATAACTATATTCATTTAGTTATATGGTTTACCAGTAGCTTATGATAGTATGCATGTTTATGTTGTTTAGGAAAATGGACATAATGGAGGTAGTAGGTTAAGGTGAGTGTTGTTACTTTTGAGTCTTCTGATGAATCTTTAATTATGCTTAGATTTCAGCAGTTAAATTAGCAACAACTAATGACTTTGTCACACTTTTTGGCTTTTCCAAATATCTTATAGTGATGTGGTACCCCTATTATCATATTTGCAATTCCTTGAGTTTGCTGCAGGTTAATCCTTTTGATGGATATAATCAAAGGACGACTGAAAACTAAATAAAAATCAGTGCAAGAACCAATCACCTTGTGATTCACAATATCTTATGTTGATGCACAGTTGCCATAATACATAGCACAGCACCTCTGTGATGTGTAATCATGTTTTGTTTTCATTTTAATTAAACTGACTAAAAAGATTTAAACAAGCGTTGATTGTGAACAGTTGAATTTTAGTGTATGCTATCTGTCATATTTTTTACTTATTAGAATTTATCCGTCATCATTTGTGCTTTTTGTTTGGTGGGGATACGCATCAGATTATGTCTTATTCTCAGTTATTTACACAAAAGCAACGACATCTATGTAGATGTGTGCTTGCTGCAATACTATGATTAAGAAGATTAAAATAAGTGTGAACCTACAATGGTTTACCATCTATTTGTTCAACTCCTTAATTTAGTTTCACTTTGGGTAAGGAAAGAAATGGATTAGATATTCACATGATTTTGATGGCCAAATAACAGTTGATCGAATTCTTCGGTGTTCTATTGCTCTTGAAGAAAATGAAGTTTCTTCTTTTGTATATCTTAGTCTTGTGTTGATTGGTACTTTGTCTGATCAAAGCTTTTGTCCTTTTGTACATCTTAGTCTTGTTTCTTTTACTTTGATGTCTTATGTTTTTGCAGATGTGATAATTATTCATACTAATTCATGGTGTTATGGTTGGAAGAATTTTGAATGTGAAACTTTACACTTGCGACCATAATTGCACAATTTAGAAAGCTCTTTCACTGTGCTTGTTTGTTATTTGGTTGGCAAATAGAAGCTAATGATTGACTCTATTGAGAACGCAAGAGATGGGGAGGATGTTTGGTTGTTGCAGATTCATGACAAAAACTTAGCTGTAGGATTAGCTCAGGGAGTAGCAGCAATTCAACTATTGCTTAAGACTTGTTTTGTCTTTAGACTTGTGATAACTTTGTGTTTAAATATTGTGATTGTGATGTTCAGTTATATTCAAATGATTATGAAACTCTATTGATGCTTCTTTGTTTGTAGCATTAGTGATTATAAATTCATGATACTTGTTTATTAATTATTATTAAGTTAATTTCAATTAGGAAGTAATTAAATTTGGTTTAATTGGAACAAGTGCATTAAAACACAGGTTAACCAAGCTCCATCGAGCTTGTTTAAGTTCACGAAGTTCGAGCTCAGTTCGTTTAAGTTAAGTGAGCTGAGCTTGTTTAAGCTCAGTTCGTTTACGTTAAACGAGTCGAGTTGAGCTCGAGCTAGCCCTTCTATTAAACGAGTAGAGTTCGAATGCACAAACAAGAGAGATCGTGCTCATTCATTTATTAAACGAGCTCGAGTTCAAATTGGGGATACTTGGTTCGACTCAGATCATTTATAGCTCTACCAACAGTGCTTAGCTCTTTTTTGTCTTTTTAAATTTTTAAATCTTTTTCCTTAGGCCTTTCTTTTTGGGCCTCACTAAACTATTTTCCACTTCTTTTGGGCTTTGCCTTTCTTGAGCTATTACCCAGATAAAAGTATGAATTGCAACTTGCTATCATTAAATCAAATGATTTTGGAAGGTAGATTGAATACAAAATATATAGGTTTTTATCTTCTAAAATCTTCTAATACCTTCAAACTTTATTAGGTTCTGAATTGTCTTATGTATAAATTGATATCTTTTTCCTTTGCCAATTCTTAAGTATTTGGTTGGACTTTTTTATTGCCTTATGTTTTCCCTCCTTTTATCAAAATAAAGAACAATGCTTATACGGGGGAAATGAAAGCAGAATTCATTCGTATCCTCCCACATGTTCAATCTTTTTTTAGCGGTTTCCCCAGAGATCTTTATCATTAATGCAACCTTCATTTTACTCATTCATGGAGTTGTATTTAGTACATCTAAGAAATATGATTATCCACCGTTAGTCAGTAATGTGGGTTGGCTTGGATTACTTAGTGTTGCGCGCCTAGGAGGGCAGCGCGGTTTGGA
The DNA here is from genome assembly GCA_024721245.1 of Mitragyna speciosa. Taxonomy (NCBI): domain Eukaryota; kingdom Viridiplantae; phylum Streptophyta; class Magnoliopsida; order Gentianales; family Rubiaceae; genus Mitragyna; species Mitragyna speciosa. The sequence goes on along the minus strand of CM045566.1, from coordinate 22,424,332 downwards.
ATGGGGAGGAGCTATTATCGTCCAGTTCCCTAACCTAATGCGGCAGCAGGGTTGGACCGCAGGGAACCGTAGCATGGGGGGACGTCTAATCCTTTTGCCGCCGCAAGGCTGGCTAATCGTACGCAGCAGGCTCGAAGACCCCTGGTTCTGGAAGGCACATGAGTCCGAACGCTATGTTAAATGTGCGACCGACATTACACTATGTAGGTACCTGTGCAGGTGAGGCGTCGGTCGGTCCTAGAAACGGCGGCAGCGGCGCGAGGAGTTAACGACCGGACGTGCTGCAACCTAGGGATCACCAGGCAGCTCTTTCGCTCTATAGGGATCGGGGGGGCATAGCACATACATATGCATTTTATATTGTTAATAATATATCTAGGATTGTGTGCTACTTGGAGTGAAATTGCGGGTTCTTACTGTGGCATCTTAATGATAAAGTTGGAATGGTTGCAGCTTTGAACATATAATTGTAGTGGGATCTTTTAATTATTTGTAGTTTTTTTTCTAAATTATTAGGTCAATAATAAATCTTGAAATTACATGGTCGTTACGAAATACGAAACTTAGACTTTAAGAGTTGCAATTTAGATCGCTTGGCAATAGAAGCACAATTGCATCTTGAGTGGATATAACTGCAATGGGTGGGCAAAAGATGCTCTTAAGCTAATTGCTTTTAGTTTATGGATGCTTTTCAAATGTTAAAAGCTTAATTTTTAATGTGGCCTTTTCATAATTGAATTTCTTGACTTTCTTATGCACTTTTAATGTTAAGTTTTGAATTTTTTATGGGTTGGTTTAATAGACCAGCATCTTTATAACTAATGAAGTTGAAGGTAACTGGAATTTGACTAAATAAATGCAATAGAATGGGTTCTTTTTTTTTTTTTTTTGGCAGTCTTTTTTACAATATTAGTTTAATAATGAAGTTACATATTACATGTCAATTACGACTTACAAGAGAACATCAAGTATTTAAAGCTGCAAATTGAAAAAAAAAATTGTAATAAAGTGATTTAGTTCATTACAGAATAATAATTGTTTTTATGCTTCCAATAAAAGTTTGCTGATGATGGTATATAAGATTCCATGATGGTTGAAGGACATCTACATATTATTGCCGTTACAGATCATTCTGTTAATAACTCAATTTTGATGTTATAAACCGTCAATTTTTTTGTGGACTTGACCTAGTTATATTTTTGGATGGGCCCGGGCAGTGCCTTGCACAGTAGATCCGCCCAGTCTAGTCTTCACACACTAATGACACCAGCTGTAAATACAGTAGGGGTGGCAATGGGTTGTGTCGTGTCATTATAGTGTTCATGTCAAGAAATCTCAACCCCAACCCAACCCATTAGGCTTTCGTGTTGTGTCATGTCATGTCATGACCTACTTATTAACGGTTTACCCAACCCAACTTACTTAACCCATTAAATAAAATTTGTAACATGAGCAAACTTATTTATAGAATTAAATTGTTAATTTCAAATTAAAAGTTTTCAATTTTTGTAAACATAATGCATAAAAAATTTTAATATAAAAAGCAAACTTGAACTTATATTTTTTTTACCAAAACAAAGTCTAATAATCATACAAAATTAAACATGGATTTTTAAATATTCTAGTTGCAATCTTGAAGCAAAACTTATAAGACTTTGTAACAAACCAGCTAATAGGCTTCATCTTTTTTTCAATTGCTGCTTCAATCTACCTAATTAGCACAATAGAAAAGATAATTTAATCTTTAGATACAAATGACAATTGCCCAAATACATAAAAAATGAAAATGTTAAAAATCTAGTTCTCTCATATAATGCTGGTTGTGTCAAAACCCTAAATTGACGCAAATGTTTGAAAATTAATGTCCAACATCATGATGTTTTCAATAAGATTATCTAAATTTTAATATCTAACGATGACATCGTACATACTTCAATTATTAAATCTCAAAAGCATTAATAAATCAAAATGTAAGATGAAAGAAAGAGAGTTTGTAATCATTACATTTGTAATTAAACAGCCAATCTCGAAAATAAATTAAAGCTTTCGTAATATCTTATTTGACACAATTATGATATTGATCAAGAATTCATCCTCCAATGTTGAAAGCTAATTCCAATACATGTGTATGTGTGTGTGTGTATATGTATATGTATATGTATGTATGTATGTATGTATGTATGTGTATGTATACATGTGTATATATATGTATGTACGTACATATGTATGTGTATGTGTGTGTGTGTGTGTAGTCTTTGTCGGGTTAACCCAACCCAACCCCGTTTTAGTCTTGTCATTAACAGTTTGATCCAATAATGACCCATTTAAATTCAAGTCGTGTTAATACCCTCTAATTTCGGGTCGTGTTTGAGTTGTGTTATCATGTCACGTTAGAAATTGTCACCTTTAGGATACAAACATCTTTGTGTGACTTGGTCGATTGCTTATGAATTACAATTAAGTAGTTCAAAAAAATAATTGAGAAATAGAAATAATTATGAAAACATTAAAAAAAAGGAATAACTAGGACATCCGTTATAGTTTTATCAACTTGTAGTGATTTTTATAAAAAAATGTAATGTATTTAATTACGAAAATAATTGGAAAAGGAAAAATAGTTACGAAAAAGAATAATGTAATTTATGACAATAGTTAAATAGGAAAAAATAAGAAAATAATTAATAATTATAAATAAAAAGAAAATAAAATATAATTTTTTGTGATGATAATTGTATTATGTTGAATTGATTATTTCCTTGTTCAAAAAATACGTAATTTATATAATTGGGGCTTGTTCCTTCTTTAGCTTAATTTGGTTCGAATCTAATAATTAGTTTAGTTAACTATTTATTTTAGTTTAGCATCCTTTTGATTGTTTAACTCCAGCCCTTGGATTCTTATTATTATCAATGTTTGTCCAAAAGACTTATTGTTTTTTTATCTTAGTCCTTTGTAATTACAGATTTGCCCCCTAGGTTTGGTTTTCTTTCAATTAAGTCCCCCTTAATTACAAATTTGCCCCCATTACTTCTTCAATTTATGTTTCCTTTGACTTGTTAGAGATCTGCCTCTACACCAATTTGTTGAAATATGCTTTGTTATATTTCATATTTTATATTTAATTGCGTTAAATAGTGGCGCCATTAACTCATTTGTTTATTTTGATAGTATTTAGTATAGGGTCTTCAAGAAGAGGTATTTTCGTTACTTGTTAATTGCTCCTTTACATGCGCTAACGTGCTCCTATGTGATTTTTTTATATATTTTCTTCATGTGTTTCTTATTTTACATATTTTTTACGTATTTATTTACTTTATGCTATTTAGTTTTAAATTTTTATTATTTGGCATAAATGTGACAGATAGATTAAAATTTCTTTTTTTTTTTTTTTGCCTATTTTTGTATTCAGCTAGTTAATGTAATAGCTTTATCATATTTCTTATATTTTTAGCAAAAATTTTGTATTTAGATAGCAAGTGTAATAGATAGGTCATTTTTACTTTTTCTCCTAAAATTGTAACTAATCCCTCAGTATAATAGTTAGAGCTCATGTGCTTTTGTGTGCTTATATGTTTTACCACTTTCCTTAGGATTTTGCATCTAGATATTATGCTTACGTGTTATGTGCTGCTACGTGCTCTTATGTGCGTTATATGTTTATTTGCTTTTAAATCACATTTTACTGTTTTAATTCATGTTTTATCAGCTTTATTATTCTATCACCACACTAGTCCAATGCTAGTTGTGGTTTCCTCATTTCACTACTAGTCCAACGCTAGTGGGGGATTCCTACAAAAGGCTAGTTCAACGTTAGGCCCTTAGGTCATTTTAGTGATAATTTCACTCACGTGCATTTCATCTCATTTCACACACATTTTTTTTTAAAAATTTCCATATTTGCATGATTTTGGTATATATATTTTTATTATTATTATCTATTTTTAGCATTTGATAGTACATAACATCTAGGTTGTATTTCACCTAGAAATTAGGCCATTTGTGTGATCTAATTAAAAATAGTCGTCTACTTACGTGGGAAGCGGTGATTGACAAGTTGTTCCCCCCTCCGTAAGTAGAAGTTAGTCATGAGTTAATTAGTCTCCCATACCCGTTTGTTGCATCCCTACTTTCTTTGACACTTACTATCTATAGTATTTTCATTTTTCTTTTTGCATTTTATTTTGCATTCATACTCGTTACTTCGTCGAGGTCTCGACTCAGGTTTCGCAATTCATGCGACAATTCCAACCAAGTTTCGATAGAACATTTTGACCCTCCCGATATTCACAATAGATTTAGGATTTTCATTCATATAGACGCATCATCCAAATGCAATAGAATTTATGGTTATTTTAGAAAATTTGATTAAACCTTACAACTTGTCTCGGCTATGTAGAAAAGGTGTCTTAGGCGCAAGCCTTTGCCTTCCCTTTCTTCAAATGTGACTCTTGGACCTTTTTTTTTTCTCTTGTTTTTCGTAGATTGGAGTTGAAAAAGAGTTTTCAAATATTTTTTCTAAAATTTTTATTTTTTGTTTTGTTAAATAGGTTTTCTGGTGACTTGGTACACTCTAACTTAATACCAAGTGGCGGCTCTATTTTTTTGCAAAACCCTTTTGTGGACATCAAATTTTGACACACCATTTATTTTCAAACATTGGGGGGCATGTTTACATTTTTGGGTCCAAATTTTAATTTTTCAATAATCTTGGGGGCAAAATAGTAGTTTTTATCTATAAATATTTTTCTATTAGCTTTGGAGGTTTTAAATTCATATTCTTACTTTCATACGAATTTGTTAATTTTGTGATTTTTTCGAACCTAATCGGTATTCTTTTTATATTTTACCAACATAAGGGCAAAATGGTAATTTTACCTCACGAACATCATTTTAGCTCATTTTAGGTCCCCAATTTATTTTTCTAATTCTTTAAACATGTTTCTAAATTTTTTTAATTTTTTCGAAAAAGATTGCTATTTTTTCTGTAAATACTGCACACAGGGGCAAAATCTTTATTTTACAGTTTAAATTCATTTTTCATCAATTTTTTAGTCATAAATGCATTTTCTAGGGTTTTAAGCTTATTTTTAATTTTTCATAATTTTTCAAGGTCAATGGCTATTTTTCTGTGTATTTTCGTTGTCCAGGGACAAAATTGTCATTTCACACCCCGAGCGCGCTTTTGATCAGTTTTAAGCTCTAACTTTTATTTTGAAATCTAATTTGAATTTTTTGAAAAATTTTGGAGATTATTGTCATTTCTTTGTATTAATTTTTTAATTTTTTGGGTTAAAAATATTTTTTTTAAATAAAATTAAAATTTTTATTACCGGTGGCATTTTTGTTATTTTATAGTATTCTTGGTGACTAAGACAACTAGCCCTATAAATATCCCCCTTAAATCAGAAAAAATCAAGAGAAAAATCCAAAACCCTAAAAACATATTTCTAGCAAAAGAATAAAGATCAAACACACGCTGAATACACCAAAAAAATACACAATTGTCGTCCCTTTCAATTTCTTTGTTACTGTTCATCATTTCTTCAAGAAGTCAATTACTGTTCATCAACAGATCAATCTTACGCTAAAAAAGGTAATATCTTAACTCTTTTCCCTTTGTTTTAATCCTTGTTTTTTTCTTTTTTATGCAATCTGATTATGTTTATAATTGTTTGGAATTTTAGTTGCTTTTTTTTCAATTTCTCTTCAGTTTTGTTCCTGATTTTATGTTCCTGTGTCATGGTGCCTGGTTTTGTGTTCTTGTGTTACGTTTCTTCTTCCTTCTCTTCTGTTTTTCTGGTTTTTTTTTTTTTTTTTTGGTTTCTGGTTTTTGTTCTTGTTTTGGGTCTGATTGTTTTGGGTTTTCTTCTTTACCCGGACCGCCACCTCCCTCAAACTTTCTCCACCACCTTCAACCATTATCAGTCAAACCGCCACCCACAAACCACTAGTGAACCCAAGCCCCTTACACGGTTCCACCAGTACAATTCACTGCCTCAACCAAAATCCATCCCCACAGTCAGTACTTCCTTTAATTCACCACCTCACAACTTGCAAAATCTCACTCACAGACACCATCATCTAAGACCAAAGCCCTCACCAATCGCAAGATTACCAGCAATCTTCAACCAATCAAACAAGCACAGCCACCGTGAACTCATTATACCACCAACAATCACAACGTCCCCTACAACTCCACCCCCAAATTCCCACATCACAGCCATTGTTACACCACAAACATCCCCTTAATTGCCATCAATTGACCAAATGACCTACAAAGAAAAACCATAGCACAATAACAACAAAAATCTCCAACCACCATTCACAATTGAATAATCCAAACAACCAACCAACCACCAAAACCATACCTCCACCTGCACAATAGCACAAAATCAGTTTCAGGCCCAACACTGCCGTATCACTTCTGTCTCTCCACAGTCGGACCACCACACCGTACCATCACCACCAACGTACCATCACCACCATCCCAAACAGCTTCCAAAATAGCCCAATGCCCATCTGTTTTCCACCAAATTCCCCATAGATTCCAAACCCCTCACCACCAGAAATATCACCGAAATCAGTCCACCTCCTTCACAAAGCTCTAATACCTTCAAGAAAATAAATAAAACCAACACCAATTTCACATAACCATAAACATCATCCACTGCAATGCCACCCAGTCCACTGCCCTGTTTCACAATCATCCTCCAAGCCCAAAAACCAATTGCCAACAAAGCCACACCACCGCCCCATTTCTGCTTCAATTCACCATCAGAAACAGCCGCAATTCCACCCCCAAATTCACGAACTCCAGCTCACATCATCGCCTCTTCCACAGCAGTCAGAAAATAGACCCAACTTCACCAGACACACACATAATCATGCCACCACCCTTCACCCCTTGTTTTGGAAAAGGAAGAGAGATGAAGACAGCAAAGAGAGAAAAAGTAGGAAATAGAGAACGCGAGAGAAAGATGAGCAAGCGAGAATCACAGAGAGAAATTGAGGGAAATTAGAGGGAAGAGATTCGGTGTGGATAATAGGAAATAGAAAGAGGCAGAAGGACTGAGAAACCTGGAGAGAAAAGGAAAAGCCAAAAACAAGAGAAAGAGGCGGAGAATTTGAGAAGCAGAAAGAGAGAAATTAGGAAATTGGAGAAGAGAGAACAGAAATTGAAGAAAAAGCAAAGTGAAACTGGGAAATTAGAGAAAGAAGGAACAAGAGAGAAGAAGATGGGATTTAGGGGAATTTTCTATTTTTTAGCAAAAGAAGTATCCCGTTGGCTGGGGCGGATTCCAGTTTGTGATTTGTTAATTTTGCTTTAGTTTTAGTTTGTGATTGTTTTTCCTCATGATTTTCTGATTTAATCCTGTATGTAGTTTAATTAGTTAGTTTAATCAAATTTAAAATTCCATTTTTTAGGCATTCTCTTTTTGACTTGAGACATAGAAATAATAATTGCAGTTAAGTTCTTAAGCTTTATTAGCGTTCTTATGCCTATGTGAACTTTTCATTTCTCTGCAATTAGGTCCCCCCAAATTTATAGATTGGCCCCCAACTTTTACTTTCATTTCAATTAGGTCCCACTGCTTGCAGATTTGTCCCCTATTTACTCAAATTTATTGTTTCGCCCCAATTTACTTTAATTTTGTATCTCTACCCCCTTGGACTTATGTGAATTTTTAATTTTATCTCTTAAGTTTTATAGAATTCTATTGTTAGCCCCCTTAGTTGCTAGAATTTATTTTTTATCTTGATTTGTCAATATTTATATATTTTAGATTTTGTTTGTTTATACCAAGGTGCCTTGACTTGTTTGTTCATTTTGATTAGTATTTGTACCGGGTCTTCGAGAGGTATTCCTATTTCTCGTTAATTTTTCTTTATGTGCTCCAATGTGCCATTATGTGATTTTTATGCGTTTTCTTCATATATTTCTTGTTCTACATGCTTTTTATGTATTTATTCATTTTATGTTATTTAATTTTGAATTTTATTATTTCGGTAAAAGTGTAATATTTTTTGTATTTAGCCAGCTATTGTAACAATTAAATTACATTTATTGCATTTTTAGAAAAATTTTGTATTTAGATAGCAAGTGTAATATATAGGTCATTTTCACTTTTTCACCCCTTAAATTGTAAGTTAAAATTCTCCGATGTAATAGTTATGACTTGTGTGCTTTTGCATGCTTATGTGCTTATACGTTTTATCACTTTCCTTAGGATTTTGCATCTAGAATATTATGTTTACGTGTTATGTGTTTCTATGTGTCTTTATATGTTTACTTGCTTTCAATTCATGCTTCATTGCTTTAATTCACGTTTTATCAGTTTTATTGTTTCGTCACCACACTAGTCCAACGCTAGTTGTGGCTTTATCGTTTCCCTACTAGTCCAACGTTAGAACCCTAAGACATTTTAATGTTAGGTGCACTCATATGCATGTTACATCCCACTTCACACAATTTTAGTTTTCTTTCCATTTTGCATGATTTTTATTATTATTACTATTGATTATTCATTTTTGACATATCTTCAAATGTATAACATCTAGGTTGCATTTCACTTAAAAATCAGGTCATTTGTGTAATTCGACTAGAAATAGTCGTCTACTCACGTGGGAAGCAGTGGATTGACAGGCCGTTCCCCCCTCCGTGAGTAGAAAAAGACAAGTCACGAGGTTCTTAATCCCTGTACCCGTTATGTTGCATCCCCACTTTCTTTGATCACTTATTATTTATATTACTATTTTTCTTTTCTTTTTGCATTTCATTTTTCATAAACACTCGTGACTCCCTCAAGGTCTCGATTTGGGTTTTGCAATTAATCGATAATCCCGACCAAGCCTCGACGGAACATCTTGACTCTCTTAATACTCACATTTAGACTTAGGATTTGCATTCATTTAGATACATCCAAACGCGATAGAACTAAGGGTTAATTTAGAAAATTTTGATTAAACCTCACAACTAGCCTCGACTAGGTAGAAAGGGTGCCTTAGGCACAAGCCTTTGCCTCCCCTTTCTTCAAATATGACTTCCGGATTTTTTTCTCTAGTTTTTCGCAGACTTGAGTCGGAAAAGGGTTTTAAATGATTTTTCTAAAATTTTACTTTTGTTTTGTTAAACGATTTTTTTGGGTGACTTGGTACACCCTAACTCAGTACCAAGTAACGACTCCATTTTTTAAAATAAAACCCTTTTTTAAAAATCAATTAACCAAAACTGTCGCACTTTTAGTCCCGACTTTACTTTCTTTTAAAATACCATTTTTCCTTAAAAATACAGTTTTTTCACTAAAACCTGGTTTTCATCACACACACACACTTCTTTTCCAAAACTCTATCTTTTCAAAATGGGTTATCGGACCGGACTACCTTTTTGGGACGCGACAGTTAATGACCCCACCCACTCATGCTTTTACAATTTTTGGGACACAACACCTTTTTTAAAAATTAGTTGGCCAAAACTGTCGCATTTTTATTTTCGGCCTTATTTATTTTAAAATACCATTTTTCTTAAATAACACCTTTTTACTAAAAATCTGATTTTTTTTTTTTACACACACATGGCCTTTTCAAAAATTTATTTTCAAAAAAAGTCATCGGATTGGACCGGATCGGATCGCCTTTTTGGGACGCAACAATTATGGACCGATTGGCTTGTGAGCATTTTCAGGGCGCGATAGCAGTATCAAGTAATATAATTTCAAAATATCCATCCCTTGCAATGTAATATCAATAGGTCTTGTAATTTCATAAGACAATAGTCATAAATAAAAAAATGAATTTTAGAAGACACAATAAGTCATGTAATTTTCGTAATACCATTTGCTTTTAATATCGTGACAAGTCACATTATTGGTAAAGTAGTAATTTGCAAGTAAATATGAGGTTTAGGGCACTCAAAGGTAATCTTTAGGTTTTCTTAAGTTCTTCTCACGTCTATTTCTTGAGGTTCTGAAGTATTTATAAATAAGAAATGCATTGATTAAAGCTACATTCAAGCGAATGAATAACCATTGGTACTTAAAAGTTTTGTTTATTTTCATTTATTTATTTTTATTATTTCTATCACCTATACATATTTCCCTTCAAATGGGGAGCCATGAACCTAATCACAATCTCAATACCACCTAGCCTGAGCTAGTTCAAACAGATCTTACTCAATCCCTACACAACCAATTTCTACAATCTTTATACCCTTGGAAACTAGACTCATTATATTGATTTTTTTTGAAGACACCAAATTCTGATCTAATCATAACCCAATCAAATTGCCATAAAAAAATTGTTCCTTCTCCTGTAAAATATGTTTCAGTTTCATTGAGTACTCATATTCAACAGGTCATAACTTTCCATTGAAAAGTCGTATGAGGAAAAGGATTACATGGCTAAACACTACATTCCAATGAATAAAATTTTTATGAAGGGAAATAAGTCAAATTATAACAAGAACAATTCCAAAATCCACTCCACATCAGGCTCGTCACCAACCCTGTTTACGTAGGGTTGGTTTTCTAGTCAGGTTCAAACTAATTCTGGGGGTAATCTATCAAAAATCAATACTTGTGGCTTACATGGTTGAAAACTACATTTTAATAGAAACAAAGTTTGTGAAGAACACCTGCCCAAATTCCCACTATAACTAGTTCAAAATCATGGCTAAATTTGGCCGTTTACTCGATCTCTGTTTACGCAGAGTTGTATGTCCAGCCAGATTTGCTCAATTTCTTGCATTAATCTACAAAGAAGTAGAGTGAAAGCTTTACGCCATATTAAACCCCTATGAATATAATTTCTAAATCAACAAGAATAATTTAATTTAAAGCTTCCTATACAAAGTTATGACTGATTTACTAAAGCTGGTCCAGAAAGACTGCAGCATGAGTTCTTCAACCACAGTTCGTTCAATTCAACATATCTCAAATTATACTTCAATGAAAAATTATAAAATTTACACTCCTATAAACTAGATTCGATGTAAAAAAAGTTTTAAGAAGGAATCTTGTCCTGAATTCTGAATCATAACATAACCAAGTTCTCAGTACAAATTTAAATCACTATCATACCCCCATTCCTGTGGAAGCTGGTGTTTTTCAGTCAACTTTGGAATCATCTTACTGGTTTATACCCTTTAAACCAAGCCAAGATATTTACACCCTTAGAGATTCCTCTAAGTCTAGCTCTTAACACAATAAACCTCACTCAATTCCAAATTTTCTATGCTAAGTTATGGCCAATCAACCCGGACTACTTAATACTCTAGTACATACGGGTTCATGCAACTTCAATTCAATTTTAACTTTAGTTTATCCATTTTCTAGTTGAATTTCTTATCCAAGTCAGTATATTTAAGCCTTGTAATCTGCAACAACTTGCATCGAACATCAAGGGGCTAAGTAGATTTACCTTAACTAGGTTGTAAGCTCCTCAAATTGTTGATTCCTTAGAATTCCAGGTTTTATTTTCCTTCACCTTTCTTTCTCCCTTTCTCTCTTAGCTGGCTTGTACGATTTCTCTTCTTTCTTTAGCCCCAAATCAGTTTGTAACTTTCACATGCTTGCTTCTCTGGCTGACTCATTCTCCAAGTCTTCTAAAAAATGTGACAGCTCCTACTTGGCTTCCATTGCAATCTTGATCTAGCTAGTTTTTGTTCCTTTCATTTCTTTCTCTTTTTTTTTCCTTTCTATTTTTTTATTTGGTTTCTTTATGTGTCTTGTAAGGCTCAAGCTAGATATTTTGCTACATGCTCAATTATGTAGCTCACACAATTGTGGATATGTAGCATATACTTTGTTCATAACTAATGCAAATTGTATTATCCCCGCTTAGTCTTAGAGCTTCATAGCATATTAATTTAATGGCTAAGTTTAACTAATCTAATATATTAACATTATTCACCTAACCCAATTCCAATAATTATATTATCACACAACTAAATAAGTGGTTTGGTAATTAAAGTTGTATTGGCATTAGGTGTTAATGTGAACAAGTAAAATTTTGGTGACTTAGTTGTGCTATTACTATTTAAGCTAAGTGTTTTCAAGCTGTGACCAATTTAATGACTAAATTTATCTACTTTAACCACTACATTACCTGCTTAACCTAACCTCAACAATCCTATCAAGCATAATCCATAGCTAATTAGTGCCCAATCTTGCTAGCTTATTTGTCATAGTATGTTATTTGCATATAATCCACAAGTACTCTAAATACAAGCACCAATACTACATTTAGGGGTTAGATGGATTATCACCACCTTATAATTTAATCCCAAAAATTATATAATTAAATAAATACATTAATAACACTTCAAATTTAATTTTTTTTTTTTGCAAACCCTTACAATAGAGAGATCTAGTTTGGAGTAAAAATGGAATTGAATCCTAAACTTAAATAAAAATCATATGGAATTGAATTCTAAACTTGAACAAAAATCATCATGATCATAAGTTAAATATTCATATTTTGTAGATTCATAAGCTTAGTCAACTTTATTTAACTAGTTTCTTCATTGTTTGCTTGCTTGAATTTGATTTTCCTTCCATTTCATCATTTCTGCGATTCAATTGTCTAAATAATGAAGCACGTTAGTAGTTTTGGTAGTTGCTAGTTCTTGTTTCCTCCTGAATTAACCCTAATACTCGTCACAACTACAATAGACCCGTGCACTTGTGGATTGATTGTTAGGTTATAAACTTTATTACTTGTTTATGTTGATTTGTGCATGATTTTGATAGTAACCTAAACTCACAACCATGCTCCGTCGCATCACAAGCACAACCAAAGCCACCCTCTTTGCAACCACATTCAGCCACCACCGCCACTTGCCTTTTTCTCCTTTTCCTACTCCTCCTAACTATCTCAACAACAGCTCATGTCTACCCAATGCCTCCCTCCAAAACAACCAAATTCTCATGTCCACCTTTTACTTCAAATCTTCCTTTTCCATTCTCCTTGTATCCTAGCTATGGCCACCCCTCTTTTTAAATTCGATGCTTATTCCCACATGCCATCATTTCCATCAATAATCACAACTTTTCCCTCCTCCACTGTGAACCAAATTCCTGTTCTCTCATCCTCTTCCCTCTAAAACCTTCTCCACCATCCTCACTCACCAAACACAACTACTCTATTCAGCATAATCAGTTTGACATTCCCAACAAACCAATATCTCCTTTTGGCTCCTCATTTCAAGTTTCTGACTTGTATTGCTCTATATTTTCAGTCCTCAAACCTTGTCCACCTCCAAACCTCCCAAACTGCAACCATTGTCCTTGGGAATGCAAGCTTATCAAGAACCCAATTCATCTTCTTCAGCAATTTGAATCAGAATTTGGAGTTGAAATTGAGTGGGATGAGGGCCAAGATAGCTACTTTTCCAACTGCAAAACTTGTAACACTACTAATGGTTTTTGCATATTCAATTCTTCAGACACTGGAAAAAGATTCATTTATTTCAAACCTCAAGTTGCCCAGATTCGCAAAAAAGGCACTAACAGGATTGCAATTCTCTACATTCTTTTCTTGTATATGTGTTTCTTGATCATTCTTTTTGTTCCTACTATTATTTTGCTATCAAGGCAAAAATAGTTGGCCTTAGAAGAAGATCCCACTATTGTTTTCATCAGAAGACTTTCCTTATGTAGTCTCCTTCCTCTAGTGTTCACTTGTGATGAACTTGAGTCTTCCACTAACCATTTCAACCCTAAAAGCAAAATTGGCAATGGGGGATTTGATTCGATTTATTTGTGCCAACTCAATAATGGCCGAATAGTAGCTGTAAAGTATCTACACAAGCACAATTCTAGCACAGCTGCTGGAGAAAAAGCATTTTTCACAAAATCATTTTGCAATGAAATCTTGATCTTATCTTCTCTCAACCTTCCGAATTTAGTTAAGCTTCACGGTTATTGTAGTGATCCAAGAGGGTTACTTTTAGTTTATGAATTTCTACCAATTGGTAGTCTTGCAGATCATTTCCGTGGAACCACTAACAATTTGTATGCAAAGGGCAGATTATGTTGGAATTTAAGGGCTGATATTGTGCTACAAAGCGCAATGGCACTTGAGTATTTGCATTTCTCATTAGTGCCACCAATTGTTCATAAAGATATTACTTCGTCAAATATTTTTATAGAGAAAGGTATGAGAGCCAAAGTTGGTGATTTTGGGTTATCAAGGCTATTGGTTTGCTTAGAAACCACAATGGAAAGGGATAATTCTTCAAGAGATGTTTGGACTGGACCACAAGGTATACTGATAAGTGATAAATTTACGTATTTTAATATAGTGTTTTATATATGTTTTTAGTGTATTTTTAGAATTTTTTAGTATTTTTTATATAAAAATGGCTCAATTTTATTACTTTTCATCAAATCAAGGATTGCTTTAAAATTAGGATTTTTAGTCCGAAAATTAGGGTTTTGAGGCAGAATCATTATTTTGAACAAATCCAAGTTTATGTGATTTTGCAGGAAAAAGATGATTGAATACATTTTGGATTAATTGGAGTACAAAAACCATCAAATTGAAGGTTAATTCAAGATTGTACCTTTGTATCACTTAAGTTTGGAAATTTTTGAAATAATTTTTCTTCTTCAATTCTACCAAGAAAATTATGATTTAAATACTGAACAAAGGTCTCAAGGGTATGGATGAAATAATCAAAATTTAAAAATGGCAAAATGGACAAAAAAAAAAAAGTGATTTGCGGGTTGCTCAACTGCGGATTGGTATCCACTTGTAGGTTATGGTTGATTCCAAGTTGCAGTTTGTTTACACCTCTTTTGTAGATAATTCCAACATTCAGCTACATTCTCTCTACTCTAAGGAAATATTGCAAAGCTCAAGGAGGATTTTTTCAAGATTTGGAATAAAAAATCATCATTACATTTTCAACTTGGACAAGGACTTGTGTTAAGGTTTTTCCTATAAATACATGCTTTTGTACTTTATGAAAGATATGCTTGGTTTAGGCTTGGTTTATACTTGAACTATAGCTTGGTAGAAAGAGCACTCCTTGTACATAATTAGTTTAGGTTTCTTCTCAGTTTGTAGGAATTATCAGTTCTTGTAACAAAGCTTTGGAGGAATTTGTACTCGAAATGTTTGATGGAATGAAGGAAGAAAAATTGGAGCCATATTCAACCATCTATTGAGCATTTCTTACCCTATTTTTTTAGTTTTATTCATGCATGCTTGTTTACTTTCTTTATGTGCTCAATATTATCTTTGTCATTTTGAACTAAGTTGAACTAAAATAGGTTTAAGATGAAACTATAATATGAATTAGTTTATGGCCAAATTTATTCTTATTTATTCATTTACATGGTTCTAACACTTGTTGTTGGTTAGTTACTAACTTCAAATCATCTTAGTTGTTATTTGATAAAGAGATTTACAATTAACAATGGAAAGAGTAAATAAAACTTGTGTTGAATCTCACAAAAGTAGTGATTCACATAAGTGGATTAAGGTTTGAAGCCACAATTCATGAGTTCAATGAACTAATGCATGCTAGAATTTACGACGAGAGTAGAAAAGCTCATATATTAGGAGTCTTCCATTCATAGAGATCTAGTTTAGAGTACAAATGGAATTGAATCCTAAACTTGAATAAAAATCATCATCGCAATAAGCTAAACTTTCATATTTTGTTGATTTTTAAGCCTAGCCAACTTTGTTTAGCTAGTTTCTTCATTGGTTGTTTACTTGAATTTGATTTTTCCTACTATTTTTACCTTCCAAAGTTTGATTGTTTAGATAATAAAGCAAGTTAGTAGCTTTGGTAGTTGCTAGTTCTTGTTTTCTGGGATCAACCTTAATACTCATCACAATTATAATTGACCCGTGTACTTGTGGAATGCATATTAAGTTATAAATTTTATTACTTATTTGTGTGATTTCAAGTGGTACAATTATGCTTTATATTACTCATTTATGCTTTATATTTTGTAATAATTGAGCTACGATTAGGTCCCCTCATATATTTTATTTTATTAATTAAAAAAGTGAATTTATTGTCATATTTTGACATAATCTAAACTCACAATCATACAGCAGGATACTTGGATCCTGATTATCATAGGTCCTTTTTTGTTGAATGAGAAAAGTGATATTTATAGCTTTGGAGTGGTGTAGTTGCAGTTAATAACTGGGATGAGAGCTGGTAACCACAGGAGGGAAAAAAGGGAAATGGCATTGGCTGATATGGTTGTGTCAAGGATACAAATGGGTTTGTTGCATCAGGTTGTGGACCCCGTTTTGGTGGTAGATGGTGAGGCAGTGGAAGGTGTTGCTGCTGTGGCGGAATTGGCTTTCAGGAGTGTGGCAGTTGACAAGGATGATAGGCTTGATGCGAGGGAAGTGGTGGCGGAGTTGAAGAGGATTAGCGGCCACAACTGTGTGATTGGAGGTGGTGCTAGGGTGCGAAGGCCATCCAACTCAAGTAATATTTTGTTGTTCCTGATAGTATTGGGCTAATGAGCTAAAAACAAGATGTATAAGATGAGATATAATTATGGTGAAGTTGAGAGATTGATCAAACTGTATGTACACGATGGGGAATTCTGACAAGAAAAGTAGTCAGATATTTGGGTTGGTTCTGGTAATAGATTGCGGTTTTTTTCTCTCTTGCATCGGCTAAGAAATTCACACTTTCATACTGCTGTTGTAGGCTGATGCATTCGTTTCCTAGAATCCAATCATTTATGTTTTTGACTGATATTTTCTACTAACAAGGTTGATATTTTCCTGCCCACAGGGAGCCACAACTAACAGTGGTGTCATTAGTCTTTTTTGATGAACTTCACCTCCAATTATAGTCCCCTCTTTGGACATAATTATCTCTTGAGCGTTTCAATGTACATCCAATTAAACTTACATGTTCAATTTCAGTTAATGAGTTGTGTGAATGATTGCTTGTCTACCACTAAACCAATGTGCCAATAATAAAGTTCAGTATGGTGGTACTTCATCTTCAACCAATTGGTTAATGGTATCCTTAACTAGATCTTATATAAATTATGATACTACGTAATGACAGAAATGTTACTGTAGTATGACCGTTACATCAATAAAAAGCATAAAAAAAAAAAAAAAAAACGGTTGGATACCGTTAAATGTCTTCAATTTGGCCAAAGGCCAGAAAGTTTAGCAAGATATTGAAATGCATCACCAGGCAGTATCAAAGTTGCGAGTACTAAGAGTAAGGCCGATAAATATTTCTACAAAAGAGGTACAAGTTGCACTTCATGCCTTGTGCCCCAAAAAAAAAAAAATCTCATTTTTGATCAGATTTCCTATCCTATTATGACAAAGGGGAGGCATGTTAAATTATCGCTAAAAGGGAAGGAATAATATATGTTTTTAACGTGTTTAGAAAATGTTCAATTAACAAAACAAATATTTCCAACATCGTATGAAATTGTAATCAAAAGAAATGAAACGGGAACTTCCTTCGGCCTAAGAAGGATCCCGCGTTACAATTTTATTGCCACACAACAAACAAAAAGGTTATTTCCACAACCAATAGGACCATCATCAATTGGATCAATGGATAACGGGCCCTTTTCACTTTGACGCAGCAGATGCATTCTTAGCAACGAAAATTTTAAAAATGTTAACTAGTTCCTCAGGCTCCAAAAGAACACCTTTAATAGCTTTATGTGAGAGAAACCTCTCGGCCCATCCCACGAGGGCTGGTGTTTTCTTTGCATCAAGTATTTTTACATCAGAGATTATTTCCCCAGCCTTTATCCATCCCAAGAAACAGCCCAGAACAATATCAAGAAAACCCAGTTTTTCTCCAGCAAAAAAGCCCTCTCCTTTGCTGGACTTGACAAGTACACCCTCGAACAATTTTAGACCTTCCAATATTCTTTCCTGCACAGCAGCTTTGGATTCCTCTTCTTCTGCGCTTCTAAGCTCCTTGAACAACGGATACCACTGCAAACCAACTAAACCATATAAGTACCTCCTGCATTAATTGCTGATTATAGAATTTGCTTTTACCACCACAATATACAATCATGCCTCACGATACATCAATTACGTATGGAACTTAGTCACAACAAGTAGAAATTTTCGAGAAATCTATAAATACAGAAAAAGTTGAGTGGGCGTAAAATCACACTCTCCTAAATGGCAACTACCTGAGAATACCTCATTGTCCCTTTTCTGAAATGCCGTGATAAACATGCCAAAAAATATGTAGAAAAAGTTATTGACTTATCTTAGAAAAGGGCGATGTGATCTAAGTAGAAAATGTTTAGTACCTTGTCATCAATGTAAGCTGCCCAGAAGCGGGCTATGGCACGGTCATAGGGATCAGAAGGAAGGATAGAGGGGCCGTCAGACCAGACCTCATCAATATACTGCACAATTACAAGAGACTCACAGATGGGCTTATCACCGTGGATGAGTACAGGGATCTTCTTGTGAACAGGATTCGATTTAAGAAGGAGCTCACTTTTGTCTAACAAATTTTCGTGGACGAATTCATAGTCTATTGACTTGAGATTGAGGGCAAACTGAACCCGGTTCACAACTGGGCTTGCACGTGCACCAAGAAGCTTTACATCACTTGCTGCCATGGCAGTTTCTTCAAGCTTTTCGACAACGAAATGAAGCTGAATTTCACTCTTTAGAATCAAAGATATAGGAAGTGAAATTCTTGCAAGGTACTAGTACTATTTATTGCGCTTTCTATAGTTTCAGTCAACGTTGGACTAGTTTATTTCTTGCACGAGGATTCAAAGACACGTCAGTGGTGACGATTTGTTTAGGACCTGAGTCCCGGAACGATTGGTGGAGGTTTTGGCGGATGCGAAAGCAATTGTGCAATCAGGTAGTAATGTCGTGGGTTGTCAAATCTATACAATGACACTAGAAAATGAATTTTTCTGGGTGCATGGGTCTACGGTAAATAGACAGAGGGCCACCAATACTCGCTCTGGTGTGGAACGGATCTATGATTTGTAGATAGGGGGCTATAAATCCTCGGTCTACCAAGAATTGGTTACTTTTTATTTACAGTTAAATCTACGACGGGACCTGTAAACTCGGCCCACGCATCGAGCATTAGGGGCCCTTTATTTATTGTTAAATTCACGACAGGACCTGTGAACCTGATCCACGCAAGAATGGCTCAAAGGAAATATGTTTAACAATTTAGATTTTCTTTTCAAAAAATGCCTAGGCCTCCACTAAAATAATTATCTTCCATATATTTTTATAATTTTTCATGCCTATTTCATGATTGATGTGGCTATTTACGTAAAAAATGACCCAAATGTTTCTATTTGAAGGATGAAATAATTATTAGATTTTCTTTTTAGCAATTGCCATTAATTGATTCTTTTACTTTTTCATGAATTAGGGTTATTTTTCTTCTGTAAAAGTAAATATTATTGAACAATTAGCAAACCTAGCAATAATGGAAAACATAATTAATTTAGCTGAACAATATATAAAAAAATAGAAACAATTGCAACTAATTTACTGGCTTTAGCAAGTGTTTACCATATGACATAATTACATTAACTTTAACACAGGGGTTAGGATATAAAGACAAAAAAGAAAGAAAGAAAGCAAGAAAATAACCTTGTATTATTGCATTTATTCCATTGATTTTCTTCGAAGTCCCCCTACTATTAAATGTTAATTTATTACATGGCTAGGCTATGTAAGCTTGAACAAGTTAAACACAAAGTATTTTAGTTTCTTAAGATCTCCTTGTACAAGAGAAAATGTAATTATTATCGAGATATTTTCATAGAAAGGAAAATTTGAACATCCTGCATTAAAATGGATAATTCTGTTGGTCTTAATTTAAAGAGGAAATGGGGATATCTATCTACCTTATTATTTTCATAATATTTTATGCACTTGTAATTCTTTAAAAATATTACTTTTTTAATACATAAATTTCCGCATCTATAATGATAAAAATTTTGATAAGAATGCTTTATAAACACAAATCTCCTAAATTGATCTACAAATAACTGTATTACTAAGCTATAGAGAGAACAAACTTCTTATGAGTAAAATTTTGGGCATGAAGATGAGAGTAATTCAGAGAAAATAGAACTATAAGCTTCGATTGTTAGAATTATTGAAAACATATTCGATGGCCTCTATAATTTGCGGAAAGACAAATTATTAGAAGCCAAAACAATATGAAAATTACATAATATTAATGTTCTCGCCATGATTATTTAATTGCATGGGTTAGAGATGGATCTCGGTATCTAAAACATCAAATATCAATTATTCTCATTGTTAAGAAGTCATAATACCCGGCAAGTATTTGAAAATTCTAATGTCAAATCAAAATGCAACTGGATAACTTTTTTTTTTACCTTTCCTGTGGGGGCGAGAACTTATCATGATGAGGGATGCGGGCTATCCCTAAATTTTGAAGTACTATATGTTAAAATCAGCAAACCAAGAGAGTTCTTTTTTATTTTTTGGAATAAAAAAGATAAAGTTTTTTAATTTATTTTTTTGAATCCCAGAAATAACTTTATAACAAGTGAAAAAAGATTATTTAACTTTATTTTATATTGGGAAGTAACATTTACTTTTGTAGGAACTCAATCATTTATTGACTAAATTTTAGTTTTGCTTGATTAACCAATTTTTTGAAGCTTAAAAACTTTTTCTTGTATTTTTAGATCTTAATTACATGCTACTATTGTCAAGTACAAATATTAATTATGTCTCTCTCTTATTTGTTTTGCCGGTGGCTTTTTCATTTCTTTATATTCGTAATGAATTTTGTAGTTTGTAGTATACTATAGTTATTTAGTTGAGAATCAATTATAGTCCAATAGTTAAGAATCTTAACTTAGTGGTTAATTGCTATGTCCTGGTTTACATTATATAGAAATTGGACTGAATCTTCTATAAGACTAATTATCTTACTTCATGATTAGTACTAATTAAAAAGAGAACAAGAAATCAAATCCACAATACATTGAATACATTACTTTCTCATAAACACAAAGACCATAGTGACATCCAATGAATCTACAAAGGTTAAAAATCACAATTGTAAAAATGAAAAGTCATAATCAATTACAATACAAAAGACTGTGCTTTCTCATATTTTAATTTGAAAGGAAAATAAATTTCTAAGAAAAACATTTTGTGTACAACCAAATGGACTCTTAGTTATATACTATATTTACCTTTCTTATACAAAGGTATTAGACAGGCTCCATGGGGTGCCATGGGGCAAGCTTTGCTAAAACAAAATTACATTTTTGTCCTTCAAACATCAAACCTTCACAATCTTTTCATCTTGTGTTCTTTTTGGTAATTATCAAATTATAGAGTGAGGTGTAAAATGGCAAAAAAGATTTGAGATAAGTTGAGAGATATTCATGAGGGTAGTGATTGTGTTAAGGAGCAAAAGAAGGCCTAACTTGTCACTAGGTATGAATCATTCAAGATGTAGTCTCATGAGAACATAGATAAAATGTATTGTCGGTTTAATGATATCATCAAGGATCTTGAGGCATTACAAAAGGAATGAACCTTGGGCAAAAAGAATAGAAAAATCTTGAATGTATTGCCTAAGAAGTAGAAAAACAAAGTCACGGCTATAGAAGAAGCTAAGAATTTGAATGCTATGCCTATTGAATCTCTTGTAAACTCTCTAATCTCATTTGAACTGAAGATGAAATCTAAGGTTGAAGAGGAAGAAGAGATCAAAGTCAAGAAGAATATGGCACTAAAGTCTTCCCATTATGAAACGGACTTATTCTCAATGGATGGTGAGGACTTGGACATGGAGGAAAATGACCTTGTATTACTCACTAAGAGTTTTAAGAAATTCCTCTCTAGCAAAAGAAGATTTAAAAGAGAAGGATCAAGCAATGTCAATCAATCAAGCTCCTTAAGAAATAGAGGAAAGCAAGAAGTCTCAAAGAAGCAAAATGACAAGTGCTTTAAATGTGGGCAACTGGAACATATCCCTTAAAGAAAAAGAAGGAAGGAAAAGGAGAAAGATCACAAAGATTCAATAATTTTCAAATCACATGGAGTGAATGCAATTCAGATGGGGGAATTGAAGAAGAAGAGGAAACGGCTCAAATGGCATTCATGGCCATAGGTAATAATGAGGTAACCTCAAGTCATTCATCTATAGATAAAAATGATTGTGATGATGATGATGATGACGATATTGAAAATTTTATGTTTAAATTGTATGGTAGTTTAAAAGAATCATATACCAAAAATAAGGAATTGAAATTGAAAATAAATTCTTTGTTATATGAAAATGCTAGACTTGTGCAAGAAAAAAAGGGTTTGACAAATGAGAATAATGATCTAAAAAAATAGACTGGACATGGCATGAAATCTAGCTGGACTTGAAAAAGAAATTGGGAGAGAACTTCTTTTTACAATAAGATCAAGAGTGAACAAGAAAGTTTGAAAAAGAGAATAAGTGAACTTAGTAAATTTCTTAGAAAAGAAAAACAAGAAGTTTTAGATTAGAATTTAACTAGAAGAATGCTTAGTACAAAAAGGTTCACCTTATATAGAAAGAATAGAGTGAGATTCATTAGACCTATGCATGTTAACAATACTCATATTATGTAATACGTCTGTTATCAAGTAGGACACATGAAAAATAATTGTTATGTCAAAAGGAATATGAGAGAAGGCATGAGAGTTATGTGGATTGTTAAATCTTGTGCTAACTCCTACGTATCCAAAGATGAATGGGTACCAAAATCTATTTCTTGATTTTATAGGATTGAATAATCACCACTAAGAAAAACAAGGAATAGCATGGACAACAATAAAAAGGGGTAAAAGTATTTCTTATTTTCATAACTTATCTATGTTGAATAGAAAATGAATGATTGTTATGTGGAGATTAGTGATTTTTGATTGATAGGTATTGTTTTTAATAGAATTGAATAATTGATATTTATGAAATATTTGATGATTTGTTTTTGAAAAATTTGAGAGAGTGCACAACCTTGATATATTTAATGTCTTTTATATAATTTTGTCAAAAATATGTTATGTATGCAAATATATGCTATTTGTTGTTTTAATGGATTTATAAAATGTATGAATATGTGATTTTAGAAAGCTACATTGAAAATACTTGTTAAAGTTGACTTTCTTAGATCTTTGTTGATGCGTGACGGATCGCGCAAATGCTAAGAACGCCTTGAACTCCAAGTAGATCAACCCGCTAACTATTGACGAAGAAGGAACTTGTCCAAAATCACCAATACGTGGAGTTGTTATGCCTCGAGTTTCCCAAATTTTGTTAAGTTCCTCCTGTTAAAAGCAACCTAGACCCCTACACAACGATGTGGGTAGATTCCTAGTTGACAAACTAAGGACTGAAATCAAACCAATTTAAAGTTAACTCTAAGCGAGAATCGAACAAGTTGCTACAAGGTTTTCCTTGATAAGACTTAAGGGTAGTTCTTAATTCAAAGAACTAAAAAGGAATTCTCAGAGAGAAAACACTCAAATTTCATTAGTCATTAAACTTCAATGTCATCAAAATATTCATGACACGTTATATAAACTTACAAAAGATAACTACTAAAAATAACTTATACTAGTTGCATCCTATCACACGATTCTAGCCTAAAATTAAGGATACAACTCATAACCTACTAAAAACTCATAAATATGCGTAAAGCAGATTCTGGGGAAGGTCAGAGGCTTCAACTCATGCTGGACAACCTTTTGATGGAGGCCATAGGGAAGGCCGCGGTGTGGCCTTGGGCACGGCCTTTGTCAGACACCTCGCCTGCTTCTTTCAACTTTCTGATGGAGGCCATTTGAGGAGATCGTGGCATGTCCTTGGGCGCGGCCTTCGGTAGAAGCTCCAATGCTACATCATTTGGCTTGGTTTTGTCATCCAACCCCATGTCCCACTCCTCCATGAGTTTGAGTAGCACCAAATACGACTCCACTCCATGCATGATTTGCGTGACTAGTGTAGACACCCTTGGATTCCTATCATTTGTTTAGTGCAAATAACATTTTTTTGTGATCAATAGGATGAGGTCAATGTTGTTTCTGTGTGTTTAAGTGATTAGTATAGTGACTCTTTCATAAACACTTTATCCCTTGAATGTTTTGAAGCTATGAGTTCAAAACTGGGCTTTCTGAGTCTCGATCAATCGGCCTAAACTGTGTTTTGGACGGTTGATTGCAATCTTTGCATATTTTGGAATTTCACTCTTTCGGATGATCAAAATATATTTTGGATGTTTGAACATTTTTTGTTCTTCAAAAATTAAAAACTTTCGGATGCTCGACATGAGATTTCAGACTACTGAAGAGGTTTTCAAAATTTGGAAATAGATAAACGTTCGGCCACCTTCCTTTAATTTAGACGGCCCAATGCTTCGTATTCTAGAACCCTAGCCTAATTTGGACGCATGGTTAGACATTAAAAGCACCTTTTGGACGGCCAAACAAATCGTTTTTAAGTGTAAATTGGGTCTAGAACTTTGTTTTTCTAAACTCTCTTTTTCTCTCTTTTCATTTTCATCTAAAATTCTCTCAACTGAACTTCAAATTCAACCGGGTAAGTTCATATTTTCTTTCAAAACTTTGTTTATAGCATACATGTTACTTATCAATCTATTTTATTCTCGAATTTTTCATTGATTATTGGCAAAATTTTGGGGATTCTCTACCAAATTTGTTTTTGGCACTTTTGTGCTTTTGAGAAGTTTCTGGCCTTTATTTTTTTTAGCTCAAATGAGTTTTTTCTTCAAGCCTTAATGACGACTATGAACATATTTCAGTCCTTTAAACCACTGATCTTTGACTTGCAAAGAGGAGTATAGACTTTTTTCTTCTCAGCCTGTCTGTGTATGTCCTTTTTATTTCTCTTAAGTGCATTGAAGTCTCTTTATGAGAAGTGAAGACAAGAGAGGGTAGTAGTGTTGGTGCAAGTGGTAGTAGGGATAAGAGGAAGAGGAAGAGTTCAAAACCTGCTAATTCTATCCCACATATGATTAATAGTGAAATTCTACCTCAATTTATTGACAAAGAGGCAGAAAAAAGGTACCTCATTTATGTTAAGAAAAATGTTGTTCTTCAACGTAGTTGCTTGGAATATGAACTTAGGAGATTAAAGTTGAATTTTATCTGTGACAAGTTCTTCAAACAAAATTGTGGTCATTTGTTATTCTTTCATGAAAAATCATTTCTTGAGATGCTTATTCAATTCTTCGCCAATCCAAGAAAAGCAAAATCTGATTTTATTGTTTCTAGAGTCAATGGGCTTGATATAGTTTTTAGTTCAACTCAAATAAATCATTTTTTCAAATGCAAGAACAAAGAAGATCTTCCAGTTTCTGGATTCTTCTCATTGTTGTCTTGGGCTACCTCTGAACACCAATTCCATTTTGATGAGCTTAAGTCTTTCTTTAAATTGACTTTTGATATAGCTGCTAAAGTGAAACCATCTTCTTTAAAACCTGTTCATAGGATTTTGTTTGCTATGGCTTCAAATCTGTTAACTTTTACTTTTGGTCATCGTGGTAAACCAAATAGGATAGAGTTGTATCTATTTTATTGTGTTCTAAAAGAGATTCCTCTTGATTTTGGGTTCATCATGTGTGAATTTATTCTAAATTGCATTTCTGATACCGTAGGAATATGCCTTTTGGCAAGTTTCTCAGCCGAATATTTAAATTGTATCACATTCCTATCACGGGTACTACAATTGATAATCCTTCTTTTACTTGCTCATATTTTGAGTCATTTCATCTCAAGTTTTTCAATAATAAGTGGACGTTAAAAAATGCATATTTAGCTCTTTGGACTCCTACTCAGCCTATATCTACTCCTCCTCCTTCTACTTCTCATCCACCATCACCTTCTATCATTTTTTAGCCATCCTCATCTACCCATGCTAAGACTATTCCTACTCCATCTCCCTCTGTGTCTCAAGAGACATTGTCTTAGATTCTATCTCTGCTTCAAAAGTCAGAGGAAAAGCAAATTAAGATTGAGGAGAATCAAGTGATGTTGATGAAGGAGGTTAAGAATCTCAGTAAGAAGGTGGATTACATAGAGCATGGACTGGTCTTGGGGATGTCTTTTGGTACCTAGACCTAGTATAATGCTTATAAGCAACAAATTTTGGTTGAGTCAGAAAAAAGATGAAGATGAATCAGAAAATGAAGAACAGGAGACAGAGAGACAAAACTCTCATGGTGGGGAGCAAATACATCAGTAGTCACATGATCCTCCCTTTGTGCAGTCACCCAAGCCACTTGTGCAGTCACCACCTCAGCCAGAGGTGCCTATGACCAAAATAGAAAGCAGAGTATGAGAGGTGATTCATACTATCCAAGATGACTCAAATGACACCTTATCAGTAGCTCACTCACCTCCTTCTACTACTTAGCCCGAGGTGTCTTCTAGGGAGTTAGCTATTATACCCTGCATGCGTATGAGGCTATAGGGTTGTTCGTTAGTTTTTAGTAGTTAGTTAGCTCAGTTTAGTCTTTATTTTTTTGTTTTTGTTTTAGTTTTATAAACTATTAGTCAGTTTAGGAAGTTTCTTTTAAGATGAAAAGACTTTTTGCTTGTCTTTAATGCTTATAAAATCTGTTATTCTTGATGTGCTTCTTGATGCTTGTTTTCTTTTGTTTTACATCATTGTGTTATATTTTGATTCACTCTTCTTATTCACTCTTTGGTATGAAGCATCATCTAAGGGGGAGTTTTTTTTCTAACGGAGAATTTCTTAATTTTGATGATGCCAAAAGGGGGAATATATGATTGTAGTGTTTTTGTATTGTTTTGATGTGGTGCACAAAGTGTTTTTGTAATGTTTTGATGCAGTGCACAATGTATGTCAGTGATTGTATTGATTGGTATGTGGTGCACAAAGTAAAACTATATATCATTTTTTGATCATTGGTTTGTCATCATTGAAAAGGAAGAGATTGTGACTCTAATTTTGATGATAAACAAAAAATGCTACTAATTATATGTGTTTAGAAATGTGTGTAGCATTAAACAAGTTTTTCTTTTTAGTTGAGAATGAGATAAAAAAGCAGAATAGTTTAGATAGCTTTTCAGACACCCATTTTATACTTCAGCTGTACAAAGATCCTTTGGACGCATGTTCAACGTCCTATTAGTTTTGTTAGTCGTCCGGTAGCATTCTAAAATTTCCAAAAACATTCTGACGTTGGTTCGAACGTTCTATCTGTCATCTGATAACATTGTAGAAATTCCAAAAACTTTCAGACACATATTCAGCCAGTCCTTCGACTGTCTGGAAATAACAGAGAAAAGACAAAAACTTTGGTCTCTGGTTCAGACGAGGGATGTCTTCTTCGGCCATTCGAAGAAACCAAAGTCAGCTCTACAAGTAAGACTTCAGATGTTGGTTCGGACAATCATTTGAGGGATAGGCTAGCCGAACGTTCCAACAGTTACTTTTTTTGCATTTGATACTTGACCGTTGGAAGGTTGTTAAGGGCTATTCTTGAGGAAGTATAAAAGCAATGATATTTGAATTTATTAAAAACTTCTGTATTGAACTATTGAGTTTTGACAAGTGAATTTGAGCAAGAAAAAGTGATTTTTCTTTTTGTTGTGTATTGTGAGCAAAGTGAGAATTCTTCTTTGTAAAGAGTGTTTATTTTAATTGTATAGTTGAAAAGTTAGCTTGAGAACCGTGAAATCTCGTAACTCAACTAGAGAGTGTCTAGGGTGAGTAAGAGATGAATCACTTCATTGTACAAGTTGGTCTTGAACCATTTACAAGAGAAAGAATTCAAGTGCTATTTGAAGCTTCGAGTTTGGTGAAACCTGAAAACATTTTGGTTTGATAAATTCTTCTATTTTCTTATTTAATTTCAGTTTGTGTTTATCATCGTTATATCATTCATTGCTTAAATAACTCGATTGATCACATAGATAACGTGGTAAATTTTAATTTTGTAAAAAATTGCTATGACCAAGTTAAGTTCTTAAAGGAACCTAATTTACTCCTTTTTAGGTTGCAACTAAAGCCTTATATTGTGCTACTAGACCAAGCAGTAAATAAAAAAGACAATTACATTATCACAAATTATATAACATTCTAGAATCACCAAGTTTATCAACTAGAACATTGTAAAACCAAACGATTCAGTAGATTTATACTAATATTCATCTGAACCAAATGGTACAGTGGATCTATACTAAAATTCATCAAATCGTTCAATCAAATTATCATTTAAAAATGAATCTATCATGTGAACAACATAACAAATTTTTTTGTTAGACAAAAACATAAATAATGTTGCGCAATCTAAGCAGTCAAATTTCACTATTAGTTATTTTCTTTTTTTTTAAACAATATTTTCTATTTCTTTTTTTTTAAACCCTCCACTCATAAAAAATAAAACCTTAAATTAAAAAAATTAATATCTCCAAAAAAATCATTAAAGCTTCTATGCAAGCACAGATTTGGAAGACGAAAAACATGACTAAACAATATAACTTTTTTTTCCTGCTATTTATAATTTAACATAAAGTTGCCTGCTTCTTAGTCTTGAGCACAACTTCTCTAATTATCCTAACAAAAGTCTCAACCCCTCAATTCCTGCCGCGCCATGCTTCACTGATAAGTTTTGTCATTGTTAAAAAAATTACTGCCTCCTATGAACCAACAACACCACAGCTGTAAAAGAAGAGATAAAAATTAGGTAA
Organism: Mitragyna speciosa; assembly: GCA_024721245.1. Classification (NCBI taxonomy): domain Eukaryota; kingdom Viridiplantae; phylum Streptophyta; class Magnoliopsida; order Gentianales; family Rubiaceae; genus Mitragyna; species Mitragyna speciosa. The sequence goes on along the minus strand of CM045566.1, from coordinate 22,395,610 downwards.
AAAAAAACTAGGGTAATTTCTTTTAGTAATTGGATTGAGTTTCAGTCTTTTAACTCATTCTTTTTCTTTCAGGCATCCATTAAAAGAGCCAAAGTCCATTTTTTTCAATGGCAAGCAAATTTAAAACCCGCCCAAATAGATATGTGCATTATTTTTTTATATGCAATGATGAAACAAAATGTAAAACCTAAATATTTATAAACACATGCACCTTAATTTAAAAACATTTTCACGTAATTAAATCCTTTTATGTTAAGTGCTTAATTTATGTTTTGAATTTACTTATCTAACGAATTTTTTATAAACTTTTTTACTAATTCTATATATCGTCTTAGATTTTTTGTTAGCATCCAAATTATTTCTTATTCCAATTAATTAACGAATAATTAATTTTCCCTTTAAATTTAAAACTTACTAATCCTTTACACAATTATAGCTATTGTGAACGGATTCTCAAGTTCAATACATGAATAAAACGAATGCAGGAATCAGGAATGGAGATCGATCCTTTACACAAAAATATTAATACAATATTTACTTTATGTTAAAAATGTGTTATAGAAAATATAATGCAGTATTAATTAATTTAAACTTCCCATCTATCACTTTTTAAAAGACAGTTCCATTGGAAACAAGAATATAGTCTGCCATTAATAGTTTGAGCAAAAGTCAAAAAATACATAACTGCTACTAATTCCAATGCCAAAACATATGATGCAGAACTCAAACTATTAATAATTTTCACAAATTCTAAAAAACGCAGACTATACTGCAACTTCTAAAATACTGTTATTTTTTTAAACAATTACCTCGTACTAGACTATACATTACATAACCTTATTATGTTTAACAAGCTAACTTAATGTACAGGTAATACTTCACCATTTCATATTTAACATATCCAAGTTTGTAAACCATTCAAATAACATATAACTAGAAAAAAGACTAAAATAGTTAATAACAACCAATAAATAGAACAAAACACTAAAGTATTTAATTTAATATAATGCTTTAAATCCCATAATCCAAAACAAACTGCAGCATTTGTTTGGTGATAACGAACAACCATACATAACAGAATGCTTCGGCATAAATTCTTGCAATTCTCCTGCATTGCTTAAGATCCTCCTTTTGAGCAAAAGACAGGGACCGTAAAGTTTGGATTGTCAGTTCATAAGCTCCAAAACACAGACATCCCCCCACGTTAGGTTTGCTCTTCTTTACAAAATCCGACCACCCCCCGCCTAACAACCTCACTTGCACGTTCCTTGACGCAATGCACGTTCCACTCTTCGCCATCTAAGTCTTGAACTTTGATGTATTCTCCCTTTTTATCACAGGATTGTCATTTGGAAATCAACGTGGTATGTGTTGTAGTAGAAAATTTTTTAAGCAATATATACAGATAATAAATTAAATATACTCTACACACTACTTAATTATCAGAATATAAAGCTATTTACCAGTTTATACGGATGTGCAACATTGTATTGCTTCAGAGTAGTCTTAAACCAAGAACAGTTAGTTTCAAGCCTTCTAGGAATGCTAACGATTTCCTCATCCTCCTCGCTTGAAGAAATAACAATCAACTTACACTTTTTTCTTCTTTTCAAATGCATTGGTCACCTGTTCATAAACACTGCGACAAAAAATATGATATCCTCCACCCTTATTGTTAGGAGAATAATCCATCTCAGTTGTTGTTAGATCATAAATTTGAACAGAGAATACAATATTTCTTCTATAATGAAATAAGAGGAAAAACCAACATCAACAGAATAATATTCAATAAATTATTTAAATTCCTAGTTGGAGTACACTGTTTCATCTTTTTAACACTAGAACATATCAATGACATCCATATGGAACAACAAGTGTGGCATTGTCACCTAATTCATCACCACATTTGTAAACAAAACGACATGGCATCTTCTGCGTAAGATTTAATCAATAAGCCAAGATTACATAAATGAAACATAGCTAAAGCAAACACTAATCAGCTTAAATTTTGAGTTCATAATCGTAACAGCGTAAACTCGGACATAAAGCAATTTCTATTTGTGTATTGCACTTCTGATTTTCTTCTTATTTCTCCAATCTTAAACAATGAAACCCTAGACGTAAGAAAAAAACTTTTCTAATGGCTGAAGTACTAATACTTTAACACGTTATAACTATTAAAACAAAAATTTTTACTCTACGCTTGTCAAATAAAACAAAAAAACACAAATGTAAAAAATCTTTTTCCTACTGATAATTAAAGTGTAATATAGCATAACTTTCAAAAAAAATTTTCTTTACCATCTTGTAAGTGTTAAATGGAGGTTCTATTATGACCTTAAAGAAGCTCTCAACTTTATATCCCTATGACGCCATTTGGTGATTGAGCAAATCTATTACACCCTCTAAGCGCTAAAACAGGGGTATGCTGATAGGGCGCAATTAGGCTAAAAATATATCAATTAAAATCAATAAAACATCACCCAATTATCAAGTTATAAAACCTAATTACTCTATCATCTGTAAGAAAACAGATCGTGTAGCAATATAAGGTAACAGGGTCGAACTCACAGAGAACAATCTCAAAGTACTAAGACTATTGAATTTACCCTATTATTTACACACACCAACAGATACAAGTGGACTAAACCAAAGAATGGAACTAGCCTAAAACATAAACTAGCAATGATTTAGAGAAAGAGTATGCAAAGTATCTAGAATTTAGATTCTACTAGTGACTTGGGATAATGTTAATTGACTCAATTCATACCTTAGTCTTGTATCATTTAGGGCCCAATCCCAAGTGTACGTAACTTCCACTCTCTTGACAAGTTAATGACTAACTCCCTACTAGTTCTTTCTTACTCTTGTGGTAAAGACACTAGTATTGGTTCATTAGCCCTAGACTTCATCTATTCCAATCCTACCATTATTACTAACTCTCATTGCTATAATAATGATTTAGAGCTACAATTGATGGCTAGTCAATTATAAATCATTACGTGCAAAATAATGAATAAAGAATATAAGTCAAAGCATGAATCTTTAAACCAATTAAAACATATTTCCTTCAATCACAGTTTCCTCCAAATCCTAGACAAACAAATTACTTAACCATGGAAAGGTACACAATAAAAATCAATTCTTTGCAATAAAAATCCATAACAAAACAAGAATAGAAGGAAAAGAGTAGTAAAAAAAAGCTTATTCTTATTGATGACGAATATTTTTTCAAAAGACTACATTTCTCTCTCCTTGAGTTGTTACACAAGTTCTCTACAATTATGCTATTCTTTACTCTCTACTCTATTCTACGTAAGAATAATCCTTAACTATCCTATTCTAGAGAGTATTCTATCTATCTAATAAAAAAGAAATAAGTGACTCCAGGGAAAACTCCAAGCCAAGTGTTTTATTCCCATCAAAAAAGATTGTTCACGTCTGCTTCGCACAAGAAGGTTTTTGATTCCGGCGACGTGTACCACCGACCAGATACGTTCGTGAATACACCTTTCCCATGACATGTTAAGCTCGTGGCTGAGAATATATCCACAACGTGTATTCGCGAGCAGATACCCTTGCGGATACTACTCCTTCTCCATTTTTAGCTTTTTTCTCGTGTTCACTTCTCCCTTTTGTGCCCAGCTTCTACCACCATCAAGCCATACCAAATCCTCATCAACATTCCTCATAAATGACCTCAAATGATGATGAAATGCTCGATTTCCTACAAAAATATGAGAATAGCATAAATATCTACTCAATAAATAGCAACTTGAAAATAGAAAAAAAGCCATTTTAACTTAACCTAATTCCCTAAAATCACAAATAAAACACTACTTAACCCTCCTAAAACACTACTCTACCTAAACACCTATTAAATTCTCCCACACTTAAGTCATTGCTTGTCCTCAAGAAATAAGCTCTCAAAACAACAACTTAAAATTGTCAAGACAAGTTATACACGAGCCTCCCATAATCACCATATCATTGCCATTACAAAATCAACCACAATTCTTTAAATACACATTACTAAGCAAGGAAAAAGTAATCATACTTCAATTTTGCTAGTCTAACTCCATTCTTTCTTTTACCCAATTCTACAAGCATACATGTGTATCACCATGATTGAAAAACAACTTCAAACATCTGTAACTGTTAGACTATTTAGAACTCGGGACTTTTATTACAAACATCTTTTTTTTTTCTTCTTTTTTTTTTCATATGAAGATTAGGCCTTTCCCCAATATGATGATATTACCTTTTTATGCAAGTGCTTACATTTGTTAATGCAAATCCCCGGTTACTCAGTATTTTATCTTCTTAGGTTGCTTTGCATAATTCTAGTACCCTTTGACACGAAAGCTAATATTGGTTGATACTAACTGCGGTTATTTAGTACCAAAATCACAGGAGTAAACCCTAAGTCTTCTTATTCAACTCTTCAATTTTTTTCTTCTTTTCTCTTTTCTTCTTCTTTTTCTTTGATTAGTAAAGAAAAATTCAAGTCCCTAGTTCTAAGAGTCCTCTAGCTATAAACATCCTACATTGCTTATCAATTTCTCTAATTATTCCTCGTAGAATCTATTAAAATGGAGAACACCTATTAAACCCAAAAAATCTAGGTATAATTCCTACTTTACTCAATATACTATATTTTTTTTGTTCAAATCCTGAAATTCTATACTTCATAATAGGCAAATCCCTGGGTAATTAATACTAACATTGTCTCAACTTTGAAGGGAAAATTGAACCTATTAATATTCACCATGCTAATGTCTCCTATACTAGTGCCACTAAACTTGAAAAATTAAATCAACAATTCGAAGCAAATAAGATTTCCCTTCCCCTACACTTGAACTGGCACATTGTCCCCAATGTGCAAGAAAGGAAAAATAAAGAATAAGATTGATATATAAAAATAAATAAGCAATACTCCCCTTGACTGAATAGTTGGTCGTCCAGTTCACAGTCCATGTATATGTTTATAACAGTGACACCCCTAGAAAACACCAACACAGGACAAGTGATGAGCGATGTACTTAAATAGAGAGCATCCTAAAAGAAGAAAAATAGAAATGTAATCGAATTAAAACAAAGTAGTAGGAACTTCAAAGAAGAAAAATAAAGGTCATGAAGTGTGAAGTGCGAAGTGCAAAGAAGAAAAAAGAACTTGGGGAAGGACACTTCTTTTTTTTTTTTTTTTGCCTCCTGTAGACGGATAGATGTCAGTGAGAACACTTTTTCCTCAGTATTGTACCCGCGACGGGTTCTTGCGAATGGGTACTGTCGCGGGAACTCTTTCCTCAACCTTCTTATGATAGGCATACGGAGTCGCAGAAAGCCAAAACTTTCTGGAGTGTACCTGTCGCGGGAAATAGAAAGTTTTTGGTTTCTGCTCCCACTCACTTTAAACATCCTGCAAAACTCCTTAAATTGACACCTAACAACAGAATGACCTCAAATAAACAAGGAATAAGTATAATGAAATATGATAAAGGAATTTAAAGGATGAAAAACTCCCTTATCCTTCATTGTGACAACTAAAATCTAAACATTAAGCTTATGCTTTGCTTCCTCATTATTGGTTCCTGCACAACAACCATAACTTAACAAATTAATGAATACACAGAAACTATAAAAAACTTAAGCTATAAAATATTAAAGACGTCGTTGGGTTGCTTCCCAGCCAACGCTTGATTTATAGTCTTTAGCCAGACTTTCTCAGGTCCTCAGGTGACTCCAGAGTTTCCTAAAGGAGAAATGCTCCCCTTAGGACTCATCTTACTTTGCCTCACGAGTTTTGATATCCACATCTTCCCAGTGCTCCTTAAAGCCTTGGCCAAACCCATCATTGGTGGCCATTTACCTTCCTTTATCTATAGTGAGACTTCTATAGTGCTTTTCGAGGATTCTCACTTGTCTTTAGTGTATTGCATGGAGTTTGAGAAACTGTGTAGGCCTCTTTTCCAACAAAACTTGCACATTTTCCTTGATATGTTCCTTGCATCACTTAAACATACTCCAAGAGAAGTATAATTACTAATGACTAGAATCTTCCCTTGAGTTACTTCCATAGTTTCAAAAGCAAAGACATTATCCAATAGTAGAGGATTTCTTAACCATTTCATCTAAATTAAATTCTACCTCCTCATCCCCTAATTGAAATTTCAATTTTCTCTGTTTAACATCAATTATAGCTCCAGCTGTAGCTAAGAAAGGATGACCAAAAATAATAGGTATGTTAACATCCTCTTCAATGTCTAGCACAACAAAGTCGACAGGGACTATGAATTTGTCTATTTTGACCAAAACATTTTCTAAGGTCCCCCAAGAATGCCTAATACTCCTATCAGCCAACTGTAACACTATGTTGGTCTTACATTAACTCTGTTAAGCCTAGTTTTCTCGTTACAAATAGGGGAATCAACGAAACACTTGCATCTAGGTCACATAAAGCATGAAAAACTTATAATTGCCTATGATACATAGAATCGAAAAGCTACTCGGGTCCTTCAATTTTGGTGGCAACTTGTTCTACACCTGAGCACTACACTTCTCTAAAAGAGCAATCACCTCGTTGTTAATGAGCTTTCTTTTCTTTGACATTAAATCCTTCAAGAATCGCGCGTACGAAAGAATCTACAAAATAGCATCTATCATAGGTATGTTAATGTGCAAGTTCTTAAAAACATTCAAAATTTTATGAAATTAGGAGTTCTCATTCTCCCTTTTAAGCCTTTGTGGAAAAGCCACTAGTGGCATGTGGACTACATCTGAGGGTCTTTTTGCTTCAACTTCAGACTTGGGTGGCTTGTCTTCCCTCAAAGGCTTCTCACCCACTTCCTTATAGCTTTTCTTGGGTTCCTCACTTTCCTTCACAGGAGGCCCTTCTAATTGTCTCCCACTGCGCAAAAACACTACATTGGCATGCTCCCTAGGATTAATCTCCAGCTAGCTCAGTAACTCACCTTTGTTCCTTTATCTTATTGCCTCTTCCAACTGACCAATCTATGTATCAACATATCTTTGCATAGTGGTAAACCGTCTGTCCATCTCCTGTGATAGTTTCTCAAAGGCCACTTCCTACTCTGACTTGGCTGCCCCTTGAATTTGTCTTTATTGAAATCCTGGTAGGTTTAGTTGTCTTTGCTGAGCCTCTTGGTTTCTTCATCTTAAATTAGGATGATTTCTCCACCCTTGGTTATACATATTCAAATACAAGTTATTCTGGGCTGGGTGGCTGTAGTTGTTCACATATTGTACCTGCTCAGAGATAGAACATATATTAGTTTCATGAAACTCACCACATATGGTACGACATGCACTACTAACCTATTGTGCTTGTGAAGTAGGACCAACTTTGTTATTTAAAAGAGCTAATACGTGTTGCATCTGTGCACTTAAATTATGCAAGATATCACTATCAGAGATAGACATACCCGTTGCCCTTTCGACATTACCTCTCTTGTTGGTCCATTGATAGCTGTTTGCAGCCATCTCCTCTATCAAATACTGAGCATCTTCAGTAGATTTTCCCATCAATGCTCCACCTGCAGCTGCATCAATATTTAATTTTGGTAGCATAGGTCAAACTATTGTAGAATGTCTAAACGATTAACCATTCATGAAGTCTATAGTGCGGGCACTTCCTGAGCAATTCTTTAAATCGTTCCCATGATTCATACAATGATTCTCCTTCAAGTTGACTAAAACTAGTAATATCCATTTGAAGCTTAGCAGTTTTAGAAGGTAGAAAATACTTATTTAAAAATGCCCTAGATAAATCTGCCCAAGTGGTAAAAGAATTAGGAGGGAAAAAGTGCAACCATACCTTCGCTTGGCCTCTCAAACAAAAAGGAAAAAGACGGAGTTTAATTGCATCATCACTTACTTTGTTCACCTTCAAAGTGCCGTAGATCTCTGAGAAATTGGCCAACTATGCACTTGGATCCTCTATTGCATTCCCTCCAAACTACTCCTGTTAGATCATCTGGATCAAAGCTGGCTTGATCTCGAAATTATTTGTATTGATGGCTGGCCTTGCAATACTTGTTTGTGCAGCTTCTGTATTAGGCAAGGTGTAGTTTCTCAATGCTCTCCTTTGTTGTTGATCCTGAAGCAATTAGGGATTCCTAGGTGTTCTTGGTATTTCAACCATTTCAATTTGTAGCGTCTTTTCCAAATTATCCCCTATGCTTTCCTCCACCTGCTCTTGTGCTCTTTTTTGTTAACGGAATCTCCTTGCGGTCCTCTCGATCTTGGGATAAAAAAAAACCACAGGGCGAAGAGACCTGTGCATACAACTATCAAACAAAATCAATCCAAGAAAAATTAAAAAATAAAAACAAGAAAAGTGAAAATAAAAATTAAAAATGAAAATTAAGTCTAACTTAATAGAGTTTTTTCAGTCCTAATATTTAAAACACCATTTCCTCGACAATGGTGCCAAAAACTTGGTTGGGAGCAATTAAGTTAAAAATATATCAATTAAAGATAATCCCAATCACACAATTTTCAAATTATAAAACCTAATTACTTTATTGTCTGCAAGAGAACATATTGTGTAGTAGTATAGGGTAACAGGGTCGAATCCACAAAGAACAAACTCAAAGTACTAAGACTATTAAATTTATTCTATTATTTAGACAAACCAACAACTATAAGTTGACCAAACTAAACAAAGGAATTAACTTAAAGCACAAAATAGCAAAGCTTGAAAGAAAGAATATGCAATGTATCTAAAATTTAGATTCCACTAGTAACCTTAGGGTGATGTTAAATTACTCAATTCCAACCTCAGCCTTGTATCATTCAAGGCCCTATCCCAAGTGTACTTAACCTTCACTCTCGTGACAGGTTAATGATTGCCTCCCTACTAGTTCTTTCCTACTCTTGTGGTAAAGATTCTAGTATTGGTTCATTTACCTTATGGATTGCCTAATTGACCCACCTAGGAGCACCACTACTCTCATGTGACATGCAACTTAGACATCATCTATTCCAATTTCACCATTATTACCAACTCTCATTGTTATAATAATGATTTAGAATCTACAATTGATGGCTAGTCAATTATAAATCATAACATGCAAAATAGTGAATAAACAATACAAGTTAAAGCATGAATCTTTAAGGCAATTAACACATTCCCTTCAATCACTAGTTTCCTCTAAATCTTAGACAAACTAATCAGTTACCCATGGGAAGGCAAGCAATAAAAATCAAATCTTTGCAATATAAACTCGTAACAAAATAAGAATAAGAGGAAAGATTAGTAAAGAAAGACTTATTCTTATTGATCGACGAATAGTCTTCTAAAAGACTAGACTTTTTCTCCCTCCTTGAGTTGTTACAAGAATTCTCTTCAATACCTTTACTATTCTCTCTACCCTACTTTTTGTAGAAAACCCTAACTAAAACCACTCTCTTTAGACAGTATTCTACCTCTCTAGTATAATAAAAAGAAAAGAAATAACTCTTTTTGAATAATCATAAGTGTTTTATTCTGTCAAAAAGGCTTGTTCATGTCTACTTCGCACCAGAAGATTTTTGGTTCCCGCGATGTGTACCCGCAACTGGATACGTTCGCAAATACACACTTCCCGCGACATGTTAAGCTCACGGCCAAGAAAATATCTGCAATATCAGCTAACGAATACCCTCGCGGATACTGCTCCTTCTCTATTTTTAGCCTTTTTCTCTTGTTTCCACTTCTCCTTTTTGTGTCCATCTTCCACCACCATCAAGCCATACCAAATCCTCATCAACACTCCCCATGAATGACCTCGAATGATGATGAAATGCTCGATTTCTTACAAAAACATGAGAATAGCATACATATCTACTCAATAAATAACAACTTAAAAATAGAGAAAAAGCCATTCCAACCTAACCTAATTCCCTAAAATCACAAATAAAACACTACTTAACCCTCCTAAAATACTAATCTACCTAAACACGTATCATATGCCATTCAAGAAGAACACAGAGAAGAGAAAATAGGGCGACAAACGACTGAGGCTTTTAAGCTTTAACAACTAATTGAGTTAAATACCCATTTTTTAACTTAACTTATTTGCCACCAAATAACACAGCCCAAGTCAATTTGTCCAACTAAAGCAAAATAAAACTCTGCCCAAGAATAAAACCCAAATACATATATGTGTTTTTTTCCATATAAATAACACCTAAAAAATATGGAGGACTAAATAATCATATATATAATAAAATATTACTTTTAACAATTTACTATCTTAAATTATATCCTTTTACGTGATCTCTTTTTATTTTTTATTTTTAATCTTCCTACTAAATTTCTTAAAAAATATTACAAAGTATTTGTATTCCATCCGTTACCCATTTATAAACATATGCAGCTCTAAAACATAACATCAAGAATTAATAACATTTCATGAGAAATAAGAATACAATTTTACGCTATTTAATGAATTAAACATGTTAAACCTCGCATGAAGTACAAAAATTTCAGAAAAAAATTGATTGCAAATTATTATCGTTACAAATGTATTATTAACAAGTTCACATTTCTTATTAATTCAACATCTAAAAATTACTGGGCACGCGTGGCATGAATTTCCTAGTTTTGAGAAAGTCATGCCTGGTAAGGGTGTTATTATGAATAAATAAATAATTAATTAAAAACCTAAGCGTACCATGAACTTTTTTCCTTTTTTTTTTTTTTCTTGTGAATAAATTCTAATTGAGAAATTAGGGTTTTAGCATTTTCTCCCAATTTTTTTGGTAAACCCTCTTGCCTCTTCACTCACCCCCTCAGCCATGGCCGATACCGAAACCCCAGCCCCAGAAACCCTAGCGGACCCAGAGGTAAAAGAAGCTCCAATTCAAGATATGGAGGTAGAAGCCCAAGCTGATGACACATTGGCTGACAACGGCACCGGCGGCGGCTTAAAGCGCTCCAGAGAGGGAGATGGAGAAAACAACGAAGAACCGAAGAAGCAAAAGCCCGGTCAGTTTGTAGAAGAACAGCGGCTCGAGAAAACGGCTGAGGTGGAGAAAAAGTCGGGTTCGGAGCTGGAAGCTGAGCCTGAGTCCGGTACGATCAATTTGGGTCCGAAATGCTTCGAGTCATCTGTGGAGATGTTTGATTACTTTTACAAATTCCTGAATTTCTGGACGCCTAACATTAATGTCAACATGGTAAATGAAGTTGAGCAGATTTTTTTTTGGCCCTATTTATTTGTTGGAATTCAGGTGGTATTAGTCAAAGTTTAGATTTTTATTGAAACTTAATTTTAGGATAATGTATTCATATGCATTCATCCATTATTATTTTTATGTTCAACTTAAGTAGCTATTTTTTTAATTTTGCTTAATATATTTTGCTTAAGAAAATGATTTGAAGATAATATGAATTTTGAGAAAATGGTTCTTCATTATAACTAGAATGAATAATATTTGAAGAAATAGTTTTATATAGAAGGAATTATGAATTTGTATATCGATGGTAATTTTGCGGGAAAAAATTGATTGCAAATGTATTACTTGCTGGTCCTTGTTTTTGACTGTTTGAAGTTAATACACAGTGATTCTTTAAGAGTGTTGAGCCTGTATTTGTGTTGGAGTTAGTACAAAAGTTTTATTATATTTAGGAGATTGCTCTGTACTTTGGTGTATGATAGTCGATGATGGAGTTTGACGTAGAAAATAATCACTATGGTCTATGCTTCTCTGCTTCAGCTACAGTGCGAAAGTATTTAAAGTAGGAAATGAGATTTGCCTTTCAAGAACTTTTCCCTGGCTGCAGGGGGTAGATCAAGGTTTGGCAATCTCTTGATCTGGTGATATAATTTATCACACATTTGCATCTGCTGTACAGTGAAAAAGAATTGCATATTTGCATTCACGCACCCAACAAGAATTGAATTCGCATATTTGCATGTATTGCGCACTCGAAAATAAATGCATGTAACAAAAATGCATATTTGCCTGTGTTGAAGGTGTTAAACTTGAAACCTTCTTGTGTGTCAGTGTTCATGATCTTTTGCTTGGTGGTTTTATTCAAGGACAATAGGGTAGGGATCACTTTCTGGTATATTTTTCAATTAATAACGCAAATCTACCGTTGAAGGATACTGATGGAATTAGCTCTAGGGTGAAATGATTTCATGTTTGGTATTTGATGAGTTCCTTCATATTATTTTCCTTACCTCATAAAATCAAGCCTGACTTTTCTACCTTTGGCCTACATGGCTGAAATAGTGAATATTTGATGCATACTTTGTATTGTGATTGATATTTTTAGGTGGGATATATTAATTGTTGATTATAAGTTTTCAGAGAGTGATTTTATTTCCTTTTTCTTTAAAAGCCATCTGTTAGTTATATTTCTTTTTTATTTAATTTTGTCTTGCATTTAACTTGTTATATGTCTGATAGATGTGAAGTTAAAAAAATGCATCTGAAGAAGTTTAAGATGTATTTAAATTTATCAAGGAATTTAAGAGTTAAAAGCAAGGTACACAAAAAACAAATTAATTTTTATGATGCATTTATACTTCACATGCTTGCTTAATGTTTCTGTATTTTACAGTATGAGCATGTGATGTTACTAGAGTTGCTGAAGAAGGGCCATTTAGAGCCTGACAAGAAGATTGGTAATGGGATCCGCGCATTTCAAGTTCGGCACCATCCTAAGTTCAGAAGTCGCTGTTTCTTCCTCATAAGGGAGGATGATTCTGTGGATGACTTTAGCTTCTGGAAGTGTGTTGATGGCATACATCCTTTGCCAGAGAACATGCAGAAGCATGATGTGAACAAGGCATTGGGTGGAGGGCGTGCTGGTAAAGATGGTGGCAGTGGCAGAGGAGGAGGGCATGGACGTGGCCGTAGGAGAGGTGGCAAGTGGAGAAACTAAGACCAGCCCCTGAGTTTGTCCACAATTATATTTTGATCGAGGCGCTTACTAATATTTGTTGAGATTATTGGTTCAAGCTCTTGAGTTACTACTACCTTATTAGGATATTGATGCTTGGTGGTTTAGGGATCACTATATGATGTCTTTCTTCTATCCATTTAGCTAAACTACAGTATTCTCAAATTTTGGCTCTTACATCAGATTTTGCTTTCTGGAAATCATCAGTAGGCTTGGCATCAAAATTTTTGTTGTTAATAATTATCAACACATACCGATGTAGGCAGGCTGAGAAAACCCTTGGGTTCAGACCTTCACAGTTGCAGGTGAATTTGTATCGGTTAAATGGCTTCAAGAGCTACGAGAACTAAAAATGCTGTATTGGCCTGTTTTGAAAGCATAATTATGCATGAATTTGTTGGAAAATAATTGAAAAACTTTAACAATCTTCAGGCTTTAATTTCTTTTTGGGGTAATGAACCTTCTGAATATCTTTGCTTTGCCAGGAACTTGGAGACGATACATGTCAGAAACTAAATGAACTTGTACAGGTTTCTTTTGGTTCTTGGATTCCATCGATATTCCGCTTGGGAGATTTCTTTTCAGGTGGTTATACGAGTTAATAATTGACTTCATAAATAGCGGGGTTAAATTTGACATCCTTGTATTTTATGTTTACATGGGGAATTTCTGTAGCGTAACCGTGGCACTCATAAATATCTATGTATTAAAGCAAAAGATATTTCGTGAAAAGCTCGACGCTATTTGGTATGTACCGTATGGTTAAATGTATGAATAATTTACGTTCGATCTTTCGAAGCTAAAGTCTCAATTAATGGCCTAAAAAGGAGAGTCTTACTTGAGTCCTCGAAAGCGAGAAATTTGTTCCAACTAAGTCCTTCCATCTAGCTTCGTCAGGTTAGCAATAGTTGACCGAATTTCATAATTTAAAATGAGATTTGGACGAATTTTATCCAAACTTTAAAGTGAATTAATTATATGCTTTCATTATATATAGTTCATATATATATGAATCTTATTTTCACAATTAAATAACTTTACGGCACTTCCTTAATTAATTAAAATTCCTTCATGTTCTTTCACAAATCATACAAAATATATGATTCAAAATTAGCTTATTTCAAATTTTATCCCTTTATTATATGTAATTTATTACTACTTATTTACTCTTTCATATTTATACTTCAATCAATCATTCTATTTACCTCCTGTAATTATTTTAATTTTCTTTATAATTAGCTTCTCCCAGATTTTTTTATTATTCTTTTCTTCTCCTCAAATTTGGAAATAGATTTTCTATTCTCTATTTTTAACTGTTAAATTTTTCTTAATTGAAGATTTTGATTACACTTTATGTCTCCTATATACTTGTACTATTTATTTCTTTCATCAAACAAATGTCTATCTCTATTTGTCACAAAATACCTATTTTTCCATGCTATTTACTTTCAACCAATACGCCAGAATAGATGCTTTTTTTTTATTTGTCAACATCTTTATTTACGTACTCTTTATGTATTTGCCATTATTTCCTTAAATTTATATTTTTTTTCTCTATTTGTATACATCAAACGTAGTTTTTCATGATACATGAGCACTATGATTATTGTGTCGAAAAATCTTGAAGGAAATTTTTTGAAGGGGTTAATACGATTATAAAGAAAGGTTAGCACTATTGCCACAGTATGGATTTTCCAGCCAAAGCAAGTTTTATTAAAATATCAACATTGCCCTTAACAATTAAAACTATGTTATGAGATAATTAGATAATGATGGTGGATGTCTATCATTATTTCAAACATTTACGCAATAAAACTCTATTGTTATCTCTCAGTTGGATAATAGTTTATCATTGTCTTTTAGTTACTGATGAGATCTTATCATTATCTCATAGTTATTAGATGTAATCTAAACTCTCCTGTACTCTCCTATAAATAGGGGTCAACCCCTCTTGTATCAGACACACAGAACTCATTTGAGTAATTAAAGAATCTCTCTTGTCTGCTTTTGTTCATTTGTTTCTTATATTTATTAGCATAGTGTCCACGATAGATCCAATATTATATTAGCATTAGTTTTATAACACGTTATCAGCACGAGACTCTGCCGGTGTTGGATCAATCACTGGACTCTACTTGGGAATTCTTGTCAAATTTTTGAGGTAATTTCTCTCTTAATTCATTTTCATATTCTTTATGGCTAACCTTGCAAAACAAGAATTCATGCCTCTTGATATTTCTGGCAAAAACTACTTATCATGGACTAATGGACGTGGAAATCCACCTCGAATCCATGGGTCTTGGCAAGACTATAGCCAAAGACAATGATGCAACAAGCCAAGACCGTGCCAAAGCCATGATTTTTCTCCGTCATCATCTTGATGAAGGATTAAAATCTGAAGTACCTTACGGTCAAGAATCCACCTTGAGCTCTGGATTAATTTGAAAGAAAGGTTCGACCACCTGAAGTTGGTTGTCCTTCCAAAAGCCAGGTATGATTGGCTCCATCTATGACTACAAGATTTCAAAACTATTGGCGAATATAATTCAGCCATGTTTAAAATCACCTCTCAGTTGAAATTATGTGGTGAAAATATAACTAATGAGGACATGTTGGAAAAGACATTTTCTACCTTTCATGTCTCGAACGTGCTCTTGCAGCAACAATATCGAGAGAAAGGATTTACAAAATATTCTGAGCTTATTGCATGTCTTTTATTGGCTGAACAAAATAATGAATTATTACTCAAAAATCATGAGTCCCGACCAACTGGTACTAGTCCATTCCCTGAAGTGAATGTGACTCAATCTTCAAATTCTAGACGTGATCGTGGACGTGGTCGTGGAGGAGCCTGTGGACGTGGCCGTGGTCGTGGATGCGGTGGTGGCAGACATGCACCTTACCACAATGATAAAAATCGTGGCAAGAAACAAAATAATCCCCAGAAGCCGGATCACAAGAAAAATTATGAAGAAAAATGCTACAGGTGTGGCATGGAAGGTCATTGGTCCCGTACCTGTCGTACGGCAAAACACCTCGCTAACCTCTATCAAGCATCACTCAAAAAGAAAGACAAAGATGTCGAGACAAATATTATTGATCAAAATAATGTCTACGACGACAATGATGCTGATATGACACTTGATCCACACCTCGATGTAGCTGACTTCTTTAATGATGCAATTTAATTATGTTATTTCAATACTCTATTATTTTAATTTTTATTTCTGCATTTTCATGTAATCTTCATTTATGAATAATAAAAGCTTATTCAATTTATTGATATATGTTTTATTTGTTATTTTTCTATCATTTCCTGAAGAAATGAGTGCCAAACATTTGGGATCAAATAATGGTGATAACCTTTGTCTCATTGATAGTGCTACTACTCACACTATCTTGAAAAATAGAGAGTACTTCTCCAATTTAGAATTGGGAGAAACAAATGTAAATACGATAAGTGGTAGTGCTAAATTAATAGTAGGCTCCGGAAGAGCCACTATATTCCTTCCTAATGGAAGCAAATTTGTCATAAATAATGCACTACTTTCTCCCAAGTCTCGACGAAATTTATTAAGTTTTAAAGATATCCGCCGAAATGGATATCATATCGAGATAATGAATGAGACAAATGGAGAATATTTATTAATTACAAATACAATTTCTGGAAAGAAATGTGTATTAGAAAAGCTGCCTTCACTCTCTTCTGATTTATATTATACAAAAATAAGTACAGTTGAAATTAATCACCTAGTAGACCAGAAGTCTACTGATTCCAATGAATTTATGATTTGGCATGATCGCCTCGAACACCTTGTTGTACAATGATGAGGCGAATAATTGAGAATTCACATGGCCATTCATTAAAAGGTCAGAAAGTGTTAAAAACAAATGAATTCTCATGTGTTGCTTACTCCCAAGGGAAATTAATTGTTAGACCATCATCAGCCAAAGTGGGAGTTGAATCTCCTAAATTTTTAGAACGGATTCAGGGAGACATATGTGGGCCTGTAGATCCACCAAGTGGACCATTTAAATATTTTATGGTGCTAATTGATGCATCAACTAGATGGTCGCATGTATGTTTATTGTCTACTCGCAACCAGGCGTTTGCGAGATTACTTGCTCAAATAATTAAATTGCGAGCACAATTCCCTGATTATCCAATTAAGAAAATTCGTTTAGATAATGCTGGTGAATATACATCACATGCATTTGATGATTACTGTATGTCCATTGGAATAACTGTTGAACATCCTGTAGCTCATGTTCATACACAAAATGGACTAGCAGAATCATTTATTAAAAGGTTACAATTAATTTCTAGACCATTATTAATGAGGTCTAAACTTCCTTATCTGTTTGGGGACATGCAATTTTACATGCTGCAACACTAGTAAGAATAAGGCCGACTAGTTATCATGACTATTCCCCCATGCAATTAGCATTTGGTCATGAGCCCAATATTTCTCATTTGAGAATTTTTGGATGTGCAGGTTTATGTACCCATTGCACCGCCCCAACGTACTAAAATGGGCCCCCAAAGAAGATTGGGGATATATGTCGGAGTATGAATCACCTTCGATTATTAAATATATTGAACCATTAACAGGTGATTTATTTACTGCAAGATTTGCAGATTGTCATTTTGACGAATTACATTTTCCGACATTAGGGGGAGGAAAAGATCAACCGAAAAAGGAAATCAATTGAAAAATAAAATTAAATTTCCTTGATTCTCGTACACAACAATGTGAACTGGAAGTTCAAAGAATTATACATTTGCAAAAGATTGCAAATCAATTACCAGATGCATTTAGTGATTCCAGAAGAGTTACTAAATCATATATTCCAGCTGAGAATGTCTCTGCTAAAATCATTATCCCAGAAGGACAAATTACAAGTGCTAATGAATCTAATGCACGCCTGAAGCGTGGTAGACCAATCAGTTCCAAAGATAAAAATCCTCGAAAGAAAAGAGGATTGAACAATAATAGTGACAAAATTCAACCTCCTGAAGAGGTTGTTCCTAAAGAGTTAGCTCCTGAAGAGCATACACCTTGAAGAAAATAACAATTTAGAAACTTCAATAAATTTTGTCACTACGAGAAAAGATTGGAATCGAAAAGAAATAATTATTGATAATATTTTTGCATATAATGTAGCACTTGATATAATGGAAGATGACGAGGAATCAAGAACCTAGAACGGTTGATGAATGTCGGCGAAGAAATGATTGGCCAAAATGGAAAGATGCAATCCAATCTGAATTGGACTCCCTGGCTAAAAGAAAAGTTTTTGGACCTGTAGTCCAAACACCAGAAGGTGTAAAGCCAGTGGGATATAAATGGGTATTTGTGAGAAAAAGAAATGAGAAAAATAAAATTATGAGATATAAAGCAAGGCTTGTAGCCCAGGGATTTTCACAAAGACCTGGATTTGATTATGATGAAACGTATTCACCTGTAGTGGATGCGATCACATTGAGATACCTTGTGAGTTTAGCAGTACATGAAAAATTAGATATGCGTCTAATGGACGTAGTCACTGCTTATTTATATGGGAATCTTGATAATGATATTTATATGAGAATTCCTGAAGGATTCAACATGCCAGAAGCATGTAAATCAAATTCTAGAAATTTTTATTCTATTAAGTTACAAAGGTCTTTGTATGGGCTCAAGCAATCTGGGCGTATGTGGTATAACCGTTTAAGTGAATGTTTGATTAAAGAAGGTTATATCAATAACCCAATATGTCCATGTGTTTTCATAAAGAACAATGGGTCAAAATTTGTCATTATTACTGTTTATGTTGATGATCTCAATCTGATTGGAACTCCCGAAGAGCTCCAAAAGGCAGTTGAATATTTAAAGAAAGAATTTGAGATCAAAGATTTTGGGAAAACTAAATTCTGCCTTGGTTTACAAATTGAACATCTAGAAGGTGGAATTTTCATCCACCAAACTGCTTATACCCAGAAGGTATTAAAGCGGTTTTACATGGATAAAGCACATCCATTGAGTACCCCAATGGTCGTTCGATCACTTGATCTTGCTAAAGATCCTTTTAGACCACGAGAGGAAGATGAAGAGATACTTGGTCCTGAAGTACCATATCTCAGTGCAATTGGTGCACTAATGTATCTTGCTAATTGTACAAGACCAGATATATCATTTGCTGTGAATTTATTAGCAAGATTTAGTTCCTCTCCTACTAAACGACATTGGAATGGTATAAAACATATTTTTCGCTATCTCCAAGGAACAATTGACCTTGGCTTATATTATTCATATAATTCTCGACATGAATTAGTTGGTTATGCTGATGTTGGGTATTTATCAGACCCACATAAAGCAAGGTCTCAAACTGGTTATCTATTTACAAGTGGTGGTACAGCCATTTCATGGCGGTCTACAAAACAAACAATAACTGCCACTTCGTCAAATCATGCTGAAATAATAGCAATTCATGAAACCAGTCGAGAATGTGTTTGGCTAAGGTCAATGTCCCACTATATTCGGAAAGAATTGTGGGTTGTCCCCTGAAGAGGAAAATCCTCCAACAATATTGTATGAAGATAATGCAGCCTGCATAGCTCAATTAAAGGGAGGATATATCAAAGGAGATAGGACGAAACACATTTCACCAAAATTTTTCTTTACTCATGATCTGCAAAAGAATGGTGAAATTGATGTGCAACAAATCCGCTCAAGCAATAATTTGACAGATTTATTTACCAAAGCATTGCCGACTGCAACGTTCGAGAAATTAGTGAAGAATATCGGAATGCGTCGATTGAAAGATCTCAAGTGATGATTGAATCAGGGGGAGAAATTAGACACAAGAATAGTGTACTCTTTTTCCTTCACTAGGATTTTTTTTCCCACTGAGTTTTTTCCTAGTAAGGATTTTAACGAGGCATATTCTTTGTGTAATAGACATCCAAGGGGGAGTAGTTATGAGATAATTAGATAATGATGGTGGATGTCTATCATTATCTCAAACCTTTAAGCGATAAAACTCTATCGTTATCTTCTCAGTTGGATAATAGTTTATCATTATCTTTTAGTTACTGAATGAGATCTTATCATTATCTCATAGTTATTTGATGTAATCTAAACTCTCCTGTACTCTCCTATAAATAGGGGTCAACCCCTCTTGTATCATATACACAGAACTCATTTGAGTAATTAAAGAATCTCTCTTGTCTGCTTTTGTTCATTTGTTTTTTATATTTATTAGCATAGTGTCCACGATAGATCCAATATTATATTAGCATTAGTTTTATAACAAACTAGATATTTTCATTATCTTTTACATTAATCAATTCCCTTCCAAATCAACTCGTTATCTTTCTCATTCTCTTTAGAGTTCAACTCTCTCTCTCTCTCTCTCTCTCCCTCCCTCTCTCTCTCTCTCTCCCTCTCCCCCCCCATCTCTCTCTTCTCCCCTACAATTCTTGCTTCCTCTCTCTTCCATATTTTCCATTTTCTACTGTTTTTTAAAATTCTATCACAATTTATTATTCAACCTTCTTTTCTCTTGAGTAAATTTTTTTTTGTTTTTAATTTTTATGTTTATTCTTTTACATATTTGAACACATAAATTATTCCTATTTGTGTAAGTTTATGTAATATAGTGATATTAATTGTTGATTCAATTATGTGTTCCAATCTTTTTTCTGAGTATTTAGATTGCATGAATCTATCTCCTTATACAATTTTTATCGTTGCCAAGGAGATTCTTATTCATTCCAAAGAAAAAAAAGGAGAAAAAAGAGATCCTTTCTCTTGAATCAGTTAAGAAAACTTGAAAACTTGATTGTCAATAACAGTTTGAGTAGCTCGCAATTCAGAATTTATTCTTATGAAATCAATATTACAACTTAAATCCATACTTCTTTATTTCCTGATGACAAATGTCCCTTCGCAATTAACAGTAGCTGAACAAAAAGCAATAATATTTTAGATTACTATGAACCATCAATTGGTCATTTACTTGTAGATCTCCACGACCCACGTACAAAATATTCTAACCTTGTACCTTTAAATCCGGTTGCAGTAGCCAAGGCAAGAGACTCTAGTTTAGATCTTTCTTTTCCTCCCGGATTTTGAGTCATAGTTATGAAATCAAATTGGCAAGTGGTTTTCACACATGCACTAGTGTCAGGAATCATAGGAAGAAGTGCATTTACAACTGCCTTTCTATTGTTCCAAAAAACCTTGTAACAATTTTTTAACAACTTTTTCCTCAAAAAAAAAAAATTTTTTTTTTAACAACTTCAAGGAATGATCATCATCCCAGTCATGAAGTATCCACGACAAAACGAAATATTCACGAAAATCGTTTTTAAGAATTCTAGATAAAATTTTGTAATTAAATTATAATAGCTACATACAGTGCTACACGGGATCTTTATAAACGTAGTGGACAAGTTCTCATACACCTTACACGTGATTAAGTAAAATGCTACTTGTTGTGCAAATTTATAAAGATTATTATTGCTTTATTATATAAATTTGTACAAACAGGAATATATTATGTGCACTAATATCGAAAAGAATACATATAAAAAATAAAAAAGAAAATTTAGTTGGAGGAAATTGAAAAAAAAATGTAGAAAAAGGAAAATATAGGAAAGATGAAAAGGGGAGGAAGAGCGAGGGAGGGTGAGGGAGGCAGAGAGTCGTCCTGGAAAGAGAATGAGAAAAACATGGAGTTGATTTGGGAGGATATTGATTAACTTAAAAGATAATGATAATATTTGATGTTGATTATTAAGGACAATGATGGTATTTTAGTAAATTTGCTCTAATAGAAAAATTATTGCTTTGGTAATATTGTCAGCCAAGAAAACACAAAATAGATTAATTAAATTAAAATATTTCAGAATTTTTCGTTCCATTTATATCCCTATCCACTAATCCTTTACCACATTCATTTTGTTCAAACCTTTACATATACTCTTGAACTTAATTATATATAAGAGAACTCAAAGTTAAATGTTTCTAATTTAGCCTATATTGTATAATATTAATGCATTTTTGCGTGTGTTCTATGTATTCGTATTAGTAGCATGCTCTAAAATACGCATTAAAAGAGTTTTAAAGAATATATGTAATTATATATGTATTATTTTGTTGAAAAAATGTTAAGTTCTAATCGGTGAATAAGTAATTAGAATTGAAAACAAAATTGAATATTAGAGTAAATGATATATATATGCAGCCACATGCAAAAAACTATTTAAAATCCTTGTTCAAGTCCCATAATTGATAGAACTCTTCAAAATACTTTGTTCAGGTATGTATTTGGTAGAGTCAAGCCTGTTATGAAATTTGCATTCTTCTTATAATGTGTAATATTGGAAAAATGGTATAAAAGTTCATTACACCTCTCCCACATATCGTAAACAATTTAAGCATTAAAGAATGATTGAGCAAGTGCATATATGGCAAGTAATTATATGCACAACAATCATGAATATGAAAATTAATGGTGCCAAACCAAAAAAATTACATGATAAAATTTGTAGGCAAGAGTTTCCATGGAATTTGTAGGCAAGAGCCTCCATAGCCTCTTACAGAGAAGGTATATCTAGCCAAGAGAGGTGTGGCAGGAGAAAATCACATCACTGATATGATGCGTACAAGCAATTGACTTGCAACGTTCAATTGTTTGCACATTGATAACTTATCATACTTGACTAATTTCATGGAGGATTTAGTAGAGGTACATCCAATAACCTGTTCTAAAGATAAAAAAATCTTCTAAAATATCTGAAATTGCTAGAGACAAAGAACCTAAATAATCTAGCTTAATGTTTGCACGTCTTGAAAGAGAGGGAAAAAAAAAAAAGAAAATTAAGAGTAATTTCTCAAATTGGTTTGAGATGAGAAATTATTCTGGTAAAGTGGTATTTTTGGGTTAGTGTTTTGGAATTAGAGTATTCACACTTAGATTTACATGCGAGCCTCGGTCAAAACAGAAAAAAAAAAAAAAAAAAGTCTGAAAAAACCATTGGATGGGATGGTGACGTTATGTGGAGGATGTCGATGGCCAGCCAATGTCCAGATTTTTTGTGGAGGAGGTTTAATATCATCACTCGCCGCGCTGCACATTACCAACATGGATATCCTTAGGGCGGCAACTAGAATGGCCAAAATCGGAGTTAACTGATGCTAGTATGATTTGCGTATCCGTTCTTCCTGCCCAATAAAAGGGCATTGTAAAGTGGGCTCCTATTAATATTCCTAGTATGATTACTGTTGTCCCCTCATCCTCATTATCATCGTCATGTTTGTTGTGTTTCTTAGTCTGGGATGTCGAATTGACAATCCTAGAATTAGGAGCAACGATAATTCGAGCTACTGTAAAAGACTAGAATCCGAAAAACTCACCTATTTTAATTTGCTTTTCTAGTTCGTAATTCAAACTGGTAGTAACTGAGGGGTGAATGACAATTTAGGTGAAGGACAATTTACTACTTTAATATTTGCTATATGAATAGTGAATGAATTTACAAATGACATGCAAGCACATCAATACAAATAAAAAAATTCGGGTTTGACTATTCGTTGAATGTGTGCTTATCATAATACAAACTTCGCATTTAACAGATGCAAGCTCCTGAATTCTTGAATGCAAAGACCCTTTCCCATAACCCCAATCCAAAAGCGCCATATTTGCAGAATAATTTCTCACTAGATCACAAAATGAGAAATTACTTCAAAATCAACATGAACAGAGTGAAAGTGAGGTATCAGATGATCATGTGCATTTAACTGATAGGATTGAAGAAAAAACGAATAAGTCAAAATTTTACCTATTTTAGCATAAGGTTTTATATATGTTTTTAATATGTGTTTAGTATGTTTTAGATATTTTTCATATAATTATGGCTCATTTTTTTAATTGTTCATCAAAACACGCTTTGTTCCAAAATTAGGGTTTTTCACTTGAAAATTAAGGTTTTTAAGCAGAATTATTATTTTGAACAAATTAATGCACAAGTTTATGTGATTTTGCAAAAAATGAGGATTTAATACAATTTGGATCAATTGAAGAACGGGCAATATCAATTTAAAGGTTGATTCAAGATTGTGCCATTTAACACTTAAACTTGACAAATTCGGGATATTTTTCTACATTAATTCTACCAAGGATATTATGGTTCAATATTAGAAAAAAGTTTTAAAGGCATAGAAGGAATATCCAAATTTTGAAAAGGGCATAGAAGGAAAAAAGTTTAGCTGACCATGAGCTGCGGGTTGCCACCTGTGGATTTGGACCTACGGATCGTGCCTAACTTGCAATTTTGGCTGAGCTCAACTTGTAGTCTATTCACACACTCTTTACAGCTAAACTCAATGTCCAACTGCATTTGCACTATCCTAGAGGAATATTTCAAAAGTTCAATGCAAGATTTTCAAGATTTGGTATCAAATTTCATCATTTCATCTTCAACTTGGACAAAGAATTGAGTTAGGGTTTTTCCTATAAATGGAGACCTTGGTAATTCATTTAAAGTATGCTTGGTTTTGACAAAAACCATAGCTTGGTAGAAGGAGCACTCCTTGTCAATATTTAGTGTAAGAAATTTCCTTGGTTTATAATAGGAATATCATTTTCTTGTAAACACAACTTTGAAGGACTCCTATTATACATAACATGTTTGATGAAATACAAAGACAAGTCTTGGAGCCAAGTTCATCTACAATATGAGCAACTCTAACCTTATTCTTTTCATTTTCATTCTTGCATGTGTTGTTACTTTCATATGTGTGCTCAATATTATCTTTAACATGTTGAACTAGATTGATACTAACTAGATTTAAGATGAAGCTATTGATATGATTTGATTACGTTTATGGCCATACTTTAGTCTTGTTTATTTATTAACTTGATCTTAAACACTTGTTGTTGATTAGATACTAATTTTAAGTCATCTTAGTTGTTATTTGATAAGGGAACTTGCATTTAACAATGAAAGAATTAAATAGAAATTATATTGAATCTCATGAAAGTAGTGATTCTCATCGGTTGATTAAGGTTTAACCATAATTCATGAACCTAGTGAACTAATTTTTGCATGTCTTTATCACGGAAGTAGGAGAGCACAAGAGTTAGTAGTCTTCAATTCGTGAAGGAATCTAGTTTGAGTACAAATAGAATTGAATTCTTAACAAGGGTAGAAATAAACAATGGTCATAATCTTAGCTTTCATATTTTGTGACCTTTAGTGGAATTTTAAGCTTAGTCAACTTAATTTAACAAGTTTTTTCATTGTGTGTTTACTTGAATTTGATTTCACCACCTCAAGAATTGATTGTCTAGAGAATAAAATAAATTAGTAGTTTTGGTAATTACTAATTCTTGTTTCTTTGTGGGATTGACTCTAATACTTCCCCTACTACAATTGACCTGTGAACTTGCAGATAACGGGTATTAAGTTATAAATTTTATTACTTATTTGTGTATATTTTGC
The DNA here is from genome assembly GCA_024721245.1 of Mitragyna speciosa. Classification (NCBI taxonomy): domain Eukaryota; kingdom Viridiplantae; phylum Streptophyta; class Magnoliopsida; order Gentianales; family Rubiaceae; genus Mitragyna; species Mitragyna speciosa. Next base: position 22,370,204 of record CM045566.1, on the reverse strand, counting down.
GCTTATATTGCATATACCTGATAACCTTACATCAACAACAACATTGATAAACGGAGTGTCTGGAGGTTCAACTGCCAAAAGCCCGATTGCTCAAAGCCATACTGCCACCACGTGTAGAAGTCGTGCAAAGTGGGATGCACAGATTCCAAACTGAGACAAAAACAAAGAAAGTGATGTGGCCCCTCTAAAAGTTGCCATGGCTTTTGGAGTGGGTTTGTGGGGTTCAGTTTAGGCCCTTTTCTCATTCCTCCTTTCAGTTCGGGTCGAGTAAGTGGTTCCCTTTCCCCTTTCCCCTGAATTGTCAAAAAAACATAAATTCCCACATCGGAAGAGTTGGTTGTTAGAGTCAAGTACTTAAGCTCCTGTGGCCCTTCTAAAAGTTACCATGGCTTTTGGAGTGGGTTTGTGGGGTTCAGTTTAGGTCCTTTTCTCATTCCTCCTTTTAGTTCGGGTTGAGTAAGTGGTTCCCTTTCCCTTTTCCCCTGAATTGTCAAAAATACATAAATTCCCACATCAGAAGAGTTGGTTGTTAGAGTCAAGTACTTAAGCTCCTGTGGCCCCTCTAAAAGTTACCATGGCTTTTGGAGTGGGTTTGTGGGGTTCAGTTTAGCTCCTTTTCTCATTCCTCCTTTCAGTTTGGGTCGAGTAAGTGGTTCCCTTTCTCCTTTCCCCTGAATTGTCAAAAAAAAAAAAGAAAGTGATAATCAGGTAGAAAATCAGCCCATGTACAAAGGGAAGTAGAGACAAATCAAATTCTAACACAGACAAATCAAATCAGTGAGCATGTAATGAAACTCATATGTGGTCAAACTTGAGTGAAAGGCCTCTTGTGAATTAATAAAGGTTTTGCCAGAGTAAAACTACTAATAGAGTAGTAAAATTTCTTGAGAAGATGTGAAAGTTATCTTTATAACCTAGAACTTAAAATTGTCTTAAATTTGGTATTTTCATCAAATTATTGGCAGGTCTCTAGATGCCTCGTTATCTAAAGCAATCAAGGTATGAAATGAACAAGGTGTTGTTGTCTTGTTCATATTTCTATAATGCTTGTTCATATGCTCATAATTCGTTGGTATATTTACTTTTTTTAAAAATAAATCTCTTATATGTTATGCATTACATATATTTTTATCGGCATGTCAAGTGTGTGTAAGTTTTGCTTAATTTTTAATCTAAATATGATATCATACTAATGGTCTCGTGGGACAATCTTTTAGTTTTAATGAGGTAAAGTAAATTTTATAATGGCAGGAAAATCCATTATGAATGGGGCTGTGATTAATGTGGCAATGGGTAAATGTAGCTTCCCTATATTTTGAATTTACCTGTAACATCATAAAGAATATTAACAATCGTCAATATAGAAATTTTAAAAAACATAATAAAAAAAAGTGAGATTAATAATATCACCTTAAAACCTTTAATTATTGTAGTCAAGTACATGAATTAGTGTTTCATAAGAGTGTTTCAAATTTTTTAACGTTTGTTTAGTTAAGGGGCGTTTGATAAAACAAAAATATGAATTCTCAAATCTGAATGAAAAAATATGAAATCTGAATCACTTAATTGCAGAATTTTAAGTATTAAACAAATTTCAACTGTAGACACCAAATTTTGACACACCATTTATTTTCAAACACCGGGGGGCATGTTTGCATTTTTTAGGACAAATTTTAAATTTTTAATAATCTCAGGGGGGCAAAATAGTAATTTTATCTGTACATATTTTTTTAACAATTTTTGGGGGCTTTAAATTCATATTTTTACTTTTATACGAATTTATTAATTTCTTATGATTTTTCCAGATTTAATTAGTATTTTTTATATTTTTACCAGCTTAAGGGCAAAATGGTAATTTCATCTCACGAGTACCATTTTAGCTCATTTTAAGTTCCAAATTCATTTTTCAAATTCTTGAAGCATGTTTCTGAATTTTTTTAATTTTTTGAGGTCAATAGCTATTTTTCTGCAAATTTTCATTGCCCAAGGGCAAAATCGTCATTTTACAAATTAAATTCATTTTTCACCAATTTTGAGTCAAAAATGTATTTTCCAGTGTTTTAAGCTTATTTTTAGTTTTTGGTAATTTTTTGAGGTCAATAATTATTTTTCTGTGAATTTTCATTGCCCAAGGGCAAAATCGTCATTTTACAAATTAAATTCATTTTTCACCAATTTTGAGTCAAAAATGTATTTTCCAGTGTTTTAAGCTTATTTTTAGTTTTTGGTAATTTTTTGAGGTCAATAATTATTTTTCTGTGAATTTTCATTGCCCAAGGGCAAAATCGTCATTTTACAAATTAAATTCCTTTGTCACCAATTTTGAGTCAAAAATGTATTTTCCAGTGTTTTAAGCTTATTTTTAGTTTTTGGTAATTTTTTGAGGCCAATAATTATTTTTCTTTGAATTTTCATTGCCCAAGGGCAAAATCATCATTTTACAAATTAAATTCATTTTTCATCAATTTTGAGTAAAAAATCCATTTTCTAGTGTTTTAAGCTTATTTTTAATTTTTGGTAATTTTCTGAGGACAATAACTATTTTTCTGTGAATTTTTGTCATCCAAGGGCAAAATTGTCATTTCACATTCCAAACTCAATTTTCACCATTTTTTTGGTCCCAAATTCTTTTTTAGATTTTAAACATATTTCTAAGTTTCTAATTTTTTTTGGAGTGAATTAGTGTTAATGAATTTATTATTTACATTTTTCTTGATTTTTTTTATTATTATTGTGAAAGAATAAATTTTTAAAGGATAAAGTTGTAATTTTTGTAGTCAAGGGTATTTTGGTCTTTTAATCATTTCTTAGAGGTTAAGACTTGTGCAGTATAAATATCTCAGGAAAAAAAAGGGAGGAAAAAATAGAAACCCTACAAACATCTTGGTTTTTGTGCTTTAGGAGATCAAAACACCTACTTATACACCCAAAAAACACACACAAGGTTGTCGTTTCTCTTTTTCTGGTTACTGTTCACTTCATCAGCGCATTACTGTTCATCAGATCATTTTTCAAGTTTAAAAGGTAAGTTCTTAATTCCTTTCTTGGTTTGATTCATTGTTCTTTCATTTCCCTACTTGAATCTGATTGCTATATCTATTTCTTTGGGAAATTTTTGGTCGATTTTTTATTTATTTATGGACTTTATTTTTTCTGGGTTTTCTTCTTTCCATTACTGGGTTTGTCTTCTGTTATTCTTCCCCTCTTCCTCCATCACCAGCACCTGAAACTTACAAACTCCACTATCAGACTCTCACTCCAAGTTAACCCAACTGCCTTACAATTCCAAACAGAGAACATTAAAACCACGCCTTCACCATCACTCACTGTCTCTGCCCAGTTTCACAGCCTAAGCCACCACTACAATATTCAATCAATCACAACAGCCCAACCAAGTCTCCCCTGTCAATTTCTTCCCTTACCACCTCAGACCACCGGCCAAACTCCATCCAAAACTCGGCAACTGGACCTAACTTACCTTGCCTCCATTCATCAGACACAGCAAAACAAATTCCTTCCACAATCACCTGAAATCAACACAAAACCACCATATCATTACTGATTTCCCCATCCCTGCTTCCCTATTCATCATCAAACTAGATTACCCAAACCCCACCAAACAAAAACCAAAATAGCCACCTGCAAATCAAACAACAACAAAATAACTAGACAGCCATTGAAGCCTACCAACCAAACCTGATTCTCACAATCAAACGCTACCAATCTCTACCAGCTACGACCACAACACCTCCACAGAAACTCCTTCTTCCTCACCATACAACCTCCTCTCCACCGCCAATGACAAGCCCTTCCATTACCTGCAGAAAAACAAAAACAATCACAAACACAGCCACATTCGGACCACCAAGCTCAACAAACAGTCCGTCCCAAATCAACACCACACACACACAGAGGCACAACACACACACATTCGCATAAACAGACAGCAGAAACACAATACACACACTCGAACCGCACCAATCAGCAAACTACAACATACATCCAGGCAATCAACACACATTGCAAATTCCATAGCGCAAAACATCTCCAATTGCCCAAAACCTGTCAAAGGAAAACAGCATCAACCGAATGTCAAAGCCCCAATAATCAACCCCAATCAAGACCCCTTGCTACCCAATTCATCACAATCAGCCCCAAAATCCCCATAACCTCCACCCTCATCTGGCTTTTACCATCTCATCACCACCAATCTTCACAAAACATCATTTGCAGCCCTAAATCGTCCAAAGGAAATCAGTTAAATTAGCCCACAACATTCCCAAAATCAGCCCAAAACCAAAATTGGCATCGCTGGACCAACTTCTGATTAATTCCTCACCGCATCCCCCTACAATTGCATATCACCGACGAGAAAGGGGGTGTGATAGAGAGGAAGAGAGAGACAGAGACGGAGAGAGGGAGGGAGCCGGAGAACTGAAAGAAAAGAGAGTAAAAGAGGGAGAAAACTGAAGGAAAGATTGGGAAAGAAAATGAGACAGAAATAAGAGAAGAGGGAAAGAGAGATCAGCGGAGAAGAGAGAAAAGCAGTAAAAAAAAATGGAAGGAAAACAAATTTGAGAAAAGAAAAATAGAGGGGGCGTGCGAGAAGCAAGAAGGAGAAGGAGAAAGAAAGAGAATCGAGAGCTAGAAGAGGAAAAGAGGAGATTCCAGTGAGATACAGAGAGAGCTGGAAATGAGAGAGAGAGAGAGAGAGAGAGAGAGAGAGAGAGAGAGAGAGAGAGAGTCCTCTGTTGAAAGAAGAAGACGACCTGGGGGAGGGGTTTTATTAATCTTATACATTTATTTCTTTTCTTGTCTTTTCTTATTTTTGTTCACATAAAAAAAAAAGATTAGGGGATTGGTTTTAGTTCATAATTTAGTGCTGTTTTTATTTTTCTCTCTTTCGTTATTTAATTTTTTTGGTGTTAATTGATTTCTATTTTAACTCAGTTTAGTTGAATTGAGTAATTAAAATAATCGATTAAGTTAGTTTAGCTAATTAGTGTAGTTTTATTTTAGTTTAGCATTTTCTGTTTTTGGTTATTCTATTTATGGTAAATATTTACATGTCAGTCCCTAGGTCTTGAATAATATTGGTATGCCCTCAAAGACTTCCTAGTCTTATACAATTAGGCCCTTGATATTTGTACATTGACCCTCCATATTTTACTTTCTTTCAATTAAGTCCCACAACTTGCGAATTTACCCATACTTGCTGAATTTACTATTTTGCGTCCCCCAATTTAATTCGATTTGTATTTTGCCCCCTAGACTTTGTGTAATATTTCTAATTTTGCCCTTAATTAATCAATTAAATTTTTCATTTTTGCCCTTTTAATCCTTTAAGCTTGCAATTTTGTTTTTAGGCCCTTTAATTCAATAGAATTAGCATTCTCTTTCCCCAATTTATTAGTATTTTTTTTATGTCTTATGCTTTATTTCATTAAATAGTGGTACCTCAACGCGTGTGTTCATTTTTTTAAGCTTTTGTACCGGGTCTTCAAAAATGTAGTTTCGTTACCTTTTAATTGTTTCTTTATGTGTTCCAACGTGCCCTAACGTGGTATTTTATGCAATTTTTTATGTGTTTCTTATTTCACATGCTTTTTGCGTATTTGTTTACTTTGTGTTATTTAATTTCAAATTTTATTATTTTGGTAAAAATATTGTATTTTGTATTTAGCTAGTTAATGTAATAGTTCGATTATTTTTCTCATATTTTAGCAAGAATTGTGTAATTAGATAGAAAATGTAATAGATAGGGCATTTTAAATTTTCCCCTTAAATTGTAAATCAAGCCCCCCAGTGTAATAGTTAGGATTTATTTGCTTTTGCGTGCTTATGTGTTTATTTCTTTTACCGCTTTCCTTAGGATTTTTGCATCTAGAATATTATGCTTATGTGTTATGTACTCTTATGTGATCTTATATGCTTTTATATATGTAAGTTGCTTTTAATTCATACTGTAATGTTTAATTCATGATTTATAGTATTCTGTCACCACACTAGTCCAATGCTAGTTGTGGCTTCTTTCTTTCCCGCTAGCCTAATGCTAGTGGGACTTTTTAGAACGGGCTAGTCCAACGCTAGACCTTTAGGACATTTTAGTGTTAGGTACATTCGTGTGCATTTCTCATCTCATTTCACACACTCTTAGTTTTCTTTTCCATTTGGCATGATTTTATTATTACTCATATTATTATTATTATTATTATTATTATTATTATTATTATTATTATTATTATTATTTATTATTATTTTGACAACATTTTCAAAATTCATGACATTCAAGTTGCATCTCACTTAGACTTTAGGATATTTGTGTGATTCGACTAGAAATAGTCGTCTACTCACATGGGAAGCGGTGGCGTACAGGCCGTTCCCCCCTCCGTGAGTAGGAACATTCAGTCACGAGTTATTAGTCCCCCGTACCCGTCATGTTGCATACCCACTTTCTTTCTTCACTTAATATATATTATTATTATTTTCTTTCTTTTTGCATCACATTTTGCATAAACTCGTGACTCCCTCGAGGTCTCGATTCGGATTTCGCAATTAATGCAATAATTCCAATCAAGCCTTGACGGGACATTTCGACTCTCTCGATTTTCACATTTAGATTTAGGATTTGCATTCATTTAGATACATCCAAAACGCGATAGAATTTAGGGTTAATTTAGGAAATTCTGATTAAACCTCGCAACTAGCCTCGGCTAGGTTGAAAGGGTGCCTTAGGTGTAAGCCTTTGCCTTCCCTTTCTTCAAATGTGACTCCCGGACCTTTTTCTCTCGTTTTTTCGTAGACCGGAGTAGAAAAAGGGTTTTAAATGATTTTTCTAAAATTTTTATTTTTGTTTTGTTAAAAGATTTTTCGGGTGACTTGGTACACCCTAACTCAATACCAAGTGGCGACTCCATTTTTCTAAAATAAAACCCTTTTTCAAAAATTATTTGGCCAAACCTGTCGTATTTTTAGTCCTGGCCTTGTTTTTCTTTTAAAACACTATTTTTCTCAAAATACACTTTTTCTACTAAAATTTGATTTTTCTCACACACGCACGGTTTTTCCAAAAAACCTTTATTTTCGAAAGGGTCATTAGACCGGACCATCCTTTTCGGAACGCGACAGTCAACGACCCAACTTACACCTTTTACTTTACGATTTTTCGGATGCGACATCAAATTTGTATCTAAATTTAATACTGAATTTAGTATGTTAGTTTGATAATAATAGGCAACTAAATTTTTGAATCTCATAAATTTTACCAATTTATCCTAGCATAGATTTATTTGTTAATAATATTCTTATTTTGTTACATTTAACCTAATAAATATGAAGTTCAAAAATAATAACAAAATAATTATCGGAAAAAGGAAGATCAAAGGATTTTAATACTCAGTATTACAGTTTCAAAAATCAAGGTTTGTTGAAAAGGGTAAGATCAAAAGGAGGTTAGTACTTGTACTATTGAAACATTTACTTTGCATCAAAAAAGTGTTAAGAACTGAGAAAAACAATTTATTTTAACTAAATTGATCATAATCTATTAGTACTACGAAATAAGAATACTCATTTTGGTGATAGTGTGAATAATAAATTGTGGAAAACTCTATGGGCTCTCCACGACTGTTCAAACTCTTTCCCAAATTCTTCTTCAGCACTTATGCACGATGCCAATATGATACAAGAAGAGGATCGAGTTTCCTCTCATAGCAGATAACTAACTAAAAGAAGCTCAAGACAGTTCATTAGCTAATCAGCAACCAAGAATTAGCTCAGTTTTGCTCTTATCTAAGTGGAATCAAGTCCATCAGCTACTCAGTTTAGCTGAGTTAGCTCAAGGGTGTCAATGGTAGTTAGTTGCAAATGGCGGGAAAAGTAGTTACGGGAATTAGTCACAAAAACAGTTATTGTAATCCAATAAAAAGAGAGGAAAAAAAAAAAAAAAAAGAGGGGAGAAGGTGTGTGTGATTTTCTTCAGTCTTTTCTAACTCATTGTATCTTTCATTTTCATCAATTCAAGTCAATTACTCTTTCAATTTCTGATTGCTTTAGTTATTGGCCTGTCAATTGTTGAGTTCTTTGTTCTCAATCATGGCAGAGGGTACTAGGTCCCAAGACAATAGGATGTTTGAGGAAAATATCGAGATTCTATTGAAGGAGCTTTAAGATCAATTTGACAAGGAAATATCAGCCTTAAAGGCCTTGGTATTGGAAGTGCATGTGCAGAAAAGGAGCAGCAACCAAGATTCCCCATAACCAGAACAACCATTATTCTACTCCTACTAGATTCTCCAGAGTAGAATTCCTTAAGTTCTATGGAGAAGATTTCAAGGGATGGTTCAAGTGTGAGCAATTCTTTGGGATGGATAAAACGCCATCTGATGTGAAGGTGAAGTTCGCTGCCATGCATCTAGAAAGCAAAGCTCTACAATGGCACCAGTTGTTTATTAAATCAAGGCTCTCAAGAGACCCTCCCTCGTGGAAAGAGTATGTAAGAGCATTGGCTGCGAGATTCAGTGACTGCTTGATTGACAATCCAATGGGTGAACTTATGAGTTTGAAGCAAAAGAGTTCTGCTCAGGAGTATCAAGATCAGTTTGAAGAGTTGTTCAATAGGGTGGAATTACCTGAGAGCTATGCTATGCATTGTTTCTTGAGTGGGTTGAAAGAAGAAATTAAACTGTCTATAAGAATGTTCACGCCAAAGAATCTGTAATATGCAAGAACATTAGCCAAACTCGAGGAGTCAAAATCTTGAATTCTTTTAAGAAGGCCAAGATGTTCCAGAGAAATACTAGTCAAGCTGGGGTTGGATCCTTTGAAAATAGCCCTTTTATCAAGAATAATCTGCCACTATTGCCCAATCCTGATCCATTAGTCTTTGCAGGTGTGCCTCAAAAGTTTTCTAGATTTCTATCTGGAAATGATATAGAGGAGAAAAGAGCCAAAGGATTATGTTTTTGGTGTGATGAGAAATATGATAAAAATCATAAATGTAAAAAGAAACAGGCTTACAGAAAATAACACTATCTACCATATCAAGCATCAAAGAATTAAGTAGCTAGGATAATACCATGTCACTACATTTTTTCCGTGTGGCATGGTCTTCTGGTTTGGCTGTGGCGGATGGTGCCTTAAAGATCCATCAACAAAGCGCAATTTGGATTTTGCATTCAAAGAGATGACCATGGCTACAGGCGGAGTCAAATAGATGTCTTCAGTATGAGATTTGGAAACAGGAGCCATCCTAGATGATCAGAATGGTAAAGAGAATGAGGATTGTTAGAATATGGCTTATTTTTGTCGTTTTCCATGACGACAAGAATGAACAAACTTCAAAGCAACGTCAATGCTCTGATACAAGAAAAAAGAAGATGGAGGAAAAAAAAAAAAATCTGCCTTGTATTATCTTAGTGTAACAAATACACATTAATGTAAAAGAGTGAATTGAAACAACTTCTATAATTGACTTATTTTATTTCTACAATTAAGCTACTCTAATATGGATATTTACTTGTATAATTAAGCTATTCTAATATGGATAATTACAATACTTACTCCATGAATCTCGGGATACAATTGACTTTCATAACAAAATTGCATATGATGGGGAGCTTCTAGTTGACCCCGCTCGTTATCATCAGCTAATTATGAGTTTAGTGTATCTGGCTGACCAAATACTGCTTGTTATCAGCTATTAAAGCCCTTTTCTAAATGCAATTTCTTGTAGCCTAATGTCTTTTATGGCTTGAATGTGTACTTTATTGTTTGAGCTACACAAGCTCATGCAGAAGCACAAGTTGAACTTTCTGCCCTTGTGAATATTCAGCTTTAGACTGTAGACTTGAGGCAGCGATAATTTTTCTATGCTTACGATTGGATTTCTTCCTAAAATAAACCAAAAGAACTGGCAACAACATACATTTTGAAGACATCGTAGTTTTGTTGATGTTTTAGGCCAGTCCGCCCATATAGGCATTATAGCCTCTTTCAATTTAATTTCATTTTATTACAAGTGCAAGAGACTCTAAACTTTGTACCTTATATAAGTATATACTATTTAAATAAGCCCCTGTTCCATTAACTGCCAATTATTCTCAAGTAAAATAGCTTGAATATTGTACTCAATAACGATCAACGGCTTGGACATAAACTCTTTGCTGACCGAGAAACGCAGCTACATTTAAAGAAATTCTTTACTGTAGCCTCTTCCTTCAATTCAAGCCTAATAATATAATATTATGATCCCACTACCACCCATTAGTAACAAGGATCCATAAATTTGATGAGGGCGGGAATGATTAATTGTAGCTATGCATAAACGAAACCTCCCAAAATTTATCCTGCATCCCATGAAATGAAATTACTACTAACTGATTCTAATTTACTTCCCTTAGCAAATGATATGTGCGTTACACTTGAGGATGCCAAAACCATATTAGGCTATTGATCATCAGGAGAAGCCAGACCCTAGAGTGTTTCGCTACCAATTTTGAGTGTTTTGCTACCGTCAATTATATCTCAGCAAATAATTATGATGGGTCATCCCATATTTATGTGATATGAATTTATTAGTCATACACCGCTTAACATTAGCACGTAAAACGCTTCAAATTCTCTATCCCGACAAGTCCTTTGTTCTCTATGTCTCGTTCTTAATATATATATATATATATATATATATATATATATTTTAAAATAACCTGTGAATTTGTCAAAAAGACCATAAATCAATACATATGACAATTAAATAAAAACAGGACAGAGGAGACAGAGATGCATTTCGAGATAAGGGATTTGAAATGCATGTAAAGTAACTTGAATACCTTGATATCTACTCCTAATTAGCCACAATCTATAAAGCACTGAGAAGTTATTTGCTTTTTGTTTTCCAAGAACATGAATTAGTGCAAGTAATTACTTTGCATGGGGATTCTGCTGTTGGGCACTCATGCCATTTCGGCGATGATTTTCATCGTAAACGAAGTTGTGAAAAACTGATGTCTGATATGTTTTTAATAGGCGGCTCAAGAGATAAACAAACAGCTCAAGATTTTGCGGCCTGTTAATTACGTTTCAAAGGCTTAAAAAGTCGTCTCTGTAAGTTTGATTAAAAATTGTCTAATTAAGTGGGATTAAGCTCTGGTATATGTGTGCTAATCTTTTTCTAACTATATAGATTTTGGTTCTTTTAATAATAAAAATGGTATGCGTCAGAGCTTATGAAATTAGGGCAGAAAACGAAAAGATAAAATAAAATAAACATTTTTTAAAAATTACCGCACATCAAAGCATCAAATCTAGGAGCCAAATCAGAGGCCCAAATCTTAGAACCTTCTCATTGACAATCTAACCATTCAACTAATAGAAGAAAGCCGTTCAACTAATAGAAGAAAGTGAGAGAGACATGTGTCCCGAAAGCCAAATAAAAGTGCATCGTGGCTGAATTTAGTTCTGATCATTCTTAATTTTTATTCCTTTGAAAGTGTTTCAAACTACCAATGTACCACTACTGCAAGAAAGGAAAATTGTTAGATAGACTCAATCTACACCTCCATGTAAATCAATGATTTAAAAGAATATTATATAAGTATTTTTATATTATTTTCTTATATTAACATGCATCACTATACTTATGTGATATTACATTGTAAGATCTACAAGCAACACCGTGAACCTAATCCACTTAATAATTTCCCGTAAAGGAAATAAAAGCTCCTTCGCACTTCAATTTCACGTACAGTATTTGATAAAGACCTAATTCATTCGCAAATTCCAAACCAATCACTGCTGCTGCTACTACTTCTATAACGCGTAATCTAGGATTTAGTGATTTATTTTCCCGCATAATCATGTAACTCTCTGAAATGTGCACGCAAAGCAGTCCTTTCCAAGATGAATGCATACACAATCGGGGTAGTTTTTCGTTTAGACCCTTTTGCTTACTTGTATTCCTTCATTTAGATCCTTATTCTTTAGTATAGCATCGTTTTGACCCACCAATGGATAGAAAAGTTGCATTGGGACTATCTTCACCAATTTCCACTAAAATTTATGTTAGCAAATCATGTGCAAAGAAAATTATGCCCTTAATTAAACAATTTGAACACTTAAATTTCAAATTGCTTCTTTTCACTTAAATTGAAAATATACTGTAAATGCAATACTAGGGTCATCTTTTTTCAACAGTCAACACAATCTATGCACATGATTTAGTAAAACTACGGCATAAATCATTTTTAACAAAACAAAATTGAGAAAGGGAATGTCAACGAGCAATGAGAGAAGTTAAGAATTGAGAATGCGACATTGGGCGTGGAGTACTTATAAAAACATTATTTTTTTAGTTAAGAATTGAGAACGACACATTGGGAGTGGAGTACATCAATCATTTTTCCTGATAAAAGGTGATAAAATTTCATTAATAAACCAGCGTTATAAAATGTTTCTTTGTTTGTTCTTCTAAATCTAAGATCTGTTAATTACTTGTAGTGTTTTTTAAGAAGAAAATGTCGGCTGTGGATTATATGTTGGATAAATAGATAATAGATAGATAATGCTATGTTAATCAAGAGTCACCACGACGACTAACAAAAATTGGAAATTTTTACATAAAAAAAGAGTAAATTTTCGTAAAAAATTATTATTATTTCACAATAATTTACGATTTTTTCATGATATTTCAAACATGGTATCCTACACAGTTGGCCACAAAATCCACAAACGGAAAAGTAACACGAGGGATTTACTACCGTTTCTTAAATATGCTAATGGCTAAGTTAATGATTAAGTTAAATTAAATTAACCTCGACAATTAATACAAATATAAGAACATGAGTTGGCTGGTTAAAAATTAGTAGTCATAAGAGGACTCGAGAAAACCAGAAAAGGAGTAGATTAACCATTTCTCATTTTCTTTCTCAAAGATGGGAAGTCAGTCATTGCAGAGATGGTCAAAATTTGAAGTAATGCCCAAAGAAGAAGATGTCATCCTGTACCCCTTTCCAGTACAATTGCCTCCTCTTGATTTCAGGTGAAATCTAATCAAGGTTTGTTGTAATTCACTTTTTCTTTTTCACTTCAATTTACTGAAATCTTGTTGGTGGTTTTGTTGTAAATTTAAACTAGTGGATATTCTGGATATACTGGTTTGTTGGGTTCACAATTTGATTTGGATGCTTTTACTCTAATGGAGATGTTGGTCAATGATCCACTATACGCATCACTAGATATTCAACCAAGTAACCAGTGCATGTTACAAGGTGACGTATAATATAATAGTTGTACAATACTTGAATTTCATAGATGTTTTGTTACTTATTTACTACTAATTTTAATTTGGATTCTCATAAAATTTGTTGCAGAAGATTCATGGCATGATTTTGGCAGTGGCTTTAGAGTTTGGGACGAAAGGATTCCTGAGTTTGACTTACAGAACCAGCAGTTATTATTGGGTGGCAGCAATGAACAATTAACTGCTGAAGATGAAGTAGTGGTTCAGGATAAGTTGTTCGGATGGCCTAGAGAGGAGAACGATAGTAGTTCTAAGAATTTATCTCGAAAAACTATCACCAAGTACTTTTACATGCCAATAACACAAGCAGCAAAGGAACTGAATGTTGGGCTGACACTTCTTAAGAAAAGGTGTAGACAGTTGGGAATTCGTAGATGACCTCATAGGAAGCTGATGAGCCTTCAAACCCTAATCAAGAATGTTCAGGTTATCTTATCTCTCAATTTCTAACGCACAAAAATTTCTGGTCAGGCACTATTACACGTATGATGTATCTATTGTTTATGCACAGGTTTTTTTATGAGCACAATGAAGCTTCTACTATTTATATATTAGTATTAGACTCGTGTTTTTAACTGTGCACTTTGTTATGTATTACATTACCTAATTATTATGCCTGTACAACCTTACTCACTATTGTATGTAGTAATTGTTATATTAGTGAATTGTAAACTTCCAAGATGCTGTGGTAATGAAATAGTATAAAAAAAAATAGTGTGTTTAATAAGTGGTTACTATCTGAAAATTTATCATTTTTTTTTCATAGTCATGGTAACAAAAGTCACTTAGTAATCTTTTTCAAATTAGTCTCTATCATATTTTCCGCTTTGTTTTAATTTGTGTCCTACTTATTTTTCTTTTGAATGTAATGGGCAATAGTTAGAAAGTAAAAAAGATCAATTTGATGGTTTGAGAGGATGGATTTTGCAGGAATTGGGGAAGGAAGAAGAAGGGCATGGAGCTGAAGAGAAGTTGAGAGAAGCAGTAGAGATACTGGAGCATGAAAAGAACATGTTGGAAGAAATACCTGACTTGCAACTTGAAGACAAAACCAAGAGGCTGAGGCAAGCATGTTTCAAGGCTAACTATAAAAGGAGAAAGCTGATGGGGATGGTGGATGCTCAATCTCCCTCTGGGGTTAACTTTGAAAGTGCTGGAGCTAATCCAGATTGTTGTTTCAGGTTTTGATGGTGATGGTAAACAAAAGCTGTTCAAAATTCTTCTATGTGACTGATTTTCCTCCTCAAACACAATGGTCCAATCTTAAGTCTTTTATTAATTTATAAATAAGACTTTTACTAATCTGTTCTTTTTGACGTGGTAACATCCGATATTCTAAGCACTGTGTTTTTTTATTATTATTGTTATTATTATTTTTTTGGATTGAGGTTAACCAGAAAAAATTTACACTTTTGTTTGAGGACTAATTAGTAGGCTTGATTAATATAAAGCTTCTTAACTACAAATCCAATGTTTTGCAGAAACCTCGGTCTTTTACTGATTGATAGGTGGTTGGCATATTAAGGGATATAAATGACAGAAACATTTGTGGTTGGTTGGCATATTAAGGGATATAGATGACAGAAACATTTGTGCAATTTATGGCCAAGTCCATTTTAGTATTTCTCATCTTGCATTCCTTCCACTAGCTTCTTCTTTAAACAAGCGACCAGGGTACAAACAGCAGTATTAACATGCCTCTAGCTTCCTTATTTCCTTTAAACAATCACCCAGGACGCTAATAGTAGCACTAATGATTCACATGGATGTCAAGAATCTGCAAAAACTGCTCTTGGAAACCTAGTTTGTGAGTAGAAATAAAAGAGGAAAAAGAACTTAAATTGCACGAGAAAGGAAGACAATTCCTCATCTTATTTGGAAATTTGGTAAGGAAATAGGTGATTTAGCATTATACAATTTTCGTTAGATAGCTATATTGGCACTCGATATTTTATTATAGTCACTTTACTCGTTTCACATTTTGTTTTAAAATTAACAAAAGAAATACTAGTAAAAAAAAAAAATTAGAGTGATTTTTCTTCTATAACCTTTTCTAGCTTCCTAAAAAACTTTAAGCGGGTTAGTCCTTAAGATATTTTATCATGGATTGGATTCACATACCCCATCTGTAAACCCAACAATAGAGATATAAGCCATCGATCGTGGACTCAGTCCATTCCAAAAATATCCCCGGTCCCTTCCACTTTCTTCTCCATTTCTTTCCACTTGGACGAGAATATTTTTCCTAAAATCTTGAAGTTCTGTTAGTTTAACATCGTGGATCCAAACATAAAGATCCCGGCATCAATTGGATATAACTTATAATGTTTTAGTCCATTAGCTCATGCCATTATAACATTGTACGAGTAATTAGTTTAATCCACTCTGCTGGATTCGATTCTAATTGAAGAAACAACGAAATCATATTTACACGCATGGGAAAGATTAATTCCTTATCAAATTTGAAAAAATCAGTTTAACTATGAGTCGGATTAAATAAGCCATCTCAAATAAGTCATTTCTCCGATAATGCAATGATTATTTTTTACAACAAAATTTATCAGTCATTTGACAAAACTGACAACTCGTTTTCATGGCAACCCCAAGCCATATCTAAGCCCATGGCCACTACCACTATTCAAAGCCCATTTTTCTTTGTACGATACAATGATCAGAGTCCATTCGTTAAGTGACAAGTCAGCAGCATCACAAGGATTTCAACTATATAAACAAAAAATTCATTCAGGCTTTTCTTCAAACGGCTTGTCTTCAAGATTGAGCGAAGAGTCGGAGATGCCTTCGATTGAGTTGGATTCGCGGTGGGAGTCATTTGATGCAGATTCTGCCATGGTTGATGCTGAATTTCAAAGTTTAATTGTCATTCTCAAAGAAAAAACACGATGTCGTTTAGGTGTTGAAAATCTGTGGTTCGCGATAAAATGTCGTATAAGATGGGATCTCCAATTAACAATCTACAGATGCATAGTAGGATTTTGATGAATGGGTATAGAAGTGATAGCTTTTTGTCTGACTACTTTGATGGATTTTTATTCTTTAAATGCGAAATATAATGATGCATGTAAAGTGTTCGGTGAAATGTCTCGTGGGGACAGTGCTCCTTGGAACGTTTTAATTTCTCGTCACATGCGAAATACGAGTGGATAAGGATGCTTTGAGTTTGTGATATAATGCAAAAGTCAAAGGGTCGTCGACCGAAATACCAGTAAAAACAATGGGAAAATAGAGCACTTCTTAAGGCTGTGCAGCTTTTTGTGTCTATATTGTAAATGTAGATCATTATATCGAAACATACTTTAATCATTGTAACGTGGAGCATCAACTGACAATGTTTACATTTTTCACGTCAATTAAATATGATCTAAAAAGCAGATTTACAATTCTCAATGCAATTATCCGTCAATAAATCTAGAGAATATGATTTATAAATTGAAAATTTGCAGTATAGGCAGCTAACAAAGATCAACCGATTTCATATGAAAGAGAATCAAATGACAAACTGCTTGGACGGCTCCTACAATTTCCAGAGTAAATTTTTTATATGTTCTTTGAACGGCATGCAGCCTAATCTTTCACAATTCAGATAATGGAACCTCAAAAGACACAACAAACAAGAGTGAAAGACCAGTTAATCGATAAAGGATAGCAAATTTTGTGGTACCACACTGCCCCACAAATGTTATTACGTACTAGTACATGCCGCCCATGAGAACAAAATTCTACAACATTAGTATACTCATTTCTCTGCTACAAAAGCATTTCAACACAAGCTCTTTGCTGCAAGTCACCTACGGAAGTACAAAACTGAAAATGCCGCCGCATCAATGAATCTGTAAATTTCAAACTACTTATTCATCTTTTAAATGCTTCAACAGTTATAAAGTCTATGCAGTACCCACTGGCTGCTTGTGAACAAAATTTACTCCCTTCTCAATACTGGCCTTGAGCTCTGGTTTGAGAGCTTCCAAAGCATTCTGTTCATATTCAGTTAATCCTTGGAGATCAGATTTGATCACAGCCTCAACTCCCTTCCTTCCCAGCTTAACCCTTGATGCAAAGAATGGAAGCTCCATCACATCAGACTGGACATAAGAACACTCGTACACATCACTATCACCATCAAGAGCCCGGAGGGAAGACTCAACAAATCTTGCCGCAGCATATGCCATAGAAAGTGTGGCAGACCCTGCACCAGCCTTTGCTTCAACCACTTCTGTCCCAGCATTCTGAATTCTAACAGTCAGTTCTTGCACTTCTTCATCTGTTAATGTGACAGAAGGTTTTGTTTTTGACAGCAAGGGAAGGATGGTAATCCCTGCATGTCCTCCCACAACTGGAACATCAACATCTATAAGCCGTAGGTTTTTCTTCTCAGCAACAAAGGTATTTGCCCTGACCACATCTAGAGTGGTAACACCAAAGAGTTTCTTTGGATCATATACTCCTTTATTGCTTCAACACTTCAGCTGCAATTGGCACAGTAGAATTGACTGGATTGCTAATAATGTGGATAAAGGCATCAGGGCAATTATCAGCAACAGCCTCAACTAAGTTCTTCACTATGCTGGCATTGATGTTAAAAAGGTCATCACGGGTCATACCAGGCTTCCTCGGAACACCAGCAGGTATGACTAACAACATTTACACCTTTCAAGCAACTAGCCTAGTTCACTCTCTCCAGTGAAATCAGAAACCTGTGAGGGAGTGTTGCAATGGACTGAGATCAGCAGCAACTCCCTTGACATTTGCAATATCATAAAGGTTCAAAGCAGTGAACTAAAGGTGACATCTTGACCAAAAGTGCTAAGAGGCTGGCCTATACCACCAGCAGCCCCAAGAATTGCCACTTTGTAAGATGCCTGAGGTTGAACGTAAGTCCAGGCTCTTTGGTTATGCTTTTGGGCTCTGGAGACAAAAGACTGCCGAATAGCTGCACAACTTTCTTTGCCTAAAAATGAGAAGTCTGCTTCACAGCTTATAGATGAGGCTGCCTTGAGGCCACAGAAACTCCTAAGATATTTTGAGGAGTTGAATCTTACACCAAAAGCCTTTGAATTCGAATGTGAACTGGCTATGGAGCCAACACATGCAGTTGATCCAATTGAGAGGGTAGTTGATGTTGCAGCCATTTTATACCCTGCCAAAAAATAAAGGAACATGATTTTCTGCAAAGTGGCAGGTGAATATCAAACTATATTACTGTAGGAGTAATCCAAACTCTAATGACATTTGCTCTATAATAACGAACAAGATGCAGATAAAATGTTAAGCATAAGAATTGGAAATATAACCCATGCATATTTACTACTGTAATCTTCTAACTGGTACATTCTTTCTTCATAAAACAAACTAACAACTAATGTAGAGTACAAACTCAAACTTCATATGCTTAACAAACAAATCTCATCTAGACCCGAGAAAAATAAAATCATAAATTGAGAGGCATGTCTGATCTGAACATCTACCTCAATCATGTAGCCTACTTTGCCAAACAAACATAATAATTCAGGCAACATCTCAATCCCAAAGTATCAGTATCAGAAACTCAAACAAGTTACTAGCAGAAATAAAACAACCACTAGGGAAATAAAAGCAATAGAAAATCTGCCTTGATAAAAAATAGATGCACAATGAGATTCAACAAACAGCAAATACGCAAGTGCTGGAAGCTCATGTGACCAATTGGAGAATCAGGCACATCAGATACTAACTAGTACATCAATGCCTATGGGGTAGATCAATAATGTAGTAGAACTCAATCCACCATTTTCACAAAATACTTCAATCATAGTTTCATCAGTCGCAAAAGGCACAAAGTTGTTAAACAAACGTAACTAATTAAAGCAACCACAAAGACTCAAACGCAGCAATTGGAACAAAGAACTACCTAAAAGGATAAAACAGATATGAACCAATAAGTCCCACCTCTTAAACAACCAACCCCCCCCCCCCCCCCCCCCCCCAAAAAAAAAAAAAAAGAAACACAAAAAAAAAATTCTTCTTTTCTTCCTTTCCCCAACCGAAAACCAAAATGTACAAAATATTCAATATACAGTTTGAATTTCTTTCGGCACGCCTACTTAAAAACAAAAGTTCAAACCAATCGTTTACCGATAGGGTACCCAAAATTTTATGCTCTAGCTTGTTAATTATTGGGAGCAGAGCTTGCTAAAACCAAGACAAGACATAAAATATACATACACATCTTACTAATCTTATTTTGACAAAATCCAAAAAACACAGCAAATTACACATTACTACAATTTGCTAATAATATCCATTTCTCAGACCATGTTAAGCACTGAAAATCGTCATGTACCATCGAATGGATACTATTTGGCACTTAAGAATTCTTTCCATCAAATCCAATCATAAACCAAAATCATATCACAATCAATCATAAGTTACAGTCCCAGATCTACAACCAGCAATTCTACCACCATAAAACTTCAGGAAGAGTGCAAGAATTATAATCAATAGACAAAACCCACAAGAACAAAACAACCATTTTTCCAGATCTATCAATAAACATGCCAAAACACGAAATCCCCTGGGTCAAAACTCAATCTGTTTCACAAAAACAGCAAGCAAAGCGAAAATTACCTAGAGAAAAATAATGGGCAGCTGATAAAATGCAATTAAATGGATTGAAAAAAATAATAAATTAAAACAGCCGAGACAAAAGAAAACAGAAATGGAAAAGGCAGACGAAAATATGCTTCTCTATTCTTATTTATTTCTAGTACCTTTTGAAGGAAGTAGTAGTAAAAGTACAAGAAGCCTATATTTGAGGTGATGCAAGTGGTGAGGATATAAAAAGGGGTGACTAAGCCTTCTTTTTCGCGCAGAAACACGTTTAGTGCGTGCTGGTTTTTGGTGTTCTCCGCCGATGGCCTCGAGAAATTCTATTGACAGACTGCCTTTTTGTTGTCGTAGTTGGTACACGGAGCAGATAGTTTGCGATAACTGTTACTTTGATTTCGTTATTGGGAAATGATCTTGGCTGTTGGATTTGATCAATGCTAATTTTTACGGCCATGATTGGATATTGACATTTATATTATGGGTTTATATTCACCTTCCACATTTGGAGTTTTTTTTTTTTTTTTTTTAACACTGCAAACTTTTATTAAATACCTTATATTGCTTCACTTGCCTCTACTTTGGCTCGGTTGTAAATAAGGTTTTTCAATAATTTTTTTTAAAATGTTTTCTCCATCAAAAGTCAAACTAAAAAATGGTTTAAAACTCTCTACAAATAGTATCACTAAAATTCAAACAAAAACCTCTAAATAAACACTAATTTAAGTTCGCACAGTATCAAAAAGCAGATAAAATTAAAAAAATTTGCATGGATAGTGTATTTGTGTGTGCATTTAATTACAAATTATGACAATTAAAATTTTTTCTTTTTTCTATTTTTTTTAAAATTTGGTCACAGACATGTAAGCATTACGTGATTGAATTCCAACAATACTTTGGCAAGACCAATCAATAGGACTAAATATGTTAAAAAAATAAAATATTTAGTAGTAGATTTGCTTTCGTCTAAATTTTAGATACTAAAACTGGTATTAAAATTGCAATATTTTATACTTTATATTGCTTCATTTACCTCTACTTTTTCATTAAGAGTCACAATAAAAAATCGATTTAAAAATCTCTACAAATCGAATCACTAAAAATCGAACAAAAACGTCCAGATAATAGTTCGGTTTGGGTTCTTATGTTATTAAATATAATTAAATTTCTTTTAGACAATAGATCAATATATTTGTATAAGCTTATGGTTTCATATTATTTTGAATCAATTAGTATTGAGACTATTAGATTAACATATTTTTCTTATTAGTTAGTATTGTTAATGATTAATTATATTCTAATAATGCTCATTATAATTTCTAAACACATATATGTGTAACTTTGATTGCCATAGATAGAATAACTTTGGTTATAACTTTTTAAGAGAAATATTTCTATTAAAAAGTAAACATGATAATATAATCTAAAAATATAAACTAAGACTTATAGATATAACATGTTATTTTAAAGTTATTACTACCAATTAGTATTATTAGATCATTACATTTTTTTTCTTTAGCAATTGTATTATATAAATGAGCAATTGCATTCTAATAATGTTCAATCTAATTTTTAAATATATATAAATATTTGGATGGATGCTTAGAACCATAAATGAAACCATCATATCCCTGATACCAAAAATTAATAAAACCCCCAACTCTAGGATAGTATAGACCTGTCAGTTTGTGTAATATAGATTACAAAGAAATTTCCAAACTGTTAGTCAATAGATTAAAGTCTTTTCTTAGCTGTTATGTTTGTAAGAACCAAACAACTTTTGTCCCAGGTAGACAAATCCTGGATAATGTGTTCCTTGCCCATGAACTGTCTCACTTCTTTAAGAGTAAAAGAATTAAAAATGAAGGCTTTATGACATTTAAGCTTGACATATCCAAAATTTATGATAAATTGGAATGGAGTTATTTGGAAGCTGTTTTGCTAAAAACGGGTTTTGCCATTGATGGGTTCATTGGGTAATGGTTTTTTTGTCCAATATTTCTCATGCTTTTAATATAAATGGGAAAAAATGGGTTTTGTGAAACTACTGATCAACCTGGAGAAATCCACAGTCATTTTCTGAAACAATGTGAAAGGTAAACAAAAACAAGGACTAAGGAATGTTTTGGGACCAGTGGGACAAGTAACACAATGGAAATATTTGGGACTCCCTATGGTCATTAGTAGATCAAAAAGCTAAGTCTTTGGCTTCATTAGAAAAAGGATAGATCAAAAGTTGCAAGGGTGGAAAGGGAAATTGTTGAATCAAGCAGGTAAGGAGATGTTACTAAAGTCCATTGTGATGGCTTTGTCATATTATGCGTTATCATGCTACAGAATTTCTCAAAAATTGGGGAAGAAATCAGCAGTGTTGTGGCAAAATTTTGGTATGGAAGTTTAAAGGATGAAGTTAAGATGCATTGGACACGTTGGGAAAATCTCACTAAAAGTAAGAAACTGGGAGGTCTAGGATTCAATGATGTATCATGTACAAACACGGCCCTTCTAGCTAAATAGGTGTGGAGAATTATTACTAAGCCTAATGTACTTGTTAGCAATGTGCTAAAGCCCAAATATTTCAAGAAGGAGAGTATATTTGTTGTTGGAGAGCCTAGGAATGTCTTCTCATATTGGAAAAGTTTACCATTTGTAAGGAGTTTGATAAAAGAGGGAAGCATAAAAAGGGTAGGAGAGGACAAAATAATCAACATTTGGAGGGATAGATGGATCCCCTTTAGTGTAGATGGTAAAGTTAAGTCCCAAAAACTGCAATGTTGCCAAATGGAAAGAGTAAACCAACTAATGACTGGGAAAAATTGGAATAAGGCTATTTTACAACAGTTGTTTTTAGAGGAAGAGATGGAAATGATTATGAGGATTCCAATCAACTTGAGAGGGAAGCAAGATAAGTTATGTTGGGAACTATCAGAACCGGTTATGATTTAGCTAAGCAAAAAATAAGTGGGAAAACAAGTAGAAAAAATGAGGGTGAAACAAGTTACTCTGGAAACATGGGCTAAATGTGGCAATTTATCTGGAAAATGAAGATTAAGAACAAAATCAAACACTTATTTTAAAAGTGCTTAAATCAAGTACTACTAGTGAATAATTTGATTTACTAAAGAGCAGGTTAAGGGGATCCTGTATGTAGATGCTATGTAGAGGATGTTGAATCAATTGAACATACCCTTTTTACATGTAAGTCTACAAAGGAAGTCTGGAAGGTAGCTCCAGTACAGTGACATGGGTTACAAGGGTATACATATGATCTTAGACTATGATGAGAAATGCTGATGAAGGTAAAGATTAGGAAGGATGGACTGAAATATGTACAGCTGACAGTGTACATCCTCTTGCAAATATGGAAGGAGAGGAACCAAGCTATCTTCAATAAAGAGTTGACAAAAGGATTTGATGTTATTCAAAGAGCGACACATGAATGGTTTGAATTTGAGGAAGCAAATAGAGAATAGAGAAGAACTTGAACCAAGCAAAGATGAAACAAATATGGCAATAGGAAGTGAAGCCAATGAGGTTGAGGAAGAAAGAGGAATAAAGATCAAAATTAGTGTCAACATAGGCAAGAGCAGGAAAAAAGTAGTGATATGGACCAAGGGGCTGCCATGGATGGAATGAATTCCAAGAGGCTTGAATGAGCTCAAGAGGATCTATTGCAAGGCATTGATAGGCCTATGACAAGAGCCAAGACTAGAAGAATAAGATAAGCTTTGCAAGGATTGTACTTGGACTTGCGTAAGGAAGAAGCAACTTGGGCCAAGAGCAACTTTTTACCAAGGCTTATTACGTTCATTTGGGCTGACCAAATGAAGCATAGGCCTTAGAAGATCAGTCGTGCAACACTCTCCTAGTCGGACCAAAAGATGAAGCCCAAATTACTTGAATACTTGGGTCGAGAAGCTTTGGATGACCAACCCAATTGCTTTATTAGAGGTGTTTTTGAGTATTCTAGAACTTAGCTATTTCTATGTTTTAAGACTTCCAATTTAGTTACAAGTTGTTTTAAGTTAAGTGTTTCAATTAGTTTGTGTTTAGGTTTAAGTAGTTGTTTTAATTTCTAAGTTCTAGAATTATCTATGTAACCCTATAAATAGGGGATACTATTCATACGAATTTCACATGATTTTATGAATATTATTATTGTGAGTTCTCAAATTAAGAGTTTCTTTGGTTCTTTGCTGATTAAGAACTACCCCCCCTCCCCCCGCGGCCCGGATTTTGTCGAGTGATTCCAAGATCAAAACCCTAACTTAGAGTTTCTTTCTTGTTTAATTAAATCCTTTAGAACAATTAGGTAGGCATATTGAACTTACTCAAATTGGTCCTAGTTGAGCACTTTGAAGGGTCTAATCCTCCAAGGGAAAATTTAAAACTTCACTTGGATCTTCAAGCAACTCCACGTTCATCCATGCATATCACGTAGGCCACAATATCATTGCTCTAAATAAAAGGAACTAACTACAACTAGTGTGGGCAATAATGGAAAGAAGGGAAGCTAATCAGCACATGGATGAGATGAATGCAATTAAATTGGCAATGAGGTTGGCTATGGGAAAACGGTGGAAAGAGATTCATATTCAAACAATAAACAGAAGAATACTATAAAAACATAGAAGAGGAGCCACTAAGGATGGTAGCAGCTCAACAATTTTGGAAAACATCCCGCACATTAGTAATTTATTTCATAGTTGCTTGTATTAGTCTGTAAGTAGTAATATGAATGGTAATGCTTGTAAGTTAGCAAACTTTGCCCAAGGGCTTAAAGACTGTGTAAGGTGGGAAAATTCCTTTCCCCTGTTCATATCTTGATCTGGGGTAATTACCCCTTTTGTAAATTGTTATATTAATATTAATACAACTATTGAATTTTTGCCAAAAAAAAGACTTGTTTATAGGACTATAGACATGTTTATATCTTATAAGAACATTTAATAAACTATCTAAACTGTGCTAAACCATTGTAAGCTACATCACCAAAAAACTGATTTCAACCATATGCTTTTGATTTGAAAATTTCTAAACTTAATTTCTTAATTTAGTTTACAAATTAACTAAGTTGTGCCAAATCACACCATGAACACTCCTAATTGTAGATAATGTCAGTGAAAGAGTCTCGAGAGATAGGATGCATGCCAAAAGACGACTCCCCAAGGCAAGTTTAGCTAAAGTTGTCTTGTTAAAAAGACTAATCCTATCATTACAAGAACTTATGAGTTTCTTCTTTATGCAACCAATTACTCTTGTTTCTTACTCGTTATTTTACTGGTTTATTTGAATCTAAATTTATGATACAACTCTCTTCGATCATTCCTCATTCCATCTCCATTCTAGCTAAGTGAAAAAATGCTCTCTCTATTTCTTAATTAGTAGATTAAATGATTGTTTTCTTGTTGTTTATACCAACTAGTGAAGGCTTGCCACACAAGGTGTGGCCTTGGCCCAAAATTTTTACAACTTGTTTTTTTTTTTTTCTAGATTTATAGAACATAAAATGATTATATTTCACGTAATTCATGTGCTTGATTATATTCCACCTAGTGTAAACTATGCAGAAAAACCTTGTATGAAACTTGTATTTTTATCAAGAAATATTAGTGCCTGATTAAATAGATTATACCCCAATTAGTCTTAACACAAGTGAGAAGCTTTTACATAGTAGCTTTTAGGAAGTTAAATTCAAAAAAATATTTTTGACAGATATTCAATAGCACTTTAATAATTGAAGTAAGAAAAACTTAAATTGTGAATATTACATAATGACCAAAGGAATTTTAGGTATGCTACTTGTCTACTATTGTATAATGTCATTTGCTATGTACAATATTGTCATTATTTTCAAGTATAGTAAAAAGTATCTACAATACACCCAAATTATGGTTCATTATTATTGTCAATGAAAAAAATCTCCTTAGGATTTTACAAGACAGAAGCACTTAAGAAGAAATTTCATTAATTAAAAGAATTCTGAAGTTGTTTCATATTTGCCCATTGCCTTAGCAACCCAATCTCCCCCAATCCCCAAACACACAAAAAAAAAAAAAAAACACCAACCAGAATAAAATGTGTTTCTATCTACCTTGGCCTAAATAATTTTTAATTTCATCATTTATACTTTAAAGTTCAATACATATGCCATTTTAAGAAGAAATATTTGTGACACTACTAAAGTCAAATAAATACAATAATTTTCGT
Source organism: Mitragyna speciosa (assembly GCA_024721245.1). Taxonomy (NCBI): domain Eukaryota; kingdom Viridiplantae; phylum Streptophyta; class Magnoliopsida; order Gentianales; family Rubiaceae; genus Mitragyna; species Mitragyna speciosa. The sequence goes on along the minus strand of CM045566.1, from coordinate 22,344,097 downwards.
TGATAAATTTAAGGTACAAAGTTACTTAAAGGTATATTAACATTCTGCATATTTGAGATTGCCCTGCTTCCCAACTTTGTTGATAGATTTAAGCTACAAGTTCTGATAGTACACTCGGCATCTTTTGTTTTCTTTGTGCTTTTACACTCGAAGTAATACATTTTTTACTTAACAACAACAACAACAACAACAACAACAACAACAAAGAATATTAATCTTTTTGCAGTGCATCTTCTTTACCTTTCACTTCCCAAACAAAAGATGAAAAATGCTTTACCTGAAAATGGATCCGAAAATAAATTTTTATCTATGTTTAAATTAATAATCTATACACTTAACTTACATTAATATGTTTTTGAGTTATAAAGTTTTTAAGTTTTCTTTCAAAAGTAGCAAATTCTACAAATAATGACTTTTTATTTTAGAACATAAAATGTAAAGAGTATGAATTCATTTTCTTTTGTTTATTATGTACAATGGACATGCAAAAAAATCCAAAGAAAAAAAGTCAAAGAAAAAAGAGGAGGCGAACAATTTTTGAGATCCCAATTTTGCTTCCTATTTGGCAAAACTCTGAAGCCACCACAAGGATTTTAAAAAACCTATTTACAGAGCAGTGGAATGACACGGAAAGCAAAAGATAAAATGACAACCAAAGCAAACACACGCAACTGAGTTGAAATGTGAATTGAAGCAAAGATAAAATGAAAACTCTATTCAATTTTAATTTCAATGTAATTAAGGGCCATGTCCTGGCAATAATCCCAACTTGTTCAAGTAGCTAGAAGCTCAAGGAAATGAAAGACCAAATCAACCAACAAGTAAGGTAAAAAAAATATAGAATTGACACATAGCACGATGTTAGGGGAATGAGTAGTTTTTTTCTTTTTCTTTTTTTTGCCAAAAGTCAACATGAGGAGAATGAATAGTTGTTGAAATGCTTTTTATATACTACATTACATACAGATTTGGAGCCAATTAAGTATTAGCCCATATCAAACTGTGGTAGGTACAATATAAAAGGACAATGACATAAATCTACCCATATGGCCATTACTTCACGATAAAATTGATAGAAATTCTTATATGTTTTGCATGTTGCAACAGTCACTTGTGTGGATTTTTTGTACCATATTAACACTAGAAAATTCCTACATCAACATACATCATTATACTTATTTGGCAAACTTTTAGATTATAAGATCCATAAGTGAGATTGTAGACCTGATCCATGTAAGAATTTCTTTATTGACACCAATAATAATTGTGTTGCATCTAAAAATCTTTTAGAATGGTAAATGCTTAATTAAAATTTGATGCCCAAAGTACAACTAACATAAAATCTGCATATGCAAGTATAATAGTCTTTTAATTTCTTTATTAAAATATAATCATGGGGTACCCTAATTGAGGAAACTTTTCTGACGGTCAAAGTTGGCTCTTACCCCAAAATTCAATGCATGATGATGACCTGTCGTGTTGTTGATTGGCATCTTCCTATCGGACCCCTCAATCAAAGTTTCATTCTCTTAAAGATTCCTATCATCTCTAGAAGAGCAAGTGTTAAACTTGAAAAAGATGATAGAAGTGATGATGAAGCACATCAAAAACCAAGATGCTGCAATTGCTCAACTTGTGAGTCAAAAGGAATGCGCACCTGAAGGAAGTCAAGTTGGGTCTAAAGCACTTATTGGCCAAACTGAAACCGAGACTTCATCTAAGTAACAAGGAAATATGAATGAAGTAACCGTGACTATGAAGGGATAATCCCTATTGATCAATAAAACTAGTTTGCTGAAGACATGATAAAGGTGAAATATGAAAGTGAAGCAACATCAAGTCTTGCCTACACCAAACCATCTTCTACCAAGATCGACAACCTCAAAATGCTTTTGGATACCAATTTCTTAGGTTTTAAGAGTTTGATAGCAAAGGAAATCCAAAGCAACATGTGACACATTTTGTGGAGATATGCAATAATGCAGGGACGCATGGTGATCTATTAGTCAAGCAATTTATTTGATCCCCAAAAGACAATGCATTTAAGTAGTACACTAACATAGAAGCCAGAACTATCAACAGTTGGGAACAACTCAAGCAAGAGTTCTACAATCGCTTCTTCAACATTGAACGAACTGTTAGCATGCTGGAGCTAACTAATGCACGTCAATGGAAAGATGAGCCCATCATTGATTACATCAACAAAAGGAGAAGTTTAAGCCTAAACTACAAGGATAGGCTTTTCAAAATCTTTGCAATCGAGATATGTATTCAAGGAATGCACCAGAGTCTAAGCTACATCTTATAAGGAATTGATCCAAACACCTTCAAAGAGTTGGCCATGCACGCCCATGATATAGAGATGAACATTGCTGCTAATGCAAACTATGGTCCACCTATTAAAGTTATGCATCAAAATAAGGAGAAGCAAAGAATCAAGAATGGAGGCACATTTTCTCCAAACCTCAATATTGAAGAGTCATGATGATAAACATGGCACCTGTCAAGATTGCTATAAGTTTGAGCAAAAAAGTGACTGAAAATGTAAAAGAAATACAAAATAGGGAGAGAGAGAGAGAGAGAGGGAGAGAAAGGGAGAGAGAGGGAGAGAGCAAAAAGAAAGCCAACCTTGAAAGAGAAGCAAGAAAGAGAATATCCTTTTTTTGACTCCGACTTACATGGCATCTTCGATGATCTTCTCAAAGCAAACCTCATTAAACTCTTGAGATAAAGCGACTAGAGACAACTGCACAAGTTAATGATCCAAAGTAATGCTTTTATCATCATTTGATAGGCTATCCTCTTATGAGATGATTAAGGACAAATTGATGGAGTTGGCTTGCCAAGGTAGAATTTTGCTTGAAAAAGAAAAAACAAGTGCAAACCAAACTACTATCGTGTTGGGTACCTAGACAAATAATGTGATGCATCTGCCAAAGATAGTTTGTGAGATGACATCACCGTTCACGATAAAGTTTTGAAATTTTGATCGTATTCCACTTGGGGAAAAATTTTCTCCTAATAAGTGTTTCCGTTTAAAGACTCCAATTCAAAAGGCATCAACGCTTCTCAATATGAGCATAAACCATATACAAATTTTAAGTTGCTCCAATGCTATTCGACAAGAGCATAAACTGTCTGCAATTGTAAATTGTTCTAAGGCTCCTTGATACAAACATAAACTATTTTCAAACTTCAAGTTGTTTCAATTTGAAATGAGCATAAATTGTCTCCAAATTTCAAGTTGTTTCAAGTTTCCTTGACACGAGCATAAACTATCTCTAAATTTCAAGTTGAAGCAGAAACCGTTTGCAAATTCTAACTTGTTATAATGCTACTTGATACGAGCATAAACTATCTGCAAATTTCAAAATGTTTCAAGGCTCTTTGACATGATTATAAATTGTCTTCGAATTTCATCTTTTAAAATCTCTTTGACACGAGTATAAACTATTCTCAAATCTAAAAATCTTCATGTCTCTTTGACATAAGTGTAAACTGTCTTCAAATCTCCAAATCTGCTTAGCATGAGGATAAACTATCTCCAAGATGCAAGTATTTTCAAAACTCCTTGACACGAGGGTAAACTATCTCATGATGCAAGTGTCTCTAAATCTACTTGACACGAGGATAAACTGTCTCCATGATACAAGCATCTCCTAAGCTCTTTAGCTCGAGGGTAAATTATCTCATGATGCAAGTATCACCAAATCTCCTTGGCACGACAATAAACTATCTTCATAATACAAGCATCTCCAAAACTCCTTAAAATGAGGGTAAATTCTCTTATGAGGCAAGCATCTCCAAATGTCCTTGGCACAAGGGTAAACTGTTTTCATAATGCAAGTATCTCTAAAGTTCCTTAGCATGAGGGTAAATTGTTCATGATGTAAGCGTCTCTAAATCTCCTTAGCATGAGAGTAAACTATCTCCATGATGCAAGCATCTCCAATGTTCCTTGGAACGAGAGTAAACTATCTCCATGATGCAAACGTCTCCATATCTCTTCGCAAATCTCCTTGACATGAGGTTAAATTGTCTCTAAATTGCAATTTTCCCAAAGTTCTAGGAAATAGACAACAAGTTGCTCTTTGAAGCATGAGCCTAAACTACATATTGCTCTTGGCCCGCATGAGCTAAAACTATGGACGGTAACCACCAATAATATAGTGTGTGGTTAAATTGCTAAAACACTCCACTAGGCTTAAGGTGGTAAACAGATAGATACTCCTGATTTGCATGAGATTAAATTGTAAACAGTTAGAACTACGAATGGCTTGATTCCTTTTTGGGAAACGTAGGTAGCTTAGGGAGCAATCTTTAAGTTCAATTACACCCATAAAACTAAATTCCTTTCCAGAAAATAAAAAAAAAAAAAAAAACTCAAAGCTTCTATAATACAACTGAATAATTTGCAATAAAATTTGAAAAAGTTATCAAATTCTATGGGGACAAGAACTAGAGAATCAAAGTTCAAATTGTTTCACGCCTTGTTCGGTGGATTTACATGGAGCTACCAAGTCATGTTACAACATCCTGTTATATGTTTAATTGAATCTTGTGGACTCAAGATTCCATTTTAGGAAATTGACCGTTATGTTGTATTATGGTTTTCTCTACAACAAATTTTTTAAGTCCAAGTCGAGCATCAATACTTGCTTATTCAAGCCTCGCTTTAAATATCTGGCTCTCACAAACAACTCTCTAGAAGGCATTTGTAGGCAATAGAATTTTAATATAATTTAGTTACCATTTATCTATATCAGTTGTAATTATCTCTTTATATTTATTATCTCTTTATATTTATCTCTTTATTAATTATAACATAGGAAGATAATATAAGAGATGTTTATCTCTTTAAATGATAAAGAGATAATATTATTTTGAAGATATACATCTCTTTAAATGACAAATAAAGAGATAATATTATTTTGAAAAATGTACATCTCTTTAAGTGATAAAGAGATAAAAATAGGCTTTCATTAAAGATAAATGAGCGAGGTAGATAAGTATAGTTAATCCTCCTCTCTCTCCCATCCTACCATAATAAATAGGGGGTCATCCCTAAGGAGAAGGAGACACACATTCATAGGCTCACACATTCTTGATGCCCCAAGACATTGGAAACTCTGAGTCTTCAACGACAAATTCTTCAAGTTCTATAAAGCCTACTCTGCAAGTCTTTTCAAGATCAAGATTTGAAGTTCAAGGCCTCTCTTCAAGGTTTCCATATCCAATGTATGAAAAAGTCAAAGTTTGAAAGAGTCAAGGCTTCTCTTCAAGTCTCCATATCAAATTTGAAGAAGTTAAAGATTGATTTGAGAACAAGCTTGATAACCTCGAATCAAAATTTGAAGAAGACCATGGAAGGATTGAATAGCTAGAGATTTTAATTTTTTTTAATTTTGATAATATTAAATTTATAAATTTCTATATTTGTCGCTCGTTTTCTTGTTTGTCAATTTTCTACAAACTTGAAATTTGCTGGGTACAAATTTTTGGCACGCTCAGTAGGACAAACTCAAACTTCCATCTCTTTTCTTCATATAGTCAACTATAAATCTCAATAATGGTTCCAAAAAATAGTGAATCAATGGTTCATTCTAAAATTGATGTATGAAGAACTACTGATGATGTTGCATATGCTAACACAAATCTTTGAGTTGGTGGTCTAGTAACGAGGAGTATGACGAAAGCCCTCACACAAAGTGAAATCGAAGCTTAATCTGTTGATAAGTGATAAATCTACCTATTTTAGCATAGTATTTTATATATAATTTTAGTGTGTTTTTAGTATGATTTTAATATTTTTTATTATGAAATTGACTCATTTTCACTCAGTTTCTTCCATGTGAAGAATTTTCCAAAATTAGGGCTTTTACCGTATTTTTAGGTTTTTTAGGCAGAGTTTCTATTTGAGCAAATTAATGCATGATTTTTGTACAATATTATAGGTTTTATACATTCAATCATAATTTGGATCAATTAGAACACAAGTCATCACATTCTTAGTAGATTCAAGGATGATTGGATTTAAAGCTCAATGGCACAACTTTTACATTCAAACTTGGAGGATTGTTCTGCTCTATTTTAGAAAATTATCATCAACAAATTTATCATAGAATTAAAGGGTCAACATCACAAAAAGGTCTCAAGGGCATAGGAGGAATAACAAGCAAAAGAGAAGTGCAAAGAAGTAATAGAAGTGAAGAAAAGGAGAAAACTACGTGTTGACGATAATGACACATTTCTGTATTTTAGCAATAACTTGAGATACAAAAATTTGATTGAGATTATTATTCTTACATTTTAAAGCTAAGAGGATACTCTACAATATTATGAAGGCAACAAAATCCATTTCTCACATTTCATAGCCAAAAATCCAAGTTACTGAAGTACATGTGTGTTATGAGGCTTTTCCAACCACCTCTTAGTATTTTGGCAATTTCTTTGCATCCAGAGTTTCAAATGACCTGATTCTTATGGTGTTGAAAAGCTAACTCCAAGATATATAACTTTTATATTTTGAGAAAAAACTAATTCATCCATCTTCTGGGAGCAATCCGCGGGTTAGATTCGCAGATCAACTGACCTGCGGATCATACTTGCAGATCACAACCGGCTTAAGGTTAGTTGGCTGCAAGTTGAAGCTCTTTTCACATTGCTTTTCTAGACATTTTCAGATGCAAGCTGTATTTTGGTTACCCAAGAGAATATTTCAAAAGCCAAGAGAGATTTTTTTGTGATTTGGAGAATCAATGTAATTATTTTTTTTCCAACTTGATTAGGTGAATTTGTCTATAAATAGGGAGCTCTTACAAGATATTTAAAAAATTTCTTGAAGGGAGAAGCACTCCCAAGTAAGTTATAGTAGTGGTTTTCTTTATAGTTTAGAAGAATTTTCATTATTTATAAGAAAACTCTTGGAAGATTCATATGTATCAATTCATATCAATGAGAAACGAAGCTTTGGAGCTATGTTCTATTAATAATTGAGCATTTCTTACCTTAGCTATTTAATTTCTTACTTATTTATGAGTAGTTTCTATTATATGTTATTCATATAAGCTATATTTAACTAAATTCATGTCTTAGGGTTAGATGAAATTAATTACTTGCTATAACTTGTGTTTGGTTATTCATCTATCAAGATTTAATATTTGCAGTAGCTTGATAACTATTGCAAATTATTTAGATGTTATTTTACATTAAAAAATGCTTATAACATTGAAAAATAGTAGATGAAGCCTATATTGTACACACATGTAAATAGTGGTATAGGTAGATGAATTGAGATTGTCTAATAGCACAATTCATGTATTTCGCAAGGGTTCATCATGGAAATAGTTGAACTCTAGTCAATTTTTGGGGAAAATAAGTCTTGATTTCATAAGGAATTGCAATCCTAAGTGAGACAAAATTAATATAGCAAAGTATTAATTCATTCAATTATATTAATGACAATCAGCGGATTATAAATCCTAAATTTGTGTTTGTGAATTTCTTCCAATTGTTTTATTTCAAGTAATTAAATTTTCTAACCTGACACACCAACTATTTGATATTTTGTATAAATAATAAAGCAAGTTAGTAGCTTTGGTACTTGTTAATTCTTGTTTCCTTGTGGGATCGACCCTAATACATCTCCTACTATAATTGACCCGTGCACTTGCAAAAAGGGGTATTAGGTTATAAATTTTATTGCTTGTTTTTATGAATTTTACTTAATTTGGTAGTACTAAACTTCACTATCATCTGCATCAACTCCTATGTTTTTCTTAACGCCAACCAAGCTTTCTTCCCCGACTTTGGGACTCAAAGATGTTGGTACTCTAATTGAGAAGACTTTTTGGTTGATCAAAGTTGGCTCTCACACCAAAATTTTGATGCATGATAGTTTGTTAAGTTTTGGATCGACATCTTCCCATGGGACCGCTCAATCAAAGTTTCATCCTCTTGAAGATTCTGCCTCCATTGCCTCTTTCGTAATACTTGCCATGATGACACAGACTTCATCTCTGGAGGAACACATGTCAAACTTGACAAAGATGACGGAAGTAATAATGAAGCATATCAAAGACCAAGATGCTGCAATTGCTCAACTTTGTGTCTCAAAAGGATAGCACGCCTGAAGGAAGTCACAATTGGGTCTAAAGCACCTATTGGCCAAGCCGAAGTCAAGACTTCATCTAAGCAACAAGGAAATATGAATGAAGTGCCCATGACTGCAAAAGGGATGATCCCTATTGATCAGCAAAAGCAGTTCGCTAAAGAAATGATAAAGATAAAATATGAAGGTAGAGCAAAATCAAGTTTCGCTTGCACTAAACCATATTCTGCAAGGATCGAAAACCTCAAAATGCCCGCTAGATATCAACCTCCTAAGTTTCAACAATTTGATGGCAAAGAAAATCCAAAGTAATAACGAAGTACATCAAAGACCAAGATGCTGCAATTGTTCAACTTGTGAGTCAAAAGTATAGCACCCTTGAAGGAAGCCAAATTGGGTCTAAAGCGCCTATTGACCAAGCTAAAGTCGAGACTTCGTCTAAGCAATAAGGAAATATGAATGAAGTGCCCGTGACTGCTAAAAGGATGATCCCTATTGATCAACAAAAGTAGTTCGTTGAAGAAATGATAAAGGTAAAATATGAAGGTGGAGTAAAATCAAATCTCGCTTACACTAAACTATATTTTGCAAGGATCGAAAACCTCAAAATGCCTACCGGGTATCAACCTCCTAAGCTTCAACAATTTGACGACAAAGAAAATCCAAAGCCATACCTTGCACATTTCACGAAAACATGCAATAATATGGGGATGCATGGCGATCTATTAGTTAAGCAATTTGTTTGATCCTTGAAAGGCAATGCGTTTGTGTGGTACACTAATCTCGAAGTCGAAACTAGTGACTGTTGGGAACAACTTGAGGAAAAGTTCCTTAATTGCTTCTTCAACTCCCAAAAAACTATTAGCAAGCTATAGCCAACTGATGCACATTGATAGAAAGATGAGCCCAAGATTATATCAACAAGTGGAGAAGTTTAAACTTGAACTGCAAAGATAGGCGTTCCGAACTCTCTACAATAAAGATGCGTATTCAAGCAATATACAAGAGTGTAAGATACATCTTACAAGGAAGTCATCCAAACACCTTCAAAGAGCTGTTCACACATGGCCATGATATAGAGATAAGCATTGTTGCCAATAAAAACTATGGTCCGCCCATTGAAGTTATGCATCAAAATAAGGAAAAGCAAGAAGTCAAGAATAGAGGCAAATCTTATCCAAAACTCAATACCGAAGAGTCATGATAAATGTGGCACACGTCAAGATTGCAATAAAATTGAGTAGAAAAGTGACTGAAAAAGTAGAAACAATACAAAATAAAGATAGAGCACGAAGAAAGCCAACCTTGAAAAAGAAGCAAAAAAGTGAATATCCTTTTCTCGACTACAACTTAGGCATCTTCGATGATCTTCTCAAAGTAAATCAGATTGAACTTCTTCAAATAAAGCGAGCAGGGGAAACTGCACAAGTTAATGATTTAAACTACTACTATTATCATTGTCTGGTAGGCCATCCTCTTATGAGTTGCTTTATCTTCAAGGACAAAGTGAAGAAATTGGCTCGCCACGGCAAAATCTTACTTGAGGAAGAAAATGCATATGCAAACCAAACTTCTATCGTGCTGGGTACCTAGACAAATGATGTGGTGTATCCCCCAAATATAGTTTGTGAAATGACATCACCGTTCACGATCAAATTTGGAAATTTTGATCTTATTTCATTTGGGGACCATTATTGTTAGTGTATACCCTAAAACTAAGTCGATTTTTGATATTTATATATTACGCTTATTTCATATTAGACAAATTTATGTCGCATTTTTTTATCATTTAATATTTGTTATTTATATTACTTGTTTATTTGATAAAGTACATAGAATATTAACTGTGCATAAGAGATTGTAAGAGTTATAATGATGAGACTCATAACACACATAAGTTATATTCTTAAACATCTCTAGTCGTAGTATTAATGAGATTAGACATCATTAATACCGAAAGACTAGAACATACTTTGTTTCTACTTATGGTAAGTAGTAATTGATCTCATCAACTATGGTGTGTGACACCCAAGCTAGCATGTGAATGCTTGTTAGAGAATAAGTTCATTGGATTGATTCCCTAAGAGTCATCATTCATAGCGCCAATAGTTTGTACTCTTAATGGCAATAGCGTAAGTGATGTTTAGACTTGAGATTACCATAGTATCATAAGTGTGGATTGCTATACTTTGACTCTATTATTCGGTGCTCGTAAAAGAGTAGCCCATAAGGTAGAGGTTGGGTATAGTATGTATGGAAGGATAGTGAGTAATCAATAGAGGATTTACCACTCTTTATTATAGGATGTTATATCCTATATTAGCTACTTATTGAAATATAACTTAAAGAATCTTTTGCGCAAAAGTAAAAGTATGATTTGAAAGCATTTCAAGATTGTACTTTTATAGAAAGTTATATTTCGGGAATAAGAAATTATTAATTAGTCATTTAAAGAGTGTGCACTACACTCTTAGACTAATTTGGGATATGGTATGGTGAAAAAAAATTAATTACACAGAACATTACCATTGATAGGTATAGTCTACCATATTCCTATTCACTTGAATGGTCATGATGCATTATTAGACGCCACTCATGATCTATAATTATAAATTGATTAATTAGTGAATTAATAATAAATTAAAGTGTTTAATTTATTTAACTCTTAATTAATTAATTAATTAATTAATGAGTTATAATTTTTACTTCTTGCCAATATGAATGGAACCTAATGAGTCGCACACAATAAGGACATGATTTTGGGTTAAATTATTATTAAGATAAGTATAAAATACATATGGGGTTAACTTATGAGATAAATTAACTTAAAGGCCTTATTTATGAATATTCTAAGAGCTATTTGATTTCTTTATTGAATATGATTTCCTAAAGGAATAGGATTTGCTTAATGTAAGTTTTCTAAATCTATTTGGTTTCCAATTGCTCTTGTTTCTTAAAAACTAGAATACTACTTCTATAAATATGTCTATGCTTTGACTCTTGAAAGATTGATGCAACATAAAAAAAAATTTAGAGAGAGAAAAATTAAAAGCATGGTGGCGATTTTCTCTCTAAGAAAACGTCACACATGTTCTCCTAATTGTTAGGGTTTTATCTTCTTCTCTTTTTTCTTCTTCTTGCATTCTTCATGAATATTCAAGGGAGTTAACACTCAAAAGGCAAAGCAACCAAGACCAAAGAGGTTGTCAAAAATCATGTTTGTACGAATACTATTACAAGCTCAACAATTGGGAAATTTTTCACGGTAGATTAACATCTTCTTCAAATAATGATCGTGTCTTTTGAAGCATAGAAACTTTTTATGCTTGAGATATTTATGCTAAAACTCCTTTAATCGTATAGATTATATCAAAGTGATTCTTGATTAAGGTAATAAAATTTTAAATTTTCGCTGAGTTACTCTCGTTATTCCCTTAAAATTATTGTTCTCACAAGTTATCTCCCACTAAAAGACTAAACTTCAAAAGGCATTAGTGCTCCTCAATACGTGCATAAATGTCTGCAAATTTCAAGTTGTTTCAGTGCTTATCAACACGAGCATAAATTGTGTCGCGGCTCGAAAAAAGGCATGAGCCCGATAATCTCATTTTGAAAATATGGTTTTTGATTTTGAAAAATCGTGCATGTGTAAAAATCAGGTTTTTAATGAAAATGTGTATTTTTGGAAAAAAGGGTATTTTGGAAAAACAAACTGAGGCCGGGAATATAAATGCGATAGTTTTTGGCCAAATCTTTTGAAAATGAGTTTTATTAAAAAATGGAATTGCCACTTGATACTAAGTTAAGGTGTACCAAGTCACTCCGAAAAATCATTTAACAAAACAAAAACAAAATTCATAGACTTGAAAATGCTTTTTCGACTTTGGCCTACAAAAAACAAGAGAAAAAAGTTCGAGAGTCACGTTTGAAAAAAGAAAGGCAAAGTCTCACGCCTAAGACATGCCTTCTCCCTAACCGAAGCTAGTTGCGAAGTTCAACCAAAATTTCTTAAAATAATCATAAATTCTATTGCGTTTGGATGTATCTAAATGATTGCAAATTCTGAACCTTATGTGGTATCGAGAGGGTCAAAATGTCCCATCGAGACTTTATCGGAATTATCGCATTAATTGAAAAACTCGAAATAAAGCCCCGAAGGAGTCACGAGTGTGAATACAAAGTGGAATGCAAAAAAGAAAAGAAAAATAGTAATATAAATAATAAGTTATCAAAGAAAGTGGGGATGCAACATAATGAGTATGGGGGAACTAATAACTCGTGACTAACTGTTCATACTCACGAAAAGGGGAGCGGTATATTAAGCCACTATTTCCTACATAAGAAGGTGACTATTCCTAGTCAAATCCCACAAAAGATCTAAGTTTCTATGTCAAATGTAATATGAATGTCATGCATGAAATGTGTATCCAAAATAGGTAGTAATAATAATAATAATAAGACATATAAAAATCATGCAAAAAAAATGAGAAAAACTAAAAATAGAGAAATAGTATGTGAAATGAGATGAAATGCACACGAGAAGTCAAACTAGTACTAAAATGACCTAAGGGTCTAGCGTTGGACTAGCCCTTTTTAGAAATTCTCACTAGCGTTAGACTAGCAGGAAAACGATAAAATCACAACTAGCATTGGGCTAGTATGGTGATGGAATAATACCAACTAATAAAACATAAATCAAGATAAGAAAACATAAATAAAAAACAAATAAACATATAAAGGCATATAAAAGCATGTAGGAGCACCTCACACATAAACATGATATTTAGATGCAAAATCTTAGAAAAAACGGTAAAAACAAATAAGCACATAAGCCTTAACTATATACTAGAGATTTAACTTACAACTTAAAAGGAAAAAGTAAAAATGACCTATCTATTACACTTGCTATCTAAATACACAATTCTTCAAAAAAATAATATCAACTATCTATTACATTGTCTGTCTAAAATACAAAACTTGCAAAATAATAAAATCTAGTCATCTATTACGCTTCTACCAAATAATAAAATTCGAAGCATAATGTAAATAAATACACAAAAAGGTTTATAAAATAAGAAACACATTGAAGAAAATGCACAAAAAATCACATAGGAGCACATCGGAGTACATAAAGAGGAAATAATGGGTAATAGTAACACCTTCCGTGGGAAACCTAGTACAAATACTAATTAACATGAATAAACAAGTCAAGGTACCTCGATATGAATAAATAAAGTTTAAAATATGCTAGTATTGACAAATTGGGAAAAAAATGTAAAGTCTAGCAAATAAGGAGACTAAAAAATAAATTTCTATAAGGCTTAAGGGGTAAAATTAAAAACTCTAACTAATCAAGGAGTCATGATGCAAAATAAAGCAAACCGGGGGGGGGGGGGGGGGGGGGGAATATAAATTCCAGCAAGTGATGAACAATTGTAAATTGTAGGACCTAATTGAAATGAAAGTAAAACCTGGGAGTCAATCGATAAATATGAGGGACTTAATTGCAGAAAATGACAAGAATGTTGGGGAATATTAACACTAATCCAAACCCAAGGACTCAAATACAACTGCCAGCTTTATATTAAAACCAGAAGAAGAAAATGCCCAATTAAAATGAGATTTTAAAAGTTAGCTGAATTGGACAAATTAACTAGTTAAATTGAAAACTAAATTAAACCAATCATGTGAAAAAAATCAAAATTTAAACTAAAATAAAACTAGCAAAAGAAAGAAAATTAGTAAAGAAGATTAAAAACTAAAATACACTTCTCCAATCGGTTTTTTTTTTCTTATATTAAATCAACTCCCCCAAAATACCAAATTCATTTTCTTCTTCCATTAAGCAGAAGACTCTCCTTTCCTCTTTCAATTGAACTGAAACAACCCCCTCTCCCCCCCACCCCCAAAAAAAAAAAAAAAGCCCCCAATACAAAAAAAATCCAATTTCTCTCTTTCCTTTTCTCTCTCTTTTTTTTTTTCTCTTCACTCTCGGTTCTCTTCTCTTTTGCTTCTACTTTGTTTCTCCCTTTTCTCTCTGCTTTCTTCTTTCTTTTCTCGTTCATTCTCTCTCTCTCTCTAAGCTCTCTACTCTCTCCTTCTGATTCTCTCTGTTCTCCCTCTGTCTATATTTTTCTTTTCATTTTTTAATCGAAATTCACTTCCCAAAAAAAAAAAAAAAAAGGAATATCGGCATTGGGTACAATAGAAGCCCTTAGATTGTTGTAACAACACATACCCTCCCAATTAGACTCGAAATCTTCAAAATCAATCTCAAAATCTCCTGAGTTTGACTAAAGGAGAATCATCGGTGGTGATGAAATTGCGATGGAGTTGAGATGACAATTTAATCGGGGCAACTAATGGTTGTGATTTTTCTGCAATTTGGGCTGTGTCGTAAGGTGGCCGATTTCAGGCTAGCTATGGGAGTTGTATGGCTATTTGTTTATTTTTGTTGTTGTTTTCCTTTCAGGTACTGGGTTGTGGAAGGCGGCGCTTGTGAAGGCGAGGATGGGGATTGGTGGTTGTCGGTGGACTTTGGTGTATTCTTTGCTATCACTGAGGAGAGGCTGTTTTCGGTGGTGAGGCAGCGACTAGGTGTTTTTTGGTTGTTCTATGCTGGTGATTGTAGAGCTGGTGGAGGTTGGGAGGAGACAAGGCTAATCTGGGGCTGTTTGGCTACTGTTAATTGGTGATAATTGGCTCTGGTAGAGAGGAATGGGGCTATTGAAGAAGGTCTGGTGATGGGTACTGTGATTTGGGTGGTTTGGTGGTGAAATTGGTGATAGGAAACTGATGATTGAGTTTTAGGTTGGGATTCTGGTGGCTGTTAATAACAAAACTAATGATAATTAGGCTTTTGCTTTTGTTTCTGTGCAGACTATGGGCAGTTTGGTTGAGTTTCTGTAGCTCGTAAGGGAGGGGCTTGTGGCTAGATAAACTGGTTTGGTAATGGCTTCTGTTGGAGTAGAGGATATGGTGGCCATGGGTGGTGGGTTTGGAGTTGAACGTTGAAAAACAAAGAGGGAGGAGAGATGATAGTGGAAGCGAAGAATGGGAGGAGAAGAACGATGAAGAACAAAAAATCCCAAGAACAAAAAAAACCCAGAAACAAAAAAACAAAATTCAGAAAACGAAACGAAGGAAAATCCAAAGACAAGCTCAGAAACAAGAATAGAAATAATAAAAAAAACTCAACTAAAATCCCAAACAATTAAACACAAAATCAGATTCACATAGAAAAATAGAAGACAATGAAGCAAAATAAAGAGACCTTTTGAAGCTTGTAGATAGATTGAGGATGAACAGTAGATGAGTCCTGGACGTGACAATGAATAGTAACTGGTGTGCAGCGTATGTATTTTGATAAGTGAGTGTGTATTTTGATCTTTAATGATAAAAAGTGTATGTTTCTAGTATTGTTATTTTTTCTTTTCGTACCAATGGGAGTATTTATAGCATAGGTAAACTTGTTTTCCATATTTTCAAAAAAAAAAAAAAAACTTGTTTTCCAAGAACGTGCGAAATGGTCAAAATGCCCCTCTAACCACTAAATCACAATTTTACTCTCTAAAATGATTTTGACACAAAAATTAAAAATTACTGAAAAATGGCAATGGATCCCAAAATTTACCAAAAAAAATTGAAATAGATTTAAAAATCTAAAAATGAAATGAGAACCTAAAATGCGTTCAAGATGTGAAATGACTATTTTGCGTCTATAATGACGAAATATACAAAAAAATAGCTATTGGTCTCGAAAAATTGTCAAAAATAAAAAAAAAAAGCTTAAAGCCCTAGAAAATGAATTTAGAACTTAAAATTTGTCGACAAATGCATTTGGGGTGCAAAATGACCATTTTACCTCCTAAACGTAGTATTTACAAAAAAATTAGTAATTGTCCCTAAAAAAATAAAAAAAATTTAGAAACATGTCTAAAAGCCTGAAAATAAATTTGGGACCCAAAAATGGTGTTCGCATGACGAAATGACTATTTTGCCCTTAAATTGACAAAATTTATGAAAAATAGTTATTAATCTGAAAAAACACAAAAAATTCATAAATATGTATGAAAGTATAAATATGCCTTCGGAACCCCAAAAATGACAAAAATATTTACATGCTAAAAATTACTGTTTTGCCCCCCTTTTCAAAAATCAAGATTTGACCTTGAAAGTAGAAAATTATCCCATAATACTAAAAAATAAATGGTGTGTCAAAATTTGGTGTTTACAAACTGTTTGCAAAATTTAAGTTGTTTCAAGGCTATTAGACACGAGTATAAATTATTTCCAAATTTCAAGTTATTTCAAGACTTCGTGACATGAGCATAAACTGTCTCCAAATTTCAAGTTATTCTAAGGCTCCTAGACATGAGCATAAGCTGTCTCTAAATTTTAAGTTATTCCAACCCTCCTTGACACAAGCATAAATTGTTCATAAATTCCAAGCTATTCTAATGCTCCTTGACATGAGCATAAACTATTTGAAAATCTCAAAATGTTCCAAGACTCCTTGACTGTAGCATAAACTATCTTCAAATTTCATGTTTTAAAATCTCCTATCTCCTTGACACGAGTATAAACTATCCTCAAATAAATAGTGTATACAATTCTTATAAGGACATTCCAGAAAGAAAAGAAAAAATGAATTCCTGACTTTACCTTCAAACCGTTTTTGCCTTTCACTCAACCCTGATATCTCCTAAAACTTTCAACTGTTTTTTAGTCATTAAATCGTTACAGAAATAGTTTTTTAACATGTAAAACCATAACGCAGACCACATTTCTTAGTTTCTCTTCCGAAACTTCCAAACTACATGAAGTTACAATTTGTTCTCATATTTTTTTCCTTTTTCTCTCATAGCTTAAGCCGTCTTATTATCTTTTTTCTCCTAAACTCTCAAAACTAGGCAGTAAGGCTTTCTTTTGGTATTCTCCCTTTTGCATGAGTTTTGCCATATTGTAACATTTACAGAGGGCCGACCACTGAATTTTTAATTCAAGGCTCATCTGATAAAGTTGAGTTTGAAATTTGAATTGTAGACACCAAATTTTGACACACCTTTGGTAAAAATATGTGTGTTACTTTATTTTAGGGGGTATTTTTTTTCATTTTTCGGGGGTCGAGTACAATTTTCGCATATTACGTCTAATTTGTCGTGTCAGGGGCAAAATGGTAATTTCACCATATAAATATTAGTTTATTTTATTTCTTAAATACATTGATTTTACTATTTTTATCATTATTTATGATTTTAATGATTTTTAGGAGTCATTTGTTATTTATTTAAAAATATGCTATTTTTAATTCAGCGGCACGTTCTCCAATGCACTATTTTTTACGATAATTTTCAAGTGAAAAATTTTATATTTGCATTTTTGAATACTCATAAATTTTCTGTAAAAATCTCATAATTTTTTAGAGGTCGTTTAGTATTTATTTAATTTTTATCTTTTGTTTATTAATAGCACGTTTCCCAATGCATTCTTTTTATGAGAAATTTTTCAATTAATTTTTTTTTATGCATATCTCATATATTCATGAATTTTCTAGAAATTTTTAATATTTATTTTAGTACTTTATTATTATTATTATTTGTTATTATTTTTTTTTATTATTAATCGCACATTTTTAATGTTATGTTAACTTTTGAATTTTTGCGATAAATTTTATTTATTTATTTTTTATATGACTATAAATTTCAGTATTTTCTTAGTAATTTTAGAGATCCCAATATTTTTATTTTTATTCTATTTCATTTTTGTTTTCCTTTATTTTCCTTCCACAAAAAAAAAAAAAAAAAAAAAAAGTAGCAGGCTGCATTCTGCAGCCGGCCACTGTAGCAATATGGCTGCCATCAGCCTCATGACCAGATTTCAGCAGATTTGCAGGGATTTTGGGTGGATTTTCTTTCTTCTCCACCCACTCACCATCATCACAAAATCGCTCTTTGATTTTTGTTTTCAATCCCTGCATTTTTCTTTCTCCCTCTCCCTGCAATCACACACAAACCAGACACACACCTCACCAGTTTTCAGTCATCAGTTTTTTATTCACAGAAAATCTCACAGCTTTCCCTCACTTCTCTTGGCTCAGCAACCATACACACACTCGGCCAAACACATCTGCACTAATTTGCACTCACCTTTCTCCCAATTCCCTCACCTGCAGAAACTCTCCCTTACTCTCTCTGCCTTCACTTCAGCAGCAAAAACAACACACACAAACAACACACACGATACACAAAACACACACTCACAGACACACAAACATTCAAGCACTCTTCAATTCACTCTCTCTCTCTCTCGGTCATTGTCCCTGCAAAATCCATCACACAAACACACAACACACTCCCCCTCTCCTTCTTCCCTGGAGCTCACAGAAACACACACTGAGTCACATACAATTCACACACTAAATCACACAAGCACACAGACAAGCAACCATACACACACTCGGCCAAACACATCTGCACTAATTTGCACTCACCTTTCTCCCAATTCCCTCACCTGCAGAAACTCTCCCTTACTCTCTCTGCCTTCACTTCAGCAGCAAAAACAACACACACATTTTGCATCCTCTCTTTCGGCACTTCACAGAAACACACACAACCAGACACACACTTGCATACAAGCCTCACCACACAGGCACACAAACAGGCATACAACACACACGATTCACACAAATCACTCACACAATCACCATTCATGCACCAGACATCTCCATCTCCACAAACCTGCAAAACACAAGCTCACACTGCACTAAAACACTCACCGCCACGCACCACCACGCACCACCACGGACCACCGAACACCAACCAACAGCCCCAAGCCACTCACGGGTTCAATCCGCCAGTGACACCGCCAACTCACCACCGCTGCCACTCGGACCGCCGCCATCAGCAACGCCCTCCCCTGCTCACTATCAACAGCCCTACCCAGGTATTATTTCTTTCTCCATCTTTCAATTTCGCTCATTAAATTTAGATAAATATAGGTTTGTGGATTTATGGTGTATTTAAGGGATTTTGGCATGATTTGGGGGGGGGGGTCAATTAGAGAGAGACTGACCGGAAGCAGAGGGAAATCGGGGAGGAAGAAGAGAGAAAAAGAAAAGAGGGAAAAGGAAGAAAAGAAAAGAAGAAAAGAAGAAAAGAAGCAAAGAAAGAAAGAAAAGAAAGAAAAGAAAAAAAAGTAAAACGGTAAAAAAAAAAGAAAAAAAATAAAATAAAAAAAAGTTTTTAGTGAACACTACGTCGTTTTTGACGTAGTTTCACTCAAAACTACGTCGTTTCGGTTAGTTAGTTTTTCTAATTTATTTTTTATTAATAATAGTATTTATTTATAGTTCTTATACCTTCCTTAATGCTGCTGTGGCCCCGGACATTTCTGATTTATGCATTTAAGTTTCTATCTATGTAGATTGACCCCATAATTTTATTTTCTTTTCAATTAGGTCCTAATTAATTGCATTTAGGTCCCTCGACTTTTATATAATTATGATTTTGGCCCCTACATTTTTGAATTTCCATTTTTGACCCTATATTTTTCGGTAATTACATTTTGACCCCTATAATTTTTCTGGAATTGCAATTTTACCCTCTGATATTTATGGAAATTGCAATTTTGCCTCCCAAGCTTGCTGTTATTATATTTTAGGCTTTAAATGTTGCTGAAAATTATATTTTGGCCCTTATACATTGCTGGAAATTCCTATTTTTGCCTTAGAATACTTGCTGGAATTTCATTTTTATCCCCCCAACTTTGCTGGAATTTTATTTGAGTTATTACACTTGCTGGAATTTTATTTTTGGCCCCCTATTGTTGCTGAAATTTATATTTTGGTCCTTTATGTTGCTGGAATTTGTTTTAAGACCTCCATTAATTGTTAGAAATTTTATTTTAGTCTTTTATTTATTGCTGGAATTTTTGTTTTTGGGCATTATAGTTGCTGAAAATTATGTTTTAGCCTTTAAATTCATTGTAAACTATGTCATTACCATAAGTAGGGTTTCAAATTATAATTTTACCTTTTTACTTGGTGCAAATTACATTTTTCACTTTAGAATATTGCTTAAATTTTCACTTTTAATCCAAATCTTATAATATTTTATTTTTGCCAAAAAGGTATTAATTAAAATTAGTTAAGTCCTCAAAGCTTTAAATTATTTCTTTTTACATTTTCTTTATTTATTTTTATCAAACTTATAATTAATGTTCTAAAATTGGGTCTTGTTAGTCTAATTAATGTTCAAATTAGTTTCTCTATTTTCCTTTTAGTTATTTTAATAATTTTTATTTGAGGTGTTAAAATTTCAATGTACGTATTGTATTTTATCTTCTATTATTATTATTTCCTTATTTTTGTTGTTTTGCTTTATTTATTTATTTACTCATTTATTTTTATTTAAATGATTTTTCATTTTTTTTCTTTTTTAAATTATTAATTATTATTATCATTATTTTCTTTCTCTTATTTTGCTTATTATTGCCACGATTGTTTGAATTATCGTAGTAAGTTCATAGTGATCGGTAGAAAATTATTCAATTAGTAGTTTATTTATTTAAATAGTGGTATTTTTGACAAGTTTGTTCATTTAGTAGCAATTTGTACCGGGTCTTCGAATAGGAGGTATCTCTATTACCTTTTTTATTATTCTTTATGCGCTTTTACTTGCTCCTATGTGTTTTTCTATGTGTTTTTATGTATCTTTGTGCTTATAATTTTATCAATGTGCGAGTGTTTATTTATTTATGTGAATTTAATTTTTGATTATTCAAAGAAATGTAATAGATAGGTAATATTCTATTTAGCAAAAATTTTGTATTTAGATAGAAAATGTAATAGATAGGCTAGATAGGTTACCTTTTTATTTTTAGATTGTAATTAGGCTTCTTCGGTGTAATAGTTAGGGCTTTTGTGTGCTATGTGTGTTATGTGCTTGTGTGTTTTATTCGTTTTCCTTAGGAACTTGCATCTAGAATACCATGCTTATGTGTTATATGCTCTTATGTGCTATTATGTGTTTTTTTTTTTTATGTGATTATTATTACAATCTATGCTTTATTTATTTATTTGCTTTATCATTATATATGTGTATCGTCGCCACACTAGTCCAACGCTAGTTGTGGTTAATCCTGGTTTCTTCGCTAGTCCAACGCTAGCGGAGAATTTTTAGAAAATAGGCTAGTCCAATGCTAGGCCTTTAGATCATTTTAGTATTAGGATCATTTCTCGCATGTTCATGATATTTCACACACATTTTTATCTTTTAGGCCTTTTTCATTTTTGTATAATTTTTATATACTTTATCATTTATTATCTATTTTTAACATCTACCTAGTGCATAACATTTAGATTCCACTACACATAGAATTTTAGGTCATTTGTGTGATTTGACTAGAAATAGTCAATCTACTCACGTGGGAAGCGATGGCGTACATGTCGTTCCCCCCTCCGTGAGTAGAAACAGTTAGTCACGAGTTTATTAGTCCCCCGTACCCGTTATGTTGCATTCCTACTCTCTTTGATCATTTACTACCTATATTACTATTTTCCTTTTCTTTTGCATTTCATCTTGCATCTATACTCGTGACTCCATCGAGGTCTAGACTCGAGTTTCGCAATCAATGCGATAACTCCGACCAAACCTCAGTGGAACATTTCGTCCCTTATCGACCTCATTTTCAGGATTAGATTTGCATTCATATAGTTGCATCCAAATGTGAAAAAATCTTAGGGTTATATTAGGAAAATTTAGACTAAACCTCGCAACTAGTTTCGGCTAGGTTGAAAGGGTGCCTTAGGCACGAGCCTTTGCCTTCCCTTTCTTCAACTGTGACTCCCGAACCTTTTTCTCTTGTTTTCAAAGACCTGGAGTCGTCTAAAAGGGTTTTTCTTGTTTTTCCTATATTTTGCCAAAATCATTTCTTTAAATGAATCATTCTTAATTTTCTTACCTTTTATAAAATATTTTCGGGTGACTTGGTACACCAAAACTCAATACCAAGTGGCGACTCCTTTTTCACTAAAAAACCCTTTTTAGACTCTATTTTCGGGCCCAAAAATCGTCGCATTTCAAAAGTCCCATTTTAGGCCCTTTTTCTTTTATTTTTTAAAGTAAAGCATTTGTTTTGTCACATTTTTATCGAATCATCTTTCACAAAGCATTTTCAAAAAATTAGTTTTTACAAAAAAAATTTACACGTTTTTTTAATAACCACAACATTACATTTAATACTTCCTTTTCCCTTTTCCCGACATCTTCTTTACACTATTCTATTTATTTTCGAAAAATGGGGCGCGACATGAATTATAGTGTAAAATTTAAAGGGATAATTTCAGAAACCTCTCTCGTGGTTTCTGACAATTACACATGGCTCCCCTGAGGTTTTAAATATTACACTTACCTCCCCTCCTTGTGTAAAATGACTATTGTAACCTAAATGCAAATACAAATAAAAAAAAGATAAAAAAAGCTAAGCTTTTTACCCTTCCGTTGTGTTTTTGTTTCCTTCCCCCTCCAGCCCCTTCTCTGCCTCCCCTCCTTTTTTCTACTGCTAAACCCCCTCCGTTTCTCCCTCACTTTCTTCCCTCTTTCATGCTTCCTTCTCCTCCCTCCTCTCCTTTCTCTTGTTGCTAACCCCTTCTTCAACTGAGCTACTGCTACTCCTCTTTCATGCTTCCTTTCCCACCATATCCACTTTTCAACTAATCCCCTCATCTTCTCTACCCTCTTCCTACATCCCTCCGATGTCGGCCCCCTCCCTCTCCTTCCTTCTACTAGTCCAGCCAAAGGGAGAGAAAAAATTGTGCATTGTTTTTAATTTATTTTTTTGTTTATTTATAATTTATTTTATTGTTGGTACAGATGGAAGAAACCAAAATAAGGCTGCTAGATTTTATTTCACCTTTGCTTTTCTTTTTTCAATTTCTTTCCATCATTTGATGTTACTTTATTAGATCCCTCCCTTCCTCCTCCCAATAGGCCTAACTCTGTTTTGTTGGTTTTGATGTATATGTTTTCTGTTGGATTTTAGAAAGCATCACTTGGGCTAATAGGTTTGGGTTGTGTTGTCGAAGTTTATTTCTGCAATTTTTGTCTTTTCTGGTTGTTCGTGGTGATGGTTACTGGTTGTTTGTATTAATAGAGATGGATTTGGTGTGGTTTGGTAGTAGTTGTATTGATTGTGTGGAGGTGACCTAGAGAAGAAATTGATGTGGTGGTAGTGGTGGTGGTAGTCATTTTGGGATAGAAAGATGATGCATTTTTTTTCCTGAATTTTGTTGTGGTTATTTGTTGTGATGGTTACTGAGCTTACTTTGGTTTGTTTGTGTTGATGGTTATCGAAAGAGATGGATTAAGTATGGTGGTAGTAATTGTATTGCTTGTGGTGCGGAGGTGACCAAGAGAAACGAAATTGATGTGGTGGTGGTGGTGATAGTTTTGGATTAAAAGATAATGCAAGTTGGTGATTCAGGTGGTGCCATGGTGGTGGTTTAGGTGCTAATAGACCTAAACTGGAAAATAATAAAAATAATTAGAACGTTTTTTTTTTTTTGGTAGTTAAAGGGTAATTTTGGATTTTCTTGTAGATTTTGTAGGTTTTGTTACCCAAATAGTGAATAGAGGGGAGGCAAGTGTAATATTTAAAGCCTCAGGGGAGCCATGTGTAATTGTCAAAAACCTCAGGGGAGGTTTATGAAATTATCCCAAATTTAAATGTTAAAAATATTAAGTTGTTGATTGATAAAGTTAAGTATGTTTGATATAACCGAATTTAAGCACTATATTTAAAATATTTTATCTAAAATATATTAGTTTTATCTTTTAAAGATGAAACTATTTGCGGATAGTCTTTGTATGTATAAAAAAAAATGAAAGTTTGTGTTTTTGTGAGAGAGAAAGGTAGAGAATAATAGTATTTAGTTGCGAGAATGTGTGAAAGTATGCATGTCAAAATGTGCATATGAGAGAGAGAGAGAGAGAGAGAGAGTATATGCAAGTATGTATTGTGTGTATGAGAAAGAGAAAAAAGTACATATGTGGATGTGAAAAAAAATAGTACGTTTATATATGTATATGTAAGAATGTGTGCATTAGACAGTGTATGTGTGGAAGAGATAGAGAATGTTGTGCATATGTGTGTGTGAGAGTAAAAGTGTTCGTGAAAGTGAAAGTATGCATGTGTAAGCATGTCAAAATATGTTTATGCAGGAGAGAATATGCGCAAGTATGTGATAGAAGAAAAAATTTATGCATGTATTTGTGTGTACGAGAGGAATATATATATATATATATATCTACACACACACATATAATGTTAAAAAAATAGTTTGTTTATGTATGTATATATGCATATGTGAGAATGTGTGCATTAGACAGTGTATGTGTGAAAGAGAGACTATGTCTCGGAGTTTGTGTGTGTGTGTGTGTGTGTGAGAGAGAGAGAGAGAGAGCATGCTGTGCATATGTGTGTGTAAGAGTGAAAGTGTATGTGAAAGTGAAAGTATGCACATATATACATGTCAAAATGTGTGCATGAGAGAGAGAATATATGCAAATGTGTGATAAAAGGAAAAACTTTTATGTATGTATTTGTGTGCATGAGAGAGAAAAAAGTATGTATATGGATGTGAAGAAAAAAACTATGTTTTTGTGTGTGTGTGTGTGTGAATATGTGTGCATTGGATAGTGTATGTGCTAGAGAGAGACTATGTGTCGAAGTTTTTGTGTGTGTGTGTGTGAGAGAGAGAGATAGAGAGAGTATTGTGTATGTGTGTGTAAAGTGTACACATGAGAGAGAATATGATAAAAGGAAAGTATATATATTTGTATATGTGAGAGAGCAAGAATACGCATATATACTTGTAAGTGCATGTAAGTGTGCGAGAGTGTTATGCAAGTGTGTACATGAAAATGTGTATACAAGTGTGTGAGATAGGAGTCTAGCAGAAAAATAGAGCACAATACATGCGTTCAAAATTCAATGTTCACCTAAAAGTTTATATACATATCAAATAGTACTTAGTCTATTAAGTGGTAAAAAGATTTTGTTATCAAACATATTTAAATAAAAAAAACTATTATCTGTTAATTTAACATTGAGGTGTGTTATCAAACAAACTCTCAAACTACGCCTTCTAAATTCTTAATTAGCTAGCCATAAACAGCCCAAAAGGCTACATGACCAACCACAACTTCCTCCAGGAGAGAAAGCCTGGTTTTGTCTCGTGGCCAATCGGAATGATAACTTCCTTAAAAGAATTAGTAGCATTTTCCTTCCTTTCATATCATGGTTCCCTAATATTTTTATAATAACCGTGTCATACACCCAAGAGCAAATCTTACTATAACTCAAGATGCAGATTTAAGTTTAACATGCCAGAAGAAAGATAAAACAACCAGCGAAGCTAACAGAATCAAGAAGGAAGAATACAAGACGAGGAAAGTAGAAAACTGATGAAAAATAATAACCCTCTCTTCCCCATTCCTATACAGGGGATCTTCAAACTTTTTTTTTTCTCAACCTTATTTCTTATTTGTTTTCCCCATTTTGGAAGGTCAATATCATAGAGTGACATAAATAGGAAAGGAAAACTGTACATTTCTTTCTCATTTACTTCACTAGCATCACTTGCAATTTAAAAATCATCATTTGAACATGCAATCTTAAAAGGCGTGTAACGAGATCTCAGCCTAAGGAAGACGCATGGAAAGAAGGTGACCGTTGCCAGCTTAACCAGTAATCATGCTGTTCAGGTCTGGGTAGTGCGTCACGTACATCGCTTGACAAGCACATAGAAAATGGTTACTGATGAGACTTTCAAGGAGATGTTCGCAGCTTTCCATATTTGGGATCCACTATCTACAGGAAAACAGTTTTTGCATCATAAACTGAAGCTCAAAAATAAGATATAACCGAGAAAACTCAAGGCAATCACTGGAACAAAGCTTAATCAGGAAAGCTTCGTGTATTCACATGCAGCTTTTCGTTCCAATAATGCCATGCCTTGGTTTCTTAAACCACACACAGGAAGCCTTCTAAACGTTGCATAATCAATGCATCCATTAGATTCGTAGCACACACAGGAAGCCTTCTAAACATTGCATTATCATTACATTCATTTGACTCGTTATACAAATTAGCTCATCCCAAAAACCTCTTTTCTCTAGAGTATTTCTTCAGCAGCATCCTTTATCTGCTTTGCCGATCTTCACATTGTTGATCATCAAACAAGTCCTCAGGTGGATCATAAACAATCATATTAGGGAAAAGTTCCAAGAAGTCATCCTTCACCTTTTCCCTCAATTCTAGATAAGGGAGGAGCCCTTTCAAGATGACTCGGTAAGGCAAGGATAGTGGGGGATCAGGAGCGAGCTTCATTTCCTCGTATATGTCCATTGCCTCTGTTGGTAGTCCACTGTCTAAGAAGGCCCTGATGAGGTCACCAAAGGTATGCTGATCAAAAATCACACCTTCGCTCTTAAGTCATTCCATACTCTCTTTGCTTCATCTACCTTTTTGTTTCTAGCAAGCATCAAAAGCATATCCCTGTAGAAGAACATATCTGGCCTATACCAGATTTCTTTCCGGACCACCTTGTACAACTGGAAACGAAGTATAGAAGTCAGAAATAAATAAGACCTTACCGTTGAGTCACTTTTCCATCAATATCACGAGCCTCATTAAACACACAGCATTAAGATGTCATAAGAGAGGGGAAAGGACATGGCAATTGTAATTACTTGTTAATGTAACGCTTTACATAAAAGATGTAAACAACTAAGCAAGCAAACCCCTCTAGTCCAAGATTTAATGATATAAGCTCCATAGGAGTACCACGCATCTCAGTTTACTTTCTAAGGAATGTTATGATGTTCAGTAAATTTAATTTCCAAGTCGTGCATGTCACTGACAATAAATTAATATTTAATCAATGAAAGAGACACCCTTAAATTTATTCTCTCTGCTTGAAATGAGAAGTCAAAAGAACTAATTTCACATTTGCCTTCTTTACACATATGCAAGTGCCAACCACAGTTGCAAACATGTATAAACGAACGCCGACAAGGACCATCCAGTTGCTCATGCTTATATATGTAACTTATATATGTGCATATACTACAACAGAATAAATGTGCATTTAAGTGTACAAGGATGCGAAATGACTAAAAGTCCAAGTTTTATGGCAAAATTTTAGATGTTACATTTGCATAGTCACCACTCAAAAAGTTCCTTTTTTACCAGATATACATTATTATCATCTGCCTTACAAAACAAAACAAAGAAAAAAGTATGTAAGCTCTTGATCATCGAAATCTTTTTCAATATACAACGATCTCAAAACATTTCTGAAATTAATTGATGTTAATGAAGAGCTCAAGGAAAAGTAAAATTAAAGCTCTTCATAACTGGCTTCAAGCTTTAAGTGCAAAAGCTCTTCATAACTACCTTCAAGCTTTATGGTTGTCATAGTCTTAGTACTTGTTATTCTGAAATTTAAATCAAAAGGGTATTTTGGTCTTTTCATTATTTGCAAAAAATTTTCTATAATTCTATTTCTTGAGTCTTAAGTAATTACCTATTTGTATTAGTTCTTGTTTTAGTGTCTAGTTGATTTCGGAAAGTTCTAAAGTATCTAGTTGTGTTTAAAACAAGAAAATGAAAGTCATATTCACAATAAGATTCTATTTTAGGTAGTTTATAGTTTATAAATACACTGCTTGGCTATTCTCACATGGAGATTGATCATAATGAGTTAAAAGTTCTTTGTATATTAGTTTATTTGTTCTTCTTCCTCAGGATGCCCCTAAAATTCCCTTCTTTTCCCTAGTTTATTGTTCATGAGTTCTGTTCACAGCCTTGCAAAAACCACATATTTCCTCTATTCTTCCACTCGCACTAGTTGGCAAGATCACTACAATCTGTTCCTGCATCAATTTGGTATCATATCCCATAATTTTATCCTCTTGATTAACCCTATGTCCGTATTCTCAATATGGTTAACAATGTAGTACTCCTCAAAGTTTGAGAATTTATTGAAAGACTATGAAACTACCAAGAAAATTGGTGCATTACTCAAGGATTCGTTCCAAGAGATCAAGAAGAAATTGAAAAGATTGGATGCCTAGGGAGCAAAATTTGACTAACTTGAAGATTTATTCTTAGGAAAACAGCCAATTAGAGCAGAATTAATTGTTGAACTTCACAAGGTTGCAAAAGGTATCACTGAGGTGGCTCTTCAAAATTTTGAAGAGCCAACTACGATGGATAAAGCTGATGATATTCTAGTGAAAAAAAAAGTTCAAGAAATTAAGGCTGTGGATCTTGTTGTTTCAATCAAGCATACCCAGCAGACAATGCATGAAGGAAGAGTTCACGGTATCATCAAAGATTTAGACAATTCAGGAGCACAGCCAAGAAAAATTTTCTAATATTTTCACTACAGCAATTGAGCTTGTCTTTGGAAAGCCTAACCTTATTAAGACACTGAAATCAAAATTGTTAGTTACTTCCTCAAGTGAAGGCAGAGACAACCTTTTCTAATTGTGCTTATGCACCTATCTCATGATTGAAGTTTTCAGAACTTTGGATTTTTTGTTGTCCACAACTTCAAAAGTTGAGGTCGAGTTTTTTCCAACCAAGTGAGAATGATGCAGTCAACAAAGAGCTCGATAAAAAGCAAAATTAGAGCTCTTCATAAGCGTCTTCAAGCTTTATGTGTTGTTAGTTTGCTACTAAATGTCTTAGGAATTGTTATTTAAAAATTTAGCTATCAAGGGTATTTTAATATTTTAATTAATTGTTGAAAATTTCTAGTAGCTCTATTTCTTAAGTAGTTACCACTGATACTCATTCTTCTTTAGACACTAGTGTTTTACAAAAGTTCTAAACGTATCTTGTTGTGTTTAGAATATGAAAATAGAAATCCTCATCGCAATATAACTATATTATTAGCTTAAATCTTATATATGCACTTGTTGATAGGATATTTTGGAATGAAGATTAATCGATACGAGATAACCTTTTTGTTTATTAGTCCGTTTGCTCTTCTTCCTCAGAAAGCCCTAAAATTCCCTTACACCCCCCCAACACCGCCCCCCCCCCCCCCCCCCCCCAAAAAAAAAAAAAGAAAAGAAAAAACCTCCTCCAACATTAGTGTTCACCTGTACTGTTCACAGCCTTAGAACAGACATTCCCTCTATTCTTCTGGTAGCACAAATAGGTTGGCGGGGGGGGAGGGGGGGGGCAAAAAATAATTCAGAAACTGAAAACCGACAAAAACTGGTCCATTCTGAACTGAAAGATCAGAGTAACCAAACTAAAATTTGAAAGCGGTTAGGTTAACTGAACCTCATTTGCAAAAGTGGTTTCAGTTTTGGGTATCAATTTCTAAGTTGCAGTTAAACAAAACTAGTCCATATATATGTCTTAGAGGCTAATATCCACGAGTATTATAGGGAAGAAGTTGAGGACTACTAAGTCATTTTATTTTCAAGTCTATAACTCAAAAACTTAAATATTATACTTGGTTTTTTTCCCATTTAATTTTTTGATTTGCATATTATCATTTGGTTTAGGCGAGATGTAGCTATATTTCTCATTATCCTTTGGTTTTATATTTTGATTGTCATGCGTTTCTTGCTATTGACTAAAAAATTACTTTCGTATAACTTATATATGGAGTATGAAAGATAACACAAATACTTTTCTTACTTGCCCATTTAATTTTTTGATTTGCATATTATCATTTGGTTTTAGGCGAGATGTAGCTATATTTCTCATTATCCTTTGGTTTTATATTTTGATTGTCATGCGTTTCTTGCTATTGACTAAAAAATTACTTTCGTATAACTTATATATGGAGTATGAAAGATAACACAAATACTTTTCTTACTTGTGTTGTGAAGAATTTTAATTTGAAATTTTTTTTTACTCGTAAAAAGGTGGATACAAAAGTTTCAATTTGTAATTTTATTACTTTTTTTGTAAAGTAATTGAAATTGTACAAGTATTTTTTTAAAATTCGATCAAGTATTTATGTTGTTGTATTTTTTATCTATTTGTCAAATCAATTTAATACTATATGGTTCCGGTTACTCGCGTTACTTGACCCTCCTTAACCAAGTATCCGGCTAATGAGAGTTGAATACAATTAACAAATTAACAAACTGATACAACCTGTTTTGGTTAGAATATTGGGTGGATGACTGGCTAACCGGTCCGTGCCCTCCTCTACTAGTAGGTAAAATTACTACAATCATATCCTACAACATTATTCTTCAACCAACACTATTCCAGAGCTTCCCTTGATTATTCTACATCAAAAAGGGTGACAATAACAAAACAAATTCAAAATGTATCTCAAGAAAAGTTACTAACAATATGACATTAACAAGTTCTTTCCTTCAGTCTCACCAAATCAAGAATTGTTGAGGCAGCATTTATAAGGACAGCTTTGCAGTAAATTGATTTGACAATAACATAAAATTATGTAGCGTAAGATACAGTTCAGACTAGAAATCAAGAGACTATCTAATTCAGTATTCAAACCAAATTCTGTTTTGCTCAATGGAATAATACAAGCATCTACCAGGCAAAAAATTAAGAAACAAAAATACTTTGCTTCATCTACACTACTAGAACTTCAAGAGAAGAAAAAGAAGCTAATTGGCACATTAATATACGTTCGCCTGAAGATGTATATAATTTAATTGGTAGTTTCCTAGAAGCTTTTAGTCTTCACCTGTTATCAGACCTAAAGAGCATGGAATGATAAAATTGCCACTTCAATATTATGTACAACCATTTCAAGCAATCAAGATAAAAGAAAAACATTTATTATCACGCTTAGACATTTCATAACTATCTAGCAAAAACTGATGATGCACAATCTAAACTCTGAAACTCTCTGATTGTGATTCTTAAATCAAAGTTGGATGATTTACTATCTGAATTCTAAAACTGTGACTGTGATCTATTACTGCATAAGATTTAAATTGCTACATAAGTTCCTAAACGTAGGGATAGATATACCCAAAATTTGATATTCTAGCTTTCGAGTCATGTTAGAATATCATTTGCCCTTCCAAAAGTATCTGCACTTATCTTAGGAATGATCAAGATACAAAATAAGCCTATAAATCAAAAAAACTTTTCAACGCCCCCGCTGACATAATATGGTAGAATTTAATCCCCTAAAATTCTAATTAATTTTGGGACTAGGATATTAGGCATTCTTGGTTGCCCATCACAATCCCTTAGCAATTTACACTTAAGGAGACAAATTTGAGTTTCTAAAGGCCAATGGATAACATAGACAAAAGTAGGCAAAAAAGAATTGAGAAGGTATGCATATTAACCTTGATGCTAAGAAAGACGAGATTTTGGCGTTGGAACTTAGCAAGGACAGTAACGAGGTCGGATTTAAGAAGGCGGGAAACGTGGAATTTCATGAACCTCTTCAACAGAATGGGGTCGATCTAAAGATGTTTCAACTCTTTAGCGACCATTAACCCCTCTTTTCCAATCTCCTTTTTCCTTCTCCATATCGATAGGCTTGGGCTCGATGATGATGGTGATGATGCAATCGATTTTCGCTGCTAAAGATTTGTCTAATTGTTAAATGAGAATGAGCTAGATTCAGTATGGAGGAGGCTCTACGTAGGAGATTCTCACCCTAACGCCACATTGCTTGTTGTCACTGTGGTTATTGTTGCTGGGCATCAAGAAGGAGTTTAGGATAAATTTAAAGAAGCCAATGGTGGAACACCATAAATAAAGAAGAAACTCTAGCAACTTTTAACAATTTTCTAGTAACGACCTCTGTTACATGGGCTCGCCTGTTGATGGCAAAACACCGGTGTCGACACGAGTCCGGGTACAAGATCCGGGTCAGACTCGGTCAATCTGAAGTGGATACGTTGACTGTTGATGCAGATTGAACTATCAGCCACTGCCGACACATGTAGAGGAAGAAGAAAGAGAAGAAAAGGAGATGGAGAGACAGAGAAGAAAGAGAGATGATGAAGAAGAAGAAGAAACGTGGATCTGGGTCTCTGCCCTGGTGGAGAACATGAAATTAGGAAGAGAGACAAGAAGATGGAGGGTGGAGACAAGTATTAAGAAGAGAGACACAGCGTCTGAGTTGCAGAGAAGAGAGGAAGAGGAAGAGGAGCGGCAGGGCGAAGACCGAAGCGTGAAGAAGCAGGCCAGAAAAATCATGACTTCACCCTCATTATATTTTTCTTCCTTTTTTTCTTTGAGAAACGTGGGTGACGGGGCTTATTGATTAGAATATTTTAAAAAAAAAACATTGTCCAATGTGTAGTTGTTGGGGGTAATCTAATATATACACGTATTTTCGAAACACGTCGAGATCTTTTTTTTTTTTTTTTTAAGTCCAACCCCGACATATTTGTGGAACACATCGGGCTGCCCGGCCACCCGATGTGTTTTTCACACACGTCGGGCTGTGACGTGGAATTTTTTACAAAACCGAGATTTAAATTTATAATTTTAAATGTAAATTATAAATCTTATATAACTTATATTATATTTATAAATAAATACAAAAAATAAATATAAATTATTTGATATTTATATTTATATATACGTAATATATTAAATTATATTTATATTTATGAATAAATACACAATATTTACAAAATTATCAATTATAAATAAAATTCAACTATGTAATGTATATTAAAAAAATTATATTATGATATATATTAAGTACTTAAGATTTTTAATCATAAATTTTAATTTTTTGTTCTTTCGTTAAAGACAATTTGTTAATTACTAACAATTGATTGGTGATTTATTGATTGGATAATACTTATTGGGGTTAATATACATTTTTGAAATGTTGGAGTACAATTGTTGGGCGACTTTTTTGTTCAATCTAACAATTTAATCTAAATCGATAATTCGATAAATATCTAAGTTGGTATTGAATTTGAACTGTAAAATAACTTATTCGTGAATATAAGTTACAAATATAAGTCATTTCTTCCAACAGTCACTTTGATATTGATATAATAACATATACATAGTTCAGATAAAGGGAAGGGACCCTTTTTTTTTAATGTATATTTAAATCAATTAGCCCTAAATTCAACTTTAAAAAAAATTAATTGGGGAAAGCAAATGCATAGAATGTAAGGATAGCGAGAGAAAATGCAACTATGATTCTTAGTCTTAACCAATTTTTTTTTTTTTTTGGAAGGGTTTAAGGTTAAGAACTTTTTGTTAGGGAAAGGAAATGCAAAGATTAATTTTTCACAATTTATAAATTAGATGTACGTTTATAAGGTCACAATTTATAAGTTGGATGTACGTTTATAAGGTCTAAAGTTTTTGTGAATATTTTTTTATGTTAAATTCTAGTTCGTCGTTAAAAATGACAACGCTAGTGAAAATTTGTAAATTAAGCACTAAAAAAAATGTTCAATTATATAATTAGAGAATTTAGAAAATGCTAAAATATACAATTTATAGGTGAAATCAACGTCGTCGACGTTGATCATGAGGCGGATCTCGAGGGGTCGACGAGCAGCAAAATCTCCTAGGCCGTCTAATCTCACGTCGTCCCATGCACAGCCTGCTGAGCTGACGGCTCAACATCATCGGTCTCGTCATCATATCATCACCATCACCATCACCATCATCACCATCATCAAGTCCACGGTGCGAGTCTGTAGGATCAGAAGATAAATATGCACTGAATGGATGTAAATAACGATGATGGATCGTGGTAGACGTGGATGGGCCCGAGATAGGAATGTGAGCACTAGGACCCGGTGTAAAAAATGTAGATGCGTATGGATCAGGAAATCCACCGGCCGATCCATGCAGGAACTGATATATAGGATGCAGGTCAGATCCAGTAGAAAATACAGGCGTATGAGACTGATACCCAACGTCAGAAGTACTAGCATGCATAGCTGAGGAAGCGTATGCATCGTACACTCTGTCTGTACCAACTGAATGTGGGATCTGTGCACTTCCCGACGGTATGTGTATGGTAATCGGTCGGGGCAACCTGCTCATCATGTCTGACATCATCGTGAAGTCCATGTCGATGACGACGTCGATCGCCTCGAGACGAAGCTCCAGCCTGACTAGGGACATGTCTAACTGGCCTCTGATAATGAGCACTGCGTGACGTAGAGGCGCCAATGTCCTGACGGGGATCTGGGCCAAGATCCATATGATCGGAACGCTGTAAGTAGTGCATAGACCCGAATGCCTCGTCTCGAATCGTCGTCAAACTAGGATGAAAAAGTCTGTGTAGGGTCAGCATGATGAAGGCCTGACACTGATGCCTGTCCTATCCTGTACATGCTGCTCATCTGTTAAGGCACATAAACTACAAATTATTTGTAATGCAACAATATGAAGTAAGATTCATTGAAAGAAATGCTATAACACTTAATAACAATTTTACCATGTACTCGAGCTGACCAGAAACACCTTACAGTCCATCACGCCGGATCTGATGGACGAGAGGTGTGATATATAGAATGGTATGACGGTGGTACCACTGCAGGTAATCGGTCGATGGCTGAAAAGTATCTGTAGGCTCTCCTGGAAACGACCGAACCAGCACGACCATTCCAGTAACCGATCCAAGAACTATGGTAATCACTCCAATCCCGCCCTGGGAATCCTGAAAGTTTTAGATCATGTAACATGGTCCGATCAGTGTCAGCATTCTCTGGAATAAGCTGGCGCATCCCGAACTGACGCATGACACGATCTGGTAAATGGATCTCGACGATGTGCCAAAAAATCAGGGGGACCTTAGCTCGCCAAATATGAGCCCCTGCTCTACAATAAGCGGGTAGTGACAATAGCACATCATCCGTATAAGGCATCCATATAAACTGCAACAATCAACCAATGGTGAACGACATTTATAAAAACTATATGTAATGCATAATAAAATTTCAAAATGTATAAAAATATAAGAATACGTGATCCGGCTGTAATATCGAAAGATGATCACGGTAGTGACCGGCTACATGCTGGGGAGCATTTCGAGTACTACGCCTGGTAATCCATCTACCTCCAAGTGGATAATCTCCAACCGTCGCTGATCGACTATGACTGGACGAATAGTCGGAAACCGCTCCCATGCCCATAGCTGTTCAAATAGAATAATTTAATATATTGGATATTAAGTTATTTAACTAGTTGATATTACTTAACCAAATGATAATATGTGATAATGTATGGTTACTGTTTAAATTTTGTACCTGTAGTAGCATGTACGGTCCAGCAGTGACCCTAGCGTCGGAACGGCATGCATGGCACATACGTCTGTACAAGCATGCAAGTACGGCACTCCCCCAGCTATACTGGCCCATCCCCTCCAGATCTCTCAAATAATATAGCCAGCTAAGATGTACAACATTACCCGCACTATCTGCAAACAGATGACCTCCTAATAAAATCAAAAGTAATGTACGGGTATACTGGCGGACTGTCTCATCATCGGCATCCGGTAGTAATGGATGATCTATCAACTGCTGGTACAAGGCCTCAATCTTGATGCGTGCTTCCTTCAAATTACTTCTGCTCCGGCAAAAATCCCAACCACTGATTAATCAAAGCCAGTCGCTGAGGTGGAGAAGTAGGCTCGTGGTGTAACGTAACAGGTAAACCGTCTACTCGCAGGCCCCACAACACCTCGACATCCTGCAATGTGATAGTGGCCTCACCAATAATAGGAAGATGAAATGTATGTGTCTCCTGTCTCCATCGCTCAATGAATGCTGTAATAAGTCCGTGGTCCAAACGGAATGTACCGACTCGACATACTCCGCCAAATCCAGCGGCGTCAATATAATATCTCACACGGGGATCTGCAGGTGCGATATAACTGCCAAAACCGTTTATCACATCTCCTGACGTCTAGAACAGAGCCCTCACCGTGAAAGATCGCCGCAGATCTGTGACCAGGCTGTAGTCGCAAAATAGCATCATCTATAGGACCCTGAAACGGTGCCGCGGTACTCAACTGCCGGTGATCTATGTGAATTTGTGACTGCACGTGCAAAGAATATATCAAATTAATAATTTCAAAGTAATTTAAAATGGACTGTAAATATTAAATAAACCCTAATAAATTTTGTTGTAACAAATAAGATATAATGATAATAACACAAAATTCAAAATCCTAAATCTTAAACCTTAAACCCAGATCCTAAACTCTAAACCCTAAAGTAAAACTCTAAACCCTTAACCCTAAACTCTAAACCCTAAACCCTAACCCAAAACCCAAACCCAAACCCTAAACCCTAAATCCTAAGTCCAAACCTTAAACCCTAACCCTAAACCCTAAATCCTAAGTCCAAACCTTAAACCCTAACCCTAAACCCAAACCCTAAATCCTAAACTCTAAACCCAAACCCTAAATACTAAACCTAAGCTCTAAACCCCAAACCCTAAATACTAAACCTAAACTCTAAGTCCAAACCTTAAACCCTAACCCTAAACCCAAACCCTAAATCCTAAACTCTAAACCCAAACCCTAAATACTAAACCTACGCTCTAAACCCCAAACCCTAAATACTAAACCTAAACTCTAAGTCCAAACCTTAAACCCTTACCCTAAACCCAAACCCTAAACCCTATACCAGAACCCTAAACCCTAAATCGTAAAACCTAAACCCTAAACTCAAACCTTAAACCCAAAACCTAAACTCTAAATCCAAAACCCAAGTCCTAAACCCTAAATCTTAAACCCAAATCCTAAAACCTAAAGCCTAAACTCAAACCCAAATGTCATGCGAAATAGAGTCACATATATATATACATGCTATTCAATTTACACATTTCAAAAGTTCAACATATAAAACATAGTAAGGCATTCATAAGTTCAAAAGTTTCACATACAAAATATAATAAGGCAAACATATGTCTTTATACATATTCCTATCTAATAATCTAATCTAACTGCCTACTGATCCGGTGGAACCCACACCCTCAAAGAGCTCTCTCTCTGGCTCATCATCATGGGCCTCCTCGGCTCAGGAGGTGGGTGTGCGGCCTGCCCCAACTCAATATGCACTCCCCCATCTCGTGCCTCATCAACCACCCGGCCTATCATCTGGCCACACTCATCGAGAACACATCCGGTGTGGTCCTGAATGTGCCGTACGACACGAGTGAGTCGGGCACGAGTGTCATGGTACAACTCTCTAAAAGCGTCGGTCCTCTGCTGCTCCTCTCGAACAGCATCCTCTAACTCTCGAATCCGCTGCGTCTGTGCACGTACTACCTCCCGCAGCTCATGAATACGCCCCTGAGAGGTATCACCCGCGCGTCCTAGACGCCTACTCTCCTCGATCAAAGAAAGTACAACGTGATCAGGATATGAGTAGGTCCTCCAACACCCACATGCAGGACGCACTCGGCGAGCAGGCGAAAAAGTCCTGTAAGGATGTCCCGGTCCCTCTCTGTATCGAACAACCGGTCTAGCACGAAGCCTCTGACGTACTGGAGCCACGTCAGACGGCTGGGATACCTCCCCCTGCCTACTCTCAGCCATACCTACATGTATCAATAACAAATCAATTAGGTCTAAACCCAAAAGTACTGAATAATAAGCAATACCCAAAAGTACTGAATAATAAACTCCTCTCAAACCCTAAACCCAAATCCAAATCCTAAATCGTAAGCCCTAAACCTTAATTCTAAATTCTAAACAAATACGAACTAACTATGAAACCAAAAATCATAAACTCATCATAAACCATAAAAAAATGAATACAATTCATTTGTATTTAATGGCAAACTCCATAAAGAGAAGAAGGGCAGCACCACAAAATTTTATTAAGTACGAAAAATATGATACTAATGTTACACGATTAAAATCCTAAAATAAAAAAGATTTCAATAAGCATAAATCCTACATTACTAACGGTTAAAATATTCAGGAAATGGACAGTTTTGCGCCGTGTGTCCTGGCTGGGAACAATTGCTACATCGTCGCGGTGCATCTGGACATCTACGATCCATCTGATTTCGAATTCTTGCAGTTCGCAATGGCCCCGGTCGTCTTTGTCTTAGGCGACTACCGTTCATTGTCAATATGAGTTCTGATGGAGGCCAATAGGCTTGGTCTCTGAGAGGATAGAATTGGTTGCTGAATATCGCTTGATAAGCATCGTATGTATACTGCTCTCCCACCAAATCCATAGGATTCATTCTGCATTGAGAACATGCCGCCATTGCATGCGAACAAGGGAAGTGGAGTTGTTGAAACTTACGACATGTGCACGTTCGCTGTGTAAGGTCTACAGTTTGCGTTTTTCCACCCTCGTGACCTCGACGATGGCCAGTAATGATGTTGAAAATTCGATTTCTGGAGTCATACACTTCAACTTTGTGTTTTTTTTCCTTTTTTCTCATTTGACGCGTATTTGATCCAACTGTATTCTGGAAGTGGGTATCTCACATCCCACGCAAATTTTTGATTCTTAACAAATAATTTAACAGTCTGGCTCAGTGTAAAGCGAACGCAAGCTGTGATAGGCAACAATCGAGCATCTCTGAGCTAAGTTGTTGAAACACTCGGCCATGTTTGTCGACGTATGACCCCAACGATACCCCTCATCCATGCACAAAGCCCATTGTTCGGGTCTAACATTGACGCCTGTCAACCAATCGTACGCCTCTTGATTCAAACTTCGTATTTGTTCCATGAACTTCTCATACTTAGACGGTTGGTTGGCCATTCCGGCTGCCATTACAAGTTTCTTTAACCTGAATAATACGAAATTTCGTTATACGGTATTAACTAAATATGTAAAATTACGTGATCACGTAAAATTAAAATACCTCTCATTTTTGAATTTTTTAGTGAAATTACTTTGCACGTGCACAAGACAGTAGCGGTGGATTCCCATTGGTTCACGCCATTCCGGAAGCGTCATCATTGCGTGGATAATGGATTTGTGCCTATCAGATATGACGCATACATTTTGAATATTACCGCATACGTGAATACGCAATAACCGCATGAACCAACACCAACTTCGGTTGTTCTCCTCATCGACGAGTGCGAAAGCTAGCGGCAATAGGTGATTGCATGCATCATATCCGACAGCAACAAGTAATTTTCCTTGGTACGGTCCTTTCATGAAAGTACCATCCACACATATCACCGGTTTTATATGACGGAATGCTTGGATGACAGGACCAAAAGTCCAGAAAATATAGTCGAAAAATATGTTAAAATTTGTGCTACTTGGATGTGAATCCCACACAACAACTGTCCCTAGATTGCATCGCTGTAACTCTTCCATATAGGTCGGAAGAAGGCGTATAGATGACGGCCAATCACCATAAAGAATATCAATGGCTCTACGGCGACCGTACCAAGCTTTCCTGTACGACACATCGCAGTGAAAATGTTGCTTAACCGCTGCCATTATGTCCTTCACTTTGAACATGGGACCATTACTAATGTGTGGAATAATGAACTCAGCGATTAATTCTGAACTCAACTGCCGGTGATCGTTATTGTTAAACACCCGTGCACATGTATGTTCATCGGCAAGAGTAACAATCATCCACATGTTATGAGAACGCCTTAACGTCGCTCTCAACTGCCAATTGCATGGAGGTGTTGAGTTACGAGCCCTGCAACGAACATACCAAGTCGTTTGAGAACTTGCGCGCACCTTGTACTCTCTATTTTGCTTTATGGACCACTTTTGCACTGCTTTCTTAACCTTTTCTTTACTATCAAATAACATGCCCAACCGAAGTTCCATTGTCCTCCTCGTTCCACACATTAAGCCTCTCGGCTGGACCCGCGTTTAAGGGGTCAAATTGTAAAGTTGCATCTATACCGGCATCATATTGAAGTGTTCCAGGATCATATCCAGTCCATGCTGAATTAGGACCAACATCAGAATGTCTCTGGTCGTCCTCTTGTTCGAATGTATCATACTCTTGGGCATTATCATCGGAGTCATCATCTTCCGGTTCTGGCTCGGAGTCCATGTCACTATCTTCCTCGTTAGTCTCTGGTTCTGTATTAGGAATATGAAATGCATCATATTCATTGTGCCCAGAAACAAGCTCTGCCGCTGAAGACAAATGAATTCCTGCAGCACTGCTACTAGGGCGATTGTCAACACGACTCCTATTGCCTCTTCTTCGTCCTCTCCTAGGCTGCTGGATATCCCCGTATTCTAATTGCGTAGGCTGACTTCCGTACAAATCGGCTGTACACGATGCATCAACCGGAAATGAGCCTAAATTGACTAGTGCACTGAGTTGCATATTCTTGTACTATTGAGATCTCCTCAACCTCCACGTAGATCTCAATTACTTCTCGATTATTCCCTTTAAAATAATACATTGCGTTTACTCCGGTATCATCTACTAAAGGTATTATACCGGATGCACCTTGTAGCATGGAACCCCTAAGCATCAGAGTAATTTTGAATCTATTCCGGTCTAGATTCATAGCATCGTAGACTTTATCCATCAATTCTTCAAAACTTACTCTTTCCGTAAGGAACAAAAATTTTTTAGGCATAGGGGGGTCATACAACATTGATCCTCCGGCGTATACGATCTTTCCTCCCCAATATAAATTAATTGGCAAGGTATGATCGTTCGACATGTTTCGCCTAAATCTAACCAATGTAAAACTAATAAGTTAAGAGGATAAAGCATAAAACGTAGTGCTTCCTAGGTAACACATTCAAAATATACAGAATTTATAGTCTATCAAATTGTAATTATTGAGTTTTGATATGGCTAAATTATAATTATATAAAAGTTTAGGGCCCAAAGTGTAATTTTTAAAACAAATTTTAGGTGAAACTGTACTTCTAAAAATTTTATTTGGCCAATAAAACATAGACAAAAGTTCAGGGGTCAAATTATAAATATGCAATAAAATTGGGGTTGAATTATAATTTTTAAAAGTTTAGGGGCCAAAATATAAATATAAAAATATACAAGGGTCAAAAAGTCATTTCAAAACTCTAGATCATAAATAGCAAATACACAAAAAATAGAGGGCAAAATATAATTTTTAAAAGTTTAGGAGCTAAATTGTAATTATTCAGCAATTGAGGGGTCAACTTATAAAGATATAAAAATACAAGGGTCAAGTTGTAATTATATAAAATTATAGGCATAAAAATATAATTTTTACAAGTTTAGAGGCTAAACTGTAATTTTACAAAAGTTCATGGGCCAAAACATAAATATATCACAATACAGGCGTTCAAAAGTTATTTTTAAAAGTTTATGTGCCAAATTATAAACATAGAAAAATTTATGAGTCAAAACGTAATTAAAAAATACAGGGGTCCAAATGTAATTTTGAAAGGTTTAGGTGCCAAATTGTAAATATACAAAAGTCCTGGCGCCATAATATAAATACATAAAAATGCAGGGCTCGGAATATAAATTTTACAAATTTAGGGGCCAAACTGTAAATATACAAAAGTTCAGGGCCAAAACATAAATATATAAAAATGCAGGGTCAAACTGAACCTTTTAAAAGTTTAGGGCTACATTGTAAATATACAAAAATGTAGGGGTCAACACGTAATTAAAAAATATAGGGGTCCAAATGTAATTTTTAAAAGTTTAGGTACTACATTGTAAATATACAAAAAGTTTTTTGTATAACATCAATACATAAAAATATAGTGGTCAAAATATAAATTTTATAAGTTTAAGGGCTACATTGTAAATATACAACAGTTCATGGGCCAAAATATAAATATATAAAAAATGTAGGGGTCAAAATGTAATTTAAAAAGTTTAGAGGCTACATTGTAAATATAGAAAAGTTATGGAGCCACAAAATAAATACATATAAATATAGGTGTCAAAATATAAATTTTACAAGTTCTGAATTCTAAACTGTAAATATACAAAAGTTTAGGGCCCACAACATAAATATATAATAATGTAGGGTCAAACTAAAATTTTTAAAAGTTTAGGAGCTAAATTGTAAATATATAAAAATTTAGGGGTCAACACGTAATTAAAAAATACAGGGGTCAAACTGTAATTTAAAAAGTTTATAGGCTACATTGTAAATATAGAAAAGTTCTGGAGCCACAAAATAAATACATATAAATATAAGGGTCAAAATATAAATTTTACAAGTTTAGGGACTAAACTGTAAATATAAAAAGTTCAGGGCCCACAACATAAATATATACAAATGCAGGGTCAAACTGAAATTTTTAAAAGTTTAGGGGCTAAATTATAAATATATAAAAATTTAGTGGTCAACACGTAATTAAAACACACAGGGGTCAAATTGTAATTTTTAAAAGTTTAGAGGCTAAATTATAAATACACAAAAGTTCTGGATCCATAAAATAAATACATATAAATATAGCGGTCAAAATATAAATTTTACAAGTTTAGGGACTAAACTGTAAATATACAAAATTTCAGGGACCACAACATAAATATATATAAATGTATGGGTCAAATTATAATTTTTAAAAGTTTAAGGGCTAAAATTATAAATATACAAAACTTTAGGGCTCAAGACGTAATTAAAGTCAAAATGTAGTTTTTAAAAGTTTAGGTGCTTCATTGTAAATATAAAACAGTTTTTGGTCAAAATCGGAATACATAAAAAATTGGGCTCAATCCATAATTTTAACAACTTTAGCACCCAAATTGTAATTACCAAAAGTTTGGGCACAAATATCTTATTTTCATAATTTTCCGGTCCAACTTTTAATTAGACCAAATATCAACGCCCAAACTGTAAATATCAACATTTCATGCTCCAAAATTTAACTGCACAATAATTAAATTCTTTATCTATAAATGTAAATATCTAACAACATTCAATTCAAAAAATAATATATTTACCCTACATTATTTATTGGCCCAAAATTTATTAAACATGTAAACATTCAACATATTGTCCACAATAATTTTATTTATATCAAAATTCAGAAACACAAATAAAATTTACCCTACGCATTAACATAAAATCATATAATATAATAACAAAAATAAAATTTAATTTAATTACATTAATTTATCCTACACATTAATATATCCTACACATTAATATAAAAATAAAAACAAAAATAAAAACAAATATATAATATTTATCCTTTACATTACACAATAATTAATGTAATTAATACATAATATAAATAATAATAAAATTATAAAAACAAAATTATGAGATAAATACCTGAAATTTAAAATTTGCTAAGCTGTTGTTTCTTCTTCAGCTTGAAGATGGAGCCGCTGCCTTCAATTTCCCCGACGTGTTTCTGCCTTCAATTTGCTTTGTTTCTACTCTTCAATTTGGTTTGTTTCTCCTTCAATTCTTGCGCAGGGAAGCCGTCTAGAGGGAGGGAGCCGTCTGGAGGGAAGGAGGGAGGGAGAGAGAGAGAGAGAGAGAGAGAGAGAGAGAGAGAGAGAGAGAGAGAGAGAAAGAGGGGGGGGGGAGGGGAAAATGTGAACATTGGCTTTTATAGGCCACCGAAATTTAAAAAAAAAAAAAAGAGGCCCGACGTGTTTCTCAAACACATCGGGCCAAGCTGGTCAAAAAGCCTGGCACGCTGCAAAGGCTGACGTTCGTCAGCCTTTGCAGCGCGCCAGGAGCTGTCGGGCACGGGTAGCTTGACATGTTTGTAAAACACGTCGGCCCCGACGTGTTTCGCAAACACGTCGGGGTTCGATTTAAAAAAAAAAAAAGACCT
Organism: Mitragyna speciosa; assembly: GCA_024721245.1. Classification (NCBI taxonomy): domain Eukaryota; kingdom Viridiplantae; phylum Streptophyta; class Magnoliopsida; order Gentianales; family Rubiaceae; genus Mitragyna; species Mitragyna speciosa. The sequence goes on along the minus strand of CM045566.1, from coordinate 22,300,249 downwards.
CGACATGTTTCACAAACACGTTGAGTATATATTAGACCACACGTCGTCTGACAGGTACAAATTGGACATTGTTTTTTTTTTAGAAATATTTCGATCAATTAGCCGGGTGGTGGACTTTAGCCTTATATTTTATTCCTTTCCCTTTTAAATTGAAAAGTTATGTTTTTGCTAGTCCATGTCATATATATTAATTCTATCTTCCTATTGGGTGGAGAAAAAATAAATTATAATTTTTAACTTTCTTTAATTTTTACAATTATGGTTCATGAAATTATTTATGCCAGGTTAAACTTATGTAAGTATGTTGTCTCATCTGCAATCTTTTAGTTGGTTATATTTTAGTTATAATAATTAAAATTTTCTGAATAAAATCTCAAGGATTTTATTAACAAGATAATAATTAAAAATTTTCTAAACAAATAGCACTAGAACTTTGAATTTGATTGGTTTGTTGTGAGAAGGAAAATTTTTGAAAGCCAGTCAATCAAACAAATTTTGAAGGACTCCACATTTTACATACCATCAGTTGAACAACATGAAAGTCGTAAAAAACTCTACATTTCAAAAAATCCAAGGTAATAAAATTGTAAGAATCCAATAATTTGCAAAACACATAATAATAATAAAATTTATTTGTTTCTCGACTCCATCATTCATTCATTAAAATCTATCTTGAAAAATCATATCAACAGCCGTATGTCGATCCAAGTTTCTCTTAAAAGGTGCACTCAAATCCTACAAATTATTCTTTCATCAAAAAAAAAAATCTTACAAATTATTCTTCCAAGTATAATATCATTTGATTATGTTTTAGTTATAGCATCAGAACTTAAATATTTTTTTAATAGTTACCTTTCTAATTTCCTTTACTTGATTCTTATTCTATGTCATTAAGGGACATAACATATTAATATTTTTCATTATAGGATCTTTTCTAGATTAAACTGTCCTCTTAACAAAAATTATTTAACCAAAAATTATTTTAAAAAAAACAAAAATTATCATTTGTGAATAATTTTGTGTATGAAGTAATGAATTTGAAAAAAAATATAAGGAAAAAAGACTATTGCGATTTATAGTGATACTTATTCAAACTAAAAATTATGTTAATATAAACTAACTTATATTTAAAATTTAAAGCAATAATTTCAAACGAGCTGATATTTAATATGATTGAAGATCAATTAAAGTGATAACATCCAGTGTATTTTAAACATAAATTAAAGCCATACTATAGTTTAAGTTCTTGTGTTAGACAACATATACTATTTACATCATTATTATGCTATGCGTTGAATTTAAATAATACTATAACAAGGAACACAAAGAATTAATATTCAAATATATATGATCTAAACTAAAATGTTAAAAAAATTTAATTTACAAATTAGAAGTGACATGTAAATATCAAATGTAGTACTAAGACACAACACAGGAAAATATTCAATTGCATATGAACTTATATCAAATAACACTGAATGAAAGTATAAGTCAATTAATTAAACAAATGTAAATTTTTCATCCTTTTAATGAAAGTTCAACTTTGTTCAGAAAATAATAAATTGTATGTTTAATGTCCTTTAGATGGGGGTGAGCGAAATTTGTTTTCTCCAAATTTTCATCCAATTTTAAATTGAAATAAAAAATTTGAATTTGGAAAAATGGAAGTTGGAATGGAAATGAAAAAATTTTCAATTCATACTATCGAATTAGAGATGAATTAGGAGTTGAAGGTTTTTATTTCAAAAATTTCGATTTCGATTTAAAAATAAAATCGGATATCCAGTTTTATTTTCATATTTGACTTAAAATATATGTGTGTGTATATATATATGTGTGTGCGCGCACACACACACTTACACACACATGTACATATGTACACACACATATACATACATTTATACACACACACATATATACATATGTACACACACGTATACATACATATATATACATACATCTATGCATGTGTATATGTATAGATACGATAAATGTATCTATACATATACACATGCATAGATGTATGTATATATATGTATGTATACGTGTGTGTACATATGTATATATGTGTGTGTATAAATGTATATAGATATGTATGTACATATGTATAGATGTATGTATGTATGTATATACATATACATATGCATATACATACATATATGTATATGTAAGTATATGTATACATACATGTACATGTATGTATACGTGTGTGTACACAAAAATAGAAAGACTTTTATTTTCCTATTGAAATAGATGAAATAGAACAATAAATACATATATGATAAACTTTTCCTCATTTTATCTGTATCTTGTTTAACTAGGAATTCAGTAATATTTTATCTTGCTATAAATAGAAAGTAAAGAAAAAATAATAAAAGATATAAAGTACCCTCATTTCATGTGAGATCCAAAAATTTCCTTTTCGTAGTTGTAGAAGGAATTTTTTTGTTGGAATCTTTATTTTTTTATTTTAAAGAAATAGTTGTGATGCTGTATTTGTATGTATACGTGTGTGTACACATGTATATATGTGTGTGTGTGTGTGTAAATGTATATAGATATGTATGAACATATGTATAGATGTATGTATGTATGTATATACATATACATATCACGTGTATACGCATATGTACATACACATATGCACATATGCTTCATACATGTATATCTTTTTAACTCCTATTACCTGAACCTAGTACCGCCAAGTTTATAAATTGTGAATTACATCCTTTATCTGATTGTTGTAGTTGTATCCATATAGCATATCGAAATTGTCTTAAAGAAACTTTAAATTCAAATAGTTTAGCTTATCTTCCAATAGAACAATTATCAATTAAAGATACTCATGAAGAGTTAAATATTGTTGAGGCAAAACTTCAACGATTATTAACTCATAATAATAGCAGTTATCTTATATTTTATTATATTGCTAGAAGAAATTTATTAGTGCGTAGAATTACAAAGCCCTTAAATTGGTAAAAAGTAAAGTCCTTCTTTTGTAAACAAGTGCGGACTAAAAACGTCTTTGGTAAAAAGCATCTCAGAAATAATATTGCCCTTGCTAATTCTCCTAAAAACTTTTCTAAATAACTGTACATCTCTTCTAGTGTTTGTACTATGCTAAGTTCGTCCCATTTTCTAGTTACCATTTGTGACCATGTTTCTAAAAGTGTTGGCCAAAGTTGTGGATCATGTGCTGTTAAATTTAATAATTTACCTTCATCTATTAAATTCTTTTTGTCTATGACTTCTAAAGGCATTCTTTTTCCTCTAGATTTTGTGTTACTTTCTGAGGGTTCTCTGTATTCATTGTAGGTTATTTTGGGAGGTTGTCCTGCTACTGAAGTTTGTCTGCCTACTAAGATTAGAAATGGAAATGGTAGAACGAGAAGAAATGGATGAAGAAGATGTATTATATTATGATAAGGATAGAAATATTAGAATAAGAAAGTACAATCCAAATCTAAAAGAAAAAACACAAGTATAATTAATGGAAAACCAAGCCCAATCATCTATTATACTTGAAAATATAATAAACCCCTCAAAAAGTAAAAAAATCTGTGATATTACACACACTGACGATCCTTTAATTTGATAATGAAAACACAATATGACACCACTCAGACAGGCAACTAGCTTTCTTTTCTTTCATTTTCTCTTCCATTTTGCCTATAAATACCATCTCCTGTCGACATGCTCCCTTTTTTCCTCTTTTCCTCTAGTTTTCACTCGCCTCTCCTCTCCCCATCCTTATACTTCTCCCCTCCGGCAAACTTGCCAGCCTTCCGACCCATTCCTCGCCGGAATATCGCATTCCCTTTTGTTCTCTCTCATCCCTTTTGAGGTCATTTCCTCTCTCCCCCTATCTCTCTCCTATCTCCTTCTTGGTGTTCATAGGAAAGAGATTTAGATCTGATTTGTCTTTTGCTAAATGGTTAAACCAAAGGCAAAAAAGTATTAACATAAGTGACAAAACTGAAACTCATCATAAACCAAAGAAAAAGACAGGAGCTCTAGTATTCGGGACACTTAAGCTAGAAAAATGAGTAGCACAAATACAGTTACGTTTCCTGGAACAAGTAGAACTGTTAGGTACAACTCAATCAATGAACGAGTAAATATAGGAAACAATGGCTTTATGAATAGAATTCTAGCACATACATACATCTATACATATGCATATATATATATATATATATATATGTATATAGATAGATACATGTATATAGATATGTACGTACATATGTGTATGTACATGTGTGTATACACGTGTGTGTGTGTATGTTGTATATACATACATACACATCTTGAAGCAATGGGGTTCAATGATGATCATGAGAGTCTGAGTGGAGAACTTGAAGAAAACTTAAGTGATTACGCAACATAAGAAGTGAAATTACTATTGAAGCCTATAGTTCTTTTGTTTAAAGTAAACAACTTATGTGTATTTTTGGCAAACAACTGATGTATATTTTTTATGGTGTACAGTTACTTATGTAATCTTTTGTATTTTTGTTAGATGTAAACTACAAGGTCTAACATATATTAAAGTGGTTGTTTTTAGTTTGTAATGCTTTTTCTCTGTTTATATATTTCCATATTTGATGGTTAAGATATGACTAAATCTGTACTACCTCTTTAACTTTTCTTTGAGATGGATTCTTGCAGAATTCAATTGATTCATTAATTAGTTATAGCAATAAGGAGTAGCAACCTTTAGGTTCTAGCGCTAAGAAAAAGATGATTATTGACACAAGAATTTCAAAAAACCTACAAGAAATTTATTCTTCAAGTTGAGAAGTTTCATATTTCTAAATGTCACCTGTCACTACTAAACAAAGGTATGCCCTTCAACTTTATATTCTTGGATCCTAATAGACTAATTTATAATTCTTAATTTTGAGTTTGATATTTGAATGAATAGTTAAGTATGAATTTGTTTAACTTTTGAATTGTTTGTTTTGCCTATAAAAGAATATAAAGTTACATCTTTTGTAGAGTACATTTTTTTAGATTAATTATCATAAAAACTAGAAAAATATATAAAATTCAAAACCGTATCCCTGTACCCGTATTCGACTCTTTGGCAGTATCGCCGTATCCTAATTTTAGAGAAATTGCCGAATCAGACACTTGGACACGTACCCGTATCTGACTCTTGTATAAGAGTCCGTGTAACTTAGGTAACGACAACAAATAGATAGCAACACAAATTTGTGCCGAACAATGAAGACAACAACCAAAGATCCAGAGCATATACAACATAAAGAGCAAAGTAAACAAAAAGAAGCTAAAATCCCACAAGAAAACAATATGAGAAACTAACCACTAGAGAATCACCTGCGAAACAGAATGAAGAAACAGTAAAACAAATGTATGTCAGGCCTTTCCCAAAAATGCAAATATAAGCAGTATATTGGCAATAAGAAGGCAGGTCCATGCGGTGCCAAAAACAGCTCTCGTACAACCGAGGTCCTAGCAACTTGCACAAACAAAATATTTTAAATGGTGATGAAATTACTAACAAAATCCATAGACAATAGCAAAAAATTTACCAACATTTCTATTATTTAAAATCTAACAAAGCACAAATTATTTCTAACGGATTCAAAAGAAACAATTTATTCATACCTCTAAATCATAACCATCAGGCGAAATGATAAATTTCTAACTGATTGAAAAGGGAAAATTATTCATATCACTAAACTCCCTAAAGCTGCTGATGAGGTCTTAAGTTTGAGGATCTAACATCGGAGGAAGGTGGGAGAGGCCGAATGGCTAAGGAAGGAGGTGGGACTGGTGGTGGTATCGATTGTGGTGTTAGTGGAGGTGTTGGTGGTGGGTTGGGAAGTAGTTCAAGTGGAGGAATAGGTGGTGGTGCAAATGGAGATGGAGGTGGTTCAGATAGGGCATTAGGAGCTGGTGTGGGTGGAGGTTTTGGTTTTGGCGGTGGAGTAAGAGGTAATTGGGGGTGGGAATCGGTAGAAATAATTGGTGCAAGTGAAGGTGTAGAGGTGATGGAAGGGAATTTATTGGTGCTGCCAAGCCAATGAAGTTCTTACTAGCCATAATAGAGTCTGATCCTTGAATGTGTAGTTCCAATATTAGAGAGATGATCTGCTACTGATTGCCTTCCCTATAACACAGCTGAACACCCTGAAAATGGCTCTCTAGACTCAAAAGCTGCTACACCTCATTAAAAATAGACCAAGGTCTACCACAAATACGCTTAATAATATTAACTAATACAAGCAAATCACACTCCACATCAAACATTCTAAATCCTTGCTGAAGACAATGTGTGACTCAAATTAACAAAGCTTGCACTTCAACTTGCATACTTGTAGCCACATTAAGAGATGCCAAAAATGCAAAAATTAAATTCCCCTAATAATCCCTTAACAAGCATCCGCTTCCTGCCAATCCGAGGTTTCCCTTGGAGCATCCATCCGTATCCAACTTAAAACCACCCTCCAATGGTTTAACTCAATTCACCAATTTGAATCTACTAATTTTCTTTACATTACCCAATACTTGGTAAAATTCAGGCCAAGAACTAACCCCAATTTTCTTGTCAGGAAAATTTAATTGTACAGGTCCCTTGTATCTTGATATATGTGCGAACAAAGTTCCTCCCATACAATAACAAAACCCTCATACACAACTAGATTTCTAGCTTTCCACATATGCCAACAAATAACAAGAGGGGTTATCTAGTGAACAAAGCCCAAATATTTATTCTTCCTTTCACCGTACCCACCATCCAAAGATACAAAATCTGACTAAAGCAAACTGACTTTTCACACTTGCAATTACACCAAAATAACACCACACAAAGGAGGCAAGATCTCCCAAACAAAACACATGATCTACAAACTCCACACTAGGAGACGAACAACAAAAATATTTTGAAGCAAGCTGAAAGCCAAATTATACCAAATTTGAATCTATAGGTAGCCTATTTTTTAATAATCTCATGACAAAAAAAGAGATCTTTCATGGTATTTTTGGAGGCCAAAGCAACCTAAATACCACCGAAGACTTTCCTTGATCCCTTAACACATGATAAGCCAAATTTAATGAAAAAATACCTGACTGTTGAGACCTCTATATTATCACATCCAGTTCTCAAGATGAAGGCGGATTTAGAGCAGATGTCACCATAGTGTGATGGTGTGGAACCCACTGGTGCAACGCCTCCAAATTCCATTTCCCATCCCAGCAGAAATCATCAATTTGATGATCAGACACACTCTCTAGTCTGGAGGATAGGGAACTCGACCCTAACCAATTATCAAACCAAAAATTAGCATCCCCCTTTTGCACAATCCAATCAATATGTTGTTAGGCCAAATCTCTAATTTGAAGCATGCACCTCCAAGTATATGAAGCTTGGGGTATGAAATCCACCATACAAGGGTGTGCTTGGTGGCAATATTTTGGCGGCAAACTAACAACTAATGTGGAGTACAAACTCATACTAAGTATGCTTAACAAACAAATCTCATTTAGACCCGAGAAAAATAAAATCATAAATTGAGAGGCATGTCCGATCTGAACAGCTACCTCAATCATAAAACGTACTTTGCCAAACAAACATAACAATTAAGGCAACATCTCAATCCCAAAGTATCAATGTCAGAAACTCAAACAAGTTACTAGCAGAAATAAAACAACCACTAGGGAGTAAAAACAACAGAAAATCTGCCTTGATAAAAAATAGATGGACAATGAGATTCAACAAACAGCAAATATGCAAGTGCTGGAAATTCATGTGACCAATGGGATAATCAGGTATATCAGATACTAACTAGTACATCAATGCCTATGGGGTAGATCAATAATGTAGCAGAACTCAATCCACCATTTTTGCAAAATACTTCAATCATAGTTTCATTAGTAGCAAAAGGCACAAAGTTGTTGAACAAATGTAGCTAATTAAAGCAACCACAAAGACTCAAAAAAAGCAATTGAAACAAAGAACTACCTAAAAGGATAAAACCGATATGAACCAACAAGTACTACCTCTTCAAATCCTATCCCCCCTCTCAACCCCCCCCCCAAAAAAACAAAAAAAGAAACTTCTGTTCTTCCTTTCCCCAACTGAAAACCAAAATGTACAAAATATTCAGTATACAGTTTCAATTTCTATCTGCACACCTGCTCAAAAACAAAAGTTCAAACCAATTGTTTACCAATAGGGTACCCAAAATTTTATGCTCTGGCTTGTTAATTATTGGGAACAGAGCTTGCTAAAACCAAGACAAGACATAAAATATACATACACATCTCACTAATCTTATTTTGACAAAATCCAAAAAACACAGCATACACATTACTACAATTTGCTAATAACATCCATTTCTCAGACCATGTTAAGCACTGAAAATCGTCATGTACCAACGAATGGATACTATTCGGCACTTAAGAATTTTTTCCATCAATTCCAATCATAAACCAAAATCATATCACAATCAATCATAAGTTACAGTCCCATATATACAACCTGCAATTCTACCACCATAAAACTTCAGGAAGAGTGCAAGAATTATAATCAATAGACAAAACCCACAAGAACAAAACAATCATTTTTCCAGATCTATCAATAAACATGCCAAGACACGAAATCCCCTGGGTCAAAACTCAAATCTGTTTGACAAAAATAGCAAGCAAAGCAAAAATTACCTAGAGAAAAATAATGGGCAGCTGATAAAATGCAATTAAAGGGATTGAAAAAAATAATAAATTAAGACAGCCGAGACAAAAGAAAACAGAAATGGAAAAGGCAGAAGAAAATATGCTTTTATTCTTATTTATTTTAAGTACCTTTTGAAGGAAGTAGTAATAATAGTACAAGATGCCTATATTTGAGGTAATACAAGTGGTGAGGATATAAAAAGGGGTGACTAAGCCTTCTTTTTTGTGCAAAAACACATTTAGTGCGTGTTGGTTTTTGGTGCTCTCCGCCGATGGGCCTCGAGAAAATCTATTGACATACTGCCTTTTTGTTGTTGGAGTTGGCACATGGAGCAGATAGTTCCTCTTGTGGTTGACGGGAAAATAATTTATGACGGGAAAAATAATTTATACAGGAAAGTAATGTGTATGGAAAAGTAATCTGATTACTTAATAGTATTTGGATACTCTGACGAATGTTGACAAAAAAATTGTTTAGGGGTGTGTTTGGATTGACTGTTTTTTAGGAAATGTGTTTTTTGGACACAAAAAATACTGAAAGAGTGTTTTTTGGTACATTTTTTGGTTTTGTATATACATACACAATTTTATACACACTAAAATCCTACAAACCAAGAACATCAAGAACATACACTCACTTTTACACACACACACACACATATATTATACGTACATAGATACGTATGTACACGCATGCATGTACATACATATGTATGTACATATAATATATACAAATATATTATATATAAATATGCATTATATATTATATACATGTACATACATATGTATGTACATATAATATATACAAATATATTATATATAAATATGCATTATATATTATATATTTATATATAAATATATATATGTACGTATGTATGCATGATGTACATATGCATGTATGTACATATAATATATTTATAATATATATTATATAATATATACTATAAATATAATACATATATAATACATATCCGTGTGGACGTAGAATATGTATAAATATATTATATAATAATATATATTGTATATTATATATATTTATATATTATATATATTATATGTATTATAATATATATAATATATAATATACATATATAGATAATATATATACATACATATATTTATATATTTTTTGTTATATATATTTATGTATTTATGCATGCATGCATGTACATACATATGTATGTATGTATAATATATTTATTATATATATATATGTTATATATATTGTATTATATATGTATGTATGTATGCATGCATGCAGGTACATACATATGTATGTACGTGTAATATATATTATATATAATTATTATATATTTACTTATATAATATTTACGTATAGGTATGCACCTATGTATATATTATATTATATATATAATGTAAATACATGTTATATGTGTGTGTATGTGTGTGTGTGTTTACAAATTTAAATTTTGGACAAAAATTCCTTAATTGTTTCTAAAAAATAACATTATCCAAACGCTGATTGTTCCTAAAAAACATCTACAGTAAAATTTCTTAAAAAACACCCCAAAAAACACCCATCCAAACACAGCCTAGATTTCTATTACAATATTTGATTTATAATAATATAATAAGTAAAGTAATGTATATTTGTTGTGTTGTAAAAAATGCCCTTATTGTCACGCCCCATTCTTTCGAAAGACGGAAAAAAATAAGTTTAGAAAAGAGAGTAGTTTTTGTAATAGTGATTTTTGTTTGGTAAAACATAGGCTCTGTTTGGATAGTGTTATTTGGAGTATTTTTTGAGAATTATTTGAAAAAATTATTTAGATTATTTTTTGTTGACTTTTTTAGAAAGTTGAAAAAGAGTTTGAATGTGAAAATTTTTTTGATGTGACATAATAGTGATTTGAAAAAAGCGAACGTCCACTTAAAGAAGCAGATGTTTGCTTCATTGTCCGCTTAAAGAAGCGGATGTCCGCTAAAACATTTCTATGTCTTAGCGGATGTTTGCTTAAAAAAGCGGACGTCCGCTTCATCATCGACTTAAAGAAGCGGATGTCCACTTCGTTGTTCGTTTAAAGAAGTGGATGTCCGCTAAGACATTTTTGTGTCTTAGTGGACGTTCGTTTAAAGAAGTGGATGTTCGCTATGATACTTCTGTATTTCAGCAGACGTTCGCTTAAAGAAGTGGACGTCCGCTTCGTTGTCTGCTACATCGTCTGCTTCGTCATCTGACCTCAAAACCTATCAAAAATGGATCTCATTTTGTCACTTGCAAGTTTTTCAGTTTTTCTAAACAAATTTTGAACATAAACATGTTTGCTTTTGTGAATAATAGTATAAAAAGTCTCTAAAGTTCATTTGAAATTTAGAATGAAAATTTGGTGGGAAAATTTGGTGAAAAAATTTGACCAAAATAGTTTTTACTTTTTGACCAAATAATTTTCATCAATCCAAATGGATTGAAAAAAAAATTTCCAAAAAATGGCTCAAATAATAAAACCAAACGAAGCCATAGTTTTTTGAAAAATGATTTTTTTTTAAAAAAGAAAAAAGAAAAAGGGCTTAAATGTAACTTTAAAAATGCGACGGTTTTGGGCTCGAAAATACAATCTAAAAAGTGGTTTTATGAAAAATGAGAGTCGCCATTTGATATTGAGTTTTGGTGTATCAAGTCACAAAAAAAATATTTTATGAAAGGTAAGAAATTCGATAATGATTTATTTAGAAAATGATTTTGAAAAAAATATAAGAAAAAAAAGAAAACTCTTTTTAAGACAACTTCATGTCTTTGAAAATAAGAGAAAAATGTTCGGGAGTTACAGTTGAAGAAAGGGAAGGCAAAAACTCGAGCCTAAAGCACCCTTTCAATCTAACCGAAATTAGTTACGAGGTTTAGTTAAAATTTTCTTAATTTAAACCTAAATCTTATCACATTTGGATGTACTACATGAATGCAAAACCTATGCCCTGAAGAGATATTGTTAAGGGGCAAAATGTCCCTTTGAAGTTAAATTTGAATTATCGCATTTATTGCGAAATCCAAAGAGAAACCTCAAATGGGTCACGAGTAACGCAAGATGAGACTCAAAAAATAAAATAAAATAAAGTCTATATAAACATAAGTGATCAAGGAAAGAGAATGCAGTATAACGGGTATGGGGAACGAAAACTCGTGACAAAATATTCCTTCTTACAGAGGGATAATTAGCGTACTAAAGTTACAAAAACCATATTCGCTATTCCCGTGTTCGAATGGTTGACTCTTTCTAACTTAAGGCAAGCAAATGACATATCTATCCTAAACTTCTATATGAAATGCAATCTAAATGTTATGCATTATATATTTATAGAAAAAGGGACAAAAGGGAAAATGACATGTAAATGGGAGAAGATCCTAAAAATAGAAAAAATGCATGTAAATGACATGGATTTCATGCAAATGAAACTAATGTTTAAGGAGCCTAAAGGTCTAGCGTTGAACTAGCCCATTTTCTATAAATTCCTCATTAGCGTTGGACTAATGAGGAAATGAGAATGAACCACAACCAGCATTAGACTAGTATGGCAACGATACACATATATCATAATAAAGCAAGTAAGTAAATAAATAAATAAATAAACACATAAATGCAGAAATAACATATAGGAACACATAGCACATAAGTATAATATTCTATATGCAAAATCCTAATGAAAGCGAATAAAGCACATAAGCACATAAACATATGCCACAGAAAAGCCCTAACTATTACACTAGGGATGCCTAATTACAATCTAGAAGGAGAGAAAGGTAAGGGAAATAACTTACCTAATCCATCTATTACATTTCCTATCTAAAATACAAAATTTTTTTGTTGAATAAATGAGAAAAAAAATATAACCTATCTATTACATTAACTATCTAAGATATAAATTTTATTAAATAAAATATCACCTATCTATTACATTCTTTTGAATAATTAAAATTAAATTCAAATAAATAAACAAGCACAAAAATAGATAAATATTCAAACATAAAAGGAAATTAAAACAACACACAAAAAAACATATAAGAAAATCACATAGGAGCACATAAGGAGAATTAAGGGATAATAGGAATACCTCTCATTTAAATAACCGATATACATACTAACAACATGAGCAAACATATTAAAGCACCACTATTTTGGATAAATAAAGCATAAAAAATAGATTCTAAGAATTTGGGGGGTAAAAGTGCAAATTTAGCAATATTCTAAGAGAAAAATGCAAATTTCAGCAACGTTCTAGGGCAAAAATGTAATTTTTAGCAACATTCTGGAGCACAAAATATAATTTACAGCAAGCCAAGGGGTGAAAAAATAAATTACAGCAATTTTGGTGAGCCAAAAATAAAAATTATAGCAAGTTTTGGGCAAGAAAATAATTTCCAGCAACATTTGAGGGCAAAAATGTAATTCTAGCAAGCTTGGGGAGTAAAAATGCAATTTCTAGCAATATTTGAGCATAAAAATGTAATTCCAGCAAACTTGGGAGGGGCAAAAATGCCATTTTTTAGCAATATTTGAGGGTGAGAATGTAATTCCAACAAGCTTAGGGAGTAAAATGCAATTTCCAGCAATATTTGAGGGTAAAAATATAATTCCAGCAAGCTTAGGGAGCAAAAATGCAATTTCCAGCAATATTTGAGGATAAAAATGTAATTCCAGCAAGCTTAGGGGGGCAAAAAATGCAATTTCAAAAAGGTTTGGGGCCAAGTTGAAATTATTTAAAAGCATGAGGTCCAAGATACAATTAAATAGGATCTATTTGAAAAGAAACAAAATTATAGGGGTCAATCTATAAAAATTGAAAACTTAAATGCAAAATTTCAAAATGTATAGGGCCACAATAATATTAATGAAAGTTCAAGGGTTACAAAATAAATACATATCATTAAAATAAAATACAAAATAAACAAACACAAAACTACGTAGTTTTGGGCGAAACTACTCCAAAACGACATAATTTCACTTAAAGTCTCCTTTTCTCTCTTTTTTTTTTAAAGAGTTGTCTTCGACCTCTTGAACATGCTGGTCGGTTATGGCAGATTTGGCCGGCAGGTGATTAGCTGTTGACCGATGGTCGAAATGAGCCCAAACTTACACCCCCCACTTTGTTTTTCATGTAGAATCTATTTCCGGCCTTATTTTTGCCAAAAAGTGGCGGGAATAGGCCAAAATGATTGTGGATAGCTAGGTCTCCTCTTGTTAAATCACCCCCAAAACTCAACAAATACACACCAATTTTTACATAAACATGCTCCTAACATCTATTAGAACCTGAATATGTGAAGAAAAACAACATTCATGTAGACACCAATTTTTGACACATTATTTATTTTTCCGACATTGGGGGCATTTTTATATTATTGGGGTCAAATTTTAATTTTTAAATAACAAGGGGGAACAAAATAAATAATTTTTGGGGAGCAAAATGGTACTTTTAAGCTCTAAAGGTATATTTCGTACTTTAATACATGTTTGTGATTTTTTTTTGTGATTTTTCAAATTTATTATTATTTTTTGAAAATTTTGTCAGTTCAAGGGCAAAATGGTCATCTCGCTTTGCGAGTACCATTTTCGCTCATTTCGGACTTCAAATTTGTTTATCATGTTTTTAGATGTATCTCTAAATTTTTTAAATTTTTTCGAGGGCAATTACTATTTTTTATGTAAATACTGCATATAAGCGTAAAATAGTCATTTTGCACCCTGGGTGCATTTTTCATCAATTTTTGAATCCTAAATTCATTTTTTAGGGTTTTTCAAGGCCTATCACGTTCGGATGTATCTAAATAATGCAAATTCTAAATCTAAATGTGAGTATCGAGAGGGTTGGCATGTTCCGTTTAGATTTAAACGGGATTATCGCATTAATTGCGAAACCCGGAATGAGGCCCCGAGGGAGTCATGAGTGTCTATGTAAAATGTGATGCAAAAAGAAAAGAGAATAATAATATATAATAAGTGAAGAAAGAAAGTGGGTATGCAACATGACGGGTTTGGGGAGCTAATAACTCGTGACTGAATGTTTCTACTCGCGGAGGGAGAAATGGCATGTACGCTACCGCTTCCTACGTGAGTAGACGACTATTTCTAGTCGGATCATGCAAATGTTCTAAAGTTTAAGTGAAATGCATCCTATATGTCATGCATTTGAAAATGCGTTAAAATAGATAAATAATAGTAATAACAATAAAAATCATGCAAAATGGAAAGAAACTAAAATGTGTGAAGTGGGATGCAAAATACACACAAGTGCGCCTAACGCTAAAATATTCTAAGGGTCTAGCGTTGGACTAGCCGTTTCTAAGGATTCCCACTAGCTTTGGACTAGCGGGAAAACGACAAGTCACAACTAGCGTTGGACTAGTGTGGTGACGGAATAAAAGCAAATTAAACATATAAAGACATATAAAGTCAAGTAGGAGCACATAACATATAAGCATAATATCTAAACGCAAAATCCTAATGAAAGCGGTAAAATAAATAAGCACGTAAGCACGTAAGCACGTAAAAGCAAATAAACCCTAACTATTACACCAGGGCTTAATTTACAATTTAAAAGGGAAAAATTAAAATGCCTATCTATTATATTTGCTATCTAAATACACAAATATTTAATCTAACTATTACATTGACTGGCTAAATACAAAAAAATAGTACATCTTTGTCAAAATAATTTAAACTCGAAATTAAATATCATAAAGTAAATAAATATGCAATAAGCATGTATAAAAAAATGCATAAAAATGTATATAAATATCACATTGGAGCACATAAAAAAAATTAATAAATAATAGAGATACCTCTTTGAAAACCTGGTACGAATGCTTAAGCAAATGAACACACAAGTCAAGGTATTTCAATATAAATAAATAACACCTAAAAATGTGAGTATTGACAAATTGAGATAAAATAAATTCTAGCAACTAAGGGGGATAAAATAAAATTCTATAAAACTTAAGGGGTAAAATAAAATTAAAAAAACTACACAAATCTAGGGGAAAAATATATAAATTAACGCAAATTGGTGGGCAAATAGTAAATTCTAACGACTAAGGGGACTAAGAATAAAATTCTATAAGACTTGAGGGGTAAAATAAAAATAAATAAATCTAATGGGGTAGAGATGCAAAATTAAAGCTAATCGGGGGTCAAAACACTAAATTTGAGCAAAATTGGGGCAAAAAAAAATTTTTAAATTTTAGCAATTGGGGCGAAAATTGCAAATAGTGAGCCCTAATTGAAAGAAATATAAAAGCTGGGGGGTTCAATGTGTAATTATTAGGACTAAGATGCAAAAGATAAGGACAACTTTGGGGCACATCAAAACTATCAAAAAAACTCTAGAGGCCGGAAGGTAAACAGTTATATTATGATAAACTAACCAGAAAAGAAAACAAGAAAGAAGAACCGAATCAGACCAAACTAAATTTAATTAACTAACTTAAATCAATTAACTTAAACAAATAATTGAACTAAGTCAGGACTAAGAGCTAGAATTAAAGCTAATGCAAAATCAAAGACAAGATATCAAAAGACTCTTAAACCCATATTTCCCAAATCAGTCTCTCTCTTTCTGCACCTCTATTCTCTCTTTCTTCTATTTGCTTTTCTTCGTTTTCTTCCTCACTCTTTGTCTCTCTTTCTCAATTTATATCACTTTCTTAGATCAAAATACATCATTATACTTATTTGGCACACTTTTAGACTACAAGATCTACAAGTGAGATTGTAGACCCGATCCAAGTAAAAATTTCTTTATTGAAACCAATAATGATTGTGTTGCATCTAAAAATCTTTTAGAATGCAAAATGCTTAATTAAAATTTGAGACCTAAAGTACAACTAACATAAAATCTACGTATGCAAGTGTAATAGTTTTTAAATTTCTTTATGGAGATATAGTATTGGAGTTTTGGTTTTGAAGACTAGTTTTAATAATTTTTTATAAAATAGTTTGTGCCCTTGTGGTTTTTTAAAAGTCACTCGTGTTTGTTGGCATTATTGAGGTGTCACCATTAATCTCATGTCAATAACGGTCCAACAATCGAACCTGAATATTCCGGACCCCATTAACGTTCAAAACCTATCCTATTTTTTTAATTTTAATTTAATTTTTGGCATAAAAAGTTTAGATAGAGTGGATATTATTCCAATAACATTCAAAACCTGTCCCTTTTTTATTTTAATTTAATTTTTTGGTAATAAAAAGTTTAGATAGAGTGGAGATTATTCATCCTTGACAGACTATTGACTTTATTGGATGCTTATAGTCCCAAGGTCCGGATATAAAAAACCATTCATATGCTCTTTCGGATTTTTTTGAAAAAATATTTAAAAATAATATTACAACACTTTTATATATATATATATATATATATATACTAGGAATGAGGCACGTGCTCTGCACGTTTGTAAGTTCTGTTAACGAATAATGTTGCTTATTTTTTGTGAAAACTCAAAATGCAGACAAATAATTTTAAAGAAAAAGAGATCAACAAATTGAATAATTTTATTAATGCAGGATATCTCATTCCCTTTATTTTATTTCCAACTTCAAAATTCTATGTAAATTATCCTGTATGAAATAACTTGTTTTGGACAACATATTTATATTTAGTAACATAATTATAGACAAAACAATACACAAAGATCTAAACTACAAATTCTCATTAATTGAAACTTTTGATGTGTATGTCGTAAGTAATATTTGATCATGAACCCCATGTTTTTCTTAGCTTCACATATTATTTTCTTTTCTAAAAGAATTTGAATATAATAGATGAATGTCTCCAATTGCAAAAGAAAGTTGTTGCATAATGATGGTTTTTTTAAAATATCCTTGCAAAAAAAATTATGAAATCTTTTGAAAATTTTAAATTGTTATCATATAAAAGGTAACTTGTTATTATTTTGTACTTGAAATCCCTAAGCTTTTGATATTGACTAATAATTTTACATATTTCTATTATATCTATAAAGTATCAAGTGAGACTTTAATATAATTGCGTCAAAATTAATATTTCTAAATGAGACTTTAATCTAACTCTTTATGTTTTCGTAAATGTCCATTCTTAATATGATTAGACTTAAAAGATAAGGATATTTAAAGAAATACATTAAGTGCTAAAATATAAAACAGAAAGTTAAATTTAAAAAATATAAAATTAATTTTATTTTAAAATATTTAAAAAATGATTTCTCTTTCAATTTTTTCCTTATTTGTTTATTTATTTATTTTTGCCAAAATACTTTTTTGTTTAGATTATGAAATTTAAATTTATATACAAATAAATTAAAAATATTTTATAAAATAGGAAAATATAAAATTTTATACTAAAAAATAAATATATATATTTTTGAAAAATCTAATTTAAATTTGTACTTGTTAAATATTTGTGAGACTTTTGAAAGAAGATTGAGTTTGATTAGGATTTCATCAATCTACTTTTTGTAGTCCCATTAGTATCCTTTTTTTTAATATGACTATAATTTAAAAAATAAGGGTACTTTTATGAAATACATTAATCGTTAAATCACTTTAGGTCCTACATGAACTTTTTTGATACTTTTAGTCATTTTAAATTGGTTTATTATGATTTTTTTTTAACAAATCTAACATGTATATAAGAATGATGACAACTTTATCATATGAGCATATCAAATAAGGATAATTTACATGTTAAATTGGTAATATAAGTACTTTGTAGAGACACACATAAGTCTAGTGGTTCTAACTCTCGGATAATGAATTATTTTAAAAATAGCACTCGCTTGTTGCATACAAACATATTGCTACTATTGTGTAAAATTAATGAGTTAACTAAGTTATATCATTTGTTTGGATTGATTATGCAATAAAAATGTACAATTATTTTTTTTTTTGCATATCATTTACAATCTTGTGATGACTTATCTTATTTAGTTAGGTTATTTTTGTTACTATTTTATTCTATCTTTATCATAAATTTTATCTTATTTCCACATAATTGGTAATATTCATCTCTTTCTTCTATGCTTTAAGCACACAAAAAAAATTGTGCACCTAAATATTTTAAAACATATGTTATGTTTTATTTTCTTTTGCCAAAATAAAGATAATTATATATAAGAAACTACATTTCTGTGTATACTATGTTCTTAAAAATTAATATCATTTTGTGTTGTATTTTTTACACACACACACACACATTAAAAAACTAATAATCCAATTCTCTCTTTCAAATATTTAAATGATACGCTTTCAATGTATTTATAATGAAGTACTCTTTAATATATGATTTCCTTAAATTTGACTAATTTTAATGATCTTAAGCAATTGATAGATACATTTTATGAAATTCTTATTTTATGAATTAATATTATTTATTATTTGGCTTTTTCATAGATATTGACATAATTGATTACTCAATAGAATCGTTTAGTGTTATTCGCCAAACTCACAAACTTGTGTAATAAGTATATATAAATTTTCAATGTTAATTAAAATATCATATATTATGAGAATGATGAGTTTTGAAATTTATTCATAACTATATCCTCATGAGACTTGCAAAATATTTTATTTTATATTTATTTTAAAAAATAATGCATTTACATGTGTTGAACTTCTAGCCTCCACTTTCTGTTAGTTTGGTTTCTCATTTTTCTCTCCAAGTCCAAGAAATAAGATATGGCTTGATTTTGTGTCATATGAAAATTTAAAACTACAAAATTTTTTGTTCATAATGCATAAACTCATAGACACCCTTATATTTAGGTACTTCATTATATTTAGATACTTTTTTTTAATTAACTTCATTTTTTGAATAAGTAATACTTGACTGTTTACTTAACCAGTACCCTAATACAGTCGTTGGCTAAATTACATATTTTTCTTTGATCGAACCCTTTCATAATCGTTAGTTACTTTGTATATTATCAAAACATAAGCATTTTAATACTAAATAGAGTTTAAACACTAATTAACTTTCACATTAAAAAATGATAAATATTTGTCCAACTACCTTGACTGAGTTGTTAAAAAAATTGATTCGAATTCAAAATTACACATTCAAAATCTCATGCTATATTAAATAAAAAATCATATATTTCTAAAATAAAGAAGTTTTAATGATTAAACATGTTGTGAAATCTTGTTATACATGACGACCGTTTTGCAAGAATGAGGTTTTACATTTTTAAAATTTCAATTTTTGATGACTCTTTATAGTGGGAGTATATTCTTGAATTTAATTCTAAGTCTCTTGAAACATTGACTTATTTATTTTTCATAATATTTTTTTGTTTTAAAGTAATTGGCTTGGACACTTTGTGTTTAGGTTTCTAATATTATTTTTTATGTTAAAGTACTAATGCGATTACAAAATCAAAAAATATGAAAATTTCTCAAATAATAAATATCAGAATCAAGTAATTCACCAAAATTCTAAATCCATCCATGCTGGACCATTTTTGGTATTTAGTTTAGGTATTGTTCAGATTTTTTCAATCAAGGTTAATTAAAAAAATTTCTTGCCTCTCGGTTCATGGGATGTTACTTAATATTTTTGTAAGATAGTGTAATAATAGTTAGTTTTTGTATTGGATTTAATATGCTAAAGTAGTTGTTTTCAATTTTTATAAGTGAAATCATAGTAAAGAAAGGCAACAAAGTAGCTATGTTAAATGAATTTAAGGTATAATAGTGTAGAAATTTTTTAAATGATTTTTAGTTCAAATTAGAATTTAAAAAATGGGATTGGCATTTTATATTTCTCTAAAACGGTTTTTTTTTTATAAATTCATGTTGATCAATGCATGATAGAATGATTTTATTTTTTAAGTGCTAAAATATCAACCATAAAGTCAAATTTAAAATATATAATATTAATTTTATTTCAAAATATTTAAAAAAATTATTTATCTTTCAGTGTTTTGCATATTTATTTATTTTTTTGCTAAAACACTTTTTTTATTTTTTCATAGATCATAAAATTTAAATTCGTATATAGATTAATTAGAAATATTTTATAAAAGAGGAAAATAAAATTTTTATATTAAACAATAAATATATATTTTTGAAAAATCTAATTTAAATTTATACTTGTAAAAGGTTTCTAAGACTTTGAAAAAGAAGATTGAGTTTTATTAGGATTTAATCAATCTACTTTTTATAGTTCCATTAGTATCCTTTTTTAAATGTGACTATAACTTAAAAAATAAGGATATTTTAAGAAATACATTAAATGTTAAATGTTAAATCGCTTAAGGTCATTCATGCTTTTATATAGATATAGATAGATATAGATATATATATATATATATATATGTAAAAAAGCTATTGTAAACGGTGTTTAAAAAATATTTTAAAATAATTATCCAAATAATGGCTGTGTCCAAAGAGTGTGCGCATCCCCGGAGCGAAAAGTGAAGCATGCGCACCCGCTTCAATTTTACTAGGAAACTAGGGACTCCCGCAGCTCTCCTCAAAGGTAGGTTAAATTTGACTCTCAAGAAAACCAAAAAAAAAAAAAAAAAGGGTAGGTTAAAGTTTTAATTTGGTCCGTCAAACCAAAAAAAGTCTCAATTTGATCTTCCAAGTATTCCAAAGTCCCAATTTGATTTCTCAAATTGAAAAAGTGTCAATTTGTGTCTCAATTTGTTCCTCTAAATTAACACAAAATCTCGATTTGGTTCTCTAAAATTGCAGATACAAAAAAAAAAAAAAATCAAATTAGTCCTCCAAACTGGGAACATTGTTCAAACTTGGTCCTCCAAACATATTTTATATACGTCATTAATAGTTTCTCAATTATTAAAAAATCTAATTGCAAAAGGAGTAAGGTTACTTCTGCCCGATACAACAAGCTATTTTTCACCTTCGCGTGTTCATTATAGAAGTGCATTCTTTTGTTATTATTGAAATATTTTTCACAAAAAGTCTTATCATTTAAAGACTAAGGAAGTAAAGCTTTTTGTAGAAGGACCAAATGGGCTTACTTAAAAATTTTCCCAATTAGATCTTTCCATTGGAAATCGTTATTAGTTTTAACAAATTGCACTGGGAGGACCTAGTTTGACATTTTATATTTTCTCAATTTGGTGGATTAAAACGCTATTTTGTGCAATTTTTGAGTTTTTCACTTTGATGGACTACATTAAGACTTTTCGAGTCCTTTTAAGTTTGAAGGACCAAATTGAAACTTTCGAGTACTTGAAAGGATTAAAATAAAGCTAATTCTTATTTGGAAAGAAAACGAGTATTTTTTTTTTGTTTTTCATAAATTAGCATATAGATTACCGTTACTGATTCAAATAAGAGAAATTTAAGCATTTTTTGAGGTATGCTATGTCTAAATAAATTTCTTCAAAAACTGTCCCTCAATTTTTAAATGATAAAAGTATATCTTTACTGTTTTTTTTATTTTAACTTGTAGACATTTGGGAGTCTCAACAATAATAAAAGAGTACACTTTTGTGTTGAAATCACTAAAGCGGGATAAGCCTTTTGTTTGAGACAAAAATATCCTTAGTTTCTTCTTTTTGCAGTTAGATTCTTCCATATTTAGGCAACTATTATTGCCTTAAACAAAATAGGCATCAAGGACCAAGTTTAGATACTTTCCTCAGACCAAATTAACATTTTCTTTTGTTCAATTTTAGGGACTAAATTGAGACTTTTTTAGTTCGACGGACAAATTGAGACTTTGTAATACTTTGGAAGAATAATATGAGACGTTATTTTGAGAGATCAAACTAAACTTTAAAAGTTCAAAATTTTCAAAACGTTTCCTCTAAAGGAAACAAAATTGAGGAGCCAAATGTTTTCCTCCTTTAGGAAACAAAGTTGGGTTCCAAAAATGTAATTTATAACATTTCCTCCTTTAGGAAAGAAAACTCAGCTTAAAAATTTTGTGAATCTCAATAAACTTAATTAAGAAAACGTTTCTACTGATTCGACCACATGTTACTTCTTGCAAGACAAACCAGCATACTTAGACACGTAAAGGAAATGACTAAAACTAAACAAATGATTATTTGTCTGCTTTCCGTTCTGTATCCCGGTCCTTATACTAATCCTTTCTTAACACATAAAATAAAGTTAGACTCACACTGATCTCCATCTATATAAGAATTCAAACTTAACAAATGAAAGAGAGCAAAATACAAAGACACGGATGCCCTAGAGCTTTGAAAATTGGACACCACGAGGCAAATGGAAAAATTGTTCCCCTTAAAATCATTTTTGCCTGAAAAGATATTTCATTGTACTGGAATTTATACCTCGCTACATTTTCTCATAAGATATGTTCATACAGGTTTTTGGTATCCAAAATATATTCGGTAGGATTCAAACGAATTCCCTGGTTATGTCCAAATTATTCTTAAAATTGATGTCCAGTCTCAAATTTCAGATTTGGCCCATAAGATAAAACTGTGTTCAATCTAGAGGCCTATTAAATAACTAAAATAACAAGGGTTAAAGCCCCTAAACTTCTACCTAAGTTGCACGTTACCTGCTTCAAAAAATTTAGCCGTCAATTGATCTTTTTGACCTACGGTCGAATAACTGGCAAAATAATTCCATCTATTTTATTGATTATTAGCTAATGTATCCTTGAGGTTTAACCAATTCAAAAGAAAAGGGTTTTTATCAATTCACCTCCTTCAAATATATCCCAACTATCAGGTTAGTCCCTAACGTTAATTTTTAATAACTTAACTCCCTAGACTAACGGTCATGTGAAAAAGACGTTTAGGTCGAATTTAACAATAGATTTTTATCACTTTACCCTCTTTAACTCTGCCAAAACTATCAGTTTAATTTCTAACATTAACTTTTAATCGTTTAACTCCTTCAACTAATGGTCCAACTAACGGTTATATGAAAAGATATGTTTAGGTCCAATTTAATTATGAAGGGACAAATATGTTCATGAAACTCTAAAAAATAGACCCTACTATGGTTGTCGTTGATGATGATAAAGACACCTTGCATAGTTGGTGATATAGAAAAACTAATACGGCACTGCCCCAACTAAGTTGGCCCACAATCTCAAAATCTTGCAAAAGTGGCAAGTAATATAGGGATACAAAATTTCTAGATGTGTCTGGAAATAGTAAACTCCTGAAAAGTAAAAGAATATAAATCCAAGCGCATTGTAGGAACACATCTTTAGGGGCATCTGGGTTAATAGGTGCTCCTAATATATTACGGAAGCTAGTAAGTCTCAGATGACTAGACTTTATATCAGCATAGGCAGGAGTAAAACCTAAAAGCTGCTAGCACATATATGCCTAATCATTATTTGTTCTACTATGATCTAATCTAGTAACGGCCTCTCCATCAATTCGAAGAATCCAAAGGACTCCTACGTCCTGTAATGTCACTGTAGCCTCCCCAATCGGTAGATGAAAAGAATGTGTTTCAGGTCTCCACCTATCTAACAATGTAGTTATCAATGCATGGTCAAAACGAATCCTTCTAGTTAGATATACCCCTTCAAAACCAGCCATCGAAATGTATCTCAACACTCTAGGTGGCATATGTTGATATTGCCAAAAGTCTAAGTCTGGTCATCTAATCTCCAGTGTTTCGTCATCAATCTCTCCTGTCCAACTGAATGATGATCTATGCCTATGCTGTAATTACAACAAGTCCATAATCATGGGCAGAAGTACTGGCATGGGCATCTTTTGAATACAACTCAATACAATTAGTCTGCCAACAAAAATTAAATCACATTACAAATAGTTGGAAAAAGCACA
Source organism: Mitragyna speciosa (assembly GCA_024721245.1). Lineage (NCBI taxonomy): Eukaryota > Viridiplantae > Streptophyta > Magnoliopsida > Gentianales > Rubiaceae > Mitragyna > Mitragyna speciosa. The sequence goes on along the minus strand of CM045566.1, from coordinate 22,275,810 downwards.
TTAAGTTAACAATAACTTGTGCAACAATTTTATACGACAAAAACAAATCTTGTTTCAACAACAAAAAAGAAATACATAGGAAAATTCAACACAATTATTTAATGCTCAAATACAAACAACTCTAATGTAAATGTGAAGATGTTGGACAATTTGTTGATGGGCCCCAAAGTCAGCAAGCTTCCAAGGTGACTGAGGATGTACTTCAAGGCTTGGATGGTCCTATGACTAGATCAAGAGCTAGGAAAATGAAGAATGCTTCGCATGGTTTTATTGTGGACACGTTGGATAAAGTGTGCAAGGCGACCAACATGGATCCTTTGTCACGTATTGTGCATTGCTTATAGGCTGACCAAGGAGTGAAGGATGATTCAAGCATGGGAATGAAGTGTGAAACCTTCTGACCGAACCCGCGCCACGAACCCGTGCCGCGGGTACCATCAGAAGGCTCGTTCGTGAAGTGTTTAAGTGCCAAACTTTCTGACCGAACTCGCACCCCATACCCGCGTCGCACATAGGTGCCGCGGGTACGATCATAATGTCCGGCATTGAAGAATGACGAAGCGAGACGAAGCCGCACCTTTACCAGCGTCGCGAATTTCGCAGCGGGTACGATCAGAAAGTCCGTTTTAGTTGTTTTATGCAATTTTTTTAGTTGTAATCTTTAATAGTCGAGTGTTAGGTTACAACTAGGGTAAAGTACCTTCTGAAGTTTATGTTTATGCGCCGCCCTAAATAAGGGTTATTGGTTAACAACATTGAACAGAACGTTTATGATATTTTTGAGTGAATTCTCTTTAGAATTTTCTTGGTTCTTTGGTGATTGAGAATCGCCATAGGTCTTATCAAGCTTTGCTTGTGGCGACCATCCAATCTCGCTTAGAGTTTCCTTTCGATTTTGTTCAAGTTCTTGAGAGAATTAGGTTGAACGATTGAACACGCTCAATTCGGTTCATCTTGGTTTTCCTAGGATCGAGGGCATCTTCAAGGGAAAAAGTTCGAGCAACCTACTCCATGTTAAGGATTCTTGGAAGATCCATCCAAGGGGTCTTGAGTTCAACGAATAGTAAGTCTAAAATCCAAGGGTCTTGATAGTCTTCTGTACGTGTGCGCACATCATTTGTGGCATTATGGCCTAGCATATGACAAATGCTCATCTTCTTGGAGTGTCCGGACATCTTCTGTCCATCTCATTACGTATCCTAGCATTTCCAATTTGACTAGGCTTCCTGGCAGCCAATCTACTGTTAATTATGGTTAGGGTAAAATTTGTATCTTGCCAATATGACAGATGGCGTATAGGGTGAAATTGGTCGGAGTATGTCTACGCATAATAGTCATTTGTGTGCACTTCTCCAACAAGAGCAGATAGATGAGATCCTAAATGGAAGCATGAGGCCATCACATGAGAGCAAGGAAAATGAAAATCCTGCCACTTTCCGCATGAGCATTTTCTCTCTAAAAAGTTAATAGTTTGTGGGTTGCAACCCCTTCCATTAGCGATTTCGTCACGATTTCGTACGTGCCACGTAGGTAATTGAATGATTCAACGCAATGACAACGGGCTTTCATCTCCACATGCATGTATTTCTCCCAAATATTTTTTGGAAATTGATATCTAAGGTGACATGCATGATTTATATGCTCCCTGAATAGCTTGACTATTTTGTGAAAAGTGAAATCCACACATGCTTTTATAGACAAATGCCGTGCGCCCTTAAGTACGTTGTTGAAGCATTCTGCCATATTTGTAGACACAATACTCAAATGAAATCCACCATCGCGTGAAAGGGCCTAATGCTCAGGCTTGAATTTTATGTTATACATCAACCAGTTATAAGCAGCGGCATTATGTCTTTGTATTTGGGCCATGTAAAAATCAAACTTTTGAGGCTGTCTTGCCACTCCTGCTTGCCAATAAAGTGATCTTAGAGCATGACTTTTAAATTTTTTCGTAAAATTGCTTCTCAAATGGATTAGACAAAAACGATGAATAGCAATTGGCTCTTTCCAACAATCTAAAGTGTTCATCGCATTAATGATCCCCTTGTGTCTGTCTGAGATTATGCATATAGGGCCACAAAACGAGTCACGTGCACTTGTAGTTGGATCATAAACCAACTCTAGCTTTCATTGGTTTCCTCATCGACCAGAGCAAATGCAAGTAGCAAATGATGATTATCAGCATCAATCCCAAATGCAATTAACAATTTCTCTTGGTAAGAATCACGTAAGAATATACCGTCAACACAAATAAGTGGATTACAATATGAAAAACCAGCTATTGCCAGTTGAAATGCCCAAAAGACATAGTAGAAAAAATAATTGGGGCCACGACTTTGGGGATGATGTTGCCACTCAACCACTGTGTCGGGATTGGTTGTAGCCAGCTCTTTCATATAGTTGGGCAATTCTGAAATCAATGTTGGCTAATTGCCATAGACCACGTCAATAGCTTTATGACGATCATAGCATGCCTTTTTATATGAAATGTCCACATGCAAAACATTCTTGATGTGTAATTGCGTGTCTTTCACGGGAACACATGGTCCCTCAGAAATAAAATGCAATATTTTTTATACAACCAACTCGTAACTAAGCTGCTTGTGGTTATTTGTACCAGCGATGCGAATGCAACTATGAATATCAACAAACTTGGTGATTTGCCACATTCTATATATGCTTTTGTGAACTGCTCTGAGCATCCAATTGCATGTGTCATTTACACGTGCAGTCTTGCATTTGTCCACCTATGTATTTATGTTGCTCTGATGCACGATATATTCCCTATTGTGTTTAATAGACCACATTTTCACAGCTTTTTTCAAGTGATTCTTGCTTTCAAAAAGTTGTCCCAAACGTAACTCCATGTTGTCATCACTCCACACATTCATGTGTTCAATGTGACCTCTACTTGTGACATCTGTAGATAAAGCATTTCCAATATCCTCATAAAACCCAATTGTAGGTGGTACATAATTTGGTAATTGAGACTCAGCATATTGATCAATGTTAATATTTTATTTGTCTTCACTGCTACTAGCAATATCTTCATCGATACCATTATCCCTAGGGTCTAGCTTTGAATCTTCATCATCGTTGTTATCTGGCGGAGCTATATCAAAATGAACATCTCTTTCTGGAATCACATTGCCTTCAATCTCAACCAATCCCCTTATACTATTATTACATTGTGCAACTTGTTGGCTGTTACAAACAGTGATTGGTACATGGTCAGCATATTGACCTGTTGATGATATACTTATTTGCAGATTCTCACATGTTGAATTGTGTACTTGTACTTGGTCCTAGTTGAGAGTTATATCCAAAAATTTGAGAAAATCCAGCATATCCAAAATTATTATCACAGGAACCGAGTAAGACATATTAAGGTCAAGTTCTATATTCCCCTATCCAACATCCTCAATTTCCTCTACTTCAACAAAAATTTGAAGCTGATAGTTCAGAAGTGCAGCTTTTAAACTGTAAATTAGGCCCATTCTTTCGCTATTCTCGAGTGGAAGTCCAATATAAGTATAATTACCATCGCGGGTAAACTGTGGGTATCTCAACATCAAATTTAACAAAGATTTATTTCAATCTATTTTCATGACATTGTAGATTTTCATCAACATATCTTCGAACTATACGTTCGGCCAAAAAGAAACAAATTTCCTTCCGCGTCGAGGTTTGTAGTATATTGACTTATTATCCAAATCAACGTGTAGACACCAAATTTTGACACATCATTTATTTTTCAAACATTAGGGAGGTGTTTATATTTTTTTTGGATCAAATTTTAATTTTTCAATAAAAAGGGGGAGCGAAATCAGCATTTTGGGGTGCGATAGTCCCGACCTCACCTAGTACCTCATCGATTTCGGACGCGACATTTTAGCGACTCCATTGGGGATCATTAGTGAGTCCGAGCACTAGGCTTAATTACTTTTTCCTTCTTTAACCCTTTTATTCTATCGCGTTTGGATGTTAGGATTGCATTTTTAAGTTTTTAGATTTTGTTTCAACATTTTCACAGACCTCATCTCTCATTTATCTATGTGATGTATTTGTTACTTATTTTCCTTTATTCGATCACGCTTGTATTTGGGGAAAGGGTCAGTCACCCTTAGAGCCCACGCGTACTAGCATTATATTCCCTCCTCTCATAAGGAGCACTCCATATGTGCATTCAATTTTACTCTCTTTTGTTATTTTTTGTGGTTATTACCCACCCGTCCTGCTAGGAATAGGATTGATCTACTTAGGCATGTGAGTGTGGCATGATGCGCACGTAATCATGTTTGGGAGATCACCCGAACTCTTGACTTAAATCTATAAGTTTAGAGATTCAGAAACTTTAAGATCCACTTGGACATGTGGCCAAGGCACGATGTGCACGTAGCAGTGTTCGGGAGATCGCTCGAGCCACTGACCAAAGGTTTTGGGATTGATGACCCTTACCCTTAGGTTGGAAGGCTTGGGAACCGACGGCTTAATTGAATCTAGATGCATTAGTGAGCTCAAATTCATGTATTCATGTAGAATAACTTAGGATAGAGTCAGCTTTACCCTACTAGGTACATCAGGCACGAGAGGAGGGAATCCACCCCCCTTTTACATTTCTTGTTGTACTGTTTGCTGCTATTTGTTATGTGATATTTGTTGAATAAACTAACGCGCTCTCTCTTATTATTTGATTTGCATTCACAACTATAGAATAAAGAGTTCTACCACGGTGCTCTTGTAGGGAACCAACCCGTTTTTGTTATGAGTATATTTTGTTGTCTTGCAAATTCATTGTTTTAAGACATTTATAAATTTTTGTAATTTTTGCAAACCAAAATACTTGAGGGTCCCATAATTATAATTTTTATAAACTCTAAAATTTTGATTTTTTATTAAGATTTCAACCCCGGATTTTTCTTTTAAAAATGTTTTATGGTACATACATAGTTTTCAGAGTCAAACACATAATTTTGAAGTCAAGAATCCTTTGTATAGTTCATAACTCATTTTTCTCGAATAAAGTTATGCACCATTGATTGGACTAAATTTTATGACAAATTTTTTAAATTTTTGCATATTGTATCCTGTTTTAATAAACTGTCATCATGCATTAATCTTAGAAGGGAACGCCATTTAGGGAACCCTATGGTAGGAATAAGTCAACCTTGCTTCCCGTGGGTACATAACCCTTTTCATGAGAAATTGCATGTTTAAATTTTTGTAAAACTCGAGAAGTAGGGCCTGTAGGTAAGGTATCTAACATGGTGATGTGTATCAGATGGACAGTTCACAACGTATCTACCAAATGTTAGCAGTCCCGCCAGAAGTCAGGAAATGGCCAGCACTTCTCTCCTTCAGTGAAATCAATCAAGTGGCAATTTCTCTAGGACTAATTGGTAACTTTAAAGACATAGAGGTAGATGGACGCTTGGTAGAAACTTTGGTTCAACTATGGGATTCTAGTTGCTCAACATTTAAGATTGAAGATCGAAAGATGACTATTATTATTGAGGAAGTGGCTGGGTTGTTAAACTTGACAACAGAACATACAATGCCAGTGTTTCCAATTATTTTAGGAAAAACAGAATTCTGTCATTTCACTGGGTTAAGAGAATCCGTGATGCAAGGGTCAGATTATAGTGTAGATGTGAAATTTCTATTTATCAGTTCGCAACAAAAGATGAGTTTGACCAACACATGAAGGACTTCACATTTTCATCCAAGACGATATCAGAACATAAGAGGCCGTTAGTATATGGGTTTGTGATGACTGGTATTTATCTTTTTTCTAGGAGGGACAAAAAAGTTAGGTTCAAAACTACCAAGCTTATGACTGACTTATTTTTTAGGATTGGAGGTCGGAGAGCATCTATAGTATCTACTATATTGGCAGATATATTTGTCTCGTGTACAAACTGTCAAAGAGGGAAAAATTTCTTCCATGGATCAAACTAGATTTTATACATATGGGTTATGGAATACTTCAAGAGGCGCTCACCCACTCTTGATAGTTTGCCATTAGTCAGACATAACTACATCGTCACTCATCACAAAAGGGTTGATAAGAACGACAAAGCGATGAACGCATCTGATTATTTGAATTTCCTAGAGACATTGCCAAACCAAAAAGTTAGATGGGTATTGGACTGAGCCAACTGCATTAAGCCAACTTTACGTACTAAGTCATCAGACTTCATACCTTTGTTGGGGACTCAGGGTATTGCTACTTACACACTGAAAAGGTTTCTCAGACAGTTTGGACGTATTCAAGGTCTAATACCCACACCGAATCTAGCCAGTTTCACCATCAGTTTCGACAAAAGGGTTTACTCGAACCCTATCCTAATGAAGACTCAAATCACTCATGCTTGGGGCACATTGTCCAATGATAACAACATTATCTATGACCCACAATCTAAGCAGAAGGGTTTGGTGACCCCTCAGTACGAAAATTGGTTTCAGAGTATCAAAGAGAGTAGACCACAAGTAGCACAATCTGAGGAGGTAAGGAAGTTAATAGCTATCATCGAGGTGAAGAATAAGGAAAACTTGCAATTGAGGCAATTAGTAAAATTAAGCAAGAAAAGGGTAGAGCGGAACAAAAAGTTGTGTGAGGATGCTAGAGAGAATAACCAGGAACTAAAAAGAAAATGCAGTAAATTGTACGATCAAGCAGAACGCATGAAAAATCCTTACTTCAAAGAATCAAAAAATGCTATAATAGATAAGTTGAAAAAGTTTAATGATGTTATACAAAGTCGTCTTCAAGAGATGATGTAGATAATATATTTAAACTTTGATTTTATTAATGAAAATGGTTATCTCAATGTATTGTGTTCTAAAGTAAATGTTTGGTGAATAGGCTCTACTTCGAGAGTGTTGCATCATGCTTGGCCTACCCTTAACATAATAAAGGCTCTTTCCTAAGACATGCATTGAAATTATTTATACATTTATTAACTACAGTCTTTTTCTTTTTTCTTTTCGAACAATAAAATTAACAGTGATAATAAGGAAAGGACGACTGAATCATTTCCATTTCCAATATACAGTGTAGGTACTTTAAATCATAAGTTCATTCCACCAAAACCCCATTTACACGTGGTCTTGCACCAGACTATTGTATATAAACATGAGTAACCGTCCGAAATCTCCTGAAAAGTCTGCGAAAAATCAAGTATCTGAGATGACAGCACTAAGGGTCCAAATGAATGAAATATTGTCCAAAATGAATGACAAGACTCAGGAGGTGTCCTCCCACAGTCAAATTATCGCGCATTTCATTAGCAACATGAACAACGATGGCTCTACTTCTAGTCTATAAGCTGCTCAGAAAACTCTGTAAACCCAACCCTGTATAGGAAGAAACACACCAAATATGAACAACACTATCCCAATTGCCCAACAGACTCTGCCCCTTGATACTCAAAATATCCAAATGCCTCCTCCACCTCTAATCACTCAAAACCTCCTAATGCCCATTCTAATTCCTCCCAGCCTTAGACATACTCAAAACACTCTGGACCAACCTCAATACCCCCAGCAAGGCACCCATTTCACTCTGAACAACCAACCCTCGCCAGTCCATACTACGAGCTAATTTATGCTAGATCTCGAATGTCAGGGAGGAGCGGATGCAGAGCCTTATGTCAGAGAAGAAAATCCTAATATGATGGAAAAAGCTTTGTTAAGGAAGTTGGATGGGTTTGACGACTTTATCAAAGAAAGTCAGGGATTCGACAGATATGGGAGATTGGACTACGAGAATTTTTGCATGTTTTCAGATACCCAATGCCACCAAAATTCAAAGTCTCAAAGTTTTCCAAGTACAATGGCAACGAGAACACTGTGGTTCACCTCAAGATGTTTTGTAACAAGTTAGGAAAGCCAATAGGAGATGACAGATTGCCAATAAGGTTATTTGATGAAAACTTGAAAAATGATGTGTTGAAATGGTATTTGAAGTCAGACTTCTCGAAAATCTAAAACTAGACAGATCTCTCTAGAGCTTTCATTAAGCAGTACGAGTTTAATTGTGATCTAGAATCTAATAGATTCTATTTGGTAGAGTTGAAAAAAAAACCTCCAAAAACTGTGTAACCTATGGTCAAAGGTGGCAGAAAGCAACCAAGGTGAGCCCGTTGACCGATGAAAATGAAATGGTGAAGTTATTTATTGATGCCTAGGATCTGCCGTACTATCAGACCATTGTGAGTTTCATCAGAAAATCTTTCGCTCAGGTTATTGAATAAGCAGAGGCCATTGAGAGAGATATGAAGAAGGAAAAAGTAGTGGATATGGCAGTTGTAAAGATGTAAGTTGAGTCTTTACAAAATATGAACAATGTGAAAAAGACCGCTGAAAAGAAGTCCAAGAAGAAAGAAGGGGAGATAGCTTTTATCATAAATCAAGGCTCGAATCTCAAATCTAGATTCAATAACAAATCGAACTACCGTGCTCAATATCCACAGTATCCCCAGTTAACATTTCTGTCACCTGTTTACCCTCAATATCCTCAACCTGTCTTCAACACCCAAACCTAACTAGTAAATGCTCAACCATTCCATCCAAACACCCAACTCATGTTCTAAAACTCTTAACCCACACAAAATAACTTTCGCCCACCCATGTAGAATCGCCCGAGGCCTATTTATCCTAATAATTATGCTCTACCCAATCAGCCTCAAAATGCTACAGGTCTGGCAAACCTTCCACAGAGACGGCCTAGGGTTTTGACTCCCCTTGGTCGTCATTTGGACCAAATATATGACCAATTAAGAGCAGCGGGCAAGATTGACACAATACAATAGAAAACTTTTCTGAATGGATTGCCCTATAATTATGATCATCAAGCCGTCTGTGCTTACCATTTGGGAGGTCGGGAGGCCCCACAGCTAACTGTTGGACTTTAAAACATAAGATTCAGGACAGGATTGACGATGGAAAAATAGTATTGAGGAGAGGGAGAGGACAGGTGCCAAATATGGATAATAATGCTTTGCCTCAGATGGGTCTACTGTTGGGATGATTATTTTGGATGAAGAGTTTGCTGACCCTTCTGAGATAATAGTTGCGATTGAAGAGATAGTGGGTGTTACTAATGGCGATGACAGGCGAGTTAGAATGATGCTACTGGGAAAGGAATTCATAAGTCAGTATATGAATGACCATTTTACTGAAAAGTTGGCATCACCTGTAACCTAACCAAAAGAGCCGATTATGTTAGAAGAAGTACTATCAGTCGCCAATTTATCAAACTAGCCGTTTGTCCTAAATGTTTCACTTTTTGAGTTGAAAATTTTTGAACCTGAAGTTATCGATTTGCCAAAACAGTTACCAATTGAGGACCTACAAGAGATGCCTTGGAATTATGAAAACTCTGAATTTAATGGTGATGTGTCCGCGAGTATGAGGTCTAGAAGAGTGAGTGCTGAACCGGAGATTATTGTCTCAGCTAAGGGGAAGGAGAGTACTCTGCCACTGAAACCACCAGTCAGTGAGAAGGATGCTGAAGATTTTCTGAGGATTTTAAAGAGAAGTGAATACAGGGTAGTAGAACAGTTGAGCCGAATGTCTGCGCAGATTTCAATTCTGAACCTCTTGCTAACATCTAAGTTGCATTGAGATGCCCTTTTGAAAGTTCTTAATGAGTATCATGTTCTTAAGGACATTCCCACTAAAAAATTGATCAGAATAGTAAGAAATATTTTGGCATCCAGCCATATTATTTTTTCTGAAGATGAGTTGACTTCCGAAGGGAAGGGGCACAACAAAGCTTTCTACATATCCGTGCGATGCAATGGAAAACATTTGCTTAGGGTTTTGATTGATAATGGGTCTGCTCTGAACATTTGTCCCGAAAGCACTCTGCAGAAGTTGGGATACCTACGATCACAAGTCCGTCAATCACCAACTATAGTTAGAGGATTTGATGGATCAAAAAAAGAGATCATGGGGGAGATCGATCTAGTGCTTGAAACGGGTCCGTGATGCGGGTGGATTAGGTCTATAAAATATGCAATAAATCCTTCCAATTTTACTCACAAACAAGTAATAAATATAATCTAATTTTTCAATACTGCAAGTATACAGGTCGTATTTGAGTGATAAATTAGAGTCGATCTCACAAGGAAACTTAAGGTGACAATTACCAAAGCTACTAACTTGTTTTGTTATCTAAACAAATTAAAATCAAATAGTAGAAAAAACATAGAAGCAAACAAGTTAAAGAAAATTCAATTTCTTACAAGATAACTATTGGAGAAAATTCACAAAATGCTTGTAGTAGGGTTTAGAAGGCACTAATTCTTACTTGCTATTAATATCTTGATTTACTAGGGATTGCAATTCCATACGTAATCAAAACTTATTTTCACAATGAATTGACATAAACTCACCTACTCACGTGATGAAGTTTTGTGAAATTCATGAATTGTGATTTAAAACAACCGCAATCCTCCTAAGAGTACAACTATTTTCATGTCATACTACAAAAGTTTCATCTATCATATTTTTATTGTTATGTTGCAAGTTTAGTTGTCAACTAACAATTAGGTAGTTTGTAGTTGGTGATCAATCAACTATAAATGTTTAACCTTGATAGATGAACAAGTAAAATCAAAATATAGCAAGTTTAATTTCATTTAAAATATAGAATTAGTTTCATCTAACCCTAGTACAAGTGTTTAGTTAAATATAAAATTCATAACTTTAAAGAATAAAATATCAAAGTAAAAATTCATAACAAGTGGCAAATAAAAAGACAAGGATAGAAATTACTTATTTGGTAAATGAACAAGGGTCCATAGCTTCTATTTCCTCCTTGAAAATAAATTGATACAAATAAAAATTCAAGAGTTTCCTTACAAATATTGAATTTTTTTGCTATGACTTCTAGACGATTTCTACTATAATACACTACTTAACATATCATAACATAACCTAACATAACATATATATCCTCCCCCATATATTAACTAAGGACCCCTATTTATAGAACACTAGGACTCAAGTCATTGTTAACAATTTCTTATAAATTTTATCCTAAAAATAAAAATTCTAGGGTTGAATAGTCAAATACATTTGTGTAGAGAATTTTTCAAAATTCTATCATTTTTCAACTTACAATACAAGTTGTCTTTCAAACATTTTTAGAATTCTCAAAAGAATTGCATCAAATTAGCAATTTTAATTTGACTAAAATTCTTATAAATTTCTCTAGAATTATCTTGAACATCAAGTATAAACGTGCTACAAGTTGCTTCTCTAGATAATTCCACCACCATTGGGCCAACTTGGGCTAATTGGGCCTTTTAACATTTTGAGCCAAATTGAGCTTTTCAACATTTTAGGCCAAATTTGTAAATTGAGCCACTGTGGGCCTTTCAACTTTTTGGTCTAGAAGATCTTGGCCCAAGTTTGTGAGGATGATTTATGAATCCCATCATTGATTTGCTGGTAAATTGTGCTTCCAAATGTTGAACAAACAATCTCTAAGTTTTGTGATATTTTTGATCCAATGATGAATCAACTCGAATTGAGATAAGTTATATTCCAATTTATCCAAATATCACAAACCTACAAAATCATATATACTTGTGCATTAAATTCCTCAAAGTATAATTTTTGTATCAAAATTCCTAATTTCTATGAGAAAACCCTAGTTTGAGAAAAATAATATTTTTGGAGCCAAATTCATTCTAAATATATTAAAAGCACACTAAAAACTTATAATAAAGCATATACTAAAGTAGGTAAATTTTACACTTATCATTCCGGTCCAATACCAAGTTACCTTTCAGGTCATGAATTTTTCAGAAATCTATAATGTGCTGCTGGAGCGACCATGGATTCATTCTTCGGGGTTAATATCATCATCCCTGTATTAGTTAGTGAAATTCATTATGGATGACAAACAGATTACTATTTTTTCTGAGGACGATTGCACTATGATAATAAACCGTTGATCTTCCGAAAAAGCAAAAGACAAGTTGCCACTAGGTTAGGGTTTTCGCGTTTCCGACATTGTATCAGTTAACTAGATTCCTAAATAAAAGTCACATGTTGAGCCGATGTTATCTGATGCCAGTATCATGATTGCCAAAGAACTAATCAGGGCTGATTATCAGCTAGGAAAGGGCATTGGAAAGATATTACAAGGAGTGGTAGAATTCATTCAGTTGATTAAGCAGAAGGATACATTTGGGTTTGGTTTTTACCCAACTAGTAACGATGTAAAAGAGATGAAAGAGAGCAAGAGGACTGAGAAAGAAGGACGACACGTCTCACTTTATATTCCATCACTTTATCATAACTTTTCGAGGTCATTTGGTGTTACTATTTTTGAAATTTGCAATGAGGATGATGATATTGAAGAAGAAGTGAGTCGCCTGTTCATCGGAATGACTGATATTGAGGAAGCATCTAACATTGCTGGTTTAGATTAAATTGAGAAAGGAGCGTTGAACAACTGGACTGCCAATTATCTCCCTATACGAAGGGAGTTTCAGTAAATTTGGGATTGTTTCTACTTAATGTTCATCTCTAGACAAAGTGCTAGAGTGAACTTTTCTTTTATGTTATATTGTTAGAGTTAAACTCATATTATGTTTTGCATTTTACTTTTCAATGAAAATAATTTTTTAAACCTTTCTTTAAAGTTAAATTGCGTTTTTATGTTTTTCTTGAAGGATAGTGCCACACTTCTGTGGTTGTACATATTCCACTTTTCAAAGAAATGCGTTCTGAGTTTTAATAAAATGAAGATTATGCCTTTTTGTCTATTCATTTATGTTTCCTTTACTTTCATTTTTCAGATGGTCAAAAATAATTACTTATGATCCTTTAGATGTCACATTGCTTGAAATCAATTATTGCAATTTCGATATCTCTCTGAATTCTGAAATAATACAAACCGCTGATGAGAACAAGAGTGATATCGAAGAAGATTATGATTCCGTACTTAAAAATCTTGAACAATACGAAGAAAAATTCAAGCCAAACCTAGAAGAAACAAAAACCATTAACATTGGCACTAAGACAGAGATGAAAGAAGTTAAAATTAGTATGCACTGAAACAAGAAGCAGAAAAAAGAAATAATTGAATTCCTCACACAGTTTCAGAATGTGTTTGCATGGTCTTATAATGATATACTTGGAGTTTCTACTGATATAGTAGTTCATCGATTGCCCACTAACCCAAACTTTCTTCTAGTAAAACAAAAGTCTCGTAAATTTAAACTCGAAATGAGCCTTAAGATCAAAGAGTAGATAGTCAAGTAATTCAATGCCAATATCATTATTGTGTCCTATTATCCCATTTGGCTATCGAACATGGTTCCAGTTTCCAAGAAGTTGGGAGAAGTACGAGTTTGTGTGGATTATTAAGATTTAAATAAAGTCAGTCCAAAAGATGATTTTCTTTTGCCCAGTATTAACATTTTGTTAGAAAACATAGCAGGACATGAAATGGACTCATTCATTGATTATTTCGTTAGGTACCATCAACTCCTAGTAGCAAAAGAAGATAAGGAGAAGACGTCATTCATCACTCCACGGGGCACGTTCTGTTACAGAGTCATGCTTTTCGGACTAAAGAACGCTGGGACCACTTATCAAAGGATATAACTACATTGTTTCACGATATGATTCACAAGGAGATAGAAGTTTATGTGGACGACATCATAGTCAAGTCTAAGAGGTCCGAGGATCATTTGGTAGATTTGAGGAAACTCTTTGAAAGGTCAAGAAAATATAACCTGAGATTAAATCTTGCAAAATTTGCTTTCGGCTCTCTTGCTGGGAAGTTATTGGGCTTAATTATTAGCAAAAAAGGAATTGAGATAGATCCCACAAAAATAAAGGTTATACGGGAAATGTCAATTCTGAAAACGCAAAAGGACGCGAAAAGCTTTTTGGGAAAGATAAATTTTATCGGCAGATTCATTACTCAGTTAATCCTCACTTGTGAGCTGTTATTTAAGTTGTTAAGAAAGAATACCCCAATGGATTGGAATGGAGATTGTCAGCAAACTTTTGATAAGATTAAGGATTATTTGTTGAATCCCCCTGTCTTAGTGCCACCAAAGCTAAGCCGACAACTTATCATGTATCTCTCAATTTTAGACAGAGCGATGCGTTGTGTCCTAAGTCAGTATGATGATTCAGCAAAAAAGGAACAGGCAATCTATTATTTGGGTAAGAAGTTTACGATTTATGAGGCAAACAATTCATTCTTGGAAAGATTGCGCTGTACATTAGCTTGGACTGCTCAGAAACTCAGGTATTACCTTCTTGATCACACCACTTACCTTATATCTCGATTAGATCCTTTGAGGTACTTACTTGAGAAACCAAAGCCTACTGGACGTATAGCTAAATGGAAAATGATTCTCAGTCAGTTTGACATTGTGCTCACAACTCAGAAGGCAGTCAAGGATCAAGCCATTGCAGATCATTTGATAGGGAATCCCCTAGAAGATGATTATGCACCCTTGCACACTTATTTTTCGAATGAAGAGATATTGTTTTTGGGAGCAGTAGATGATATGAATGAGGAATCTTCAAAATGGAGGTTATTCTTTGACGGTGCCTCAAATTTATTAAGAGAAAGGATAGGTACAGTTCTAATATCACCTGATGAAAAATATTATCCTACTACGACTAAGTTGAAGTTTGACTATACCAATAACATGGCCGAATATGAAACTTGTATTTTGTGTTTGAAAATGGCACTAGATATGGATATTAGGGAGTTAGTAGTGTTTAGTGATTCTGACTTTGATGACCTCATAGTCTAAATTCATCTAAATTTTGATGAGTATCAAACTTATGACGAAAAGTATTAATATACTAAATGAGTTCCTATTGCAGTTAAAGAAAGATAGGTTGAAAAAAAAGAAGAAGTTTGGTAATCCAGACGACCATCTGAACGTACAATGCGGACGTCCGGATGGCCAGAACACTTAAACTAAAGATAGTCAGAAGGTATACGGATGAGGGTCCAGATGCTCATGCGGACGTCCAGACGCACAGAAATACCAAAACTCAATATAGTTAGAACGTATGCGGACGAGGGTTCGAATGATCATGCGAACGTTCAAACACATAGAAACATCAAAACTGAAAATAGCCAGAAGGTATGCAGACGAGAGTTCGAACACTTACACGGACGTCCGGACACAGGGAAACACCAAACTTGGACGTCTGGATCTCTCTATACGGATGTCCGGATCAGGCAGAAATGTGTCTAATGGTTAGTTTTTTTTAAACCGTTAGAGGTCAAATCAAGCTATTTTCTCATTTTGTATAAAAGCAAAATAGTGCCAAATGTTTAAAGACCTTTAGCAATTGATATACTAGTAATTTTTGAGTGATTCTTGAAAGAAAAAGATACTTTCACTAAGTGAATTTTGTATTTTCAAGAGTGAATTTCAATTTATGAATGATGAATTCAATTGTATAGTTGAAAGTTAGCTAGATAGCTGTAAACTTCTTAACTCAATTAAAGAGTGTTTGGGGTAAGTGAGAAGTGATCCAACTCTTTGTACAATTTGGTATTGAGTCACAAAATAAAGGAAGGAATTCAAGTGATCAAATATTCAAGATTATGAGTTTAGAAGCAATTGAGTTTGTTTATCTTAACTTCTCTCTTATTTAAATTGTTGTCTATTGTGTTTATTTTTATATTGGTTCTTGCACCATAAACTTATTTGACCACCTAGACAACTTAGTAAATTTATTTTTTTTTTGAGATAAATTATTACAGCCAAGTTAAATTTTAAAGAAACCTAATTCACCCCCTCTTAGGTTGCGTATTGGGCCAACAGACTTATTAGTTCATCAAACATTGAGAAAGTGGATAACTCGGGATTCTAAAATCATTCCGTATCATTGTTGCTTACTCACACTTGCTAGACAATTCAAAACCCTGGAATTCACTAACATTTCATGTACCCGAAATATATTCGCGGATGCTTTAACAACTCTATCTTTCATGATCTGTCACCTCGATAATATAGTGATCGAACTTATCTCCATCAAGATTCAAGAAGAACTAGCTCACTGTTTATGCATTGAGTAGGAGCCTAATGGTCTTCCATGGTTTCATGATTTGAAAGAGTATCTAAAGAATGGATTCTATCCCTCAGGTGTCAGTACAACGGCTAAAAATTTTCTTCGAAGGATGTCTACAAGGTTTTCTTGAATGGAAAAATCTTATACAAAAGGTCAAGCGATCTAGATCTTTTGAGATGTGTTGATAAGAAGGAAGCTGAGTATTTAATGAGAGAGATACACAGCGAAGTGTGCGGTCACATACGAATGGATATTTATTGGACAAGAAAATGATGAGAATAGGATATTTTTGGCTTACCATGGAGAATAATTGTATTGCGTTCGTCAAAAAGTGCATTAAATGTCAAATGCATAGTGATATGATACATGCTCCTCTCTCAAAATTTCACAGTATGACTGCTCCTTGGCCGTTCTCAATGTGGAGAATAGATGTGATAGGAGCCATTGATCCTCCAATTTCGAATGGGCATCGATTTATCTTGGTGATAATAGAATATTTCACTAAATGGGTTGAGACTGAATCTTATAAGAATGTGACTAAAAAAATTATGACTAATTTTCTGAAGAATCACATCATTTGCCGTTTTAGAGTGCCGGAGACATTGATTACAGACAATGCAAAGAATCTCAATAATGATATGGTTGATGGTTTATGTGAGCAGTTTAAAATCAAACATCAAAATTCAGTCATATACAGACCTCAGATGAATGGAGCTGTGGAAGCTATTAATAAAAATCTAAAGAAAATTATTCGCAAGATGACTGAAACACATCGGGATTAGCATGAAAAGTTGCGTTATGCACTTTTGGCATATAGGACTGCTATTAGGACTTCTATTGGGGCAACTCTTTTTGCACTTATGTACGGAATGGAAGCAGTTTTACCAACAGAAATAGAGATTTCTTCTTTGCGTATATTGATGGAGGCCCTGTGATATCCTACATCGGTGAGAATAGAAGAAAATTGATAATATATAATATCTTGCGTTTAGATTACTAAATAACTTGATTTAAGTATTTTGACATCGTAGTTTAAAATTCAAAAGTTATTGGGCCAGTCCAGACCCGGGATGTTACAAATGGTATCAGAGAGAATATCGTGTGGTCTCTGCACGGAGTGAGATTGGGCCTATGGTATTTGGGCTGTAACTACGCAAGGAAGTGAAGGAATTAAGTATTGTACGGGGCTAAGTGCTGTGTTAACTTACGGGCGGGAGCCACCTCTAGAGCTCGTACGAGTCACCTCTTGAATCCGACATAACTAAGTGAACAATCCGAATTATAATATCATTGGGATTTGCGAGGACGTAAAAGCCTAAAGAGGGGTGAATGTGATATCCCACATCGGTGAGACTAGAAAAAAATTGATAATATATAATATCTTGCGTTTGGATTATTAAATAACTTGGCTTAAGTATTTTAACTCCGTCATTTAAAGTTCAAAAGTTATTGGGCTAGTTCAGACCCGGGATGTTACAGGCCCAATTGGACGAAGCTGAATGGGTTAGGGAGCGTCACAAGCAGTTATTGTTGATTGATGAAAAGCGTTTGAATGCTGTTTGCCATAGGCAGTGCTACCAGAAACGAATGGCCCGTACTTATCAAAAGAAGGTCAAACCTCGCCAATTCGAAATAGGGGACAAAATTTTGAAACGAATTCTTCCAATTCAAGAGGAGGCAAAAGGGAAATTTACTTCAAATTGGCAGGGTCCTTTCATTGTGAAGAAAGTATTATCAGGTGGAGGTTTTGTTCTGAGGGAAATGGATGGTCAAGACTTTCCCCAAATCATCAATTCAGATATAGTAAAAAAGTTTTACATTTTATTAGTAAGTTTTCTTTCAAAAATTATTGCAAAAGAGGACAGGTCAAAGGCAGGCATTCTTTCTTTTCCTTTAAACATTTTCTTCCCTTAGTTTTCCCCTTTTGAGCCTTCAGAATCTATAAGTTTCGTTTCATAACCACTTGATGGTCGCACTCTATACTGGGGCAAATTTTATTTGTTGACTGTTGATTTTTTTAAAAAAAAGTAAAAAAAAAGTAAGTAAAAATGATACAAAAAGAAAATCCCACGAGAATATGATAAACTGGGGCAAAAGTTAAAAAAAAAATTTTTAAAAAGAAGAGAAGAGAAAGAAAGAAGAAAGAAGAAAGAAGAAAAGAAAAGCTCAAAAGGGCAAGGAATTAAGTTCGGATAAGTCTTTCTAAAAGTACGACCTCAAGATAGTCAACCCTTTCACAAATTTTGCTGTCCAACCCTAACCTTTAGAGCACATTACTTGACCCCGTTACAAAAGTCGAGAATGTTACTGATCTCCATCTTTATTTTTTGAAATGAAAATTTACAAATCAGTAAGGCATATGATGTTAATATATCCATCCCTAATCAATCGAGGGAGAATTGTCTTACTGATGCCAAATATTTTAATGCCAATCTGATTTAATGATAAGGGAATGACTGTTCAGGATTTGAATGCTGCTTGCTTCTATCACTCTTTACAAAGGTGAAAACTTAAAAGGGCGCATTAAAAAAATAAAAAAATATATAATAATAAAAAAAGAGAATAAAAAAAAGAAAGAAAAAAAGAAGAAAGAAAGAAGAAAAAAAAGAGAAAATCAGCGGGAGAAGCCTCGGTGAAAATTCGAAAAGGCACTGAGGCCGGGAAACTAAAAGTCGAAGGATCACAAGTGAGGAAGTAAGATACACCTGTGGTAGATGTGGAGTTCTTTGCAAAACTTGGTGACCATGGTTACTCGAGGATTTTCTTCTGTATTGATCATCTTGAAGCAATCTCGGAATTCAAATAGAATGACATCCAAAGGATCAAAATGGCAGATTTTTTCAGAGTCGTCACTTGAAATTGATTTTTCATCTGAGGGTAATGATTATTCATTTTTTTTAAGCAAAAGCTTTCTTTCATGTGGAAAATATATAGTGTACAGAATTTCTTTTATTTCTGCATCTAGAATTTTTTTTGGATAAAAGCTTTCTTACCGTGAATTGTGGATCAGAGGATTTTGGAATCAAAAAATCGAAGAAAGTAAAAGCAGCAGACCAATCTAAGATTCAGAATTATGATACTCATATTTATATGCACTAGTGGATCAAGGGACCGTCAAGTGGTAACATAACTTTTGCAATTGCCGTGGTCGTTTTTCTCTTTTGCAGATGCGATCACACCATCTTCAATTGAGACCTTCGTCAAGGATAACGACTGGAGCAATTTTTTTAAGTTAATGATAGCTTGATGAAGGGCACAATTCAATTCAAAAATTATTTTCAAAATTAATACTGGGGCAAATTTTTTTTGAGAAAATTTGATGTTAGGATTAGTTTTGATGACTTGTGTTTGAAGCAAAATTTTAAAAAGATTAATTTATATTAAGGTAAGTCGTCAGAAGGTTAAGTTTAATAAGATTTTGATACTTTTACATGTCACCAAACTTTGAAGAGAGTGATTTCAAATGGTTTTGACGCCATACACTAGGGCAAAATTTAAAAAATTTTTTTTTGAAAGTTTTGTCGATTTAGATGCAACGTTTGACATATTTTTAAGTTTCTCTATGTATTAATTTTCGTCATGCACCTGCCTAACAGTTTGGTCGGCATTTATTTATTTACTTTTTCAAAATTAGTAACCCAAATTTTGCATTCATCAACCTTGGTAGTCTAAGGTCATGTATTCATCTAGTAGTCTGGTCGGCGTCTATTTATTTATATTTTCAAGTATAACAATCCAAACCTTGCATTGCATTCTATGATTCCTGACAGCTCAAGATCATTTATTTATTTTATCAAGTTTTGTACCCAAACTTTGTATTTATCAACCTTGGTAGCCCAAACCTGGTCGACATCTGTTTATTCACTTTTTCAGTCTAGCAGCTGAGGTTTTGCATTGCATTCATCAATTTTGACAACCCAAGATCATGCATCCATTCAGCAGCCTGAACGGCATATGTCTATTTGCTTTTTCAAGTTTGGTAGTCCAAACTTTGCATTCATCAACCTTGGTAGCCCAAGGTTATGCATCCGTCAAATAACCTAGTTGGTATCTGTTTATTTTCGTTTTCAAGTTTGGCAGCCTAGACATTGCATTGCATTTTATGATTCTTGACAGCGTAGGATCATTTACTTTTTCAAGTTTGATAGCCCAAACTTTACATTTATCAACTTTGGCAGTCTAAGGTCATGCATTCGTTTAGCAGTTTGGTCGACATCTGTTTATTTACGTTTTCAAATCTGGCAGCTCAGACATTACATTGCATTTTATGATTCGTAGCAGTCCAAGATCGTTTATTTATTTTTTCAAGTTTGGCAACCCAAACTTTGCATTGCAATCTTTAACCTTAGCAGCTCAAAGTCATGCATCCGTTCAACAGTCTGAACGGCATTTGTCTATTTACTTTTTTAAATTTGGCAGTCCAAATTTTGCATTCATCAATTTTGGCACCCCAAGGTCATGCATCCATTCAATAGTCTGGTCGATATCTATTTATTTACGTTTTCAAGTCTGACAGCTTAGACATTGTATTGCATTTTATGATTCCTAATAACCCAAAATCATTTACTTTTTCAAGTTTGGCAGCCCAAACTTTGCAATCATCAATTTTGACAGTCCAAGATCATGCATCTATCCAGCAGCCTAGTTTGCATCTGTTTATTTATGTTTTCAAGTCTGACAGTCCATACATTACATTGCATTTTATGATTACAGGCAGCTCAGGATCATTTATTTACTTTTTCAAGTTTGGCAGTCCAAACTTTGCATTCATCAACCTTGGCAGCCCAAGGTCATGCATCCGTTCAGCAGCCTGGTCGACATCTATTTTATTTACGTTTTCAAGTCTGGCAGCCCAGATTTTGCATTACATTCATCAACCTTGGCAGCTTAAGGTCATACATCCGTTCAACAGTTTGAACAGCATATGTCTATTTACTTTTTTAAGTTTGGCAGTCCAAAATTTGCATTTATCAACCTTGGCAGTCCAAAGTCATGCACCTATCTAGCAGCCTCGTCGGCATCTTTTTATTTATATTTTTAAGTTTGGTAGCTCAAATCTTGCATTGCATTCTATGATTCCTGACAGCACAGGATCATTCATTTATATTTTTAAGTTAACAGCTCAACTTTGAACTCATCAACTTTGGCAGCCTAAGTCATGCATCCGTTCAGCAGCCTGAATGGCATATGTTTATTTACCTTTTCAAGTTTGGCAGTCTAAATTTTGCAGTCATCAATCTTGACAGCCCAAGGTCATGCATCTGTCTAGCAGCTTGGTCAGTATCTGTTTATTTACGTTTTCAGGTCTGGCAGCCCAAACCTTGCATTGCATTCTATGATTTCTGACAACCCATAATCATTCATTTATATTTTCAAGTTAGCAGCCCAACTTTACATTCATCAATCTTGGCAGCCCAAGGTCATGCATCCGTTCAGCAGTCCAAACAGCATCTGTGTATTTATATTTTCAAGTTGGCAGCCCAACTTTGCATTCATCAATTTTGATAACCCAACGTCATGCATCCGTTTAGCAGTCTGAACAGCATCCGTTTATTTACTTTTTCAAGTTTGGCAGCCCAAATTTTGCATTCATCAACCTTGGCAGCCCAAGATCATGCATCCGTCCAATAGCCTGATCGGCATTTGTTTATTTACATTTTCGATAGCAATCCAAACATTACATTTGGTTTATCAGTATTTATTTTATTCAGCAGTTGGGACTCAATTTTGGCTATTAGTTTAAGGATTTTATTAAGTCTTATAGTCCATACCGCTTTTTGTTATCTTTGTTGAGCTGTTCAAGTGTCGCATTTCCTGCTTTATTTTGATCACAAGTTTTGAAAAGATGAAATTCTTGTGTTTTCATTTGCAATTGTGCCTTGCATCTATAATTCACTTACGCCTGAACTACGTTTGATCTAATTCCCTTCATCGGGCTATGTAGGCAGCTGGTAAAGAGTTCGGTCGCATGTTTTTCTATGTTCTTTGGTCATTAATTTACATCTCATCACATTCTCATACTATGCATGACTAGATGTTTTATTTATAGCAATATCTGTTTTCACATTTAGGTGAGTCAAAATTTGGTGTTGTCTACGTTTTTATTTGATATCTCTACGAGATTCTTGACCAAGAGGGACAAACTACAGACACCAAATTTTGACACATCTTTTATTTTTCAAACATTGGAGAAATGTTTATATTTTTTTTTAGATCAAATTTTAATTTTTCAATTAAAAGGGGGAATAAAATTAGCAATTCGGAGCGCGACGGTCTCGACCCCACCTAGTACCTCATTGATTTCATACGTGACACAACGATCTCACCACCCCAGTATAACAGAACTCTAATATTTTTTTTCAACCGACATTTTCAACTATCCTAAACAAACAAAGTATAGTTATAATTGAATCACTGACCCTAAATCTTATAATGTTCAATACATAATAGTAGTACAAAAAATGTACTTTTACATGTTTATGTCATGTTTGTTAAACCCTAAACTGCACAAACTTTTCAACAATTATAAATTAAAGATATATCTTAAAATATTCAATAAATCCAAGGCAACAAAAAATAATCAAATAATTATTTGTCTTGAAGAAGATAGACAAAATTGAGAGGAATGATTAAATGTGAAATGTGAATAGAACAATGAATGAGTAAAATATAATGATATAAAAAATCAAAATAATTACAAATAATACATAATAAAAATATTACAAATAATTAGTAATATATAATAAAAAATGAAAGAAATAAAAATAATACATAACGAGTTCTTAATAGGATATCACATTTTTTTAATAGGATATCATCAATTTATAAAGGACATAACAATTCAATTACCATATTATTATTAATTTTTAATAATCATCTTAATTATTCTTAATTTATAAAAGTTTATAAATTAATTTTTAATTATTAAAATTGCATTTTTCCCAAACTCTATGCATCAAAACACCACAATATAATTACTTCTTTTCTTATTTATTTAACCAAATGTAGTTTTTAATTATTTATATAATTATCTAAATTAAATACTTTTTTAAATTGCAACATAATCTATACAATGCCTTATATGTTTAAAATTATAATTATCTGCAAAAACAATTATTATTTTCCTAATAATTTTGAAATTATTTTCTTATTTATTCCCATAAAATAAATTACATAATTTATTTAAAGAATACTACTTCTTAATAAAACTATAATGGAAGCAATTATATTTGTATCCTAGTTATTACTAACTTTTTATCATTTTCATAATTGTTTCTATTTGTTAATTACTTTTCAAATCTTCTAATTGCATAGTTTTAAAACCCAAAAATAATCATTACAACATATTTTGTAATTATTAGTTATTTACTTGATTATTTCTACTTTTACAATTATTTCTCTAATTATCTATTTAACATTTTTCTCATAATTTATTTCCCATTAACCATTACTTACAACTTAATATGTAATTTGTAATTATTATTTCCATAATTCCTACTTTTAAAATATTTCTCCACTTATCCTTTTTAAATTTTTTCCTACTTATTTTTGTAACTATTCCTAACTAGAAAATGTTGTCAATAATTATCCACTTTACATAATTGATTCAAATTCCAATTAAGAATAAAAAACGCAACATAACATAATAAAAAATACCAAAAAGAAACACCAACATATTACACCGACATATTAAAATAATTTAAACACATGTGATGCATATAGAATCAAAACAAAAATAAAAAACAAAAATTAATATAAATACAACAAAAAATAGCAAATAAGATCAAATTAAGAGCAATGGGTAGCCTTTCAACAAAAATGAAAACAAAAAGGCAACAATCAATTAAATACAATAAAAAAAACAACATATATTATGATATATGAATAAAAACAGCAACATATTTTATGATGCATAAATAAAAAAAGGCAATATATGTTATGACATACAATTAAAAATAGCAACATACACATTATAATATATGAACAAAAACAATAACATATATTAAATTATATAAACATAAATAGCAATATGAAAAAATAAAACATAGTACAAACTAACCTAAATAAGAAAAGCACTAGACATTGATACTAAAACTATAATGAGTAGCAGCAACGCTCAACTGGATTGGAAGAGCTTTTCCTTGAATTCAACAGCATCAAAAGGTGAAAGAAATTGTTCTAATGAAGTTTGAAGAGAGGTAGTAGGGGGCGGAACTAATGAAGTTTGAAGAGAGGGAGCAGGAGTGTGATAATCACTTGTCCAGAACACCACCTCTCATTTGGCCAATTTGTGCAATAAATTTATAAAGAATCACAAATTAAGCAATTACTCAGCATTCATGGGCTTGAAAACTTACATTCATGGTAGTCAAAGAATGTTGTGTTTCAGCCAACATTCACGTGTTTTTTTTTAGTCATTGGCTATGAGCAGCTTTATTTGGCTGACTTGTATAGTTGGCGGTTATTTGTTTTTCTTATACAAACAAAGGAATTGGCCATATCAATATGCATTTCTTACAAGAAGCCAAAAAGAGAGAAAAATAAATTCTTGTATTTACCTTAAATCTTTTTCGTCTTTCACTCAACCCTGATATTCCCTAAAACTTTCGGATTTCCTTTAGCTATTAAATCGTTACAGAAATAGATTTTTAAGATGAAATGTCATAACAAAAACTATTTTTTTCTTTATTTTCTCTTCCAAAATTTCCAAACTACATGAAAATTATAAAATTTTCTCTTAATTTTTCCTTTTTCTCTCATAGCTTAAGGCATCTTGTTTTCTTTCTGTTGAAAACTCCCAAAACTAGGCATTAAGTTTTTCTTTTGTAAATATTTGTGAAAACCAAATTTTGGCATATCATTTATTTTTCCAACATTGGGAGCATTTTTATATTTTTGGGGTCAAATTCTAATTTTTCAATAAATGGGGAACAAAGTCAACAATTTCAGGGGTCAAAACAATAATTTTGAGCACGTAAATATTTTTTCATTAGTTTTGGAGTTTTAAATGTAAATTTTTGTATTTTTATACATTTTTCTAAAATTTTGTGATTTTTTGAGTTCAATTGGTATTTTTTTCTATATTTTACCAACATATGGGCAAAATAGTCATTTCACTACGTGAACACCATTTTCACCCATTTTTTATCATAACTTTATTTTTCAGGTATTTAATTATGTTTCTAATTTTTTTTATTTTTTCGGGGACAATTGTTATTTTTCAGTAAATATTGCGTTCAGGGGCAAAATAGTCATTTCATACCCCGAACGCATTTTTTACCAATTTTTGAGTGTTAAATTCATTTTCTAGGGTTTTATGTTTATTTTTAATTTTTGATAATTTTTTGAGGCTAACTGATATTTTTCGTATATTTTGACAATATAGGGGCAAAATAGTCATTTCGTCTTCTGAGCATTTTTCATTATTTTTGGATCCTAAATTTATTTTTAAATCCTTTAAGCATGTTTTTAATTTTTGTTTGGGGGTGAATTTCTATTAATAAATTTATTATTTACATTTTTCTTAATTTTTTTTCATTTTTGTGTTTTTGGGAGAGAATATAAATTTTTAATTTTTTGTAGGGGTAAAGTTGTAATTTTGATTGTCAAGGGAGTTTTGGTCTTTTACTCATTTCTTGGAAGATAACTCTTTTGTGTACTATAAATAGCCCATTTTTTGGATAAAAAAAAAGTGGTTTAGAGAGTTTTTAGTTTTTAGTTTTTAGTTTTATCTATTACACCAAGAATACCAAAAACATACATTTTTTTCTATATTTATCTTCAAGTTTTCACCAAGAACACTTACTAGGTTTTAGTATATCTTCAAATTTACACATAGAATACCTAGAACACACGCTAGCATATTTTCAAGTCTACACCTAGAACACTTCAAACACGCACTAGTACATCTTCAAATCTGCACTTAGAACACCAAGAACACACACTCCTCTAAATCTCACACACGTACATACACCACCTGCACACTTACATTCACTTTCTCTCTCACACAAAACCCACACTGCTCACACACAACTTCACACAATTTCACATTCTAGTCACGCAATTTCATATTTTGAACACACAAACACTCTGCACACATACACACCCAGAGATACTTCCACAAAATCCCACACACAAACACAATCATACATACGCATACATTACACACTAATCTCACAGACATACAGAGCATCCAAAACACACACACACAGAGCATACAGTAACTCAAACAAAGACACACACTCATATTCACACATAGTCACACACTCATACACATACAAATGCTACATACACAACCACATGTTCCAATTCATACACCCATGCACACTCAAACAACTCACACACATCTCACATATATACACACAAACACGCACACAGTCGGATTCTCTTAGGCACATCACACCACGACCACACTCTGCCCCAAAACTACACTCCACCACTTGTAGAAACAACCATCAACCATCCCAATTTCCATCGTCTACCATCCAATCCACTACTCACCGCATATCTAGTCAAAAAATCACAACCTTCAGTACAATTACAACTCTACTAGCAGGCCATTCAATGCCTCCCCAACCACCCAAACGACTCCACCTCCAGTCTCCTTACCATCACACCACAAGTCACTGCCAATGCCCCTGCCATAATCCACTACCAAACCCAACCATAGCGACCAATAGACAATCCAGAATAACCCCAATTACCATCACCGAATCACCACTAAGTTACAGATCCAAACAGTCCCAAATCATCCTTAACAACACATAATAAACAGCCTTCAATCAACCACAATAGTACAACCAAATCAAAATCAGTTCAATCTAAATTGCAGTAAGCCATAACTGCCATTGTTACTCAACCACAATCCAATCACAATCAAGACAACCCATGACAACTCCACCACTAAGAGCTCCACTACAGCAACCTGCACACAACCATTATCTCCCATTACTCAAATCCATAGCTAGCCATTCTTCCTCTCTCTTCACCGTCCACCAGAGTTCCACCCATCTAAACCATTCCACCAATCAACACCATCCTCAACTACTAGTCACTCAACTTCAACCAAGCCACTAGATTCCTACAAAATCGCCACCCATCTGACAGTCTTACACCACCAAATTCACCATCTAGAGCTTCAATCAAAGCCACCAAATTCCACAAACACAAACACCCAAATTAGTCCCAAACATTCTAGAAACAACTCTTATATCATTACAAGGGCTACTTAAATTCAACATAAATCAACTTTAAAATTGTGAAATTCATCATCCGTCACACACGCACAAGCCCATATCTCTGGTGTCAAAAATCGACCTACATAAACCAGCAGAAAAATGAGTCCCAGCATTGTCTAAGCCTCCCTTGCTTCCAAATAAACAACACGAACCCCCTGTTCACCACCACAATTTGCCCATCAAAGCTCAATCACAATCACACTCAACTCTCCACCGCCTATATCATAAATTCACCTCCACCAATCAACCACTATCCTTAAGAACCACCACCATCAGTCCATCAATGTCCCTCCTGCAACCTGCAAGAAAAATCAACAAGCAGTTACAAGCCTTCTATCATCACAATTCCCATCGAATTCAATCACTGCCTGTTTCCACCCTCGCCAGCACCACCATCAGCTCACAACTCTCCCACCAACACGTCACCGTACAGCCATCGCCACCATTGACTTCACCATGGGCAAGAAATTGCCGATCAAAGTCCTAATTGCCAGTAAGTACCACAGTTGCCATTGCCATGAGAACCACCTCAACCCACCACTCGTAGGCCTTCCCATTACCAACCAATGACTGGTCTCCGTCAACCTCCATCAGTAGTCACCCATGACAGAGGCACCACCGCCATCATCAATTGTGTCACCCCCTCACTGCATCGTCATTTCCACAGGCTCTAAATTAGGTAAAAAATTCATTGTTCTCTTTTCAATTTCTTGAGCATAGAGGAGATTTATGTGGTTTTGTACTGATTTTAGGTGAGTAAAAATGGATTTATAAAGGGAAATTGGTTTGGATATGGGTTGGAGGAATTGATTAAGAACCGAAAGAGACTAAGAGAGCCAAAATGAGAGGTGTAGACACCAAATTTTGTCACACCATTTATTTTTCTAACATTGGAGTATTTCTTTTCATTTTTGGGTGTTAAATTGTAATATTGAGCAAAAAGAGGCAAAATCAGTAATTTTGGGGGGCAAAACAGTAATTTTTAATTGTAAATATTTTTTCATTAGTTTTAAAGTTTTAAATTCATATTTTTGTACTTTTATAAGTATTTTTTTAATTTTTGTGATTTTTTCGAATTTAATTAGTATTTTTCCTATATTTCGTCAGCAGAGGGGCAAAATGGTAATTTCACCTCGTGAACACTATTTTTGCTTATTTTGGATCCCAAATTTATTTTTCTAATTGTTTAAGCATATTTCTGAATTTTTTTATTTTTCAGGGCCAATTGCTATTTTTTCTGTAAATATTGCGTTTAGGAGTAAAATAGTCATTTCACATTCAAAACACATGTTTGTCAAGTTTTTGGGGTTTTTAAAATCATTTTTAAATTTTTGAACCTATTTTTAATTTTTGATAATTTTTTTAGATCATTTTTTTATTTTTATTTTTTTTGTAAATATTGAATTTAGGGAGTAAGGCGTTAATTTTGCATAAGAATTTATTTTTCGCCCGACTTTGTTAATAGATTTATTATTTGCACTTTCTTTGCTTTTTTATATTTTTTGGATGTTTAAGGTCATGACATTTTTTTAATTTTTTAGTCTTAAGTTTTAATTTCAAATTTAATTTTTGTGGGTCAAAAGTTATTTTTAAGGACAAAAAGGCAATTTTTATTGTTAGGGACATTTTGGTCTTTTATTCATTTCTTCGAAAGTACGTCTTTTGTGCACTGTAAATAGCTCATTTTTGGGATAAATAGAGAAAAAAAAAGCCTAGAGAGAATTTTTAGTTTTTAGTTTTTAGTTTTAGCTAATACACCAAGAACACCTACTAGGTTTTAGTATATCTTCAAGCTTACACCTAGAATACCTAGTTACACCTAGAATACCTAGAACACACACTAGTACATTTTCAAGTCTACACCTAGAACACCTAGAACACACACTAGCACATCTTCAAGTCTACACCTAGAATACCAAGAACACACACTAGCTAATCTCACACACTTATTCACTTTCTCTCTCTCACGCACTACATACACTTTCATACACTTCTTGCATTTGCTCTCTCAAGAACTACACACACACACACACTTCCATACACTTCTTACACTTTCTCTCTCACACACATCCACATTCATTCATAGATACTCTCACAAGAACACACATGATTCACTTTCCTTCTTAGCTCCCTCTCTGCACCATCTTCACTTCATTTGCACACACAGACACAATTCACTCTCATTCTCCCTACAACACAAAAACACTCACAAAATTACCAATTCTCCCATTCTTCTCCCTCGTTAGACATACACTATTTCTTCTTCACTCTCACCTCACACTTCCTGTGCTTCTCACACACAACACATAATCACTTCACAAATCAGCCATAAACCACAACAATCACTCTCACTATTCTCACTTGCACACACCACATATCTAGTTTCATACACACATACCTCCCTCACCTCCACTCACCGATAGCACAAGCACAAATAAACCTCCAGTTTACCTGCATAAACACACATTTACACACACTCACAACCATTCACATTTCACAGAAAACACACCACAACACTCATTCACCTGCACAAACACACCTCCAATTCATCTTCACAAATACACACATTACACACACTTGCACTCCTCCCTTGTTTCCATCATTAGCACAACACATACACAAAGCTCACAGAAACACAATCAGCCACAAAAAATCACATTTCAGCACACACAATCACTTCACAAATCATCCGTAAACCACCACAATCATACACACACACACACACACACACTCTTAAACAACCACACACGCACATAATCTCATGCATAAACATTGTCACAGGAACACACGCATATTTGCATACACAATCAGTCACATACATGCACACACATTAAGCCACACACACGCAATAATACACAAAAATCCATCGCACCACCTGACCCACCACCAAACAACAACCCAAACCACTAACGTTGCCTAACCAAGCTCCACCACTCCTCCAAATTACTAGAAAAATAGACTCAAACAACTTGCAAACAACATCACAAAAAAAAACCAGCAATAAGCCTGCCCAATTCCCCCTAAAACCGTAGCAAAACAGCCCATAATTCATGCAAAAACAACCACCAAAAGCACCAAAATCAGCCCCAAGCAGCTTCCTCACTGCTGTCGCAAGCCACTCACCATTAGCAAGTCAACACCACCAGCCCACAATCGCCATTGGAACCGCCTGCCAACCACCACTCCATCATCGCTATTCTCTCAATCGATCGAGGAGATAAACTTTCTCAATCCCTCATTCAATTTCTTGTACAAATCACAAATTTGTTATGGATGTTCTTTGATCAGTGGGTAAATTAAATAGACAATCGAACTTAGGGCTTGATTTATGGGTTTATATGAAGAACCGAAAGAAAAGAAGAGAGTGAGAGAGAAGAGAAAGAGCAGAGAGAACGGAGGAAAGAAATCAGAGAAAGAAGGAAAAAAAAAAGAGAAAGAACAAAGAAAAAGAGAGAAATAGAGAAGGGAAGAAGAAAAGAAATGGCGAGATAGAGAGCAAAGGGAAGAGAGAATGGACAGACAAAGAAGAAAGAAAGAGAAAAGGAAAATAGAAAAGAGAAAGAAAGGCGGTGAGAAATTGTTGCTGGAGGTTGAAGACATTGGGTGGGGAAGTGTTGTTTGGGAATAATTTTATGATTTTTTTGTGTAATTTTAATTTAGTCAATTAAAATTTTTTTTGATGAAATTTAGTCAATTAATTAAAATGGGAAGTGAAACTGACTTGGATTTTAGAAATTTTAGGGATTAGTTTATTGTTAGCTTTTAGTGTGATTAATGGTTTTTAATATTACTTATTTGTTTTGGTAATTTCATTAATGATTTTATATGTTTGTAGCATAATTAACCATTTCGGTTTTATATGTTATTTAGTTTTAACTATGATTTTTTGTGTGTTATCATTGTATTTTATTTTAAAGTTATTTGTTAAAGTGGATTTTATGTATATTTATGTTTTAGACCCTAGATTTTTATTAGTAACATTATGCCCTTAGGTTTTGACTTCCTCCAATTAAATCCTTAATTAATTGTAATTAGGTCCCTAAGTTTGTTGGAATTCATTTTTACCCCTTTAAGTTGATGAAAATTCTTTTATGGCCATAGAACATTGCTGAAATTTATGTTTTTGCCCCCTAAGTGGCTAGAATTTACATTTTATTCCTTGAATATTGCTGGAAATTGTAATTTGGTCCCTCACATTTGCTGGAATTATATTTTTTGCCCTTATGATATATATATGCCCAAAACTTGCTGTAACCTATATTTTTTGGTTCCCCATAATTGCTGTAATTTATTTTTCATCCTTAGACTTGCTGGAATTTATTTTTTTTGTCTCCTAATTTCCTGAAATTTGAATTTTTCTCCTAGAATATTGCTAAATTTACTCTCTTTACCTCACAAATAGTTGGGATTTACTTTTTATGCTTTATTTATTTAAATAGTGGTGCCTTTGACATGTTTGTTCATTTTATTAGCAATTTATACCGAGTCTTCAAAGAGGTATCCCTATTCCTTGTTAATTTCATTTTTTGTGCTCCAATGTGCTTCTATGTGATTTTTGTGCATTTTCTTCAATGAGTTTTCTTATTTTTATACCTTTTGCGTATTTTTTTTACTTTATGCCATTTAGTTTCGAATTTTATTATTTGCAAACAATGTACTAAATTAATTTTGCCTATTTTTTGAGAATTTGTACTTAGATAGGTAATGTAATAGATGGTTGATATTATTTTTACAAATGTTTTGTATTTAGATAGCAAGTGTAATAGTTAGGTTATTTTAATTTTCGCCCTCTAATTATAAGCTAAATCCCCCAGTGTAATAGCTAGAGTTATGTGTTTTTTTTTATGCTTGTGTGCTTATTTGTTTTACCGCTTTCCTTAGGATTTGCATCTAGATATCATTCTTATGTGTTATGTGCTTCTATGTGCTCTTATATGTCTTTATATGTTTATTTGCTTTCAATTTATGTTTTGTTATTTTGATTTATATTTTATTAGTTCTTATTTTTCCGTCACCACACTAGTCCAATGTTAGTTGTAGCTTTTATCGTTTCCCCGCCAACGCTAGTGGAAATCCCTAAAAAGGAGTAGTCCAATGCTAGACCCTTAGGTCATTCAGTACTAGTTTACACACCGTGTGTGCATTTCATATCATTTCATACACTACTTCTCTTTTCTAGGATTTTTTTTTGTCATTCTTGCATGATCTTTGTTCATATTTTATTATCTATTATTTATTTTTTATTTTTGACAAAATTCAGTGCATGACATTTAGGTTGCATTTCACTTAGAAGTTAGGTCATTTGTGTGCTCCGACTAGAAATAGTCATCTGCTTACGTAGGAAGCGGTGGATTGACAGGCCGTTCTTCCCCTCCGTGAGTAGAAAAATATTAGTCATGAGTTTTTAGTATCCCGTACCCGTTATGCTGCATACCCACTTTCTTCGATCACTTATTATCTATATTACTATTTTTCTTTTCTTTTGCAATTCATTTTTGCATTTATACTCATGACTCTCTCGAGATCTCGACTCAGGTTTCGTAGTTAATGTGATAATTCCAACCAAGCCTCGACAGAATATTTTGACCCTCCTGATACCTTCACTTAGATTTAGGAATCGCATTCATATAGATACATTCGAAACGAGATAAAATTTAGGGTTAATGTAGGAAAATTTGATTAATCCTCACAACTAGCCTCAACTAGGTAGAAAGGGTGCCTTAGGCACAAGCCTTTGCCTTCTCTTTCTTCAAATATGGCTCCTGGACCTTTTTCTCTCGTTTTTTCATAGACCGGAGTCGAAAAAGAGTTTTTAAATATTTTTCTAAAAGTTTATTTTGTTTTGCTAAATGATTTCTCGGGTGACTTGGTATACCCTAACTCAATACCAAGTGGTGACTCCATTTTAAAATAAAACCCTTTTTCAAAATTAGTTGGCCAAAACTGTCGCATCTTTAGTCTCGGCCTTATTTTGTTTTCAAGATGCCATTTTCCTCAAAAATACACTTTTTCACTAAAATTTTAATTTTTTCTCACACAAGCATAGTTTTTTTAAAAATCTTTCTTTTTCAAAAAGGGTCATCAGACTAGGCCACCTTTTCGGGGCGCAAC
Source organism: Mitragyna speciosa (assembly GCA_024721245.1). Classification (NCBI taxonomy): domain Eukaryota; kingdom Viridiplantae; phylum Streptophyta; class Magnoliopsida; order Gentianales; family Rubiaceae; genus Mitragyna; species Mitragyna speciosa. The sequence goes on along the minus strand of CM045566.1, from coordinate 22,242,385 downwards.
AGTCAACAACTCCACCGCGCCTTATCGATTTTGGGACGTGACAAGAGTGCGAGGAAAAGAAGAGATTTCAGGGAAGAATTTGCAGAATAATGGTGAGAGAAAAGAGATGGGAGAGAGAGAGAGAGAGAGAGAGAGAGAGAGAGAGAGAGAAATTGAATTAGGGATTTAAGCATTTAGGAAGAAGATGAAGACAAATTCAAAAAGGGGCATTGTCTTCTTCTTTGTGGTGTTGTGCTTCTATTTTCTTTATTTCTATTTATCTCTATCTAGGCTTAGGTGATTTTGGCTCATTTGCTTTTTTCTTGTTTGGTTTTGTTAACAATGGTCGATTAATCTGGGTTAATATGTTTGATTTACTAATAATTTAGTTTGCTAAATAAGTCTGGTGATTGCATCTGGCAGTTCTAGTTAATACATTATAAAAACGATATTTGCAATTATTGTTTAGTTTCTTGAATTATTATTGATATGCCCTTCAGGACTTTTTCATTTTTTTGATTTAGTCCTAGTTTTATAGTTTGACCCATCCAAATTTTATAAGTTTCTTTCAATCAGGTCCCAGTTCATTTTCTTTCAATTTAAGTCTTAATTGATTGCATATTAGTTTTATACTTGTTGAAATTTATGTTTTTACCCTCGTGCTTGCCTGAATTTATAGTTAGGACTCTAGATTTTCTTTGATTTCCATTTACCCCTTAGACATATGCGATTTTTTAATTTTTACCCCTTAAGCTTTGTAGAAATTTATTTTTTAGTCCCTTTAGTTAGTAGAATTTACATTTTTATCCCAATCTGTTCGAATTTTATATTTTATGACTTACTTCGTTAAATAGTGGTACCGTTAACTCATTTGTTCATTTTGATAGCATTTAGTACCGGGTCTTCACAAAGGTATTCCCATCACTTGTTAATTTTTCTTTTATGCACTCCAATGTGATTTTTATGCATTTTTTATGTGTTTCTTATTTTAAGACTTTTTATGTATTTATTTATGTTATGCTATTTCATTTCAAATTTTTGTTATTTGGAAAATTTCCTTTATTTTGGTCTATATTTTGTATTTAGATAGCCGATGTAATAGTTAGATTATTTTCCTTTCGTATTTTTTACAAATATTTTGTATTTAAATAGCAAGAGTAATAGATAGGTCATTTTTATCTTTTCCCCCTAAAATTGTAGCTAATTCCCCAGTGTAATAGTTAGGGCTTATTTGCTTTTTTGTGTGCTTGTGTTCTTATATGTTTTGCCGTTTTCATTAGGATTTTTGCATCTAGAATATCATGTTTATGTGTTATGTGCCCTTACGTGCCCTTACATGTTTTTATATGCTTATTTGCTTTTGATTTATGTTTTACTATTTTAAATCATGTTTTATGTTATTCCGTCACCACACTAGTCCAACGCTAGTTATGGTTTCCTCGCGTCCCTGCTAGTCCAACGCTAGAGAGGAATTCCTAGAAAGGGCTAGTCCAACGCTAGTCCCTTAGGTTATTTTAGTGATAGTCTCACACGAGTACAATTCTTCTCATTTCACACCCATTTTCTTTTTTTTAGAATATATCATATTTGCGTGACCTTTTGGTATATATTTTATTATTATTATTATTATCTATTTTAGCATTTAACAGTATATGACATCTAGGTTGAATTTCACTTAGAAGTTAGGTCATTTTGTGTGCTCCGGCTAAAAATAATCGTCTACTTACGTGGAAAGCGATCGATTGACAAGCTATTTCCCCTTTCGTGAGTAGAAAAAGTCAAGTCACGAGTTATTAGTTCCTCATACCCATTATGTTGCACCCCCGCTTTCTTCGACCACTTATTATCTATATTACTATTTTATTTTCTTTTGCATTCCATTTTGCATATACACTTGTGACTCCCTTGAGGTCTCGACTCGGGTTTCGTAATTAATGTGATAATTGCAACCAAACCTCGACGGAACATCTCGACCCTCCCCATACTCACATTTAGATTTAGGATTTGCATTCATATAGACACATCCAAACGTGCTAGAATTTAGGGCTAACTTAGGAAATGTTGATTAAACCTCGCAACTAGCCTCAGCTAGGTACAAAGGGTGTCTTAGGCGCGAGCCTTTGCCTTCCCTTTCTTCAAATGTGACTCCCAGACCCTCTTCTCTCATTTTTTTCATAGACCGGAGTCGAAAAAGGATTTTTAAATATTTTTTTAAAATTTTATTTTGTTTTGCTAAATGATTTTTTGGGTGACTTGGTACACCCTAACTTGATACCAAGTGGTGACTCCATTTTTTCTAAATAAAACCCTTTTTCAAACCATTTGGCCAAACTGTCACATTTTTTAGTCCCAACATTTTGTTTTTCAAAATACCATTTTTCCTAAATAATACTTTTTTCACTAAAAAACTTGACTTTTTCTCGCACACGCACATGATTTTTTCAAAAAATCTATCTTTTCAAAAAGGATCACCAGACCAGACCGCCTTTTTAGAGTGCGATAATCAACGACCCCACCGTGTATCATTTTAGGGTGCGACTATCTTCTTTTTCACGAACGCTTTGCCACAATTATAACATTTGTGGAGGATCAACCCATGCATTTTTAATTCAAGGCTCATTTGATATAGTTGAAGTTTGAAATCTGAATTATAGAATCTGAAATTTAAATACCAAAAATATTAATTTGTTGAATTGATAAAGTTGTATATGTTTGATAATTAATTGAAGTTATGCACTGACTAAAATATTTCACATCATAAATTCAATAGTTTTAAATGGTAAAGACGAAACAATTTATAGATAGTGTATATGTGTGTGAGTAAAAGAAAAGTGTGTGTTTGTGTGAGAGAGAAAAGAGGAAACATATGCAAATTTATTTGTGAGAATGTGTGAGAGAGAAAATATATATTTGTGTGTCAATATGTATGAGAGAGAGAGAGAGAGAGAGAGAATGTGTGCAAGTATATAAGAGAAGAAAAAGATTTACGCATATGCCTATATGTATGAGAGAGAAAAAATACATTTGTAGATATGAGGAAAAAAAATAATATGTTTATGTGTGTTTGTATATGTAAGAATGTGTGCATTAGACAATGTATGTGTGAGACAGAAAGTCTGTATGTTGGAATTTGTGTGTGTGTGTGTGTGAGAGAGAGAGAGAGTTGTGTATATGTGTGTAAGAGTGAGAGTATACATGTGGGAAAAAATATGTATGTGATAGAAGGAAAGCCTATGCATTTGCATATGAGAGAGAGACAGAGAGAGAATATGCGTATATGTTTGCAAGTGTGAGTATGTATGTGTGTTAGAGTATTTGTAGGCAAGCGTGTGTGAGACAGTGAGAGTGTGTCTTTGGAAGTGTGTGAAACAAAATCTACGAAAAGATAGAGCATAATATGTGTCCAAAATTCAATGTTCATTTAAAGTTTGTATATAAATAAAATACTGCTTGATGTGTCAAGTGTAAAGAAATTTTGTTATCAAATATGCACAATTCAAAAAAAAAAACACTTAATCTACTAATTTTAAACATTACGTTGAGGTATCTAACAAGTGCTCAAGATATGCCAGAAAATCCTTAATTTGCTAGCTTCGAAGAGCCCAAAGGCTATGGTAGAAAGGATAAATTTGAAGTAAGGCCTTGTAGTCCAAATTCACGAACAACCTACATTAAGGCCATGTAGTCCAAACCGAAGTAGGATACCTACATTAACAAAACTGACAATGAATAGATGATAACTAGAAATTGCCGAAGGATGGGGGGAACAAATCTATTGGTCAGAAGAAGGGCTTAGTAGGGGGATCAACTACAAAGAGGCCCAAGAAATGGACCTATTGAGGCTGAAAAGGTACTTAAGAGAAGTGGCATTACCAATACTTAGAGTGCCAAAGTCACCAAGTGTCAAGGATGTGAAGAAAATCTTCAACTGCGATAGTAATTTTCTCTTCAACATCATTTTTCATATCGCTATCCTCATCGTTTTTCTTTCACTTGTTCTCTTTCTTCAATTTCCAATAATATTTCTTGATATGTTCATCTTTTACCAAAATGATGACATTTAACATTTGCAAACTTCCCATAGGACTTACTTCTACTCTTGTTTCTTTTACCATGATCTCTAGTCTAATTTCTATCTCTAGATTCAATAACTCGAATTTTTTATTGTGAAGCGGTAATTCTCTATATGCGCCTTCTATTTTATTCGTCAATTGTACTATTCTTAACGTAATTTTAAGAGATCACACTATTGGGAGCTGTATTGGAAATTGTTATTCTAAATGTTTCCCATGAACCTAACAGAGACCTAAGAAGTATCAAACCCCTTATCTCGTCAACAAAATTAATACCAAGCTAGTCAACCTATTTATAACATCAATTGCTTAATTATAAACATCTTGTGATAGCCACTTTTTTCTATATACAATTCTTCAAGTTTGTTCCACAAGATATGTGCATGAACTTCATCACATACGTGATTCTGCACATTGTCGTCAATCCATTGATGAATAAATGCACAAACTTCTATATGCATTTCTCAATCCTCATCTCTCAAATCATCAAATTTTTTAGTTATTAAAATTGGATTAAAAATTTCTTAATATAAAGTAAATCTCTTATTTTCACTTTCCAAGCATAATAGTTTGTACCATCCAAAGAAATCATTTTTTGTTGTATTTTCGTCCATTGCTAGACACAGAAGAGCCAAAAATAGCAAAAAAATACTCAGCAAACTAAAAAACAGACCTTAAAAATGTATTTAGGAAGTCCAAAAATGATGGGAAGGGAAATGCTGAAAAAGTCAATAGTCAACGTTGATCAACATTCAGTCAATGTAGGTCAACGGTCAATCAATGCCAATTAATAGTCCACGGATGGTAAATAGTCAACAATCTGATAAACTGATCCAGTGGCTCTTGACAGCTAGGTGCACGGCACAATGCAATCACACACACGAGATAAAAACTCACTTATCCAATTCTACAGTCCTGATAAATCTGAAAATTAAGTTAATGTTCGAGATTAAAAGCTTCTACGAGCTCATTGCACCTAACAAAGCCCACCCTCACCTAAAATGGAGGTTGCAAGTGCGCTACACCCAGGTGGAATCCGGTGACGATTTTTGGTGAGTAGGTAGATCTTGAAGAGCTTTATCCAATGGTAGTGAAAGTTTCCAGTGAAAGTTTCCAGTGAAAGTGATTGAAAGGTCACGAACTATAAGGCAAAGAAATATGATCTTTCACTAGAGAGTGATGCAAAATTCGGCAATAAAATTCAGTGATCTTTTGCAGATAAATAGATCGGGAGATGTAGATTCGAGGATATCATGACATCCCTCTAACTCTTCCAAAAACTCGAAGCAAAAAAAGACACTCTCTTTCTGGCTGGTTCTAATACTAGTTTGTTGGGAAAAAATGAAAGTAAAATAAAATAATTAAGCACACAATAAAAGCAATAAACACGAGACTTACGTGATTCGGTCAAAAGACCTACATCTAAAGATAGATGAAGAGAGAAAAATCCACTGAGTATAAATAATGGAGTACAAAGCATATATTTCTTAAAACTTCCCTCACAACTTATTATAGGTTCTTTGTAAAACAATCCTACCGCACAAAACTATACCCTTTTATAAATTTTTAATGGCTTGTATTCCAAATAATGAGGAAAGCCCAACATTTGGTTATTTCGTCATGTAATTGTGTTGACACTTCCATTTATTTGTTTGGATTGAATCGAATGGGAATGAACTAGAATATTGATGACAACTTATTATAGGTTCTTTGTAAAACAATCCTACCGCACAAAACTATACCCTTTTATAAATTTTTAATGGCTTGTATTCCAAATAATGAGGAAAGCCCAACATTTGGTTATTTCGTCATGTAATTGTGTTGACACTTCCATTTATTTGTTTGGATTGAATCGAATGGGAATGAACTAGAATATTGATGATAGTCACGACACATTATGCTCAAGAACAATAAATTTAGCTGAACTTTTCATTTTGTACAAGTAGCCACACCAGTAGTCATGATTTTTGTTTATAATGTTTTCCACTTCATCAGTTTGTGCAACTTTAGGGATGCCTTGGGACGAATTTTGGGACATATAAAAACCTACTACATACTTAGAAGTAAATGTAAATTGAAATTGTTTTAACAACCTTTATCAATCAAGCATTTTATTCCTCCCAACATGTTAGCAAGCTAGTTAACAAGTTGGTAGATCAAGGAGGAATTTTTCATAAAATATTGGATAAGGGATACTTTATAGAAGATACGGCGGCACTGAAATTCTTTTTAGATAAAAACTCAGCACAACTAGATTAGTTTAATATCTATAATTTGGATTTGGTTCATTTTTTCTAAATTTAACTTGGCTTTAGTCAAGGTTTTCATACCTAATAGATTGAAATCAATCTACAGTATGTTTTAATTTTCATGTTTAACTCATCAATTCAATTATTATTGACTTATATATTTGTAACGTAACTAAAACTAAGCTGTAATTGATCCATAGTATTCAGTACCTATAATCTAACAAGCATACCATTCAAGAATTTTCTTAATAAAGCAAAGACGGCCTCAACAATTTAAATGCAATTTGATTAGAGTACATAATTTTTTGGGGAACGCCCAAAATTCAGGTGAAACCAAAGAAATTAAATAAATTGAAATAGCTCGACTGAGTTTTGGTTCTTCAGGGCAAATTTGGCCAGTTTCGTGCAATTAATTGAAACTTCAAAATCTTAAAATCAAATGAAGATTACAAATAGACAAAAAGGATGTTAACCTTTGTGATGTAAACTCAAAAAACTCTTTATTAAGCATTATAATAACCAACTATTCCTGATTTTTATTAAAGTCATACATTTTGACATATAAATACAGAAAATTATAGAAAATTTATTTTAAAATTGGTTAATTACTTCAACGGCCCTCAAACTCTTTTATGAGTTTTAGTTTAGTCCCTAAACTTTTAATTGTGTCAATTTAGTCCCTCAACTTTTACATTAGTGTTTAATGGGTTCCCATTACCAATTAAAGAAAAAATTACCCTTCTATTTGTATCATATCATGTTTTTATTTTTTTCTCTCCTTTATATTTTATCATTTTTCTTACAATTTTTATTTATTCATTCTGCTCTTTTTTACCCTTGTCATCCTCGAGAAACCCACTTGAATATTAACTTCTTTTTTTGCATGACTTACATTGATTGACTTACTCAAAAAATTTAGTGTGTTCTTCATTATTCGTGAGATTTGAATGAGGAGAATAAATAAAAGAAATAAAATGTAAGAAAACTTAAAAAAAAAGATTAAAAATGAAAAGAACAAAGTGTCTAAAATATATGTCTAAAAAAGAGCTTAATTGGTCCCCAATATCAATTCATTACAAAATTGTGCTTTTAGTCATGCCAAATTTGTGCTTTTATTTCAGACACTTTATGTTTTTCTTTTTTAAATCTTTTTTTTGAAATTTTCTTACATTTTATTTCTTTTATCCATCCTCCTAATCTAAATCTTAGGAACATTGAAAAGCACTTAGAAATTTTCAAATAAATCAATCGCTGTAAGCTTGCAGAAAAAAAGATAATATTCGGTGGGGTTCATTGAAGATATAAATAAAGATAGGGAAGGAACAGAGGAATAAATGAACTATTTAAGAAAAATAATAAAAAAGTAAAGGAGAGAGAAAACATGATAAGATATAAATAGAAGGGCAATTCTATCTTTAATTGGTATTGAGGACCAATTAAACACTAATGTAAAAGTTGAGGGACTAAAGTGACACAATTAAAAGTACAGGGACTAAACTGAGACTCATTAAATAATTTGGGTACTATTGGAGTAATTAATCTTTTAAAATCGGATTCCACACTTGTGTATTGCGAAAAGGGACGTTATGATATCAGATTATTCCCCATGTATCTTCTTATATAATTGTGGATCCCATTTAAATTCCACAATCACGTGAGATGGTCTATTATAGACTGCAATTTATATCAAAATCTTTTAAAATATAAAAACTTAATACTCAGTTCATAATTTGTGCTTTCTTTTTATAGGTTTAAAAAAAAAAAAAAACCTTATCCATCTACTCCATACATAATTTGTCTTTTCTTTTTGTAGCTTAAAAAAAAAAAACTCATTTATCTTGAAGGTTTTGGATTCTCATTTATGCTGACCATGCTTGCAAATAAAGAAAGTGGGGTCGGATTATAGAAGCATTGGAAATCCTAAAGTACAAATTTGACGCAAATGTCAATCTAGTGTTAGGTGAACTTACTTAACGGCTTTTTAAATTGGAAGTTCTAAATGGCAAAAATTAATGCTTGGGATTTGGGAACTGTGTAATCCAACGGCCCATAAATTCTAGTATCCCAACTTACCGAACTTTGGAGCCTTGGTAACAGAAGACAGGTAGTTGCAATTAGGTTGGAATCTTTAATCAGTTGGTTCATCCAACTATCTCAACTCTTATCTGGTTTTTATCTTCTAAACATTCCATTTTTTGGCCAAAACATACAAACTTTCCCAGTTGATACGTTTCGCAATCACATACCAGAACTAGTTGGGCTCTGCTTTTTAACGACTTTAAATTTCAGAGCCAGTTTAATTTCTGTTTCCATTCCATTAGGATCTATTTTTGCTAGGCCTTAAACGTTAAAAATATGAACTTCAAATTAGGATTTTTCGTGCATGTGCTTCTTCTTCAGGCTGTCTATTTTGAAAGATATGATTGCAAAGTAGTGCAGTTCATCTTTGGGGACTCTCTTTCGGATGTGGGCAACAACAATTTTCTTGCCAAGAGCCTTGCTAAGGCAAGCCTGCCATGGTATGGTATTGATTTGAGTGATGGGCTGCCTAACGGGAGGTTCTCTAATGGTCGCACGGTAGCGGATATAATAGGTAATATTCAAAACCAAAAACTCAGCATCCATAGCTGCATAAGGATTTTTTCCAGGTTTGTTCATTACGTAGTTTTCTTTTCCTTGGAAACAATAAGTGTGAAAAGGTGAAGATTAAAATAAAATTACCAGACGATTTAAGAGTACCGACTGATCAACTGTACGAACTCTTGCCTTAAATTTAATCATAAAGTTTGGTTCTAACAGTTTGCAAAATTAGATATGTTACTGAGTTTTAGGCAGAAATGCTTTTTGTGAATTTAGGTGATAAGATGGGACTTCCAAGGCCTCCCGCATTCATGGATCAATCATTAACCGAAGATGTTATCTTAGACAATGGAGTAAATTACGCCTCTGGAGGTGGTGGAATTTTGAACGAGACCGGTTTTTACTTCGTAAGTTGCTAGTACAATTAGTGCAATAGATCATCTTTGTTTTGATTTCTTTGTGTCCTGTTAACTTCTAGCTACTAACTTAGAAATGGATAACCACAAAATTTTAGATCCAGAGAATTTGCCTCTACAAGCAAATCGAATTATTTCAAGGAACGCAAGATTTGATAAGAGCCAGAATTGGCAGTACTGCAGCTGACCAGTTTTTTCAGGAAGCCCGTTATGTTGTAGCAATGGGAAGCAATGACTTTATCAACAACTACCTGATGCCAGTTTACAGCGATTCGTGGAGATACAACGACAACACTTTTATCCAATACTTGATGGATACATTTCGAGATCAACTCACGGTAATGTCACTCCTTTAGTCATTGCTTATAACTTGTGTATCCACAAATCTGCAACATGACTATACATCATATTGTAGTTTGTTTTGCGTTTGTATTGATCTTAATTGTTGCAATTTTTTTTTTTGGATCAATTGTAGCTGCTGCATAGCTTAGGGGCACGGAAGCTGATGGTGTTTGGGTTAGGACCAATGGGTTGTATCCCACTTCAAAGGGTTATGAGTTCATCTGGTGAATGCCAGGACAACACGAACAGATTGGCCCTGAGCTTCAATCAAGCAACAAGCAAGCTTGTTACATATTTGGCCAACAACCTTCCAAATGCAAGCTTCAAATTTGGAGATGCATATGATGTCGTCAACAATGTTATCACCAATCCAGGAAAATATGGTGAATTAACGTGTTGAAATAGTTTACATGAAAAAAATTGTTGACATAGGTCAAAAAGGAAAAATTAAAAAATGACATAATGCTGGTAATATTTATCTTCCTGTTCATTACCAGTCAAGCTAAGGTGTTGAAACCAGCTAAATTCTATTTTTTTTTTAAATTAACAAGGGGGTAGTCTTTCCTACTTATTTAAAATATATGGGGAGAAAACTTATAAAACAAAAATAGCGGTGTTTTGTTTTTTTTTTTATTGCAAAATGTTGTCAAAATCAAGTAGATTGGCTTATATTTTTTTTATTAAACCTACACTATTACATGAGGGAAGAAGAATTGGTGTTGATTGGATTCTAACCCCGACCTCTGGGGGTGGAGTTACAGAGTTCTGACCGCTCGACGATTTATTCGTTTCCTAGATTGGTTTGATTACTTTTAAGGGTTGGTTGGTCAAATTTTCAATTCCTACCTAAATGTTTAAGGCTGAGAAGTCAAGACTCCATAAAAACGAATCAAAACTTATTTGAACCGAGAATTGACCAATCCAGTCTTCTGTCCATTTTTTTTAAGTGATTTCAAATCTTTAGCATGAGGGCGAAATGCATTATTTGCATTATGAATTAATGCTTCACCCTTCAAGCTCTTCCGCGATTCCAACATAGTAATTTATGGTCTTGTCTCCAGAGCATGCTCTGTGTTTTATAGGAGGACATCATGGTGTAGTGTGATCCAAAACAACTCATTCAGTACAAAATTTGTGTTGAGGCAAATCAATCTTGATATTTAATTTTATTTGCAGGATTTACAAACGCTGATTCACCATGCTGCTCATTTGGGAAAATTCGACCAGCTCTCACGTGCATTCCAGCATCATCATTGTGCAAAGACCGAAGCAAGTATGTGTTTTGGGACGAATACCACCCTTCCGACAGTGCTAATGAGATAATCGCCAACGAGCTCATCAAGAAGTTAGGATTTTTTATGGTCAATGGCACTGCTGGTTCTTCCCCACCACCAGCCATACCACCTTCCTCATCGCGTTGAGAATAGATTTTTCCACTTCTTTTTTTTTTTCCATAATTCTTTATTTCTTTAGTTTGGCATAATTTACATGTCTCTATATACTAGATATATAGCACGTGTGTTGCATGCTTAATAGTTTGCTACCACCACATGTTATAAATAAAGAGAAAAAATGGATAGCTATTAAGCCTTTTATTTTTATATTTCTTGTTTATAGCGTTAGTATATATTGTTAAACGAAAGATCAAAAGAATATATAAGTTCAATTTAATTGCATGCCTACTATATGATCAAACAAAAGTATTCCGCTTTCGTGTTTAAAAGTACATAGTGGATATTCAATATAAGCAAAAAGTATAATGTGTTACTACAAATGTGTTTCATAAATGTTATACAACTATCCTTTCCTATTCATCTTCATTTTTAGTTTGTAGTTCAACATCTTCTTTAATTTTTTTTTAATTTTTTAATTAGAATATTACGGCATCGCATTTAAGCACCACAACATAAATAATATACAAAGTAATGACCTTTTCTCTAAAATATCATTATAAAAGAATTATAATGTTACATTTTTATACCCTTACGAGTATGGTATAAATAATTATTCACATACATTTTTAATTCCTAATTTTCACCATTTTAATTCAATTAATTTCAATGTAGGATGTAGGTTCTTCTTACAAGAAAGGGAAAAAAAAAGAAGCAATGCAGGGAAAAAACATGTTGGTTTATAGTTATTATTTGTTTCTAGCTCTGTCGTTACTACTTTTTGACTTATCTATTAATATACTTGTATTATATGGATCATTTTCTCTTTCGCTTATGCATCATGAGTTCCACTAAATGTTATTTACTCATTATCTATGGCACGTTACGTGTAATAGGCAATTTTGTTTACACTTTTATAGATATAATTAAATAAAGAATTGTCATTTACTAGATAAATTAATTTATCTATTATATTTATTCACGTATTTTATTTAAACTATATTTGTTTATGCCACAAAATTGTTGTTTATTTCTGTTTATGCTGCCAATTTCCCTTGCCTCTCGTACTCCCTTTTTTGCAACACACGCACACACATTCTCTTTCCCTCTCTCACCCTCTCGCACACACTTGCCCGCGCAGACTCTCTCACGCATTCTTTTTCCCTATGTTACTTGGAAAATATATCTACAAGTTAGTTTTGGAACTTGTTAAGACCACGCATTCTGTTTCCCAATGTTACTTGGAAAGTATATCTACAAGTTAGTTTTGGAACTTGACCAGAGCAAGCTATTTTGACAAGATACTCAACAATGCCGAGTATCTAAAGTTTCAAGAAATCTTATCGTAACATATTTTTGTAAAGCTTAAGGCAAATTTTGTGGCATTTCAACATTTCTAAATATATGCATATAAGCAATTTCCGTGATAGCTATTTTCAATATGAGTCTTTGAGATAGTTGGATTTGAAATATATCACAAAAGTGAAAGAGCTAAAGTGATATTTGAAAAAATAGGAGAGTATTCATTTATTTTTGATAAATGTTATTGAATTTTTTTTATCATGTTGCTTTCTTAAGAAAACAAAGATCGAGTTCTGTATTTCATTTTATTTACAAGTGATACAAAGAAGGCCTATATATAGGCTTACAACATACATACTTGGAAACCTAGACATCATAGTATGTCCTAGTAACCAAGACTATAAATTGTTTAGGGTAACCAACTAAATTATTGATCAACCAAAATAGTAATTACTTATAAAATATTATACAATCTTTCTGTATCTTAACACTCCCCTCAAACTTAAGATGGTTGAGTTGAAACCAACTTGAATTTGAATAAAAGATTGTGAAAATAACCTGGTGAAGTCTTAGAAAAGATGTCAGTAGATTAACTAGTTGAAAAAAAATATAAAACATAATAGTACAACAATCAACATGATGACGAACAAAGTGACAAACATTTTGAATATGTTTCGTACGCTCATGAACAACATAATTATGAGTAATTTGAATGGCAATTGAATGCCACATCAAAATTTGTGGCAGCTGAGTGTGAAATTCCTATATCCTCAAGTAGCCAATGAAACCAAATAAGCTGTTTAACAGGATTGGCAAGTGCATGGTATTCAGCCTCAATGCTAAAATGAGAAGTGAATGTTTGTTTCTTATACCACTAGTGGATAAGAGAAACACTAAGAAAATGGAAGCCAATAACAGAATGTCCATCTCTAAGATGTCGTAACCAAATGTCCATCTCTAAGATGTCGTAACCAATCAACAGTTGAATAAGCATAGAGATTAAGCGTAGTAAATGAAGGAAAATGAAGATCATGGAATGGAGTACCTTCGATGTCCGAAAGGATGGCAATTATCTTAGAAAATTTCTATTTTAAACAAAACTTCCCAAATAGTGAACTATTTGGGTGTAGTTCTGAAACTAAAGATGCCGCATGCCTTGTATGCGGCACATGCATGATATATATATATTTTTTTGTTAAGTTAAGAGGTGCCGCACAGGTGGTGTGCAGCACCACCATTTATTTATTTTGAAGGACTCAAATGGGGGCTGGTTGCAATTTTGGGGGGGGGGGGTGGATTGTAGTTTTTGGGGAATCAATTATGCCGCACAAGACTTATGCGGCAGAAGTGCAACGTGGCACTCTCCAATGGAGCTATTTCATTTGAAACAAATTTAAACTAATTTATTATACGACACGTCTTTTGGTAAAAAATATGTACGGTATAAAGTTTAAAGATTATATGTATTTCCATCATTTCGAATGAATGAGTTTTGTTCTTGAATTTCTTTAAAGCTCAACATATAATTTTGATTTTATTCTCTTAACGAAAATAAGGTGGAATTTTTTAAAATTATCACGCAGAATAAGTTATTGAATTGTTTAAATTTCAAATAATTAGGTAATTTGAAAAATCATATGATTTGGATTGTGACGTAAGATATTGATTTTCTATGTTGTTCTCCAAAGTCAAATTTTGAATAGTAGGAGATAGGGAATATTATTGATCAGGAAATCGGACTTATTCACCAATGCTTATGAATTTCATGCCAAATCATATTTATTATGGAATAAATACAATATCCTACTTCTTGATGGATGGTAGTTTCTTTTCTCCTGGAGTATAATCCGATGCTTGTCTCCCTATTAGACATTTAGTCATTTGTCTCTATTTGAACCACATGCTCAAGTTCTTATCCAAAGTAGATAATAGATGCATTGCAGATATTTAAATCCTAAACCATCAGACAGCTGATAGAATAAATCCAGTACTGATTCAAATACTCATTTATAAAAACTCCACCAAAAAAAAGCTACCAGTTGGGTAGTGTTGGCCTTTTTAAGAATTTAATTATTGTTTTAGAACTTTAAGCAAAATATACCCCATAATAAAGTGCCAACAAAGTAGAAAAAAGAAGGAACAAGGTATCTTTTTTTTTTCCCCCTGTTACTATAAATACCGCAGCTGTCTTGAAAGTTATTTACCACTTCCACCTCCATAGGCAAAAACAAGAAAAACCCATTGCCACACTCATCATTCACTCTACCACGTTAGAGAGTGCCGCACAGACCCTATGCGGCACTCTGCCACGTTGCACTTCTACCACATAGGTCTTGTGCGGCAGAATTGATTCCCCAAAAATTGCAATCTGCCTCCCCCAAAAATTGCAATCAGCCCCATTTGAGTCCTTCAAAATAAATAAATGGTGGTGTTGTTACGTCCTAAAAATCGTGGGTAAAGGGTACTAGTGGGGTCGTTGACTGTCGCGTCCCGAAAAGGACGGTCCGGTTTGAGATCCCTTTTGAAAAGATAGACTTTGGAAAAATGGTGCGTGTGTGATAAAAAATTGTATTTTAGTGAAAAAAATGTTCTTTAGTGAAAAATGGTATTTTAAAAGAAAATGAAGCCGAGACTAAAAAATGCAACAGTTTTGGCCAACTAATTTTGAAAAGGGGTTTTATTTTAACAGAAAAATGGAGTCGCCACTTGGTACTGAGTTAGGGTGTACCAAGTCACTCGAAAAAATCGTTTAAACAAAACAAAAAGTAAAATTTTAGAAAAATTATTTAAAACCCTTTTCCGACTCCGATCTACGAAAAACAAGAGAAAAATGTCCGGGAGTCACATTTGAAGAAAGGGAAGGCAAAGGCTTGCGCCTAAGGCACCCTTTCAACCTAGCCGAGGCTAGTTGCGAGGTTTAATAAAAATTTTCCTAATTTAACCCTACATTCTATCGTGTTTGGATGTATCTAAATGAATGCAAATCCTAAGTCTAAATGTGAATATCGGGAGGGTCGAAATGTTCTGTCGAGGCTTGGTTAGAATTATCGCATTAATTGAGAAACCTGACCCGAGACCTCGAGGGAGTCACGAGTTTTTATGCAAAATGTGATGCAAAAAGAAAATAAAAATAAAATAATAATATATAGTAAGTGAAGAAAGAAAGGTGGGTATACAACATGACGGGTACGAGGGACTAATAACTCGTGACTGAATGTTTCTACTCACAGAGGGGGGAACGGTCTGTACGCCACCGCTTCTCACGTGAGTAGATGACTATTTCTAGTCGAATCATACAAATGTTCCTAATTTCTAAGTGAGATGTAACTTAAATGTAGTGCATTTTAAAAATGTGTTAAAATAATAATAATAATAATAAAATCATGCCAAATGGAAAGAAAACTAGAAGTGTGTGAAATGAGATGTGAAACTCACACAAATGCACCTTAATACTAAATGTCCTAAGGGTTTAGCATTGGACTAGCCCGTTCTAAAAAGTTCCACTAGCGTTGGACTAGCGGGAAAGAAAGAAGCCACAACTAGCATTAGACTAATGTGATGACGGAATACCATAAATCGTGAATTAAATATTAAAACATGAATTAAAAGCAAATTAAACATATAAAACATATAAGATCACATAGGAGCACATAACACATAAGCATAATATTCTAGATGCAAAAATCCTAAAGAAAACGGTAAAAGGAATAAACACAGAAGCATGCCAAAGCAAATAAATCCTAACTATTACATCGAGGGGGCTTGATTTACAATTTAAGGGAGAAAATTAAAAATGGCCTCTCTATTACATTTTCTATCTAATTACACAATTTTTGCTAAAATATGAGAAAAATAATTTAACTATTACATTGACTAGCTAAATACAAAATATAATATTTTTTCAAAATAATAAAATAATAAAAATTCAAAATTAAATAAATTAAATACGTGAACACGCAAAAAGTATGTAAATTAAGAAATAAACAAATAATAATGCATAAAATTACATTGGAGCATATTGGAGCACATAAAGAGAAAAATAACAAGAAGTCGGGATACCTCTTTGGAGACCCGGTACCAAAACTTAAAAACGAACGCACAAGTTAAAGGGACAACTATTTAATAACATAAGGAGTAAAATACGAAATACCAACACATTAGAAGAATGTAAATTTCATCAAGTTAGAGGGGGAAAATAAAAGGTAGAGTAAATTGGGGCCAAATAGTAAATTTAGACTAATTGGGACAAAAATTAAAAATCTACACAAGTCTGAGGGCAAAAATGTAATTAACACAAATTGGGGGGGGGGGCAAATAGTAAATTCTAACAACTAAGGGGACTATAAATAAAATTCTATAAGACTTGTGGGGTAAAATAAAAATAAATAAATCTAATGGGGTAGCGATGCAAAATTAAAGTAAATTCGGGTGGACAAAGCCATAATTTTAACAAGTGTGGCACAAAAACATAAATTCTAGCAACTAATGGGGCTTACTTGCAATTAATAAAGACTTGATTGAAAGAAATTAAACCTAAAGGGGGTCAATCTACAATAGCAGGGACTAATTTGTAGAAATCAAAAGTATTAAGGGGCACATTAAGACTACTTAAAAATTCTAAGGGCTGAAATATAAATAACTATCTTGTAATAAAATAAGCAGAAAAAAGAAATCCCAAACTAGATAAATTCACTGAATAAATTAACTTAATGCAATTAATTAATTAAATTAAAACTAAATTAACTAGTCAAGCAAATTAAAACAAAATAATTGATTAATCAATCTACATAATAATAAAATTATATAAAAAAATTCATAATCTGAAACTAAAGACCGAAAATAAAAAATTCCATATTACTTAATTTTTTAATCACTTTCTTCTTCCTCTATTTTTCTCTCCCCTTTTCTTTCTCTTCTTTCGTTCTCTTTCTCCTCTTTGTTTTTTTCTTTGTTCCACTCTCTTTCCCACCGATTTCTCTCTTTCCATTTTTCTCAATTTCTGGTCTCTCTATTTCCACTTCTCTTTGCTAATCCCTTCCTCCCCCCTCTCTCTTTCTTCTGCAGGTTGCTCTCTGTTTCTCTCCCTTTCTTCTTGCGTTCTCTCCTTCTCCTCTTTCCAATTTCTTTCTCCTCTCTTCTCGCTTTCTTCTTCTCTATTCTCCCCTCTCTCTATTCTGCTTTCTCTCTCCTTGGTCCCCAGCTTTTCCCCTCTCTATTTCATCTCTCTGTTTCCTTGTCTCTCTATTTCTCTCTCGCGTCCCCCTCTGCTCTCTTTCGATTTCTCTCTATTCTCTCTTTCCTCTGCCTTTTCTCTAATCTCTGTGATGTTGACGTTCGATTTGGCTATGGGGATGGAACGGTGGCGATGGGGATGATTTTGGAACTTCTTTTGGGGTTTATTGTGGTTGAGTGATCAAATGGCCGATGAAGGTAGCAATAACTGGGGTTGTTTTTGTGACTGGTTTGGGGCTAATTGCAGTGTCTTGGCAAATTGACTGGTGGTTTTGGGGACGAGAGGTGGAACTGTGATGCTGGTTAGGTAAGGGGATAGTGATGGAGGTGTTGTTGGTGATGCTCATATGGATAGAGGATGGCAGTGAGTGGGACTTGAAGGTGGAGCCACTGGTGGTGACGGTATTAGATGGAGGCTGTTGGTTTGAGATGAGGGCTATTTTGGGCTAGCTTTGCAGTGGTAGTGGTGACCTTGCTTGATCTGCTTGTGATTGACCATGGAACAGTATTGAAGGTGGCTTTAGGTGATTCTGCAGTGGTTTGTATAGCAATTTGGCCTGTTGTTTAGACTAGTTTTGATTACTGATTCATGATTGTGATAATGGCAAAGAAGGAGTCGTGGTTTTGGACTAGATTAAAGGCTATTTTTGGTTCTGTAGTAGGGCTGTGATTGTGAGGAGGGGTTGTGTGTGGTGTGGAGAAGCTGTTGTTTAGCCATGGCTTGGGTTGCGATTTTGAGTGGACTTAGTACTTAGATGACTGAAAGGATGTTCTTGGTGGTGCAGGCTAAGTTGGGTTGAGGGAGAGGAGTTGCAGGGGAGATTGTTTGGCTGAGGCAGTGGAGTAGGAGAGTTGACTGATTTAATTGATAATTTTGCTATTAGAATTTTCTATTTTTCAGGTTTAATTGTAGTTTATGGGATTGTAATTTGACTGAAATTGGTGGGTTGTAACTGGAAGGAAAGGGAGGTGGAGTAGGAGGCTGACTAATGATTTTGGGATTCCAGTGGAAATTGTTAAAGCTGGTGGTTGTTATGTTCCCGGTGGATTTTGGTGGTGAAGGTGGTTGTTCGGTGGTGGAGAAGAGAGAAGATGGGGGAGAATAAAAAAGGGGAAAAAGAAAACCAGAAGCAAAAAACACAATAATCCAGAAAAAGAACATCCAGCAAAATCCAAAAATAACAAAAACTCAAATCCCAAATAACTGTAATCAAATTTGCATGAAGAAATTAAAACAATAATGGATCAAAATAAAGAAAAAGGATCAAGAAATTACCTCTTGAAAATTGCAGATAACCTTTGGAGCTTGTAGTGAATTTGACGATGAAACTGAAGATGAACGGTGGCCATGATGAAGAACGATGAACATCAATTTATGAAAGAAGATGAATAGTAGATGTTTTTTGGAGAAACGACGCTAGTTTGTGCTTTTTAGGTGTTTTTTGGTGTGTGTTTGATCTTTAAAGATAAGAAAAGTGTGTGTTTAGGGTTTTGTAGACACCAAATTTTGACACACAATTTATTTTCAAACATGGGAAGGACTTTTTGGGACAAATTTTAATTTTTCAATAATTTTGGGGGGGGGGGCAAAATAGTAATTTTATCTGTAAATATTTTTTTATCAGCTTTTTGGGGGTTTTAAATTCATATTTTTATTGTTATGTGAATTTTTCAATTTCTTATAATTCTTCTGGATTTAATTAGTATTCTTTATATTTTTACCATCACGAGAGCAAAATGGTAATTTCGCCTCAGCGAATACCATTTTAGCTCATTTTTAGTTCCAAATTCATTTTTCTAATTCTTTAAGCATGTTTCTTAATTTTCTTGATTTTTTCAGAGATGATTAACTATTTTTCTGTGATTTTTCATTGCCCAAGGGCAAAATCGTCATTTTTAAAATTAAATTCATTTTTCACCAATTTTGAGTCAAAAATGCATTTTCTAGTCTTTTAAGCTTATTTGTAATTTTTGATAATTTTTTTAGGACAATAACTATTTTTCTGTGAATTTTCATTGCCCAAGGGCAAAATCGTCATTTTACAGTTTAAATTACATTTTTGTCACAAATTTTGAGTCAAAAATGCATTTTCTAGTGTTTTAAGCTTATTTTTAATTTTTGGTAATTTTTCGATGCTAATAACTATTTTTCTGTAAATTTTCGTCATCCAAGGGCAAAATTGTCATTTCATATTCCAAACTCATTTTCACCAACTATTGGGTCCCAAATTCGTTTTTAGGTTTTAAGCATGCTTCTAAGTTTCTAACTTTTTTCAGAGTGAATTAGTGTTAATGAATTTATTATTTACATTTTTCTTGATTTTTTTATTATTGTGAGAGGGAATAGAATTTTTTTAAAAAAGATAAAGTTGTAATTTTTGTAGTTAAGGCCATTTTGGTCTTTTAATCATTTCTTGGAGGTTAAGACTTGTGCAGTATAAATACCCCACTTGGGGATGTTAAAGAAAAGGAGGAAAAAATGGTAAAACCCTAAACACACACCTTTCTTATCTTTAAAAATCAAACATACACCAAAACACCACAAAACACACACACACTAGCCGTCTTCTTCTGGTCTAGTTACTGTTCATCATCCTTTAAGAAGTCGAATTCCACTTTTCATCATCAGACTACTTCCAAGATTGAAAGGCAGGTTCTTCCTTTTTGTTTTAATTTATCTTTCTTTCATTCTTTATGGGAATCTAATTATTTGTGATTTGATTAAATTTTCTTTTAGATTTTGCTTTTATTTTCTATTTTCTGAATTTATCTTTGGATTTCCCTACTTTCTATTTTTTTTGCATTTTATGTTATGATTTTCTAGGTTTCTGTTCATGTGTCTGGTCTGTTTGTTCCTTGGGATTTTGTTCCCCACCGTTTCTCCTCCTTCTTTCCATTCCCACCGTCTCTCTTCCCCCTCTTTCTTCCACTTAGCACCACCGTTCAACCACCACTAGGACTGCCAAACAACCTCCAGAAAACACCACCAAGAAATATTGCTAATCACGTTCACATAGCCACAATCACAAACCACACGCCACTTCCCACCAAACTACCCTCATCAACATCTCACAGTCACAATCATAGTTACAAACCCACCGAAGCACTACTGGCCCTTCCGAACCTCCACCGGTTCCCTCAATTCACTACTAGTAAGTAAGCAGAGCCATCACAACAACATCCACCTGTTACTCACAAACCTGCAAAAACAAAAAATTCATAATCAGCCCCAACCTAATTCAACCCAGCCAAGCTACAACCTCCAGATCACCACCACGGCCAGGCATAGCTATCCAAACGCTTCACCCAAACATCAGTCCAAGACTCACTATAACTTGCAAAACAAAAACAAAAACAGCACCATCAACAGCCCCCAAAATATCACCTTCATCTCACAGTTAACCCAAATCTTCACATCCCCTGTCACCATAAACAACCACACACATCATACACACAAAGAACTCATAATCTCAGCCCCTGCTCACACGGACCTCCACCAGAACCAACTGCCCATCTACCACAGCGTATTACCTGCAAGGAAAACTAACAACAAAAGCAATAACAAGCAACCCAATTCTCCAGCTATCAATACCCAAAAACTGACATTCCCCGCCATTAGCACAACCATCACACAATCTCACATACACAGCATGCGCAGATACACACACTGCCCACACATATACAGACTCACACACAGAGAACACATCAGATTCACATACAACACACACAATTCATTCATCGGAGCCACCTCATACCACCATATCAATCGCACCTACAACCTCAAATAACCACCAAGTGGTATCCGTGAATTCCATCATACGCATCACAGTCAGGGGTTCAAAATCACCCAAACCCACCAGTTAGTCATCAATCGCACCTCACCCTGTCGCCAATTGGCCCCAGCCGAAGCTATCAGCTCCACCCCATCAGCCCCCAGGTTTTTCTAATCTGCACCCCACCATATCTCCCATTTCCCTTCTTTCGGAAGGGGTACCAATTGAAGAAAACAAACAGATTTGGAGAGAAAAAACAGAAAAAAACAAAGGAAGAGAATCAAACGGGAAAAGAGAAAAGATAAAAGAGAGAGAGAGAGATACAGGGAGAAGAACAGAGCTGCAGAAAAAGAGAGGAAAAACTGGAAAATGGAAAAACAGAAAAAAAAAGAGAGAAAAAAGAAGAGATGGAAGAAAAGCAGAAGAGAAAAGAAAGGGAATTTGGGGTTAAAGGAGTTTAGTATTTTTTATTTAGGCGAATTGATTTTGGAGTTAAAGGAATTGGATTTTTTCTTGTTGGTTTGGAGAATTTTGGTTGAAAAGGAGGTTCAGAGAGCTTACTGATTTAGCTCTCTTTTGGGGCGGGGTTGAAGTTTTTGCTCCAGCTAAAGGATTCAAGTTCAGTTAAAGGTTGGTCAAAGTTGATAGGCTTGGGTACAATTATTTGGGTACTGTCGCTATGTGCCAATCTGCAATTGTTCTAGGCTTGTTTGTTTTCAATTTGTGCAACCAATTTTTTAGTCATTCTGAACAATAGAGTAGGTCGTATGACGTTGGATTGCCATATTAACATCATTTAATTTTGTTCCATGATCCTCCTGTGCAAGAAAGTTTGTTTGAAAGTTGTAAGAGGCTTTATTTTATGGTCAATTGTAATTGTTATTAGTATGTTTTTGACATATCCAAGAAAGATGATTGGGTGCCGACATAAGTTATGGCCATTTCTCATTCAACTTTTGTGCCATTATGCTGGTGCATTAAAGGGAAAATATAAACGTTGAAAAAAAAAGGAAAGGATCAAGGTCTCGGGTTTTAGTTTTTTGGTTGGTCTAGTTCGTTTATTTAATGGTTAATTGATTGATCAATGTTCTAGTTTAATTTATTTTTTCTACTGAGCACTCAATTAAGTTGGTTTAGTCTATTAATTTAGGCTCTATTTCAGTTTGTCATTTCTCATTTTGGGTTATTTTTGTAACGAATAAATATTAGCATTTTAACCCCTCCATTTTCTTGAGTATTGTTAATATGCCCTCAAAACTTTTTATTTTTCAATGACCCCCCTCCTGATTTGCTTTAATTTACATCTTGTTCCCTTAGATTTGTTTTAATTTCCAATTTTACCCCTTAAAATTTATAGAAATTTAATTTTAGTCCCCTTAGTTGCTAGAGTTTACATTTTATCCTAATTTGTCAATATTTACAGAATTTTAGGCATTATTTATTTATATCGTAATACATTGACGTGTGTGTTTATTTTTTTAGCTTTGGTACTGAGTCTCCAAAGAGGTATCCTGACTTCTTGTTATTTTCTTCTTTATGTGCTCCAATATGCTTCAATGTGATTTTACGCATTAGTTGCATTATTATTTGTTTATTTCTTATTTTATATACTTGTTGCGTATTTACGTAGTTAATTTGGATCTTTATTATTTTCAAAAATATAATATTTTGTATTTAGCTAGTCAATGTAATAGTTAGGGTTATTTTTCTCATATTTTTGCAAGAATTGTGTAATTAGATAAAAAATGTAATAGATAGGGTATTTTTTAATTTAATTTCTCCCCTTTAAATTGTAAAATTAAGCCCCGGTGTAATAGTTAGGGTTTATTTACTTTTGTGTGCTTACCTGTTTATTTCTTTTACCGCTTTCCTTAGGATTTTTGTATCTAGATATTATGTTTATGTGTTATGTGCTCCTATATGATCTTATATGTTTTTATATGTTTAATTTACTTTTAATTCCCGCTTTAATATTTAATTCATGATTTATGGTATTTCGTCACCGCACTAGTCCAAAGCTAGTTGTGGCTTCATTCTTTTCCCGCTAGTCCAACGCTAGTGGGATTTTTAGAACGGGCTAGCCCAACGCTAGACCCTTAGGACATTTTAGTGATTAGGTGCATTCGTGTGCATTTCTCATTTCACACACTTTTAGTATTTATTTCCATTTGGCATGATTTTATTATTACTATTTATTACCATTATTATCATTATTATTTTTTACACGTTTTTAAAATGCATGATATCTAGGTTGCACTTCACTTAGAAATTAGGACATTTTATGTGTGATTCGACTAGAAATAGTCGTCTACTCACGTGGGAAGCGGTGGCGTACAGGCCGTTCCCCCCTCCGTGATTAGAAACATTCAATAACGAGTTATTAGTCCCCCGTACCCGTCATGTTATATTCCCACTTTCTTCGCCCACTTATTATCTATATTATTATTTTCTTTTCTTTTTGCATCACATTTTGCATAAAAACTCGTAACTCCCTCGAGGTCTCGACTCGAGTTTCGCAATTAATGCGATAATTCTGACCAAGCCTTGACGGGACATTCCGACCCTCCCGATACCCACATTTAGACTTAGGATTTGCATTCATTTAGATACATCCAAACACGATAGAATCTAGGGTTAATTTAGGAAAATTTGATTAAACCTCGCAACTAGCATCGGCTAGGTTGAAAGGGTGCCTTAGGCGAAAGCCTTTGCCTTCCCTTTCTTCAAATGTGACTCCTGAACCTTTTTTCTCTCATTTTTCGTAGACCGGAGTCGGAAAAGGGTTTTAAAATATTTTTCTAAAAATTTTATTTTTATTTTTGTTAAACGATTTTTCGGGTGACTTGGTACACCCTAACTTAGTACCAAGTGGCGACTCCATTTTAAAAATAAAACCCTTTTTCAAAAATTATTTGGCCAAACCTGTCATATTTTTAGTCCCGGCCTTGTTTTTTTTAAAATACCATTTTTCTTAAAATAAACTTTTTCTACTAAATTTTGATTTTTCTCACACACGCACGGTTTTTCAAAAACCTTTGTTTTCGAAATGGTCATCAGACCCGACCGTCCTTTCCGGGATGCAACAGTCAACGACCCCACGAGCACCCCCTTTCCTCACGATTTTTTAGGGCGCGACAGGTTTTTCAATTTTTTTTATTCTAGTTTTTTACTAATAAAAGGGGTATTTATAGGCCACTTATCTTGGTCACCAAGAATGCTATAAAATAATGAAAACACCACCGGTAATAAAAATACTAATTTTATTTTAAAAAAATTATTTTTTAACCCCAAAAATTAAAAATTAATACAAAGAATTGACAGCAATCTCTAAAATTTTCAAAAAGAATTCAAAGTAGATTTCAAAAATAAAAATTAGAACTTAAAGCTGACAAAAACGCGCTTGAGGTGTCAAATAACGATTTTGCCCCTGAACAACGAAAGTACACAAAAAAATAGCTATTAACATCAAAAAATTACCAAAAAATAAGAGTAAGCTTAAAACACTAGAAAATGCATTTATGACTCAAAATTTGACAAAAAATGAATTTAAACTGTAAAATGACAATTTTGCCCTTAGACAATGAAAATTTATAGAAAAATAGCTATTGACCTCGAAAAATTACCAAAATTTAAAAATAAGCTTAAAACACTAGAAAATGCATTTATGACTCAAAAATCAATGAAAAATGAATTTAATTTGTAAAATAACGATTTTGCCCTTGAACAATTAAAATTTACAGAAAAAGAGTAATCGTCTCCGAAAAAATAAAGAAAATTTAGAAACATACTTTAAGAATTAGAAAAATGAATTTGGAACTAAAAAATGAGCTAGTGTTCGCGAAGTGAAATTACCATTTTGCCCTTGTTTGATAAAATATAAAAAATACCAATTAAATCTAGAAAAATCATAAAAAATTAACAAATTCACATGAAAGTAAAAATATGAATTTTAAAACCCCCAAAAGCTAATAAAAAATATTTACAGATAAAATTACTATTTGGCCCCCGGATTATTGATAAATTAAAATTTGGCTAGAAAAAATGCAAATATGCCCCCCCAATGTTTGAAAATAAATGATGTGTCAAAATTTGATGTCTACAGGTGCCGTACACCATCTATGCGGCACCTTTTAACTTAAAAAAAAAAATATGCATGTGCTGCACACAAGGTTTGCAGCATCTCTAGTTTCAGATCTGCATGTTTAAAATAGTAATTTTTTAAGAAAATTGCCTCCAAAGGATACATATAATAGTAACAAAATGAGTGGTTCGAAGAGCAACCATGAACTAAATAACAATGTGAACAACAATTGCTATGTCATGTCAAGTCACTATGAGATAGACAAATCTATTAAGTAACTGGAGATAAAGAGTAGGATCAGGAAAAACAACTGTACTGTTAGTTAATCCAACTTGATCAAGAATGTCAAAACATACTTTTCTTGGGTAAGAAAATAGCCATCAAAATTAGAAGAGACTTAAGGCCTAAAAAATAATTCAAGCAACCCAAATCCTTCATTTCAAAATGCTGACGAAGAAAAGGTCTTAGTTCACTGATTTTATTAAGATTGTATTCGATGATAATTATATCATCAGCATAAAGAAGTACCAAAATTATACCATAATCGATGTCGAAATAAAGCTGAGCCATACGAACTGAAGTGGACTCAAATTGACAAACAGTGAAACCAAATTTAGAAAACCAATTTGAGCTTGTTTAAGACCAAAATGTGCTTGTTGAAGTTTGCAAAATTTGTGTAGTGGATAAGAATAGTCAAGTGATAGCTTCATGTAGACTTCTTTAGAGAACCCTCCACTAAGAAATGCATTTATAAGATCTATATAAAATAATTGACATTGACAAACAATAGCAACAAGAAGTAAACTTTGAACTAAAGTAATCCAAGCAACATGGGGCAATGGTCACTTCCTAATCAATTCCATATTCTTGTACAAAAATGTTTGGCAACTAGATAATTGTTGATATCAGTTTCGATCTTAAAAATCCATTTGCACCCAACACCAAATTTTCCAAGAGGTAAATCAACAAGGTCCCGTGGATGCATCTTGTCAAGAGTTTATAGTTCTTCTATCATAACTTGTTGCCAAACTGGGTTAGAACAAGCCTCTTTATGGGACATAGGCTCATATAGGAAAAAGCTATGGAAAAACAATGAAAATCATGAACCCGTATAAGGTGGTGAGGAAGTAGAAGGTGCAAAGACCAGATCGTTAGACGTGGCAGAATTCAAGAAATTAGGCTTATCAATAGGCGTGGCAATTGCAGTAGATGAAAGGTGGTTAAAAAACCCTGGAGGATTATTACTGGGGAAGAGATCAATAGAAGGATTAGTAAAAAAAGATAGGCAGGGAATTAGAAGATAGGTAAAACTTAGATATAGAAGAGAACACTTTAGATTCCAAAAAGTCAACATGGCGAGAGTCTTTTGGATTGAGGATTTCCATACATATTAATAAGTGCTAAAGTAGAGTGAAATTTAGGGTCTGTAGGTTAGGGGTTTTAGGTCAATTTTAGGTGTTCTTATGCATTTTTATTTAATTATTATTAGTTTTCTTCATCTTGAGTTGATATTGCTTCATAATCGTTTACTTGTTGTATTTTGGGTTTTTGTAGGGTTTTGCATCCTCTGCCATCAATTTGAATAAAAGTAAAGGCCAAGTGTGAGAATTATCATGCTTGATTTAAAGAGATGATGAATGTTGAGGTGAAGAAGTGGCAAAAGTTGTTTAAAGAGCTGAAATTTCAAGCTAGCAGCAAGGATTATGAGGCTACTCGTGAAACCAAGCAAGAAATGAAGGAGAAAAAAAGCAGAAGCAAAGCTTTTGACCATTGCTGCGGATAGTTCCTGTGCAAGAATGGTTAGAATGTGCACCACGATGGGAGGCTAATTTGCTTATTCCCAGAGTTCATTCCCATGCACAGGAATTAGCTCGAAAGTTTGCTATGTTTCTACAATGCGAGGCAACTTTGGAAAAACGAACCCTTATCACTTAAGAGTCCATTCTAAAGTGTTCCTCTGGTAATTTTAGCATAGGGAGACTCTATATATTAAGGGTTTTTAATCCAAAACACACACAAATATTAGATAGAAAATTAGGAGGCAAGAGAAATTCTTTAAGGAGTGCGGCAATCAATGAAAGATCTCTGCAACAGCACAAGTGAAGATTTGGTGGCATCATGAGAGTGAGTTTTCTTATTTTTGCTTTGTTGTTTATTGAGTTTTTCTCTATAATCATGAACTAAATTGCATATGAACTAGATGGGTTGAATCCTAATTTGTTTATTGTGTATTTATTCTTTTGATTTATGAATGAAATCACCTTTACCTGGGTTTATTTGTGAATTTATTGCTTAATTGAATTGTAATTTTGTGCTCAACCTTTGATTCAATTACCGATTTCACTTAGGTATATTGAGAAATTGCCTAATTGGATTTATCACTTCACAAGTAAAAAGGCCTGCATGAATCACTAGAGATAGGGTGACATAGGCTTTTCAATTAGATTCAAACCTAACCAAAACAACATGATCTTTAGAACCTAAGGCATTTCTTTGGAGTTTTAGTGGGGAAGATATGCTCACTAATCAACCAAGGGAATAGGAGGTATAATTCTTGGGAAAGATTATAAACCAATTGAGGAATTTTAAGGTCTAAGGAGTTGTGATCATTCATTAATCAGGAATTGAACCATAATAAAAGGAATTAGGAAAATTCCACATCTAGTTCCCAATTTTGATAATTGTTGTTTCTCCTTGTTAATAACTCTTATTTGCTAATTAGTTTTAGTTATTTAGGTTATCTTTAGTTACTACAATCTTTCGAATTCGTAGGTTAGATAATAGAAAGAGTGTTAGTTCTAGTACTCATACAGTTCTTGTGGGAACGATATTCAGTACTCCTCTATACTATATTACAAGAAATGATAGGTATACTTGCCTAAGTATCCATAGTATAGTCAAAAGGATATCATCTATATCCATTATGTTCAATCCCATAACTAAGGAAGCAACACAGACGAGCTTGAGGTTCTAGTTAAAGCTCATAAATTTGGAGAAGAAGAAAAGGGCACAAATCAAACACTTTGATGTGTAAGTAGTCAGGAGGGACTCCATAAAGATGTTCACAAGGAGACTGATTATGTATAAGAGGAGAAGAAATCCTATTAATGATGTAGATAGCAACAAGAATAGTTTCTCCCCATCGACTCAAGACAAGAGGCAAAAATGAATAAAGCATGAGTAGTATCAAGCATATAACAATTTTTGTACTTGATTCGAACATTTTGTTAGGAGGTACCAGGATAGTATTGTTGAATGGTTGTATCATTCTAATAAATAAACTGGAGAAGCGATAATGCCTTATATTCCATAGTATTATCTGTTCTAAGTACTCTAACTGTATTAAAAATATTCAGTCTTGATATCATGGTAATAAAATCACGATACACTTTTCATAAACTGTATTTATAAGGCAAAAGATAAAGCCATGTATAACGCAAAAAAAATCAACAAACATAACGAAGTATGTTAAGCCTCCCTTGTAGTAGGAGAAGGCTCCCACATATCAGAGTGAATAAGATCAAAAGTGCATAAGTAACTGAGTCCCTTTTAATGTATGATAAAGCATGACTTATAGTAAGTTGACATAAAGAACAATCAACATTATCAATGACCAAGGATGATAATGTTGATTGTTCTTTATAGTAAGTTGACAAGAGTGACCTAAACAACATTATAGTAAGTTGACAAGAGTGAAATTTTAAACAAAAAGTTGACAACATTATTAGCTTATTTAAACAACATTATAGTAAGTTGACAAGAGTGAGATTTTAAACAAAAAAACATATCAGATATCATAGGTCATTGATATTAAGAGGTACCTGGAGTCATTGATAGCATAATGGATTGGAAAAATTTAAACAAAACTTATTTAATATGTTAAACAAAATATTGTGTGTAATATTTTGTTAGTAATTACCTTTTGGTTTATCCATAGAATAGGCATTTATGCAAACTGATTGATAGACTTGATTACCAAGACATACCATGTATAGATTTTTTGAAAATGTTTTCTGTAAGCTTATATGTAGGCCCTCAGTGTATCACTTATAAATAGATTGGTTCTCATAATTTTATTTATCTTTTTTTTTCTTAATTTTTTTTATCTTTTTTTTCTTTGTCACGGTATTAGAGTTACCCTAAAGTTTTGTCCAATATTTTTTATTTGTTCTCTGCCTTGTTTCTGATCTGTTTTTAATTGAATACTCCTAGTTTTGGCTTTTATATGACCAAAAAAACACTCCTAGTTTGGCTAATCATAACCATCAAAACTGCATCTGATTTTGAACCTAGAGTGGTCCACGCATGCTGGGTCAGTTGCAATTTTCATTAGATCCCTTTAATTTACAAAGCATGTAATTCTATTGATCTAAATATGTTATTACCATATCAACATCCACATCCGCCAGGTCAATAGACACATAATATTTAGAAGATGAGTTGGCACCACATCATCATCTATGTTATTTGCCACATTATTGTTTTGGGCTCAAAAGATGAGTTAGCTACCACATCTATGTCTACCACACTCCATCGCCACATGGCAACGATATTAGCATGCCACGTCGGACACATCAGTAGATTGCTTGCTTATTTTGGGTGTCAATCATCACCAGGTAGTCATCCAATTAGATTTTGACACATCTCAATAAGTCTTTTTTGGTGCAGTTTCGACTTGGCCTGGTCGATTCAGTTTATCATTTATTTTACTGGTTTGACCCTAACTTGATTGGTTCTTCATTAGTTTGATCTGGTTCCCTTCAATTTCAATATTCTGAAACTATTTGTGATCTTGTTTTCATCAAAACAGGCTTCTACACCGTTGTTTCTTTGTTATTTTGCATAATCGTTATATTTTTTATTTGATGTCAGGTTTGTTTTTTTTATTCTCATGGCTCAATCGAAGAATGTTTCACATTCAATCTCTATTATTTTGGATTGATTCAATAGTATTCCTTGGGTTGAAGCAATGTCAAGTTTCTTCAAAAAGAACAAAATTATGTAATGCTATCTTTTTACAAGTGTTACAAAGGACTATACATAGTATTACAAAGAACATTCTATAAAACCTATGCCATGGTATGTTTTGGTAATCAAGACTATCAATTAGCTAGGTTAATTACCTAAACTGTGGATCAACCAAAAAGGTAATTGCTAATAAAATATTAGTAGAATATTTCTATATTTGAACAAATAATATAAGATACTGGAGTTCAAAAATTAAACGGTTTTCTAGGATCATAGCTCAAGAAGTCATTCATAACATGAAAAGGAGATCTAGAAAGTAAGGATAAATGGCAACTAAAGTTGACTTGGAGAAAGCCTACGACAAACTCAGTTGGGGTTTTTTGGAAGAGACTCTAAAAATGGCTAACTTCTTCTCAGACTAAGTGCAACTAATCATGAGCTGCATTAAAGCTACTTCGATAGAAATCCTCTGGAATGTTGAACGGCGGGCTCTATTTACTCCAAGTAGAGGTCTTCGACAAGAAGACCCAACGTCACCATATCTTTTTGTTTTATGTATAGAAAGATTGGGCATCTAATAAAAGTAGTAGTGGATGAAGGTAAATGGAAGCTAACAAAAACTTCGAAAATAGGGCCAAAGCTTTCGCATCTATTATTTGCAGATGATTTTATTCTCTTTGTGGAGGCGAGTGAAAAGCAAGCAGAAGTAATCCAAAAGGTTCTTGACCAATTCTGTGAAGCCTTAGAGCATAAGGTAAGTATAGAAATGTCAAAATTGTACTTCTCAAAAAATGCCCCTAGGACGATAACGGAACAAATTAGTAGAAAGACAGGGGTTGGGCTTACAAATAACTTGGGAAAGTACCTGGGGATGCCGTTTTTACATACCAGAGCAAGTAGAAGGACATATGAAGAGATATTGGAAAAAAACCAGCAAGAAGCTATGGGATGGAAAAGTAGATGCTTGTCATATGTAGCTAGATTAGTGCCGATAAAGGCAATATTGACCTCTAAACCATCATATGCAATGCAAACAACATTGCCACCATGTGCAGTTATCAAAGAAATTGTGAAAAAAGATTAAAGGTTTTTTGTGGGGAGATGGAGAGAATGGCAGGAAGATGCATATGGTGAGTTGGAATATCATTACACAACCAAAAAATAGAGGGAGATTGGGGATAAGAAGAACGAAGAGTGTAAATAGAGCTATGTTATCTAAAACATGTTGGAGGTATGTGAGACAAAAGGAAGATATATGGGCAATAGTGTTGAGGGAAAATATGGAAAAGATAGTGAAATAAACTTTAAAAAGGGAGCTGAGCAATCCCATTTATGGAGGAATGCATGGGAAGGAGGGAAACTTATGTTGAAGGAGATCAAATGGAGAGCTGGAAATGGTGCTAAAATCAAATTTTGGATTGATCATTGGGTCTCAAAACAACCTTTAATATGCAAAACCAGAATAGGTGTACCTTTAAAAGAAAGATTAAAGACTATCCAAGACTACTGGATGGGGACAAACTGGAACTGGTAGGTATTGGGGAGGTTTCTAAATCATCAGCAAATTGAAGATATGGAATGATATGGAACTTGGAACCGAATGGAGTCTTCTCGATAGCCTCCGCCTATGAGTTGGACTCCCAACAAGCTGATATTAATGAGAAATTGGGATAAGATTTGGAAGTTGGAAGGCCCTACGTGATGGTAGTTTCTTCTTTGGTTAACTAGACAAGGCAAGTTGCTAATGAATGCGTAAAATTACAGAAAACATTTGTATCCGAATGGAAAGTGCGACATATGTGGCGAAAGAGCGGAAACAGATTCACATGTGCTAAGAAACTACAAATGGATAAACAATGTGTGGAAACAATTGGTACATCCATCAAAATGGAGGGATTTTAAAGCTAGGAATCTAGTGCAATGGATTTACTGGAATGTTAGTGGAAACTCAGTGTGAAAAATAAGGAAGTTTACTGGCCTACACTATTCCAAAGAGTGGTTTATTGGGCATGGTCAGCAAGGAATGAATTTGTTCATCAAGGGCTTAATAGAAAGATGAAAATCCAACCCAACAGCTGATAAATCAATCAATTGTAGCACAGGATCTAAACACCAGGTGTGAGACTGAGGCAACAAAACAATTGATGTTTATCAACTGGGAGAAACCGCCACAACGATGGTTAAGATGAATGTGGATGGAGCCTCAAATAACAATCTAGGAGCTACCAGTATAAGAGGCTTAATTAAGGATGAACAAGGGAAATGGATGGAAGGTTTCAATGCTAACATTGGAAAGGCAAGTAATGTGGTGGCAGAATTATGGACAATTTCGCTAGGTCTCAAATGGGTAGTGGAAGAAGCACACAACAAGGTGATAATTGAATCTAATTCCAAAGTTGCATTCTCCCTTGTTCAAACAACAAGGAGGATTGTCAATACTGGAATCCAATTGAAGAAATCAAGAAAATGCACAAATTGATTAAGAAGTATCGTGTAGTTCACGTATGGTACGAAGGGAATGGATGTGCAGATCACTTGGCAAAAATGAGAAGAAGCTTGGCTCCAAGTTTATACAGATTCAAAGACCCCCCAAGCACAATAGGAAAGCTTTTAAATTTAGATGTCAGAGGAGTTGCTCTCCCTAGATTAGTTTCTATGTAATGGGCCTTGCCCTGCACTAGATTCAAAATAAATAAATAAATAAATAAATGGTTTTATTCAGCATGCTAAAATAATAAGGCAAATGGTCTATGGTTGAGGTGTATTTTTTTTTTATTTCTGTAGTTATTTCCTTCTTTATTTTTGTGCATGACCTTGTGATCAAAGT
Source organism: Mitragyna speciosa (assembly GCA_024721245.1). Taxonomy (NCBI): domain Eukaryota; kingdom Viridiplantae; phylum Streptophyta; class Magnoliopsida; order Gentianales; family Rubiaceae; genus Mitragyna; species Mitragyna speciosa. The sequence continues at coordinate 22,209,172 of CM045566.1, read as the reverse complement.
GACATTTTTTTTTTTTTTTTTTTTGTAGTAGGCTACTTTAAACTTTTTGACACTTGATTTGTCAGGTTTAGATATTTTAATGCGAATATGATTCAACAAACACTAGGGTTTGAATCTTTGAATTTATCATTTATTTTTAGATTTATATTTTATACGTTGTTATATATATTTAACAGAAAAGTGAAGTGTAAAAAGTTTCAAAATTTGGAAAAAGTTGAACACCTTTATTAAAACATGTTTTTAGGAGACCATTCCGATGTACTCACTAAGCAATTGAGCGTTCACTGTCTACACAAAATGCAGGTAGAATTGAGAGTTTTAGCCAGATACAGTAGTTTTAGCTCTATTTATGCACCTTGCAGTTTGTATTAAAAGATGAGGGGAAAAAATGAAACAACAAATTGAATGATTGATAAATAAAACTTTAATAAAATCTAACCCAAAGTGTAGTCAGTTTAAATTTTCTACAAATTGGTACATTTATTAATTCATTGAGTGATTAAGAATATATATTATATTTTCAACAAAATGATAGAGTGGATCATAAGATGCTTCTTAATGTACTTGAAACTTCTTGTTTGTTTCAATATTTGAATCTATAATGTTTTGTGTTAATCAAGTTATCATCAAGAAGATTATAAAAGTCGCTCATTTGAATGTGGTTTTGGTGTAGATTGATCATTAAACAGCTAGACTTAAATTAAAAGAAAAAAAAACTTAACATGTCGCATATGTATGAATTGACAAGCTTTGTACATTTATATATTGTGAAAATATAAGAAGTGTAATATGATTAGGAGTAGAACATACATCATGCTGTGAATTCTTTTAATTCAGAGAGTTTCTTTAAAAGTTTAGTTTTGTTTGCACCTCTTTTAATTAGGTTGAGATTTACTAAAAATAGCAAATGAGTCTTTTTATTGGTATTAAGGCAATCACATCTTAAATAAGTACAAAGAATTCAACTCTTTATAACACTTTTTTTTGTAAGCTTGTTGTATTTTATTAAAGCTTTGAACAATGAATTTACACCATTTCAGGGGCATTCCCTTGTCTCTATTACATGGCTTTACATGATTGCTCTATTCTTTATGCTAACACTATTTACATGATCATCTTGTCAAGAATATAGCATTAGGGAGATTCAGTTCTTTACTTAGTTCCAGGTTATGCTGCTGCTTCTTCACTCCTTTCCATCCTGCTGCAACTCCTTGGACATCCTTCATTATCTCCTGGTACACTTGGTCTGGTCGTGGTTGTTGTTGTTGAAAAATAGTTTTATTTCTGCTCTTCCATATATGACACACTGATGCTGCTAATGCTGTTCTTCCCACTGCTGCAGCAAAGGTATCTTGTGTACAGTTCTGCTGAAACCACCTTAGTTTATTCATCCAATCTATTTTAGCTCTATTCAACAAACACCTTCTTGTTACTTGTTTCCAAATCCCCTCTCAATATGTACATTCAAAGAATAAGTGATTCAGGCTCTCTTCACATTCTCCACATAATACACAATCAGGATATACCTCAATTCCGCAATTCCTCAGTTTGTCTTTTGTGGTTAATTTCCTTTTGCATGCTAGCCACAGGATAAAAGCAAACTTCATCACATTCTTCTTTTCCCACACTATCTTATGCCAGTCAACTTCATTCTGGCCTTGCCTTAACTGCTCCATTGCTATTTTCGCAATGTATAACCCTGTTGAGCTTGGTTTCCATACTACTGAATCTGGATACACAGGATTGGGTAGGAAGTAGGCAGGTGTTTTTTCCTTTAGTACCATAGCCTCCCCTCTTAGCTTTCGTCCTTTAGGCCATTTCCAGCCTCCATTTTTAATAATTGAGCTCACCTTTGCATTTTCTGAGCTTCCAAACAACTTCAATGTCCTTAATGAGCATTGTTGCAGTATAGGTCCTACTGGGTGCCACCAGTCATACCATAAGAAGGTATCTTGTCCATTTCCAATTACCATTTGGATACAGCACCTTGCTTCTTTTCTTAGTTTCAAGAGTTTATTCCAACTCCATGAGCTATTGGAATTTGATTTAACTCTCCAGAAGCTCTCTCCTTTTAACAAGTAACCATGCACCCAATTAATCCATAGTGCATCTTTTTTATGGAATATGTCCCAGATGTGCCTTATAATCAAGGCTTTGTTCAAGTTCTTCAAGTTCACTAGTCCAAGTCCTCCTTCCTCCTTCGGTATGCACACATCTTCCCAACTCACTTTAGCATGATTGTGCTTTAATTCATTTCCTGCCCATAGAAATGCACTGAGAGTATTTTCTACCTTTTTGACAAACATTTTTGGTAGAATGAACAAGCTGCTCCAATATACAAACAAACTATTAAGGACAGACTTGATAAGCACCAGTCTTCCTCCATAGGATAGTTTGTTGTTTGCCCAGCTTTTAATTCTTGCTAGAATCTTGTCTAAGATTGGCTGGCAATCCTCTGCTGTGAGTCTTGTTGATATGAGTGGCACTCCTAGATACTTAACTGGTAGTTTCCCCAGTGCAATTCTCATCATTCGAGCAAGCTCCACTGCTTTATGCTCCTCTAATCCTAATGTGAATTTTCAGATTTCTCAAAACTTGGTTTAAGTCCTAAGAGCTGACAAAATTCTTTCAGGATGCTTCTTATTACTTGTAGTGATTTCGTTGTAGCTGCAGCTCGGATGAAAAGGTCATCTGCAAATGCCAAATGTGAAATTTGTAGTTCATCACATCTTGGGTGCTAATCATACCCCATTGTCTTCACATTTTCATCAAAAATCTGACTAAAGCCTTCCATCGCCAATAGGAACAGATAAGGGGAAATTGGATCCCCTTGTCTAAGTCCCCTCTCACTACCAAAATATCCAACTATCATTATATCAATTTTCATCATGGATCCTGCTTTCCCCCCTTTCCTATGGTAATTTCTCACCAGTTCATGCATGCGAAGAATGTTGTCTGATATTGCTCTTCCTTTTATAAAAGCACTTATAACACTAGTTGCATACGAGTATGATTCTATTCGTTAAATCCCAGTCATGTTGAAAATAACTAAAACTTAAAATCTGTCCCCCAAAAAGGGAGGAGAAAAACCAAAAAGGTCCGTCTTCATCAGACCACGTCTGTGCTAATGTTTAGACAAAGGATTAGAAGATTGAATCGACACTCTTTTTTGGTAGATTTCTAAATACGCTTATTTTTACATCAGCTTTGAGTATTAGTACAGTTAAGGTTACTATTGAAAACCAAAAAAATTTAAATGCCAAAATATTAAATTCTTTTTTTCACACAGGCAAATGAAGTCACAGTCTAAAACTGATTGAAAGATACCATCACAGGAGACTTGGACTTAGCTTTACGCTTTCTACTAAATATCATTAATATTCCCATTTTAATTAATACAATAATCAAGGAGATGTCTTGTTTACTGGAATCAATGACAGGAATAAGTGTAAGTAGTAAGGATTTTCATTATTGGTGTTTAGAAAACAACTATCATTGATTTGTGCAGGGGAAGGGGTGTAACTAGTAATGACATTCATTGTTGATATTTAGAAAATAACTATTATTATTTTTCAATCAGAATGAAAGTAATTAATTGGGATATTTATAATTCTCTCCAAAATACTATTCTATCAAATTCATTAACTCTTTTGACTAACAAGAAGAAACCCAAAATAAAAATGCTTTTTTCTTGTTTATTTTTCAAGTTCACAATTTACATAAAACTCAAATTAGAGCTTACTTTATAAAATATTGAAGAAGCCCTTTTAGAAATTTTCTTTAAAAAATACAAAACAAGAAATCTAAAAAATATGTATATTATAAAAAAGAGTTAGAAAATTTAAAACTTACTTAAAAGTCATTCCTCATCATAAGCAAATCTTTATAATGATACCCATTTTATTATTAAACCAATATGTTGGGGATAAGTCAAAAACCATAATCATAATAGGTTTAATGATATTCATAGTGATAATGATTGAGTAATTTAAATCAAACAGATGGAATGTAAAACTAATAGCAAGAATTATATTGTAAGTATAATTTTAGTGGATTTCCTTGAATGTCCCGATTCTAAGTTGATAAGCAGCATAATTATAAGGTCTTTTTTTAGAAAACGTTAAATGTTAAAACACCGAAACACTCAAAGTCATTATGTACTTATTATGAAAATAGAAATCAATCTACAATAGAGAAAATTTTGGCATGGGATATTGCGAAGGCTACTTGCCCAAACACCAAAACAAAATCACCCCTTCTATAGAACGTTTTCAAATTTCATCACAATATTAAGAATTTCTATGCAAGTTGCATGTAAGGTTTCAAGCTATAATCGGCGTTTAACATTTTTGTAAAGATCAATAAACGAAGTAGCTCCTGAGCTTGTTTCTTTGTTCGTTTCACGAAGTACTAAAAAATATGACAAAAAGGAATACTCTTAGAAACAAGGATGAATTTGCTTCCAAGAATATATTTCGTGTGATATTTGGAAGTTGAAGACCAACAAGGTCGGTAAGGATTAAACACTTGGTTATGAACAGAAGTCCATGATATATATTCCATTTTCTCAAAATGTTATGCTAAAAAAGTTTGCATCAATAAAATTCCAATCCATGAACAGATGTCCATAATATGTGTTCCATTTTCTCAAAATGTTACACTAGAAAAGTTTGTATTAGTAAAATTCCAATCGTTTACCTGGAATGCGACCAACCTTATCAATTTTACAGCTAATCCATTAATTCATGTCACCAAAGACATTTCATGTGATATCTTGTTAGGTTTTCGTGGTATCTATTGCTACTAAATTATGTCTTTCGGCCGCAATGTTCAAATTAAAGATAACAGAAAAAAAAAAGGGAAAGAAAGAAGCAGGCGGTACCAATTGCAGATGCAATTATTTTATTTATTTATTTATTTTTTTGTAGTAGTATGCCGATTTGGCATCCTGGAATTCCGCTTGGTTACCTACTAGTGTGCTATAGTAAAATTTTCATTCTTTGTTCCATATTAAACTATTTAGCAAGTATAGATCCAAGCCAAAAGTACCCCTCCAAGGAACAACATATATTACTCCCCATCACAATCACTTAACCATCAGGTGTTCTTTTACATAGTTCTGGGCTTTTGAACCATGATTTGATTGTATCATGGTTTACATTCAAGGACAATTGTGAGGTCTTACAAGTGATAAATTCGGTTTTAACATTTTCATGGAAACATCCAAGCGTGCGAATTGCCTCAAACAGCCGAAACCACGTAAATAAGTAAATTTCTGCCTTCTCAAAATGCACAGTCTCCACTGAAAATAAACTAATCGCCAATTTTGGTTAAAATGGTTTACCTAACATAATGGATACAGCCAACAACCACAGAGATTAAGAACTTTCTTGGCTGTCCTACACCAACTTCTTAAAAAACTCACCTACGTAGCTACAATGAAGTTTATACTTTTTCTACGTTAAAAGGTTTTGTGAGCTCCAATTCTTTTTTTACGCTATTCTATTTAGTCACATGCTTTATTTAATTGACAAGTGTCTCGTATCAAAAGGCATGTAAATACTAGATTCAGTATTTACATAACTTTTGATATGAAAACTTGTTAATCAAATAGAAAGTGTAACGAGATTAATGTAACTAAATACCTGGAGTCCATTTGTAACACATAATTTCATTAGGATTTGGACACCTGTACCAACTGCCAATAGTAAGAAGTAACTGCAAAGATCTAAACATATAAAAAGTGGACCACATCTTCTTTTTTCACATTTTTCATCTTCTCCTTATGATAAATTTCAAAAAACATGAAGATGTACAAGAACCGAAAAGCAATTATAATTCTGTCAATTACGTAACTTTTGATATATGGACACATATAATTCTGGAGTCCATTTGTGACACATAATTTTATTAGGATTTGAACGCCTGTACCAACCGCCAATAGTAAGGTGTAACTGCGAAGATCTAAGCATATAACAAGTGGACCACATCTTCTTTTTTCACATTTTTCATCTTCTCCTCATGATAAATTTCAAAAAACATGAAGATGTACAAGAACCGAAAAGCAATTATAATTCTGTCAAAACATACAAGCCTCGCAGCATAGTCGAATACTTAGAGATTAGGGATTCAAACCTGACCTGAATAAGATGATACAAGGTTTGAGTTTTACTCCAGGGCTCTTACTACATGAGTAGTATTATGCTACATGAGACATGATTAAGAGCCATGGAGTTTGAATTGTGACTGCATAGAGAGCTAAAATTACACTCCATCCTTCTCTTGCCTCTTCCACCTTCTAGATAGTTGACACACACACTTATATCATCTGGTTTCTCACTTTCTATTTTTGAATAAAAAATACAGTTATAATCTTTATAAGAATGTGTTTTACTACCATAGAAGTTACAACTTTCCAAACATCAAAGCATTTCGAGGATGCATATATCTAACAGTCCATTCAGCCTCTCCCTGGAGTGTGGCGATTATTGGCACCAGATCCAGGATAATCATTCAGCTGAATATCCATCCTCCTCTCGCTGTCTGTCTTCAAATTCCAGCTGTTTTTTCCAACGTTTTCCTGCGTAATCCAATTAAAAAACTGCATTAGTGCAGCATTTTTTGTTTTTAATCAAAGAAGAAAACAAACGTAAATGAACTACTGAATTTGTTTCTCTTCCCTCCAAGATTTGCACATACTCGTTTCATTTAATTCAGTTTCAGTCTGGTTTTCTCTCGTGGACACTATTACATGAAGTATACAACAATACTTTCCTTACAAGTTATCAGCGAAGTGTTAGAATCAAAACTAACAGTAGAGTTTTTCTAGTGAGAACGAGACAGGTAAATTTACCGTGTTTCCATCTTCTGAAACTTCAAAACCATGTAACTTCTGTTGCAGATTTATTGTTCCTGTAACAGAAATTAGTACTTCTTGATTGATAAACAATTCGGTGGAAGACGAAATTCAACTGAAAGAAATAATGATGCAAACTTGAAAAAGTATTATGTATTACTTGTGATTGGCGCGGCGCTTATGTAGATAACATGAGAAAGACAAAGAAGAAGCACAAGTTGGCGAAGAAGAAAAGTGCCTGCCATTCCGGACACTCTTTTCTTTATCCCAATTTTTCAATAAGTGTCTTGGTTGAGAGATTATTGTTTACTAGTGCTTCATTTTATACATTCTGATTGTGGACAAATGAGCCAGCACTGTGATAGTGGGGTGTGTCGTGTGGTGTGTTTTTTTGGTGGTGTTTGGTTACGGGCAACCAAATCATCATAAGTCAAAAAGGCGTTATAGCAACAAAAAATTTTGTGGAGGGCTTGCAATTACATTTGCACAACGCGTTTTCAAAGATCTTGACAAATCAATTCATTTCGTTTTTGCATGTGAAGATTTGAACAAGTGGTATAAATTTATAGGACTAGTAGTCTATCAGGGAAATGAGACTTTTTTTTATTGAAGTGGAAGGTATGATGACAATTATATTAAGTCAAAATGGGTAACAAAAAAGAAGGGCTGTGCTGCTGAGCAAATTGTGCAAGTGGAGAATGACAAAAGAATGATGTAGTATTTCACAGCATTTGAAGTATAGAACTAACACTAAATTCATTCTAGGCCTATTGGAAGTGCACCATTGATGAGGAATTATGCATCTATTCAATCACGAATCGATACAGCACCCTTTTTTTTTTTTTTTTTTTTTCTTTTTTGGGTGTTAGGATAGATGTCAATAACATTACGATACAAAGGAAAACTCCGAACTCATATTGCGAAGTTGGAATAAAATTTATTTTATTCAAACTCGGATTATAGATCTACCAGTCCAATGACCGATTATCACTTAAGTTGGTTCGATTTGATACGAGTCAAAATAAGAAGAGGAAAATTTGGATCGGTTAAGTACGAATCAAAAACAAGAAGAGTAAAAAATATGAATTGCTTCAAATTGTAAGAATGTCATGAAAATGGGAAAGTAAAAAGAATGGCTAGTGGGTTCAACCACTGACTTTACGCAATTGTTTCCCATTTTGACCAATTTACCTATTAGTTGATAAAGTTTGGCCGACATTCCGGTTTTTAACTCTTAACTCAAACGGAATCTTAAAAGTGGTTTCCAATTTGAGTCTAATCTAGATTTAAGAACTCTGATTAGTGATAAGTACTGGCAAAATGTTACATCAATTTTAGTGATCTATGAAGTGATATAACTCCACTATTGAGTTACTTATAGAAGTCTCCAGACTTCATAGGCAGGATCAAATTGGGATGCTTTGTCATTGATGTAGACGTGGGTTTTTCATTGTGGAATGCCGTCTAACTCGATGCAATAACAAATTACACCCTAAAGAAATGAGTAAATTACAAATGAACTGTTTTTAATTAACACCAAGAAATTTAGATAAACTTGGGCACACTCAAGAATAAATTACTACGGATCAAACTAGAATAATATTAAAAATATGTGACTAACATTTAAAAGGATAAAAATATACAAAACAAACCCCAACCACATTAAAGAAGATGAGAAAGTTCAATGGACTCCAGCCCATTGAGAATTTTGAGTCAAGATTTTGGCGATATATTATATGCACCAACATTTCTTCCTGACAAAAAGTTATAGGTGTTAATGTCTGCGTTATTTGGAATTCACCGGACATCGATTATGAAAAAATAATACTCCACAACTTGTTCCGTGTCAAGTCGGTAGTAAATATTATGACCAATTAATTTGATAGATCTTATTGATCATAATTATTAAAAAATTGAAAGTTGTAACTGACAATTTCCATTTCGCGAATGTCTTATTAAATTTCTTATGTTTATGTATCATGAAATTGACAAAGGTTTTCTAGTTTGAAAGAAGAAAATGTCTATTTCTACGAAATAATTAGTTAATTTTCCGGATATTTTTGTTATGGTATGAAGTAACTTTCATTTGATTTTTTTTTTTTTTTGTTCACCCATCTTTCATTTGACTTTCACTATTACTTAATCATCTTATTTATCTGATTTTACCTTTTGCCATTCTCTTGCATGATTCAACTACTTCAAAGAGTGCAAAAGACATTGAGTAACAAGTCCATCTAAAGAAATAAACTTTTGATGAACTACAATAGGATAATTAATATGACCTAATTGTCGAGAGTACATTTCCCTTCTTAAAAAATTAAAAAAAAAAAGGCTCTACGGCTGCTAACATCCAAGCTACTATGTGTTGACAATAATCACTTGCTTTTAACATTAATAAATTGTAATCATATTTCTTTATGCTAATTGTTTGACTTGTTGCAGTAAATCAGAAAACAGCTGATGCGTATAGTACAAATTTTGTCCGCCAAACTTTTGATTGTCATAATTAAGTGCTTTGTGGAGCAGACACCTTTATGGGTATAGTCAATTTAAAAAAATAAAAAGTTCTTGCACTAGTTAGCCAATGTATTAATAAAAGAATGATAAAAACTTCCAAAACGGTGTTAGTTTAGGAAGCAAAGAAAGCATGAAAAGAAGTTGGATCGTGAGTATGGTGCAATTTCAGGGGAAATTAACGACTGCGACTTTGAAATGCTTCATCGTAATCCATGCAGATGGCAGCATGATTTGCATCTGGTGTTACGGGCAATTTCAGAGCAATTAACAGTTTGATGCCCAGAGTTTTGAAGTCAACTTCACAAATATTTCTTTGGTCTTATTGCCATCAAACTGACTTCGATTTAGTTGGTTTTATGGATGCAGAAAATTGTGCACATCAAGATTATTCTGTTCTTGTTCCTTATCTTGTCATGAAACAGTTCTAAATAACTTAAAATGACTAGCTGAAAATTTTATTGTCCTATTGTTTGTCAATAGTCATTGCCTAATGTGGCACGTTTTTGTGCTTGTTAATGTAAACGTTGTATAATGTCTAGACTTGTTATTTAAATCGGTTGTAGCTGTACATCTATAAATATGTGCCATTATATTACTGTACACAGTATGAAATATATCAGGCATTTTTCTTTAACTTGTTATCGTACTAACATGTGCCAAAACCTTTCTTAATATTTAAAGAAATTTTCAACCATGCCCAATTCTGTTTCTTTAATTTCTGATTTTTTTTTCTTTTTTTTTAACCCTAATCACTTTCAAATTCCTTTTCAAAAAAAAAATTTTTTTTTTTTTGGGCTTATGTTCCACTGCCTTATAGTACACACTTCCCAATTATTCCAAATTCCGTTTCTAATCTTTACTCCAGGACTAACTTTACCTTGTCCATTTCTAATCTTGTTGCATGAAATCAGCTTATAATTACCATGCTGATAAAATAGTGCCCTTTATACAACTACTTTATATAGATTATTTTTTCTTGACGGTGTTTGTGATATCCCACATCGGTGGGAGTAAGAAAAAAAGAATAGTATATAACATCCTACGTTTGAGTTACTAAATAATTTGGCTTAAGTATTTTGAGCCCGTGGTTTAAAGCTCAAAAGTTATTGGGCTAGCCCAGACGCGGGATGTTACAAATGGTATCAGAGCGAACCTCGTGTGGTCTCTGCACGAGGTGAGACTGGGCCTATGGTATTTGGGCCGGACTACGCAAGGAAGTGAAGGAACGAAGTGCTGTGCAGGGCTAAGTGCTACGTCGATCTAAGGGCGGGAGCCACCTCTAGAGCCCGTATGAGCCACCTCTAGAATCCAACACAACCGAGTGGATAGTCCGGATATGAATTGGGCTTTGCGAGGACGCAAAGGCCTAAAGGAGGGGTGAATGTGATATCCCACATCGGTGGGAGTAAGAAAAAAAGAATAGTATATAACATCCTACGTTTGAACTACTAAATAATTTGGCATAAGCATTTTGAGCTCGTGGTTTAAAGCTCAAAAGTTATTGGGCTAGCCCAAACGCGGGATGTTACAATGTTCCCTATTGAATTACTTATTTTAAGTACAAAACCATTGTGTACAATACTTTATTAGTAACTGTTTCTTGTTTATCCATAGTTTTAGTAATTCCCTGAGGATCCATTTAGTTCACGGATAGGATAGGATTGGATAGCTCATCTTTAGATTATGAATCAAGGAATGAGTCATAGTCACAGTAATAGTCCTAGTTATCTAATGTTTAGTAGATGCTGAATTTGACAAAATATCTTAATAAACAATGTCATTATGTGTTTTTCCAGGGATCGAATTTGCTTTTACTAATTAAAATACCCAAAGTGTATAATATTATTTTTATTTGGCAATAGTGGTCGTGCACGGTAGCAGATGGTTGTGGTGTTGCATGGTGATAGATGGTGGCACTATAGTTACATAATTGTGGTGATAGTGATGCTCAATCAACGATGGTGGTAGTGTGTGTGATAGCCCCACCTTACCCAGAGGCGCACCAAAGGGCTTAGCGAACTGCCTGCCTAGCTCTCGCCAGGTCTCGATTCATGCACTCACGCAAACGTCCGAGCGTACTTAACTTAAAATAAATAAACTAAAAGAAAATGGAATAAATAAAATACACTCAATTTATTTAACATAAGGTACAATTCACATCAAAAGTTTACATGTCATAATTTACATGAATTTCACAAAGATAGCCTAACACAGTTTGGCTATTACAATAACTAAATATTTATAATAATCAAAACTAGTCAGTCCGGCTTTAATTTTTCGAGCAACCTGAGTAAAGGAAAACAAATAAAATGGAATGAGCTATAATAGCCCAGTGAATGTCCAAGTCATGCAATCATATCAAGAACTCATTAGTTTTAGTTGTCGCGCCCCATTTTTCGAAAGGGAAATAAATAAAGCGTTAGATGTTTGGAAAAAAGAAAAGGAAGTGTTAAATGTGGTTGTGTTTATTGGAAAAAGAAGCGTGTAAATTTCTTGGAAAAATAATGTTTTAGAAAATATTTTGTAAAAGATGATTCGACAAAAACACGACAAACAAATGCTTTATTTTAAAAATAAAAGAAAAAGGGCCTAAAATGGGACTTTGAAAATGCGACGATTTTTGGGCCCGAAAATAGAGTCTAAAAAGGGTTTTTTAGTGAAAAAGGAGTCGCCACTTGGTATTGAGTTTTGGTGTACCAAGTCACCCGAAAATATTTTATAAAAGGTAAGAAAATCAAAATGCTTTATTTAAAGAAATGGTTTTTGGAAAAAATAAGGAAAAACAAGAAAACCCTTTTAGACGACTCCAGGTCTTTGAAAAACAAGAGAAAAAGGTTCGGGAGTCACAGTTGAAGAAAGGGAAGGCAAAGGCTCGCGCCTAAGGCACCCTTTCAACCTAGCCGAAACTAGTTGCGAGGTTTAGTCTAAATTTTCCTAATATAACCCTAAGATTTTATCGCATTTGGATGCAACTATATGAATGCAAATCTAATCCTAAAATGAATATCGTTAAGGGACAAAATATTCCATTGAGGTTTAGTCGGAATTACCGCATTAGTTGCGAAACCCGAATGTAGACCTCGACGGAGTCACGAGTGTAGGTGCGAAAATAGAATGCAAAAGAAAAGGAAAATAGTAATATAGATAGTAAGTGAACAAAGAAAGTGGGAATGCAAACACAACGGGTACGGGGACTAATAGACTCGTGACTAAATGTTTCTACTCACGGAGGGGGGAACGACATGTACGCCATCGCTTCCCACGTGAGTAGATGACTATTTCTTAGTCAAAATCACGCAAATGACCTAAGATTCTATGTGTGGTGGAATCTAAATGTTATGTACTAAGCATTTGTTAAAAAAATAGATAATAAGTAATAACATATATATATAAATTATGCAAAAATGAAAAAGGCCTAAAAAAGAGAAAAAGCGTGTGTAATGGTCATGAGATGCACACAAAAAAATGATCCTAATGCTAAAATGACCTAAAGGCTTAGCATTGGACTAGTCTATTTTCTATAAGTTCTCCGCTAGCATTGGACTAGCGAAGAAAACGAAATTAACCACAATTAGCGTTGGACTAGTGTGGCGACGATACACATATATAATAATAAAGCGAGTAAATAAATAAAGCATAAATTAAAGCAATAATCACCTAAAAGCAAATAATAGCACATAGGAGCACATAACACATAGGCATGATATTCTAGATGCAAAGTCCTAAAGAAAGCAAATAAAACACATAAGCACATAGCACACAAAGCCCTAACTATTACACCGGAGAATAACCTAATTACAATCTAAAAATAGAAAAAGAATAAAAGATATCCTATCTAACCTATCTATTACACTTTCTATCTAAAATACATAGGTTTTAATTAAATAGATGAAACATAAACTATCTATTACATTAACTATCTAAATACAAAGAATTTACTGAATAGAATATTACCTATCTATTACATTTCTTTGAATAATTAATATTAATTCAAGTAAATAATATGAAATAAATAAATGCTCACACATGTATAGAAAATATAAGCACAAAGAGATATATAAAAAAAAACATATAGAAAACACATAGGAGCACGTAGGAGCACATAAAGAGAAAATAAAAGGGTAATCGAGGTACCTCCCATTCGTAAACCCGGTATAAATTGCTAAGAAAATCAACAAACATGTCAAGGTACCACTATTTAAAGTATAAAATATGAAATACTTAAAAATTGAGCATAAAATGTCGATTTCGAACAAATTAGGGACTTAGAATAAAATTCCAACAAGTATCTAGGGCTTAAAACTAAGATTTCAACAAGTATAGGAACTTAAACTAAAATTCCAGCAAGTATAATGACTTAAATAAAAATTTCAGCAAGTTTGGGGGACAAAAAATAAAATTTCAGCAAGTATTCTAAGGCAAAATAAAATTCCAGCAATGTTGGGAGGGATAAAAATGAAATTCCAGCAAGTATTGGGGGCAAAAATGCAAAATTCCAGCAATATTCTAAGACAAAATAGAATTTCCAGCAATGTAGGGGTACAAAATAAAATTCCAGCAAGGTTTGGGGGCAAAAATGCAAAATTCCAGCAATATTCTAAGAAAAAAATAAAATTTCCAGCAATGTTGGGGTACAAAATAAAATTCCAGCAAGGTTGGGGGCAAAAATGCAAAATTTTAGCAACATGAGGGGTATAGAATTATAATTTCTAGACATATTAGAACATATTGTAATTAACTTAGATATAATTGAAAGCAACTACAAAATTCTAGGGGGCAACCAAAATAAAATGAGGACTTAAATAAAGTAAACTAAAGTATTGAACAGCATAATTAAACAATTAAGCATTTAAGGGGAGCAAAATGTAATATAATCAGATGAAGATAATGAAAATAAATAACTAAAGGAGAAAACTTAAGTTTCGGCTACAATTTCCCTTTTTCATCCTCGGTTTCCCCCTCTTCGGATTTTTTTTTTCGGCCACCCTCTCTTCGGTTTTTTCTTTTCGGCCGTTTCTCTTCGGCCATTTCTCTTCGGCCACTCACTCACTCTCTTCTTCGGATTTTTCTTTTCGGCCATTACTCTTCGGCTACTTCTCCTCGGCCACTTCTCTTCGGCTACTTCTCCTCGGTCGTTTCTCTTCGGCCATTTCTCTTCGGCCACTCACTCACTCTCTTCTTCGGATTTTTCTCTTCGGCCATTTCTCTTCGGCCACTTCTCCTCGGCCATTCCTCTTCGGCTACTTCTCTCGGCCGTTTCTCTTCACTCTCTGTCCTCGGATTTTTCCTCTCGGCCATTCTCCTCGGATTTTTCTCCTCGGCCGTTTCTCTTCACTCTCTGTCCTCGGATTTTTCCTCTCGGCCATTCTCCTCGGATTTTTCTCTTCACTCTCTGTCCTCAGATTTTTCTCCTCGGCCATTCTCCTCGGCCATTTTCTCTTCGGCCATTCTCCTCGGGTCTGCTCACTCTCACTCTTCGGCTCCTCTTCTCTCCGGACTATACTCTAGTTTTTTCTTTCTTTCTCTCAGCTTCTCTCTCTCCGTTCTTCCTAGTTAACTTTCCTTTTTCTCACCCGAAATTTTTTTAATCAATCTTTAATTTCTTCATGAAACACGATTGTCTAAACCCAAATAGCAAGGACTATCGAAATTATGGATTAAGCGGCAATAATTCAGAAACTCTAAGCAGGAACATCATGAAATTTATGGTATGCAAAAATCAGTTTAAAAGGGCTGAGAACCTTACCTGGTTTGGCTGAGAAATTGGTGGAACTTGGCAACGCTGGTGGATTGATTTTGGCAGCTGATGGTGGTGTAATGCGTGTGTATGCAGTGAGAGCCGAGAGGGGAAAAAAAAAGAAAAAAAGTGTCTGTGTTTTTCTTGAGAGAAGAAAAATGGGAACTGATGGTGTCTGTGATATGGTGCAATGAGTTGTATGCAGGTGATGTGTTTTTGTGCGTGCAAATTGGTGTGTTTTTGTGCGTGCAAATTGCTGCTTGTGAATGAAATTGGGCTGGTGTGTGAATGAATGTGTATTGCTGTGTGCGTGTATGTGTGTGTGACGTTGTGTGTTCTGAGTGTGTTTGTGTGTGATGAAGAGTGCAGGGGAAGGGGCCGAGAGGGAGAAAATGCAGGGAGAGGGAGGCAGAGAAGTGAGTGAGATTGAGAGGGAGAGGTGAGGATTGTGTGTGAGCTGGTGAGTGTGTCTGTGCTTGTGTATGGCCGAGAGAGTGAGGGAGTGCAGAGATGGTGAGAGTTTTTTTTTTTTTTTTTTTGTGTGCAATTGCAGATGTGTTCTGCAGATGAATGAAAAAAAGGAAAGAAATCCTTCCAAAATCCCTTCAAATCTGGTTTAGGTGGTGATTGATTTTTCTTCTCCTGTTGCAGTTGCGTGCAGCAGCTGCTTCCCTTTTTTTTTTTTTTTTTTTTGAAAGAAGAAAACAAAGAAAACCAGAAAAATAAAAATAAAAAAAATAAAATAAAAACAACTTGAACTCTTTTTAGATTATATATTAAAACTAAAACACAACATTATAAGAAGAAAAAAGAAAAATTCAGTGTAAGAAAATTAATTATAGGTTAGAAAAATACAATTTAAAATAAACAAACAAATGGTATTTAAAAATAAGTAAATAAATAAATTAATTATGAAAATTTTCTTTGCATAAAATTTATAAAATGCACAAACACATAATTCTTATAAAGAAAAATTTTAAATAAAGATAAAAAAGTACATTGAAAAACGTGACTTAAATATGGCAAAATTATAAAAAATTTATGAAATTAATAAATGACGTCACAAAAATCTTACACAACATATATTATCACATAAAGCGCATATAGAATAATTTTCACTCAAAAATTTTAAGATTAACGCATCCTTGGGAAACGTGCCATTAATAGGCAAAAAGACAAAAAATACTAAATGACTCCTAAAGATCATGTAATTTTTACAAAAAATTTATAAATATACAAAATACATATATGAAATTTTTCACTTAAAAATTCTCGTAAAAAAGAGTGCATTGAAAAACGTGCCATTAAGTTAAAAATACTAAAATTTTAAATAAATAATAAATGACTCCTAAAAATCATTAAAATCATAAAGAATGATAAAAATAGTAAAATTATGTATTTAGAAAAATGAAGTAAAATAAATTAATATTTATATGGTGAAATTACCATTTTGCCCCCTAGTACGACGAATTAGTTATAATACGCGAAAATTGTACTCGACCCCCAAAAAATAAAAAATGTCCCCTAAAATAAAGTAATACACATATTTTACAAAAGGTGTGTCAAAATTTGGTGTCTACATTAGTAATGGAAATAATCGAGCAATTAATTAATAAATCAAGATATGAACAATTTAATTTAACATGTAGTCAAAGGAGGATACAAGGCTCAACTACGGGAGCAAGCTCAACCGTAGAAAAGCAAGTACTGATCATGTAGCCACGATATTTGGACCGAGATAATAACTCAGGTCTTTATCAAAGAACATATCAGTTTTATCAAGTACAAACCCTAACCGCCAATCACCTTATAACCTCCGTACAAGCTACCACATCTAGAGGAGAAAATCTCAACCCTGGAGGGCCAACAAGCAATCAAGAAAGTTCAATCCGGAGTTGGCCTCTTTGAGGATTCACAACTCAAAAGGAAAAGAACATCACACCCTAAAACACCCAGCACCTTATGTCCTCCCACGTGCAGCCGGATTGACTATCCGTGAAATAACGATGAAGTTAGTCACGGTAATCTCACACACAATTAACACATTGGTCAATGAAAGCAAGTAACACATTGCGGAATAGATGTGATAAAGTACACATCTTTCCTCAAGTAGCGCATGTACTCACATAGTGATTTCAATCTTAGCATAATATTTATCAAATAAAATATCACATTTCATGCATCACGCACACATAAGGACACTCATCTTGAAAGCCTAAGAAAATATCTCGTGAAATGGTCGTGATGTGTTTTCGGACCCTGTAATTTAAAAGAAATAATAACATAAAAACTCAATTAAAATCCTAGTAAATTTAGTAAGAAAAAGTCAAGAAAATACCCCACTTATTTCTAGGGTTTTGGTTTTAGGGTTTCTAGGGTTTAGAGTTTACTTATTCTAAGAAAGTCTAATCTATCACTAGATCATTTCTAAAAATTCCTACACTTAAATTTCCCTCAATTGAACACATTCTAAGCTTAAAATTTCACTTATCCATTTTTCTTCTTTTAATTCTACCGAAATTTCGGCAGCATTTCCCCTTAAAATCGGACTAACCAAAATTTTTCCCTACATGAAAAATCAACCACCCAATCCATTTCAACATGTTCTACAACTTCTATGTTCAATTTAAACTCAAATTAAATCAAGATTCTACTCAAATTAAAAATTCCTACTCCAAGAATAATCACCCAAATCTGCACAGGGTTGATTTTCAGTCAACTTCGTGCCATTGTTGGGGTCACTCCACCAAGAACCAGGGAATTGTGATTACATGTTTTGAAAGTACGTTTATAGGGCTACAACTTTCGTGCAGATCATCACTTAAAATTCCAACTAGAACAGGTTCAAAATCAGCCCTCCATTTGACTCATCATCAAAACTGTTTTACGCAGAATCAAATTTCCAGCCAACTTTGCAAACTTTCTGCGATTAATACACAATGAACCACAGTGCAAGCTTTACACCGTTGGAAAGCCCTATCAATCTAGTTTCTAAAACAACAAGAATCACTCGAATCCAAGTTATCTACATCAAGTTATGAAAGTTTTACTAAAGCTGGTCCAGCATGACTGTTTAAGTGTTCTTGAGTTCCAACTTAAATCTTCAAGTACTACTAACAAATACTTAGCATAAAACTTGAACAAAAACTAAATAAAACTTAAAATTAATAGCAAAAGTTCATAGTACATACCTTAAACAAGCTTAGAACCTTACTTAGGAAGAAGAAAACCTCACTTTTAATGGTGGATTTGCCCCAGATTTAGGGAATAAACTCCAAGAAGTTGAGAGCAAAAATGAGAGAAGAAGAGAAGGAGAGGTGGCCGGCCAAGAGGGAGAAGAAAGAGAAAGAAATAGGCTAGAAAAAATGGAAAAGAATTAAAGAAAAGGTGAGAAAATGATTAACCAATAAAATCATAACAAGAGTAAAGTAAAAGAGGTAGTCTTTTAATGCAAGAGAGCTAACTTGGGTTAATTTGATTGGTGGAGCTCATTAACCTCTTATCACTTAACACTAGCAATATTAAGACACAAAATTTTAAAACAAAAAGAGAGTGAAATAGAGGGAGAGACAACCGGCCATAAGGGAAGGAAAAGAAGAGAGAATTTCGGCCAAAAGAAAAAGAAAAGTGTCGCGCCCCATTTTTCGAAAGAGAACTAGTTAAAGTCGAAAAAAATGAAAAGGAAGAATTAAATATGGTTGTGTTTATTGGAAAAAGAAGCGTGTAAATTTCTTGTAAAAATAATTTTTTAGAAAATACTTTGTAAAAGATGATTCGACAAAAACACGACAAACAAATGCTTTATTTTAAAATAAAAGAAAAAGGGCCTAAAATGGGACTTTTTGAAATGCGACGATTTTTGGGCCCGAAAAATAGAGTCTAAAAGGGTTTCTTTAATGAAAAAGGAGTCGCCACCTGGTATTGAGTTTTGGTGTACCAAGTCACCCGAAAATATTTTGTGAAAGGAAAAAATTTGGAAATGATTTATTTAAAGAAATGATTTTTTGGAAAAATATAAGAAAAACAAGAAAAACCCTTTTAGCCGACTCCAGATCTTTGAAAACAAGAGAAAAAGGTTCGGGAGTCACAGTTTGAAGAAAGGGAAGGCAAAGGCTTGCGCCTAAGGCACCCTTTCAACCTAGCCGAAACTAGTTGCGAGGTTTAGTCTAAATTTTCCTAATATAACCCTAAAGTTTTATCACATTTGGATGCAACTATATGAATGCAAATCTGGTCCTAAAATGAATATCGTTAAGGGACAAAATGTTCCATTGAGGTTTGGTCGGAATTATCGCATTAATTGCGTAACCCGGATCTAGACCTCGATGGTGTCACGAGTATGAATGCGAAATGGAATGCAAGAGAAAAGGAAAATAGTAATATAGGTAGTAAGTGATCAAAGAGAGTAGGGATGCAACATAACGGGTACGAGGGACTAATAAACTCGTGACTATCTGTTTCTACTCACGGAGGGGGGAACGACATGTACGCCATCGCTTCCCACGTGAGTAGATGACTATTTTTTAGTCGAAATCACGCAAATGACCTAAAATTCTATGTGTAGTGGAATCTAAATGTTATGCACCAAATAGAGGTTAAAATAAGTAATAAGTTATAAAGTATATAAAAAACTCATAGAAAATGGAAAAAGTCTAAAAAGATAAAATGTGTGTGAAATGTCATGAAATGCATACGAAAAATGTTCCTAATGCTAAAATGACCTAAAGGCTTAGCATTGGACTAGCCTATTTTCTATAAGTTCTCCGCTAGCGTTGGACTAGCGAAGAAACCGGAATTAACCACAACTAGCATTGGACTAGTGTGGCAACGATACACATACAGGATAATAAAGCAAGTAAATAAAGCATGTATTAAAACAATAATCACATAAAAGCACATAATAGCACATAAGAGCATATAGCACATAAACATGATATTCTAAATGCAAAGTCCTAGAGAAAGCGAATAAAACATATAAGCACATAGCACACGTAGCACACAAAGCCCTAACTATTACACCGGAGAATAACCTAATTACAATCTAAAAAAAATAGAAAGAGAATAAAAGATATCCTATCTAACCTATCTATTACATTTCCTATCTAAAATACATAAGGTTTTTGTTAAATAGATAACACACAAACTATCTATTACATTAACTATCTAAATACAAAAATTTTTACTAAATAGCATATTACCTATCTATTACATTTTTTGAATAATCAACAATTAAATTCGAGTAAATAATACGACATAAATAAATAAATACTCACACATGGATAAAAATTATAAGCACAAAGATACATGAAAACATATAGAAAAAACACATAGGAGCACGTAAAAGCACATAAAAAAATATTGGAAGGGTAATCGAGGTACCTCTCATTCGCAAACCCGGTACAAAATGCTAACAACATGAACAAACTTATCAAGGTACCATTATTTAAATAAATAAACCATTAATTAAAACAATTTTAGATTAATCACTATAAACTTGTTATAATAATTCAAAACAATTATGGTAATAATAAACAAAAGTTAAAGAAAAGCAATGATTAAATATTTAGGAAGAAAAATGAAAATTATTTAAGTAAACTAAATAAAAAATAAATAATAAAATAAAGTACAATAATAGATAATAAATTTTTTTTAACACACAATATAAGGATTGCCAAAATAATTAAGAGAGAAATAAAGAAATTGATTGGAACATTAATTAGACTAATAAGACCAAATTTTAGAACATTAATCATAAATAAAATAAAATAAAATAAAATGCGAAAATCAATAATTAAAAGCTTTGGGGATTTAATTAGTTCTAATTATTATTTTATTTTATTTTATTTTATTTTATTTTATTTTATTTTTCTTGCAAAAATAAAATATTATAAGGTTTGGATTAAAAATGGAAATTTAGACAACATTCCAAAGTGAAAAATGTGATTTTCAACAAACAAAAGAGTAAAATTATAATTTTAAACCCTAATTAAGGTAATGACATAGTTTACAATGAATTTAAAGGCTAAAACATAATTTTCAGCAACTATAATGCCCAAAAACAAAAATTCCAGCAATAAATAAAAGACTAAAATAAAATTTCTAACAATTAATGGAGGTCTTAAAACAAATTCCAGCAACATAAAGGACCAAAATATAAATTTCAGTAACAATAGGGGGCCAAAAATAAAATTCCAGCAAGTGTACTAATTCAAATAAAATTCCAGCAAAGTTGGGGGGATAAAAATGAAATTCCAGCAAGTATTCTAAGGCAAAAATAGAATTTCCAGCAATGTATAAGGGCCAAAATGCAATTTTCAGCAACATTTAAAGCCTAAAATATAATAACAGCAAGCTTGGGAGGCAAAATTGAAATTTTCATAAATATCAGAGGTTAAAAATGCAATTCCAGCAAAATCTAGGGGTCGAAATGTAATTACCGAAAAATATAGGGGTCAAAATGAAAAATTAAAAACGTAGGGGGCGAAATTATAATTATCTAAAAGTTGAGGGACCTAAATGCAATTAATTGGGACCTAATTGCAAAGAAAATTAAATTATGGGGGTCAATCTACAATAAACAGAAATTTAAATGCACAAATCAAACATTTCCAGGGTTACAGTAGCATTAATGAAAATATAAGGACTATAAAATAAATAAATATTATTAATTAAAAATAAATTCAAAAACTAAACTAATCAAAACGACGTAGTTTTGAGTGAAACTACGTCAAAACGACGTAGTTTCACCAAAAAAAATTTTTTTTTTTTTTTTAAACCGGTTTTCTTTCTTTACTTTTTTTTTTTTTTTAACTTTTCCAGATTTTCTCTTTTCTTCTTCTTCTTTTTTTTTCCTCTCTTTCTTTTCTTTCTTCTTCTCCTCCAGGTTGCCCCCTCCCCGATCTGCTCTCCTCTCGCCGTCCGGCTCTCTTTCTCTCTCTCTCTCGCCGGAATCTCTCTCCGGAATTCTCTCTGTAACCTCTCCCTCTCTCTTTTGGTCTAAAATCCCTAATTCACCTTCAACCGAAAAACAATTTCTTCCAAATAAAGTCCCGAAATCCTCACTTGCTCAAATCCAATGTAAAGCAAACAATATTTCCTCTAATTGAACTATTAATATAGTAACAGGAAGAGGGACCAAGAACATTACCTGTGGGAGGCACTCAGTGGTGAGGCGGAGGGGATGTTAGTGGTGGCGCTGAGCAGGGGTAGCCCGGTGGTGGATGGTGATGAATGGCTTGACGGCGAGCAGGTGGCGCCACTGTCCAGTGGTGGTGGGGATGTTGCTGCTGTTTGTTGTTGTTGTGCCCCCCCCCCCTTTTTTTTTATGTTTTTGCAGGTGTATGTAATGGATTGTGCGTGTATTGTTTGTGTGTAATTGGCTGTGTATTTGATGCGTGTTTGTGATACTTGTGCAGATGCGTGTAGTGTGTGTGTTTGTGCGTATGTGTGTTTTGTTCGCAGGGTGCGTGTGTGTAATGCAGGTTTGTTGTGTGTGTGTGTTCAGGTGTCTATGCAGGCGGTGTATAATGTGTGTGGTGTGTTGTGAATTGCAGGGGTGAAGGTGGAGGTGTGTATAGCGTGTGGTGTGTTGTGTGTGTTTTGTTGTGAATTGCAGGGGTGAAGGTGGAGGTGTGTGTAGCGTGTGGCGTGTTGTGAATGTGTTTTTTGTGCGTGCGTGTGTGTGAAGAATGCAGGAATGAGTGTAATGTGTGTCTATGCATATGTGAAAATGTGCTGGTGTGAGTGTTTGAATATGTGTTTTTGATTGGATTGGATGTGCCGTGTGTGTTTGTGGGGGGAAGGTGTGTATGTGTGGGGAGGTGAGGGATCTGTGTGTGCTAAAACTGTGTGTGAAGTGAGTGAAAGTGTGGTCTGGCCGAGGGAAAAGAGAATGAGGGAGAGGCAGTTTTGTGCCGGTCTGTTTTGTGTCTGTTGTGAGAAGGAGACAGAGTGAGGAGGCAGAGGGGAGTGAGGGTGTGCGTTTGTGATGTCTGTGAGTCTGTGTAGGTGTGTGTTGTATGTGTGCCTGTGTTGTTTGTGTGATGCAGTGTGTGTAATGCGTGCAAATGAGTGTGTATGTGTGAGCTGTGTGCTTTGCTGGTGTTGTGAGGAAAGCCAGGAGAAGAGAGAATTGTGAGTGAATTGTGCCTGTGTGCAGGTGAGCCGAGAGAGTGGAATGGGGGGAAGATGTGTATGTGCAGGTCTGTGAAGATGTGAAAAATGTGCTGTGGGCTGTGTGTTGCAGAGAGGGAAGAGAGAGGAGGGAATTGTGCCGGTGGGAGTGGATTGTGATGAAGATGAAGTCTGAAAGAAAATTGAACAAAATCCCTTAGAATCTGATGAAGTGTAGTTTTTAGGTGGGTGATGGAATGGAGCATAGAGTTTTTGTCTGATGGATTCAGTGTCCTGCTTTGCTGCTACGTTCAGCAGCTGCAGTAGCAAACTACTGCAGCTGCTGTAGCAGCAGCTAGGTTTTTTTTTTTTTTTTTTTGTGGAGAAAAATAAGGAAATAAAGAAAATGAAAAAATGAAAAAAAAATAAAACTACTTGAACCCCCTTTTTTTTTTTAAAATTATATTATATAAAAAAACTGAAATACAACATTATATATAAAAAAGAAAAGGTAAAATTTAGTGCAACAACTTAAAGGTTAATTTAATATTAGAAAAATACAACTAAAAATAAATATCAAATGGTCTTAATCAAAAAAACAAAATAATAATAATTTTTTAATTTTTTTTCTTTTTCTCTTTTTTTTTTTAACATAAAATTTATAAAATGCTCATAGATAAAATTCTTATAAAGAAAATTGTAAATAAAAAGTGCGTTGGAAAACGTGACCTAAATATGGCAAAATTATAAAATTTATGAAAATTAATAAATGACATCACACAAATTTTACACAACATATATTATCACATAAAGCACATATATTATAATTTTCACTCAAAAATTTTGAAATTAACGCATTCTTGGGAAACGTGCCCTTAATAAACAAGAAGATGAAAATTAAATAAATATTAAACGACCTCTAAAAATTATGAGATTTTTACAGAAAATTTATGAGTATTCAAAATGCAAATATAAAATTTTTTACTTGAAAATTATCGTAAAAAAGTGCATTGGAAAACGTGCCGTTGAATTAAAAAATATTAAAATTTTAAATAAATAATGAATGACTCCTAAAAATCATTAAAATCATAAATAATGATAAAATAGTAAAATCATGTATTTAGGAAATAAGATAAAATAAATCAATATTTACATGGCGAAATTACCATTTTGCCCCTGACGTGACGAATTAAACATAATATGCGAAAATTGTACTCGACCCCTGAAAAATAGGAAAATACCCCCTAAAATAAAAGTGACAACATATTTTTACAAAAGGTGTGTCAAAATTTGGTGTCTACAGCTTGCCCCTCTTTGTCGGGAATCTCGCAGAGATTTCAGACAAAGACGTAGACAACACCGAATTTTGACTCACCTAAACACAAAAGTAAAGACAAATATCTAAACACACAAGATGCAATAATATAAACAAATGAAAGAGTGAAAATGTGACCGAACTCTCTAAGAGTTGCCTACGTATCCCGCACAAGGGAATCAGGTCAAAACGTAGTTCGAACGGTGAAAGTAAAAGTTTGGGCTGCCCGACTTGAAAAACGAAATTAAAATGAAGTATGAAACATCCAGTTTGCTGGAGAAGTGTGTGACCTAGTTTGCTAGGATTGATGAAATGCAAAGAAATTAAATATGACGGTCCAGTTTGCTGGACATGCACCCAGTTTGCTAGGGTGAAATGCAATACAAAGTCTGGTTTGCCAGACTTGGAAAAGTAAACGTGAAAGGTCCAGTTTGCTGGACATGTACCCAGTTTGCTGGGGTGAAATGCAGTACAAAGTTCGGTTTGCCAGACTTGGAAAAATAAACGTGATGGTCCAGTTTGCTGGACATGCACCCAGTTTGCTGGGGTGAATACAAGAAATTAAACGTGAAAGTCCAGTTTGCTGGACATGCACCCCAGTTTGCTGGGGTGAATACAAGAAATTAAACGTGAAAGTCCAGTTTGCTGGACATGCACCCAGTTTGCTGGGGTGAATACAAGAAATTAAACGTGAAGGTCCAGTTTCCTGGACATGCACCCAGTTTGCTGGGGTGAGTACAAGAAAATTAAACGTGAAGGTCCAGTTTGCTGGACATGCACCCCAGTTTGCTGGGGTGAATACAAGAAATTAAACGTGAAAGTCCAGTTTGCTGGACATGCACCCAGTTTGCTGGGGTGAATACAAGAAATTAAACGTGAAGGTCCAGTTTCCTGGACATGCACCCAAGTTTGCTGGGGTGAATACAAGAAATTAAACGTGAAAGTCCAGTTTGCTGGACATGCACCCAGTTTGCTGGGGTGAATACAAGAAATTAAACGTGAAGGTCCAGTTTGCTGGACATGCACCCAGTTTGCTAGGGTGAATACAAGAAATTAAACGTAAAGGTCCAGTTTGCTAGACATGCACCCAGTTTGCTGGGGTGAGTACGAGAAAATTTAAACGTGAAGGTCCAGTTTGCTGGACATGCACCCAATTTGCTGGGGTGAGTACAAGAAAATTAAACGTGAAGGTCCAGTTTGCTGGACATGCACCCAGTTTGCTGGGGTGAGTACAAGAAAATTAAATGTGAAGGTCCAGTTTGCTGGACATGCACCCAATTTGCTGGGGTGAGTACAAGAAAATTAAGCGTGAAGGTCCAGTTTGCTGGACATGCATGAAAAAGTTTTTTTTTTTCTTTTTTAGTCAAAAAGCAGCCCACAAAACAATGTGACACGTTTAATTGCTAGACAAGTACGTGAAAAGGATAAATATGTTGCAAACGATCCACAGGTCAATATGAAATGTTCGGTGTGCTGGACAAATACGTGACAAAGATTTTTTTTTTTTTTTTTTTTTTTGCAAAATTTGCCCCAGTATTAAATCCTGTATCAATTTGAAATCTCTCCCTTAAGATCTCCTCTTTTCCCTTGTTAAAATCTATTTGAAATAGATAAATAAATAAATAAATAAAATTTTATACTAAAAATTTCCCATAGTATAAATCAAGTGAAATCAATTTGAAATTCATTCTTTAAATTTTGCCTCAGTGTAAGTTTGAAGTTAGTCCTTTTCAAGACGGATTCAAACATGAGATGTCAAAATCAATGTGAAACCAAAATTTTTCAAAAACAATTTTTTTTTTCAGTGTAAATTTGAAATCAGTCATTTTCGCAGTGTGTTTAAACATAAAGCATCAATGTGAAATCAAATTTTTCTCAAAAAAATTTGCCCCAGTGTCAACTTAAAAATCAATCTTTGATTGGAGTTACGCTCCAATTAGATCATTGTTAGCTACAAAAGACTTGCCTCAGTCTTATCTTTTGATGGAATATCAATGACGAACTCATGATTTTATCTGCAGCTCGAAAAATGAAAAGATGATTAAACAGCGTGCCGCCACCGTGTGACCCCTCAGGCTTTACGAAACGTGTAAACATGAGTTCTTGATATTGACATCTAATCCCAAATCCATCCTTGTGAGCCATTTCTGATCTTTGCAGTCTATCAGCATCCACCAATTGTCCTTTCACTATGACTTGCAAACATCGAATGCCGTGATTTTCATGATAAATTAAGAGGATTGTCTCTTGACACAAATTCAATGAATGGACTAATGCAAACGATTTATTTAATTTCACTATCCTTATATATACATATATATGTACACATAGATATTTTATGCAATCATCATCTTTCAATAATTTGAAAACAAAATTACAAAATGGGAAAACAACACATTGCAACAAGTAAAGGTAGGTGTAAAATGATTTTTTTTTTTTTAATAAGATAAGTTTAGAATTTCAACTATGACAAAACGATTATTCCGCGAAGTTGAAACCAGGCTTTTGACCAAGAATATCACATTTGACCTTTTTGGATATTATCAATCAGAAGCTTGATACTGCCAGAAGAAGAACAACCATAAAGAGAAAACCCAAGCGAGCATAGTCACCAGCTCTTCAGTTTCGTCTTTTCTCCTTCATCCCGTTTCGTTTGGGTGCACAAGATTCCCACCTTAGCGCCCTTTCAGGTTTTCACTAAGGTTTCCCCCGCCCTTTTTCTTTTTTTTTTTTGTTTTTTTTTTGTTTTGTTTTGTTTTGCTTTGTTTTTTTTTTTTTTTTTTTTAGGTGCCCTTTCGGGTTTTCACCTTTGCAAAGGAAGACGCAGAACAACAATCATTCAAATCTTGAATGATCATTCCTCATTTTCATTAAATCAGACTAGTATTTGAAAAAATATTTGGAATCAGTAAGACAATCTTCCCTTGATGAACTTGGGATAGATATATTAACATCATATGCCCTTTTTGATTTGCAAATTTTCATATCAAAATTATTACAGAATAAAGACGAAGATCGGTAACATTCTCGACTTTTCAATATGGGGTCAGGTTAAGGTGTCTAAAAATGTTAAAGCTGGAAAGCAGAATTTGTGAAAAGGGTTGATTGTGTTGAGGTTGCATTTCTTCCAAATGAATTATCCTAACTTTTATTTCTTGCTTTTGCTCTCTTCTCTTTTTTTCTTTTTTTTCTTTTTTTTTTCTCTTTTTTTTTCATTAAAATTTGTCCCAGTTTATCACTTTTTTTTTTTTTTTTAAACGAACAAACAACAAAACAAAATCTTGCCCCAGTGTGGGGTGCAACCGTCAAGTGGGTTATGAAACGAAGTTCATGAATTCTGAAAGCTCAAAGGGGAAAACTAGAGGAGAAAAATATTCAAGGGGAAAGAAAGAAGGCCCGCCTTTGATCCGTCTCTTTTTCGCAATAATTTTGAAAGAAAATTTACTAATCAAATGTAAAACTTTTTTACCAAGTCTGAATTGATGATTTGAGGAAATTCTTGACCATCCATCTCCGCCAGCACTGAGACCTCCACCTGATAATACCTTCCTGACAATGAATGGACCTTGCCAATTTGGAGCGAATTTCCCTTTCGCCTCTTCTTGAATAGGAAGAATTCGCTTTAAAACCTTGTCTCCAATCTCGAATTGGCGAGGTTTGACTTTTTTCTGATAAGCCCGGGCCATTCGTTTTTGGTAGCACTGTCCGTGACAAACAGCATTTAACCGCTTTTCATCGATCAATGATAATTGCTCATGACGTTCTCTGACCCATTCAGCCTCTTCCAATTGAACATCCATCAATACACGTAATGACGGAATCTCCACTTCAACAGGTATTACCGCCTCCATTCCATACATAAGAGAGTAAGGAGTTGCCCCAAGTAGAAGTCCTTACGGCAGTTCTATATCCCATCAATGCATAAGGCAGCTTCTCGTGCCAATCCCTGTGTGTGTCAGTCATCTTTCGAATGATCTTCTTCAAATTCTTATTGGCAGCTTCCACAGCTCCGTTCATCTGGGGTCGGTAAATGGCAGAATTTCTATGATTGATTTTGAATTGTTCACACAACCCGTCCACCATGTCAGTTGTTGAGATTTTTGGCATTATCAGTGATTAACGTTTCTGGCACTCCAAAGCGACAAATGATATGATTTTTCAGAAAATCTGCCACGACCTTTTTAGTCACATGCCTGTAAGATGCAGCCTCAACCCATTTGGTAAAATACTCTATTGCCACTAAAATGAAACGATGTCCATTCGAAGCGGGAGGATCAATGGTTCCAATTACATCCATTCCCCACATCGAACATGGCCAAGGAGCAGTCATACTATGTAGTTCCGTAGGAGGAGCATGTATCACGTCACCATGCATTTGGCACTTAATACACCTTCGAACAAAATCTACATAGTCGTGCTCCATAGCAAGCCAAAAATATCCCATTCTCATGATCTTCTTAGCCAACAAATGCCCATTCATGTGCGGTCCACACACACCGCTGTGAACTTCTTTCATCATTTGGTGGGCCTCTTCCTTATCAACACACCTTAGCAGACCCAAATCAGACGTTCTCTTGTACAGTATTTCTCCATTCAAAAAGAATTTTGAAGACATTCTGCGCAAAAACCCTTTTGAAACTGCATTAGCACCAGGAGGATAAGATCCAGTTTTAATGAATTCTTTGATATCATGGTACCAAGGCCGACCGTCTGAAACTTTCTTCTGCAACCCAACAATGAGCTGGCTCCTCTTGAAGCAGAATTTGAATGGGTTCAATTACCAATTCATCGGGATGTTTAATCATTGAGGACAAAGTAGCCAAAGCGTCTGCAAACACGTTACATGTCCGTGGAATGTGTCGAAACTCTAAACTTCTGAACTTGGAAGCTAGATTCAGTAAACTGCAATGATATGGAATGATTTTAGAATCTCGAGTTGCCCATTGCTTCAGCGTCTGATGCACAAGCAAATCAGAATCACTAAATGCCACCAAGTCTTTAATCTCCATCTCTAATGCCATCTTCAATCCAAGAATACAGGCTTCGTATTCGGCCATATTATTAGTGCAAGGAAAACACAGCTTGGCCGTTGCAGGATAATGCTTCCCTTCGGGTGAAACTAGAACAGCACCGATTCCAGCCCCAAAAGCATTTGAAGCGCCATCAAAGAACAATCTCCACCCCGAGTACTGCTCACTCATATCCTTCAATTGCACCAACGAACAAGATTTCTTCATCTGGGAAATAAGTATTGAGTGGCTGGTAATCATTCTCTCTTGCATTTTCTGCCAAGTGATCCGCTATAGCCTGCCCTTTAATCGCCTTCTGCGTTGTGAAAACAATGTCAAATTCAGAGAGAATCATCTGCCATTTGGCCATCCGTCCCGTAAGCATTGGTTTTTCCAACAAATACTTCAATGGATCAGAACGGGAAATGAGGTAGGTAGTGTGACTAAGCAAATAATGCCTTAATTTCTGAACCGCCCAATCCAATGCACAACAGCTTCTCTCTAGAAACGAATAATTAGCTTCATACGCAGTAAACTTCTTACTGAGATAGTAAATGGCTTGTTCACTTTTTCCCGATTCATCATGTTGTCCCAAAACACATCCTACAGCTTCGTCAAGCACAGATAAATACATAATCAGAGGTCTTCCAGGTTGAGGCGGCACTAAGATTGGAGGATTCAACAAGTAATCTTTAATCTTATCAAAAGCCTTTTGACAATTCTCATTCCATTTTATAGGTGCATTTTTCTTCAACAACTTGAACAATGGTTCACAAGTAGAAGTCAGTTGGGCGATGAACCTGCCAATGAAATTGATTCTTCCTAAAAAACTTTTTACATCTCTTTGAGTCTTTGGAACTGGCATGTCGCGAATTGCTTTGATTTTGGTAGGATCTATCTCGATACCTCTCTTGCTGACAATGAACCCCAATAGTTTGCCGGCTGGGACTCCAAAGACACACTTAGCAGGATTCAACTTTAAATTGTATTTCCTCAATCTTTCAAATAATTTTCTCAAATCCACCAAGTGATCCTCGACCCTTTTAGATTTGATTATGATGTCATCCACGTAAACCTCCATCTCTTTGTGGATCATATCATGAAACAAGGTTGTCATTATTCCTTTGATAAGTGGCTCCGGCATTTTTCAATCCAAAAGGCATCACCCTATAGCAAAATATTCCCCAAGGGGTGACAAAAGTAGTCTTTTCTCTATCTTCCTCTGCCATCAAAATCTGGTGATACCCCGAAAAACAATCCCCAAATGATACGACCTCGTGCCCTGCAGTATTGTCCAGAAGAATATGAATGTTCGGCAGCGGAAAATCATCTTTTGAACTTGCCCTGTTAAGATCTCTATAATCCACACAAACTCGTACTTCTCCATTTTTCTTCGGAACAGGAACAGGATTTGAAAGCCAAATGGGGTAATGAGACACCAGGATGATCCCAGCATTGAGCTGCTTTACGATTTGTTCCTTGATTTTGAGACTCATATCTGGTTTAAACTTGCGAGGCTTCTGCTTCACGGGTGAAATATTTGGATCCGTTGGCAATTTATGAACTACTATGTCTGTAGAAATTCCAGCTACATCATCATATGACCATGCAAAAACATTTTGAAATAAAGTCAAAAATTCAATCATCTCTTGTTTTTGCTTCTTATTCAAATGAATGCTGACTTTGATTTCCTTAATCTCTGTTTCAGTGCCAATGTTAATAGATTCTGTTTCCTCTAAGTTCGGTTTGGGTTTCTCTTCATATTGTTCAAGAGTTTTTAACAAAGATTCATATTCTCCCTCGGTATCAATCTTGTTTTCAATTTCAGATTTCATAATTTCAAATTCACAAGAGATATCGAGATTGCAATCATCAACTTCTAGAATTGTGATATCCAAAGGGTCAAATGATTTTATTGATGGCCATCTGAAAAAGATAACACACACATACGAAAACAAATGAATAAAAAGAAATTAGTGAAACCAATGAGAAAAAATTCTTCATTGCTTCAAATTTAGAAATAAACTGCAAATCAACAAAAGACGTCATCTTTAAAGATAGGAACCTTACTCAAGGACACATTCATCTTGAAACTCTATACCAAAATAAAACACATTTTGACTTACAAGACGTTGGTATATGCAAAAGAAATTAGAGCCAAGAAACAAAAGCAGTCACTAAACAAAATATCCTAAGTAAGGCCCTATCTAAGCATGAGTCTGAACAAAAGACAATCCCCTGAATTTACCGAAACTCCCTTTGAATTGGAAGATAATCAGCTGTCCAATTTTGAAGGGTACCTTCAGGAATTGTTGAAAATTCAAAAGATTCTGATGGAGTGACATCGCAGATAGCTCCAACAAACAACTGAGATATACCCAATTCGATCCCATCTGCAGAATTCTCTTCATCGAGATCAGATATCACCACCCCAGATGAGCGAGGAAAAGTGTAGCCCAATAGCGGAATAAGCATCCCGAATTGCTTTCCTTCCTTTTCGGCAAGTTTTCGGATTCTCATCTCCCTCTTATCTTTCTCAGTCGGATGAAATCCTAATCCGAAGGTGTCCTTTTGCATCGGGAGCTCTATTGGTTCCAGACGTCCTTGCAAATTTCTCCCGAGACCCTTTCCTATCTTATAACCTACTCGAATCATTTCTTTAGCCATCATGACACTGGCCTCAGATGAATCTGTTTTGATGAATGATTCGTTCTTTACAACCCATCCCGTAGAGACAACATCTTCGACACGATGAGCAGAAACTGAAGGTTTGGCACTATCTCTCCTCTTTGAATTGGCATTAACCACCATAGCACAGTCATCCTCGGCAAATACAGTGATTAATTGATCATTTACGATGAATCTGAGCATTTGATGCAGCGAAGAGGGCACCAAGTTAGAAGTATGTATCCATAGTCTTCCCAATAGAACATTGTAAGCACCAGAGAAATCCATGACTTGACAAGAAACCTGAAACTGAGCTGGGCCAACTTCTAAAACCAAATCGATCTCACCCATCGGCTCCCTCCTAGTTCCATCAAAACCTCTCACCACGACAGTTGATGTGCGAAGCTTAACATTAGATAGCCCAAGTTTGACAATAGTAGCCCACGGACAGATATTTAAAGCTGATCCATTATCCACCAAAACCCTTGGTAACAGCTTCCCGTTACAACGCACTGATATGTACAATGCCTTGTTGTGTACAATCCCTTCTGCAGTCAAATCATCGTCAGAGAAACTAATACGAGCTGAAGCGAGGATGCTGCCCACAACATTAGAAAACTTATCAACGGGAATATCTTTAGAAACGTGAGTCTCATTAAACACTTTTAGTAAAGCTTCCCTGTGCAATTCGGAAGTCAAGAGCAAGTTCAGGAAAGAGATATGGGCAGGTGCCTTGTCCAACTGTTTTACTATTTTGTATTCGCTTCTTTTAATCAATTTCAAAAAATCCAAAGCATCCTTTTCAGATACAGGTTGCTTAGGCAGCAGAGAATTTCCTTGAGCTTTGGATTGGGCATTCGTCTTGGACTCTCCTAGAATTCTCTCAGATCTAGTGACAGCATCAACTTCTTCTTTCAACAACTCCTTATTCCCAATCAACAATGTAGGTTCATCGTAATTCCACGGTACTTCCTGTAAACTATTCACAGGTATCTGTTCTGGAAATTCGATTACAACGGGTTCAGGCATATCCAATTCAAAAGGAGGCAGGTCCAAGATGAACGGATCAAAACATCTTTCTAACACAAAAGGTTCATCTTTTCTGGGCACTGATTGTTTCAGCTCATCTTGGAAGAGGCCCTCCTCGTCATTTACTACTGGCACTTTAGCAGAAAACCCTTCCTTCATCTTGACCAAATCAGCTTCCATTATACTCTCGATCTCATACTCATCCACAATATACGAAGCAGGATCATCCAATTCCTCGTCAGCAGTGATGGCTCCTACAGTGTTTCCATACTCTAGAAGAGGGTTTTTGCTCACACTGGGTCCCTGCTCCCCTGGTCTTCTAAGAACGATCTCTCCAGACTCAATCATGTCCTGAATATGATTCTTTAAAGTCCAACAATTGACCGTTGAGTGTTCTGGACTCCCTGAATGGTATGCACAAAGAGCGTGGGGATTGTATCCCGCAGGCAAACCCTTATTGTAAACTTTTGCAGGGATCACTCCAATTTTGCCAGCGGCTTTCAACTGCTCATATAGTTGGTCAATGGGACGGCCCAAATTGGTGTAAGTTCGGGGTGACCTTTGAATTTGGTTTTGGTTGGCTTGAAATGGGTTTGGTGTGATGTGGATGTTGTTTTGTTGTGGTGGTCTTGGGTTATATGGAGGACGAGGGTAATTTTGGAAAGTTGGTCGGGAAGCTGGTAGTGGGACAGAATAATTTGGATAGTTGGGTTGATGATGATGCTGGGTGTTAGTGTGATAAACTGGTTGAGGATGGAGAGGTTGTTGGTAAGGGGCTGTGTATGGAGGATAGTTTTGAATTCTGGGTGTCGCGCCCCATTTTTCGAAAAAGGAAGAAAATAATAAAATGATAAAAATAAATGATGATAAGTGTGAGGAAGTCGGAAAAAGAAAAAGGAAGAATTAAATGCGATTGTATTTAAAATGCTTTGTTTTAAAAGAAAAGGCTTTATTTTGAAAAAACAAACGAAAAAGGGCCTAAAATGGGACTTTTGAAGATGCGACGGTTTTTGGGCCTGAAAACAGAGTCTAAAAAGAGTTTTTATGAAAAATGGAGTCGCCACTTGGTATTGAGTTTTGGTGTACCAAGTCACCAGAAAATATTTTATAAAAATGTAAGAAATCAAGAATTATTTATTTAGAAAAATGATTTTTCGAGAAAATATAAGAAAAACAAGAAAACCCTTTTTAAGACAACTCCAGGTCTTTGAAAACAAGAGAAAAGGTTCGGGAGTCACAGTTGAAGAAAGGGAAGGCAAAGGCTTGCACCTAAGGCACCCTTTCAACCTAGTCGAAACTAGTTGCGAGGTTTAGTCTAAATTTTCCTAATATAACCTCTAAGATTTTATCACATTTGGATGCAACTATATGAATGCAAATCTAATCCTAAAAATGGATATCGATAAGGGACGAAATATTCCATTGAGGTTTGGTCGGGATTATCGCATTAATTGCGAAACCCGAGTCTAGACCCCGATGGAGTCACGAGTGTAGATGCAAAATGAAATGCAAAAGGAAAGGAAAATAGTAATATAGATAATAAGTGAGCAAAGAAAGTGGGGATGCAAACATAACGGGTACGGGGGACTAACGGACTCGTGACTAACTGTTTCTACTCACGGAGGGGGGAACGACATGTACGCCATCGCTTCCCACGTGAGTAGATGACTATTTCTAGTCAAGTCACGCAAATGACCTAAAATTCTATGTGTGGTGGAGTCTAAATGTCATGCACCAAACATGTATTTTAAAAAATAGATAATAAATGATAGTAGTATGTATATAAAAATCATTCAAAATGGAAAAAGGCCTAAAACAAAAATGTGTGTGAAATAGCATGAAATGAACACACGAAAATGTTCCTAATGCTAAAATGACCTAAAGGCTTAGCATTAGGACTAGCCTATTTTCTATAAGTTCTCCACTAGCGTTGGACTAGCGAAGAAAACGAAATTAACCACAACTAGCTTTGGACTAGTGTGGCGACGATACACATATATAATTAAAGTAAGTAAATAAACAAAGCATGTATTAAAGCAATAATCACCAAAAGCAAATAATAGCATATAGGAGCACATAGCACACAAGCATGATATTCTAGATGCAAAATCCTAAAGAAAAGCGAATAAAACACATAAACACATAGCACACATAGCACACAAAGCCCTAACTATTACACCGGAGAATAACCTAATTGCAGTCTAAAAATAACCTATCTAACCTATCTATTACACTTTCTATCTAAAATACGTAGGCTTTAATTAAATAGATAAAACATAAACTATCTATTACATTAACTATCTAAATACAAAAAATTTTTTTTTGCTAAATAGAAAATTACCTATCTATTACATTTCTTTGAATAATCAAAATTAAATTTGAATAAATAATATGACATAAATAAATAAACATTCATACATAAACAAAAATTATAAACACAAAAATACATTAAAACACATAGAAAAACACATAGGAGCACATAGAATTACATAAAAAGAAATAAAAAGGGTAATTGAAATACCTCCCGTTCGTAAACTCGGTACAAATTGCTACTAACATGAACAAACATGTCAAAAATACCACTATTTAATAAATAAATCAATTAATTAAATAAATTAATACCAAGCACTATGAACATACTAAAATAATTCAAACAACAAAAATAAAGGAAAGAAAATAATGATAATAATAATTAATTATTTAAAAAGAAAACGCAAATTGTTTAAGTAGGAATAAATAAGTAAATAAAACAAAACAACAAAAATAAAGAAATAATGATAATATAAGATAAAATACAAAAATACGTATTTAAACTTTTAAAAAACCAAATAAGAATTATTAAAATAACTAAAAGAGAAATAAAGAAAATTAATTTGAACATTAATTAGACTAACAATACCCAATTTTAAAACATTAATTGTAAAAAAAAAAATTTTTTTTAATAAATAAAGAAAATGTGAAAAGAAATAATTTAAAGTTTTGAAGACATAACTAATTTTAATTAATACTTTTTTTTTTTGCAAAAATAAAATATTATAAGATTTGGATTAAAAGTGAAAATTTAAGCAATATTCTAAAGTGAAAAATGTAATTTGCAACAAGTAAAAAGGTAAAATTATAATTTTAAACCCTACTTACGGTAATGACATAGTTTACAATGAATTTAAAGGCTAAAACATAATTTTCAGCAACTATAATGCCCAAAAACAAAAATTCCAGCAATAAATAAAAGGCTAAAATAAAATTTCTAACAATTAATGGAGGTCTTAAAACAAATTCCAGCAACATAAAGGACCAAAATATAAATTTCAGCAACAATAGGGGGCCAAAAATAAAATTCCAGCAAGTGTAATAACTCAAATAAAATTCCAGCAAAGTTGGGGGGATAAAAATGAAATTCCAGCAAGTATTCTAAGGCAAAAATAGAATTTCCAGCAATGTATAAGGGCCAAAATGCAATTTTCAGTAACATTTAAAGCCTAAAATATAATTCCAGCAAGCTTGGGGAGTAAAATGAAATTTCCAGAAATATTGGAGGGTAAGAACGTAATTTCAGCAAGACTTAAAGGACAAAATTGTAATTCCTAGCAAACTAAAGGGGCAAAATATAATTTCCAGCAAGTTTAAAACCAAATTGAAATTATTCTGAACATAATTGAAAGGAACTACAAATTTTAGGGGTTAACTTAAATAAATAAGGACTTAAGCGAAGTAAACTAATAGTATTAACAAGCATAATCAAATAATTAAAACTTAAGGGGGCAAAACGTAAATACATAATCTGCTAAAATAATAAATAGGTAAAAGCAACTAATCAAAACTACGTCGTTTCATACCGAAACGACGTAGTTTTGCTTAACCTCTTTTTTTTTTTTTTTTTTTTTCCCCAGATTTCCCTTTCCCGTTTCTGTTTTTCCTCCTTTCTTTCTTCATTTCTCTCTTTTCTTTTTCCTTCTTCTTTTCTTTCTTCTTTCCTTCTTCCCCTGATTTCCTTAATTCCTCCCTCTCTGCCTCACTGTCCGGATCTCTATCTTCCGGTCAGTCTCTCTCTCCGTTCTCTCTCTATTCTTTTTCTTTCTTTCTTTTTCTTTCTTTTCCCTCTTTTCTTTTTCTCTCTTCTTCCTCCCCGATTCCCCTCTGCCTCACTGTCCGGATCTCTATCTTCCGGTCAGTCTCTCTCTCCGTTCTCTCTCTATTCTTTTTCTTTCTTTCTTTTTCTTTCTTTTCCCTCTTTTCTTTTTCTCTCTTCTTCCTCCCCGATTCCCCTCTGCTTCCCCTCTCTGTCCGATCCTCTCTCTTCTACCTCACTCTCTCTGTCTCACTCTCAATCTCTCGCTGCCCCTCTCTTCTCGCCGGTCTCACTTTTTCCTCTCGGTTAGTTTACGTCCGGTTCCCTCTTTCTCTCTCTCTCTCTCTCTCTCTCTCTTAAAAAAATCATACCCAAATCAAAAAATCAGGCTCTAAAATCATCCATCCCAAATCAAAATAACATCTAAACAATACACATATAGGCGCATAAGTGTTGGAGATAGGCCAAAGCTTTACCTGTCAACCGAGGGAATGAGAAATTCGATGGCGGTGAGATGATGGGTTGCTGGGCAGTGGCGTCCGGCGGCGGAGGTGGTGAAGTGGTTGGACTCGGTCGTCACTGGTGGCTGCTGCGATGGCGTTGGTCCACAGCTACTGTGGTTGCTGTCCTCATGGTGCTGGAGTGTGCGTGTGTGTTTCTTGCAGGGGTGTGTGTGTGTGTGTGTGTTTACAGGTTGTGTGAGTGTGTGTTTGAATGTATGTTTTGTGTGTGCCGTGTGTGTAAATGAACTGGTGGGTGCAGGTGTATGTATGTTTGTTTGTGATTTTTGTGTAGGTTTGTGTGAGTTGTGCATTTGTGTGTGTGTGAATTGTGTGACTTAGTGTGTGTGCAGGTGTGTGCCTGTGTGCTGTGTCTGTGTGCGTGAGTGAACTATGCGTGAATGAGTGTGTGTTTGTGTGATTGTTGTCTGTGCTTGGTGAATTGTGCAGAGGAAATGCAGTGTGTGTTGTGTGATATGTGTGAGGCGTGAGAGTGAGGAAGAAAATGCAGGTGTGTATGTGATGCTTGTGTCTGTGTATGTGAATGGAGGGGCAGTGGGGTGAGTGTTTGTGTGTTTGTGCTGCTGAACTGAGTGCAGGGAAGTGTGAGTGATCTGTGTGCAGATGTGTATGAGAGGCAGAGAGGGTGAGAGTTGGGTGAAGTGAAGTGCAGGTGAGGATTCTGAAAGTGCCGGTGTGTGTATCTGCCTGTGGTGAGGTTGAGGCGTGAGGGAGAATGTGAGAGTGCAGGGGGAAGGGGCAGAGGGATGAGGAGCTTGTGTGTGCAAGTCTGTGTATCTGCGTGATTTGTGCTGCTGTGTTTGTGTCTGTGTGCTCAGGGAAGAAGGAGAGGGGGAGTGAATTGTGTATTCAA
Source organism: Mitragyna speciosa (assembly GCA_024721245.1). Lineage (NCBI taxonomy): Eukaryota > Viridiplantae > Streptophyta > Magnoliopsida > Gentianales > Rubiaceae > Mitragyna > Mitragyna speciosa. The sequence goes on along the minus strand of CM045566.1, from coordinate 22,170,487 downwards.
GGTGTGTGTGTTGTGCGTGTCTGGTTTGTTGAAGTGCAGGGGGGGAGAGATGGTGAAAGTGAGGTGTGAGTGAGGTGAGGTCGTGCAGATGAAAATTGTGTGTGTTCTGTGAGTGATCTGTGGCTTGGCTGTGAGTGTATTGCAGAGAGTTGAGGGTGATGGAGAGGTCTGTGTTTTTGTGAATCGAGTGAGTGTGTGTGGTAAGTGAAGAGGAGAGAATGGTGATGTGTGTATGCCGTGAGGGAAGGACCAGTGCTGAGAGTGTTCTGTGTATGTATGCAGAGGGAGTGAGGGAGTGCAGGTGTGAAACGTGAGAATTCAGAAGAGAAGATGAGAGTGCAGGTCAGGAAGAAAAATGAAGGGGGAGGTGTTTTTGTCTGTGTGAGTGATGTGAAGAGAGGAAAAAAAAAAAATCAGAGTGTGATGATGGTGGAGTGGGTAGGGATGGTGTTTGCAGAAGGCTGCTTTGCAGCTTAAACAGCTATTCTGTTGCTGTAGCAGGCTGCAAAACGCAGCCTGCTCCAGCCTTTTCTTCTTTTTTTTTTTTTTTTTTTTAAGAATTTTAGAAAGATCAAATTGTAAGAAAATAAAGAAAATGGAATAAAAATAAAACCCTCCCTAGGATTGAAAATAAATAAATAAATAAATAAATAATAGAACTAAAACCAAAATTAGCATTACTGTAAGAAGAAGATTTAATAATAATAAAAATCACAATTTTAAAATTAATTCACCATTAAAGAAAATATGTCATAGACAGAGAAAACATAATTTGAAATAAGTACCAAATAGTGTTTAAAATTATTATATATATATTTTACATAAAACCATAAATGTTAAATGCACATATAAAATATTTTACACACAAAATTCTTTAAATAAAAATGCATTGGAAAGCGTGACATTATGAAAATCACAAAAATACTAAATGACTTCTAAAAATCACAAAAATTTTACACAAAATATATTATCCCATGAAACACATATACTGAAATTTTCACTCAAAAATTCTTAAGATTAACGCATTCTTGGGAAATGTGCCCTTAATAAATAAAAAGATAAAAATTAAATAAATACTAAATGACCTCTAAAAATTATGTGATTTTTGCAGAAAATTTATGAATACACAAAATGCATATATAAAAAATTTCGTTTGAAAATTCTCATAAAAATAATGCTTTGGAAAACGTGCCGTTGAATTAAAATACTAAAATTTTAAATAAATAACAAATGACTCCTAAAAATCATTAAAATCATAAATAATGATAAAAATACTAAAATCATGTATTTAGGAAATAAAATAAAATAAAATAATATTTACATGGTGAAATTACCATTTTGCCCCTAGTACGATGAATTGGATATAATACGCGAAAATTGTACTCGACCCCCAAAAAATGAGAAAATACCCCCTAAAATAAAAGTGACACACATATTTTTACCAAAAGTGTGTCAAAATTTGGTGTCTACAGCTTGCCCCTCTTTGTCGGGAATCTCGCAGAGATTTCAGACAAAGATGTAGACAGCACCGAATTTTGACTCACCTAAACACAAAAGTAAAGACAAATATCTAAACACACAAGATGCAAGAATATAAACAAATGAAAGAGTGAAAATGTGACCGAACTCTCTAAGAGTTGCCTACGTATCCCGCACAAGGGAATCAGGTCAAAACGTAGTTCGAACGGTGAAAGTAAAATTTTGGGCTGCCCGACTTGAAAAACAAATTAAACATCCAGTTTGCTGGAGATGTGGCCTAATTTGTTAAGATTGATGAAGTGCAAAGAAATTAAATATGAAGGTCCAATTTGCTGAATATGTACCCAGTTCGCTGGGGTGAAATGCAATGCGAAATCTGGTTTGCCAGATTTGGAAAGGTAAACGTGAAAGGTCCAGTTTGCTGGACATGCACCCAGTTTGCAGGGGTGAGTACAAGAAAATTAAACGTGAAGGTCCAGTTTGCTGGACATGCACCCAGTTTGCTGGGGTGAGATGCAATACAAAGTTTGGTTTGCCAAACTTGGAAAATAAACGTGAAAGGTCCAGTTTGCTGGACATGCACCCAGTTTACTGGGATGAGTACAAGAAATTAAACGTGAAAGGTCCAGTTTGCTGGACATGCACCCAGTTTGCTGGGATGAGTACAAGAAATTAAACATGAAAGGTCCAGTTTGCTGGACATGCACCCAGTTTGCTGGGGTGAGATGCAATACAAAATCCGGTTTGCCAGACTTGGAAAAGTAAACGTGAAAGGTCCAGTTTGCTGGACATGCACCCAGTTTGCTGGGGTGAATACAAGAAATTAAACGTGAAGGTCCAGTTTGCTGGACATGCATGAATTTTATTTTATTTTATTATTATTATTTTTTTTAAGTCGAAAAGCAGCCCACAAAACAATGTGAAACGTTTAATTGCTAGACATGTACGTGAAAAGGATAAATATGTTGCAAACGATCCACAGGTCAATATGAAATGTTCGGTGTGCTGGACAAATACGTGACAAAGAATTTTTTTTTTTTTTTTTGCAAAATTTGCCCCAGTATTAAATCCTGTATCAATTTGAAATCTCTCCCTTAAGATCTCCTCTTTTCCCTTGTTAAAATCTATTTGAAATAGATAAATAAATAAATAAATAAATAAAATTTTATACCAAAAATTTCCCATAGTATAAATCAAATGAAATCAATTTGAAATTCATTCTTTAAAATTTGCCTCAGTGTAAGTTTGAAGTTAGTCCTTTTCAAGACGGATTCAAACATGAGATGTCAAAATCAATGTGAAACCGAAATTTTTCAAAAATAATTTTTTTTTTCAGTGTAAATTTGAAATCAGTCATTTTCGCAGTGTGTTTAAACATAAAGCATCAATGTGAAATCAAATTTTTCTCAAAAAAATTTGCCCCAGTGTCAGCTTAAAAATCAATCTTTGATTGGAGTTACGCTCCAATTAGATCATTGTTAGCTACAAAAGACTTGCCTCAGTCTTATCTTTTGATGGAATATCAATGACGAACTCATGATTTTACCTGCAGCTCGAAAAATGAAAAGATGATTAAACAGCGTGCCGCCACCGTGTGACCCCACAGGCTTTACGAAACGTGTAAACATGAGTTCTTGATATTGACATCTAATCCCAAATCCATCCCTGTGAGCCATTTCTGATCTTTGCAGTCTATCAGCATCCACCAATTGTCCTTTCACTATGACTTGCAAACATCGAATGCCGTGATTTTCATGATAAATTAAGAGGATTGTCTCTTGACACAAATTCAATGAATGGACTAATGCAAACGATTTATTTAATTTCACTATCCTTATATATACATATATATGTACACATAGATATTTTATGCAATCATCATCTTTCAATAATTTGAAAACAAAATTACAAAATGGGAAAACAACACATTGCAACAAGTAAAGGTAGGTGTAAAATGATTTTTTTTTTTTTTAAGATAAGTTTAGAATTTCAATTATGACAAAACGATTATTCCGCGAAGTTGAAACCAGGCTTTTGACCAAGAATGTCACATTTGACCCTTTTGGATATTATCAATCAGAAGCTTGATACTGCCAGAAGAAGAACAACCATAAAGAGAAAACCCAAGCGAGCATAGTCACCAGCTCTTCAGCTTCGTCTTTTCTCCTTCATCCCGTTTCGTTTGGGTGCACAAGATTCCCACCTTAGCGCCCTTTCAGGTTTTCACTAAGGTTTCCCCCGCCCTTTTCTTTTATTTTTTTTTGTTTTTGTTTTGTTTTGTTTTGTTTTGTTTTGTTTTGTTTTTTTTTTTTTTTTTTTTTTTTTTAGGTGCCCTTTCGGGTTTTCACCTTTGCAAAGGAAGACGCAGAACAACAATCATTCAAATCTTGAATGATCATTCCCCATTTTCATTAAATAAGACTAGTATTTGAAAAAATATTTGGCATCAGTAAGACAATCTTCCCTTGATGAACTTGGAATAGATATATTAACATCATCTGCCAATGTACCAGAATGCATCATTTTGATACTTATCAATTTCTCACACTTGAATCATTGTTTGTTCTCAACCATTCGAAAAATGTGAGCTCAACTAGTGATTCAAGCATTGAAATCACACATGTACATTCTAAAATGTATTCTTCAAGACCAAGTAAACAACCATTACGCAATTTATCATCTTGTCTTCAATACTCATAATATCAAGCAAAAAGGAAGGAATTATATCACAATTAAGCAAGTTCGACCTAATTTCTTCGCCTTACTGAATTTCACAAGCGAATAAATCATATGATCAATCAAAACGCATCACATGTCTATGATCAATTTTATTTTTTACTTGAGGGGAATTTCTTTTAGTGAACTGATCACTCTAGATACGAGAATGTCTTTTGACGCGAAAACCGACATTGGTCATGAAGGTTCCCGGTTACTCAACATCTCAATCTTTAAACAAGTAACAAAACTGTATTTGAGAAGTAAAACTGTCTTTTTACGCAAGAATCGACATTGGCTGGATGAAGATCCCTGGTTACTCAACAATTTACTTGCACAAATTTGCAATGCATTACTCATAATTCACGTACCGTTTGACGCGAAAGTCGACATTTTTTATGAAGACTCCCGGTTACTAAGCACGAGAAACATTGGAGTAGCAAGACTGCATTATTTCTTCTTCTTCTTCTTCTTTTTTTCTTTTTTTTTTCCTTTTTTTTTTTAGCATAAAACCCCTCATAATAGACGTTAGATCACATGAGTGCGCTAATTGACCATAATCAGCATTTAACATGTGAAATTAAGCAAAGAAGAGAAATTTTCATCAAACATACAAAATTTAGACATAATTCCAACCACTTTACAAGATATACTTTCTATAAGAACAAAACTCCAAACTACATAATAATAATTTATTATTGCCTAGAGAAAGCATTTGTCGACACACATAAAGTAATTTCAACAAGTAGAGAATTAGACAAAATCAAAATTACTAACTACAACTCAAAAACACGTGACACAACTTTATTTTAACCTCCTAAATAACTTATACAATACACTCCACATGAAAGTAAGAACAATTAGGATGTGCAACAATAAACTCCCCTGGTGAATGAGTTGAAGTCATATCCCTGACATGTTTGTCCCTTTTGTCGTGCTTGAATCTGCCATTTTGCCTCAGTACCATTGTTGACATTCTGTCTCTTTTGAGTTAAGCACGGGTTCCTCTTTTTTTTTTTTTTTTTTTTTTTTGCATCGTTCGGCATACTTAACATGGAATCTCAAATTCCTTTTTAGTATCACTCTAGTTCCTCATTAACATTTTGCATTATTTCGGAGTCCAGAGGGATATTGAAAATGCAATCATCAGCTTCAAATAAGATGTCATCCAAAAACCATGGACAATTTATTTTCACCATCAAAACTTATAGGAAATATTTTTTTTTTCATTCAATTTGAACTAATTAACTCATCGAAAGAGAAAACCTTACAATTACACAAACCTAGCATTAGGTTTTGAGAAAAATTTGATTTATTTTGAGGCTTCATCAAAGAATTATTTGCTCAATATAACAAAAAAAATTTGAAACAAATCATTTTCAAAACTAAAAACAAAAATATGAAGGGAAAATCTCATGCTACAAACAAATTTAAGAAAGCAACTTATTTTACACTTCATCTGAGAAAAAATTTTGAACACGAGGCAATCTTAAATTTACAAAAAGAAAACCATTATTAGTGACTAAGTTATTCCCATTCTTATGACAACTAAATTAACCATTATCTAACTACAATTTCATCTTTCACACTGATCATTCAAGTCAAACTCATCAATCTGGCCCTTAGCACTCTCAATGTTAAAAACTAGATTCCCCCGATCCTTCTTATAGTTTGAAAAGAGCACTGGCATTATAAGTGTCAAGTGCATGATGCTTTATTGAAGTAAAATTATGATTTAAAATGTTTGAATCAAATATATATCCAACGTGATTCCTAATTTGTTGCCTCCCTAGAGGACCTGTAAAAAAATAAAAAAAAATCAAAATTAGTATAAGTGAAAACAAAAACGGATGCATGCCCTAGGGGGGAGCCCTTATTGTGCCAAGGGTAGGCCTAGCATAAAATGCAATCCTTTAGGGTGAGACCCCCCTTTTAACGAGGATACACCAGATCTGCCGGGAAGAGATGCCTCCATTCTGCTCATATTACCTTACCTAGAGTCTCACCCGCCAGGATTTACTAAAAATATAAACGTGCATGTCTTTCAGGGTTAAGTACCCAAGACAAAAGGATGGCTTTCTTATCATGGGATTCCCAAAATGGCATTCCCTCTAGGGTTTATGCATGATGCCAGTTTATTAAAACAAGTTAAAATATGCAAAATTATCAAATTTAAGAAAATGTCCTAAAGATTTTTTTTTTATCTAATTAATTTTTTTATTTTATATTTTTTTTTTTTTGAGAAAGATGGACCATAAACTGTACAAAAGAAATTATTGATTTCAAAAATATTTGATTGAAAAATTAAACCTCCAAGAGGTTACGAGACACAACGTTGAAAGAAAAAGTCATGATTTTTTTTTTCAAGAAATACACAAGTCAAAATGCCAGTTTATTAAAGTCAAATGAAATATGTACTAAAATCACTTCTTGTGTAATGTGGGATGGGCGGGTGGGGGATACGGCAAAATGATGCTCTAATTTCTTTGAAGAAAAGATAAATGCGAACTGCGCAAAAACTTGACCACTTGGTTGCGTTTATTGGCTCTAAGAAAATTTGATTCGGACAAAACTGACAAGTACAACATTGATGGGTAAATTTGAAAATGGTTTAAAAATAAAATTCTTATTCTAAAATATACAGGTTAAAATATCAAATTTTTTGAGATTTTACAAAAATTACAATGATTGGACCCTTGGGGTGTTTTATTTACAACAAAATGCAATTTATAAAATTTTTTATGAAAATCTCGTTTTCATCTTTTTCGAAGAAATTAAAGGTAAGACAAAATGATTTCCTACGAGAGCACCATGCCAGTGCTCTTTATTCTATGATTGTGAATGTGATCAAAGAATAAGAAAGAACGCGTTAGTTCATTCAACAAATATCACATAACACATAGGCAAAAACAAATGATACACATAGGTAACAGTAAATGGCATAACAAGGAAAACAAATGAGGTTGGTTCCCTCCTCTCGTGCCTTAGTGCACCTAACAGGGTAAGGCTGACTCTACCCTAGGTTATTCTACATGGATGCATGAGGTTGGGCTCGCTAATGCATCTAGACTCGATCAGGCTGTCGGTTCCCAAGCCTTCAGACCTAAGGGTAAGGGTCATCAATCCCAAAAACCTTGGTCGGTGGCTCAAGTGATCCCCCAGACACTGCTACGTGCACATCGTGCCCCGGCCACGTGTCCGAGTGGATCTATTTTAAAGCCCAAATCTCTAGACTTGTGGACTCAAGCCGAGAGTTCGGGTGATCTCCCAAACATGATTACGTGCACATCGTGCCCCGCGCACATGCCTAGGTAGATCAATCCTATTCCTAACTGGGATGGGTGGGTGACAACCACCAAAAAGAGAAAAAGGGTAACAACGTCGAATGCACGTATGAAGTGATCCTTATGAGAGGAAGGAATGTAATAATAACACGCGTGGGCTCTAAGGGTGATTGACCCCTTCCCCAAATGTAAGCGCGGTCGAATAAAGTAATAACAAGTAAATAAATCATACATACATCACATAAGTGGCCGAGAGATGGGAAGCGTGTGAGATGCAAAAGAAAAACCTAAAAACCTTAAAAAATAGAAATGCAATCCTAAGCATCCAAACGTTATAAAATGAAAGGGTTAGAAAAGGAAGCAAATGACTAAACCTAGTGCTCGGACTCACTAGAGGTCCCCAGTGGAGTCGCCAGCTGTCGCGCCCCATTTTTCGAAAAAGGAGGAAAATAATAAAATGATAAAAATAAATGATGATAAGTGTGAGGAAGTCGGAAAAAGAAAAAGGAAGAATTAAATGCGATTGTATTTAAAATGCTTTGTTTTAAAAGAAAAGGCTTTATTTTGAAAAAAACAAACGAAAAAGGGCCTAAAATGGGACTTTTGAAGATGCGACGGTTTTTGGGCCTGAAAACAGAGTCTAAAAAGGGTTTTTATGAAAAATGGAGTCGCCACTTGGTATTGAGTTTTGGTGTACCAAGTCACCAGAAAATATTTTATAAAAATGTAAGAAATCAAGAATTATTTATTCAGAAAAATGATTTTTCGAGAAAATATAAGAAAAACAAGAAAACCCTTTTTAAGACAACTCCAGGTCTTTGAAAACAAGAGAAAAGGTTCGGGAGTCACAGTTGAAGAAAGGGAAGGCAAAGGCTTGCACCTAAGGCACCCTTTCAACCTAGTCGAAACTAGTTGCGAGGTTTAGTCTAAATTTTCCTAATATAACCCTAAGATTTTATCACATTTGGATGCAACTATATGAATGCAAATCTAATCCTAAAAATGGATATCGATAAGGGACGAAATATTCCATTGAGGTTTGGTCGGGATTATCGCATTAATTGCGAAACCCGAGTCTAGACCCCGATGGAGTCACGAGTGTAGATGCAAAATGAAATGCAAAAGGAAAGGAAAATAGTAATATAGATAATAAGTGAGCAAAGAAAGTGGGGATGCAAACATAACGGGTACGGGGGACTAACGGACTCGTGACTAACTGTTTCTACTCACGGAGGGGGGAACGACATGTACGCCATCGCTTCCCACGTGAGTAGATGACTATTTCTAGTCAAGTCACGCAAATGACCTAAAATTCTATGTGTGGTGGAGTCTAAATGTCATGCACCAAACATGTATTTTAAAAAATAGATAATAAATGATAGTGTATGTATATAAAAATCATTCAAAATGGAAAAAGGCCTAAAACAAAAATGTGTGTGAAATAGCATGAAATGAACACACGAAAATGTTCCTAATGCTAAAATGACCTAAAGGCTTAGCATTGGACTAGCCTATTTTCTATAAGTTCTCCACTAGCGTTGGACTAGCGAAGAAAACGAAATTAACCACAACTAGCTTTGGACTAGTGTGGCGACGATACACATATATAATTAAAGTAAGTAAATAAACAAAGCATGTATTAAAGCAATAATCACCAAAAGCAAATAATAGCATATAGGAGCACATAGCACACAAGCATGATATTCTAGATGCAAAATCCTAAAGAAAGCGAATAAAACACATAAACACATAGCACACATAGCACACAAAGCCCTAACTATTACACCGGAGAATAACCTAATTGCAGTCTAAAAATAACCTATCTAACCTATCTATTACACTTTCTATCTAAAATACGTAGGCTTTAATTAAATAGATAAAACATAAACTATCTATTACATTAACTATCTAAATACAAAAATTTTTTTTTGCTAAATAGAAAATTACCTATCTATTACATTTCTTTGAATAATCAAAATTAAATTTGAATAAATAATATGACATAAATAAATAAACATTCATACATAAACAAAAATTATAAACACAAAAATACATTAAAACACATAGAAAAACACATAGGAGCACATAGAATTACATAAAAAGAAATAAAAAGGGTAATTGAAATACCTCCCGTTCGTAAACTCGGTACAAATTGCTACTAACATGAACAAACATGTCAAAAATACCACTATTTAATAAATAAATCAATTAATTAAATAAATTAATACCAAGCACTATGAACATACTAAAATAATTCAAACAACAAAAATAAAGGAAAGAAAATAATGATAATAATAATTAATTATTTAAAAAGAAAACGCAAATTGTTTAAGTAGGAATAAATAAGTAAATAAAACAAAACAACGAAAATAAAGAAATAATGATAATATAAGATAAAATACAAAAATACGTATTTAAACTTTTAAAAAACCAAATAAGAATTATTAAAATAACTAAAAGAGAAATAAAGAAAATTAATTTGAACATTAATTAGACTAACAATACCCAATTTTAGAACATTAATTGTAAAAAAAAAAAATTTTTAATAAATAAAGAAAATGTGAAAAGAAATAATTTAAAGTTTTGAAGACATAACTAATTTTAATTAATACTTTTTTTTTTTGCAAAAATAAAATATTATAAGATTTGGATTAAAAGTGAAAATTTAAGCAATATTCTAAAGTGAAAAATGTAATTTGCAACAAGTAAAAAGGTAAAATTATAATTTTAAACCCTACTTACGGTAATGACATAATTTACAATGAATTTAAAGGCTAAAACATAATTTTCAGCAACTATAATGCCCAAAAACAAAAATTCCAGCAATAAATAAAAGACTAAAATAAAATTTCTAACAATTAATGGAGGTCTTAAAACAAATTCCAGCAACATAAAGGACCAAAATATAAATTTCAGCAACAATAGGGGGCCAAAAATAAAATTCCAGCAAGTGTAATAACTCAAATAAAATTCCAGCAAAGTTGGGGGGATAAAAATGAAATTCCAGCAAGTATTCTAAGGCAAAAATAGAATTTCCAGCAATGTATAAGGGCCAAAATGTAATTTTCAGTAACATTTAAAGCCTAAAATATAATTCCAGCAAGCTTGGGGAGTAAAATGAAATTTCCAGAAATATTGGAGGGTAAGAACGTAATTTCAGCAAGACTTAAAGGACAAAATTGTAATTCCTAGCAAACTAAAGGGGCAAAATATAATTTCCAGCAAGTTTAAAACCAAATTGCAATTATTCTGGACATAATTGAAAGGAACTACAAATTTTAGGGGTTAACTTAAATAAATAAGGACTTAAGCGAAGTAAACTAATAGTATTAACAGGCATAATCAAATAATTAAAACTTAAGGGGGCAAAACGTAAATACATAATCTGCTAAAATAATAAATAGGTAAAAGCAACTAATCAAAACTACGTCGTTTCATACCGAAACGACGTAGTTTTGCTTAACCTCTTTTTTTTTTTTTTTTTTTCCCCAGATTTCCCTTTCCCGTTTCTGTTTTTCCTCCTTTCTTTCTTCATTTCTCTCTTTTCTTTTTCCTTCTTCTTTTCTTTCTTCTTTCCTTCTTCCCCTGATTTCCTTAATTCCTCCCTCTCTGCCTCACTGTCCGGATCTCTATCTTCCGGTCAGTCTCTCTCTCCGTTCTCTCTCTATTCTTTTTCTTTCTTTCTTTTTCTTTCTTTTCCCTCTTTTCTTTTTCTCTCTTCTTCCTCCCCGATTCCCCTCTGCCTCACTGTCCGGATCTCTATCTTCCGGTCAGTCTCTCTCTCCGTTCTCTCTCTATTCTTTTTCTTTCTTTCTTTTTCTTTCTTTTCCCTCTTTTCTTTTTCTCTCTTCTTCCTCCCCGATTCCCCTCTGCTTCCCCTCTCTGTCCGATCCTCTCTCTTCTACCTCACTCTCTCTGTCTCACTCTCAATCTCTCGCTGCCCCTCTCTTCTCGCCGGTCTCACTTTTTCCTCTCGGTTAGTTTACGTCCGGTTCCCTCTTTCTCTCTCTCTCTCTCTCTCTCTTAAAAAAATCATACCCAAATCAAAAAATCAGGCTCTAAAATCATCCACCCCAAATCAAAATAACATCTAAACAATACACATATAGGCGCATAAGTGTTGGAGATAGGCCAAAGCTTTACCTGTCAACCGAGGGAATGAGAAATTCGATGGCGGTGAGATGATGGGTTGCTGGGCAGTGGCGTCCGGCGGCGGAGGTGGTGAAGTGGTTGGACTCGGTCGTCACTGGTGGCTGCTGTGATGGCGTTGGTCCACAGCTACTGTGGTTGCTGTCCTCATGGTGCTGGAGTGTGCATGTGTGTTTCTTGCAGGGGTGTGTGTGTGTGTGTGTGTTTACAGGTTGTGTGAGTGTGTGTTTGAATGTATGTTTTGTGTGTGCCGTGTGTGTAAATGAACTGGTGGGTGCAGGTGTATGTATGTTTGTTTGTGATTTTTGTGTAGGTTTGTGTGAGTTGTGCGTTTGTGTGTGTGTGAATTGTGTGACTTAGTGTGTGTGCAGGTGTGTGCCTGTGTGCTGTGTCTGTGTGCGTGAGTGAACTATGCGTGAATGAGTGTGTGTTTGTGTGATTGTTGTCTGTGCTTGGTGAATTGTGCAGAGGAAATGCAGTGTGTGTTGTGTGATATGTGTGAGGCGTGAGAGTGAGGAAGAAAATGCAGGTGTGTATGTGATGCTTGTGTCTGTGTATGTGAATGGAGGGGCAGTGGGGTGAGTGTTTGTGTGTTTGTGCTGCTGAACTGAGTGCAGGGAAGTGTGAGTGATCTGTGTGCAGATGTGTATGAGAGGCAGAGAGGGTGAGAGTTGGGTGAAGTGAAGTGCAGGTGAGGATTCTGAAAGTGCCGGTGTGTGTATCTGCCTGTGGTGAGGTTGAGGCGTGAGGGAGAATGTGAGAGTGCAGGGGGAAGGGGCAGAGGGATGAGGAGCTTGTGTGTGCAAGTCTGTGTATCTGCGTGATTTGTGCTGCTGTGTTTGTGTCTGTGTGCTCAGGGAAGAAGGAGAGGGGGAGTGAATTGTGTATTCAAGGTGTGTGTGTTGTGCGTGTCTGGTTTGTTGAAGTGCAGGGGGGGAGAGATGGTGAAAGTGAGGTGTGAGTGAGGTGAGGTCGTGCAGATGAAAATTGTGTGTGTTCTGTGAGTGATCTGTGGCTTGGCTGTGAGTGTATTGCAGAGAGTTGAGGGTGATGGAGAGGTCTGTGTTTTTGTGAATCGAGTGAGTGTGTGTGGTAAGTGAAGAGGAGAGAATGGTGATGTGTGTATGCCGTGAGGGAAGGACCAGTGCTGAGAGTGTTCTGTGTATGTATGCAGAGGGAGTGAGGGAGTGCAGGTGTGAAACGTGAGAATTCAGAAGAGAAGATGAGAGTGCAGGTCAGGAAGAAAAATGAAGGGGGAGGTGTTTTTGTCTGTGTGAGTGATGTGAAGAGAGGAAAAAAAAAATCAGAGTGTGATGATGGTGGAGTGGGTAGGGATGGTGTTTGCAGAAGGCTGCTTTGCAGCTTAAACAGCTATTCTGTTGCTGTAGCAGGCTGCAAAACGCAGCCTGCTCCAGCCTTTTCTTCTTTTTTTTTTTTTTTTTAAGAATTTTAGAAAGATCAAATTGTAAGAAAATAAAGAAAATGGAATAAAAATAAAACCCTCCCTAGGATTGAAAATAAATAAATAAATAAATAAAAAATAGAACTAAAACCAAAATTAGCATTACTGTAAGAAGAAGATTTAATAATAATAAAAATCACAATTTTAAAATTAATTCACCATTAAAGAAAATATGTCATAGACAGAGAAAACATAATTTGAAATAAGTACCAAATAGTGTTTAAAATTATTATATATATATTTTACATAAAACCATAAATGTTAAATGCACATATAAAATATTTTACACACAAAATTCTTTAAATAAAAATGCATTGGAAAGCGTGACATTATGAAAATCACAAAAATACTAAATGACTTCTAAAAATCACAAAAATTTTACCCAAAATATATTATCCCATGAAACACATATACTGAAATTTTCACTCAAAAATTTTTAAGATTAACGCATTCTTGGGAAACGTGCCCTTAATAAATAAAAAGATAAAAATTAAATAAATACTAAATGACCTCTAAAAATTATGTGATTTTTGCAGAAAATTCATGAATACACAAAATGCATATATAAAAAATTTCGTTTGAAAATTCTCATAAAACTAATGCTTTGGAAAACGTGCCGTTGAATTAAAATACTAAAATTTTAAATAAATAACAAATGACTCCTAAAAATCATTAAAATCATAAATAATGATAAAAATACTAAAATCATGTATTTAGGAAATAAAATAAAATAAAATAATATTTACATGGTGAAATTACCATTTTGCCCCTAGTACGATGAATTGGATATAATACGCGAAAATTGTACTCGACCCCCAAAAAATGAGAAAATACCCCCTAAAAGAAAAGTGACACACATATTTTTACCAAAAGTGTGTCAAAATTTGGTGTCTACACTGGGTCTGAAGGATGGGCCTTGATCCCATACAAAAGCAGTCTCTCCTTCCTTCTTCTTAAACGGGGTTTCTTCCCATTACTGCCCGAATTCTGATTTTGTAAAGCTTCCAACTGTAACTTCAAGGCTGTCACATTAACAATTTTGCCTGCCTTGACGAATTCATCATACTCTTCTAACTTGTTAATGATGGCAGAAAATGAACTCCCCGACATGCGAAAGATCTCCTCAAAATATGGCGACAATCTCCTCTTCATTCATGGGAGGTTCCACCTTGGCAGCCAACTTTCTCCAACGTTTGGCGTATGTCTTATGATCCTCTGAAGGCTTCCTCTTAGTACTCTCCAGCGTGATTTGTGTTGGAGCCAATTCACAATTGAATTCGTACTGCTTGACAAAAGCCGTTGACAGATCCAACCAACTCTTTATCTCCTGAGGCTTCAAATTTGAATACCAGTCTAATGCATCACCCTCCAGACTCTCAGGGAACAAACGCATTGGTAAATTCTCATCGTCTAAACTTGGCAAACATTTTGAGATGCGTTTTGGGATTTTCAGTTCCATCATACTTAGTGAATTTAGGTGCCTTGAAACCCAATGGCAGCTGAACGTCTGGAAAAAGATAAAGATCATCATAACCTAAACCGCTATGTTTGTGTAGTCCTTGACTTTTCTTCATGAAATCCTCAAATCGATCCAATCTTTTCAGCAAATCTTTATCCACGGTTGTTGCATTTTCATCCATGGCTAGCTTTCCTTGAGAAGCCACATCCCAAACAAAAGGTTCTGCAGCTTGATGATGAGGTACTTGAAAATTGGGTGGAATGTTTGGGTTGATATGTGGATGAGATTGGGGAATTGGGTAATTAGGTAGGTTCTTTTGGACGTAATTAGGACGTATGTGTAAAGGATCAGAGTTAAAATGGGCCGACGGTCCTTCAATGGGGTTGGCAAAAGGTGGGATGGAAGCAGCTTGCATATTGGTTGTGAGAGGCAATTGATTAACCTGCTCAGGGGTGTGGTCAACTGCTGGTGTCGGGTTGTTTGGAGCACCACCACTGCTGTTTGCCACAAGTTGATCGATTACACGCCTTTGTGATGCCATTTCTGCACTCAATTCATTAAACTTGCCCAACACTTCACTCAACTGAGCTCCCAATGCAGAGAAATCTACAGACACTGCTTGAGTTGGCCTTTCTGAAACATCCGGAGTCGAACTCATGTTTATACGTTTCAAAGCTTGACTTCGGGATCTGGTAACGATGGGGCTTCTTTGAAATGAAGCTATGATTTAAAGTACCTGAAATGTACATAAAAAAGAATGACGGTTTAATCGCCTCATTGTCATTGTCACTGTCAATTTTATTATCACAGAGAAAGAGAAAAAGATTAAAATTAGTAAGTGTATAAATAATTTGGTGCATGTCCTAGGGGGTGCCCTTATTATGCCAAGGGTAGGCCTAGCATGAAATGCAATCTTTTAGGGTGAGACCCCGCTTTTAACGAGGATACACCAGATCTGCCGGGAAGAGATGCCTCCATTCTGCTCGTATTACCTTACCTAGGGTCTCACCAGCCAGGATTTACCAAAAATATAAACGTGCATGTCTTTCAGGGTTAAGTACCCAAGACAAAAGGATGGCTTTCTTATTATGGGATTCCCGAAATGGCATTCCCTTTAGGGTTTATGCATGATGTCAGTTTATTAAGGCAAGTTAAAATATGCGAAAAATGTAAAATTTGAAAATGTTGTAACATTTCTTTGAAAAAGATGGGATATGAATCGTACAAAAAATTATTAAATTCAAATTTATTTGCTTGATAAAGAAAATTGAGTCTTTAGGAGGTTATGAGACACCGTATGGAAAGAAAACAAATGTCATGACTTTGTCTAAAAATATACAAGTCAAAATGCCAGTTTATTAAAGTCAAATAAAATATGTGCTAAAATCACTTTTTGTGTAATGGGGGTCGGGAGGGTGGGGGATATGGCAAAATGATGCTCTAATTTTTTTGAAGAAAAGATAAATGCGAACTGCGCAAAAACTTGACCACTTGGTTGCATTTATTGGCTCTAAGAAAATTTGATTCGGACAAAACTGACAAGTACAACATTGATGGGTAAATTTAAAAATGGTTTTAAAATAAAATTCTTATTCTAAAATATACAGGTTAAAATATCAATTTTTTTTGAGATTTTACAAAAATTACAATGATTGACCCTTGGGGTGCTTTATTTACAACAAAATGAAAATTTATAAAATTTGTATGAAAATCTCGTTTCCATCTTTTCCGAAGAAATTAAAGGTAGGATAAAAAATTTAAACGTGCCGATAATGGGTTGGTTTCCTACGAGAGCACCATGCCAGGGCTCTTTATTCTATGATTGTGAATGCAATCAAAGAATAAGAGAGAGTGCGTTAGTTTTCAACAAATATCACATAACACATTGATAAAGCAAATAGCAATAAACAGTATAACAAAAAAAGATAAATAAAGAGGGGTGGATTCCCTCCTCTCGTGCCTAGTGTACCTAATAGGGTAAGGCTGACTCTACCCTAGGCTTATTCTACATGAATGCATGGGGTTAGGCTTACTAATGCATCTAGAATCAACAAGGCTTCGGTTCCCGAACCTTCAGACCGAGGGATCCAAATAAGTCCGTCAATTCCAAGAATCCCAAGTCGGTGGTTCGAGTGATCCCCTAGACACCGCTACATGCACGAATGCGATGGCCGCATGTCTAGGCAAATCGATTCTAGTCTTAAAGGGATGGGTGGGTGGCAACCACCAAAAAGATAAGAAGGGTTAAAATAATCGTATGCACGTATGATGGTGCTCCTTATGAGAGGAAGCAATGTAATATTAACACGCGTGGGCTCTAAAGGTGACTGACCCCCTCCCAAATGCAAGCGCGGTCGAGTAAAGCAATAACAAGTAAATAAATCATACATACATCACATAAATAGCCGAGAGACGGAAAGTGTGCGAGATGCATAAGAAAACCCTAAAAACCTAGAAAAATAGAAATGCAATCCTAAGCATCTAAATGCGATAAAATGAAAGGGTTAGAAAAGGAATAAAATGACTAAACCTAGTGCTCGGACTCACTAGTGATTCCCCAGTGGAGTCGCCAGCTGTCGCGCCCCATTTTTCGAAAGAGAACTAGTTAAAGTCGAAAAAAATGAAAAGGAAGAATTAAATATGGTTGTGTTTATTGGAAAAAGAAGCGTGTAAATTTCTTGTAAAAATAATTTTTTAGAAAATACTTTGTAAAAGATGATTCGACAAAAACACGACAAACAAATGCTTTCTTTTAAAATAAAAGAAAAAGGGCCTAAAATGGGACTTTTTGAAATGCGACGATTTTTGGGCCCGAAAAATAGAGTCTAAAAGGGTTTCTTTAATGAAAAAGGAGTCGCCACCTGGTATTGAGTTTTGGTGTACCAAGTCACCCGAAAATATTTTGTGAAAGGAAAAAATTTAGAAATGATTTATTTAAAGAAATGATTTTTTGGAAAAATATAAGAAAAACAAGAAAAACCCTTTTAGCCGACTCCAGATCTTTGAAAACAAGAGAAAAAGGTTCGGGAGTCACAGTTTGAAGAAAGGGAAGGCAAAGGCTTGCGCCTAAGGCACCCTTTCAACCTTGCCGAAACTAGTTGCGAGGTTTAGTCTAAATTTTCCTAATATAACCCTAAAGTTTTATCACATTTGGATGCAACTATATGAATGCAAATCTGGTCCTAAAATGAATATCGTTAAGGGACAAAATGTTCCATTGAGGTTTGGTCGGAATTATCGCATTAATTGCGAAACCCGGATCTAGACCTCGATGGTGTCACGAGTATGAATGCGAAATGGAATGCAAGAGAAAAGGAAAATAGTAATATAGGTAGTAAGTGATCAAAGAGAGTAGGGATGCAACATAACGGGTACGGGGGACTAATAAACTCGTGACTATCTGTTTCTACTCACGGAGGGGGGAACGACATGTACGCCATCGCTTCCCACGTGAGTAGATGACTATTTTTTAGTCGAAATCATGCAAATGACCTAAAATTCTATGTGTAGTGGAATCTAAATGTTATGCACCAAATAGAGGTTAAAATAAGTAATAAGTTATAAAGTATATAAAAAACTCATAGAAAATGGAAAAAATCTAAAAAGATAAAATGTGTGTGAAATGTCATGAAATGCATACGAAAAATGTTCCTAATGCTAAAATGACCTAAAGGCTTAGCATTGGACTAGCCTATTTTCTATAAGTTCTCCGCTAGCATTGGACTAGCGAAGAAACCGGAATTAACCACAACTAGCATTGGACTAGTGTGGCAACGATACACATACAGGATAATAAAGCAAGTAAATAAAGCATGTATTAAAACAATAATCACATAAAAGCACATAATAGCACATAAGAGCATATAGCACATAAACATGATATTCTAAATGCAAAGTCCTAGAGAAAGCGAATAAAACACATAAGCACATAGCACACGTAGCACACAAAGCCCTAACTATTACACCGGAGAATAACCTAATTACAATCTAAAAAAAATAGAAAGAGAATAAAAGATATCCTATTTAACCTATCTATTACATTTCCTATCTAAAATACATAAGGTTTTTGTTAAATAGATAACACACAAACTATCTATTACATTAACTATCTAAATACAAAAATTTTTACTAAATAGCATATTACCTATCTATTACATTTTTTGAATAATCAACAATTAAATTCGAGTAAATAATACGACATAAATAAATAAACACTCACACATGGATAAAAATTATAAGCACAAAGATACATGAAAACATATAGAAAAAACACATAGGAGCACGTAAAAGCACATAAAAAAATATAGGAAGGGTAATCGAGGTACCTCTCATTCGCAAACCCGGTACAAAATGATAACAACATGAACAAACTTATCAAGGTACCATTATTTAAATAAATAAACCATTAATTAAAACAATTTTAGATTAATCACTATAAACTTGTTATAATAATTCAAAACAATTATGGTAATAATAAACAAAAGTTAAAGAAAAGCAATGATTAAATATTTAGGAAGAAAAATGAAAATTATTTAAGTAAACTAAATAAAAAATAAATAATAAAATAATAAAATAAAGTACAATAATAGATAATAAATTTTTTTTAACACACAATATAAGGATTGCCAAAATAATTAAGAGAGAAATAAAGAAATTGATTGGAACATTAATTAGACTAATAAGACCAAATTTTAGAACATTAATCATAAATAAAATAAAATAAAATAAAATGCGAAAATCAATAATTAAAAGCTTTGGGGATTTAATTAGTTCTAATTATTATTTTATTTTATTTTATTTTATTTTATTTTATTTTATTTTTCTTGCAAAAATAAAATATTATAAGGTTTGGATTAAAAATGGAAATTTAGACAACATTCCAAAGTGAAAAATGTGATTTTCAACAAACAAAAGAGTAAAATTATAATTTTAAACCCTAATTAAGGTAATGACATAGTTTACAATGAATTTAAAGGCTAAAACATAATTTTCAGCAACTATAATGCCCAAAAACAAAAATTCCAGCAATAAATAAAAGACTAAAATAAAATTTCTAACAATTAATGGAGGTCTTAAAACAAATTCCAGCAACATAAAGGACCAAAATATAAATTTCAGCAACAATAGGGGGCCAAAAATAAAATTCCAGCAAGTGTACTAACTCAAATAAAATTCCAGCAAAGTTGGGGGGATAAAAATGAAATTCCAGCAAGTATTCTAAGGCAAAAATAGAATTTCCAGCAATGTATAAGGGCCAAAATGCAATTTTCAGCAACATTTAAAGCCTAAAATATAATAACAGCAAGCTTGGGAGGCAAAATTGTAATTTTCATAAATATCAGAGGTTAAAAATGCAATTCCAGCAAAATCTAGGGGTCGAAATGTAATTACCGAAAAATATAGGGGTCAAAATGAAAAATTAAAAACGTAGGGGGCGAAATTATAATTATCTAAAAGTTGAGGGACCTAAATGCAATTAATCGGGACCTAATTGCAAAGAAAATTAAATTATGGGGGTCAATCTACAATAAACAAAAATTTAAATGCACAAATCAAACATTTCCAGGGTTACAGTAGCATTAATGAAAATATAAGGACTATAAAATAAATAAATATTATTAATTAAAAATAAATTCAAAAACTAAACTAATCAAAACGACGTAGTTTTGAGTGAAACTACGTCAAAACGACGTAGTTTCACCAAAACTTTTTTTTTTTTTTTTAAACCGGTTTTCTTTCTTTACTTTTTTTTTTTTTTTTTTAACTTTTCCAGATTTTCTCTTTTCTTCTTCTTCTTTTTTTTTCCTCTCTTTCTTTTCTTTCTTCTTCTCCTCCTGGTTGCCCCCTCCCCGATCTGCTCTCCTCTCGCCGTCCGGCTCTCTTTCTCTCTCTCTCTCGCCGGAATCTCTCTCCGGAATTCTCTCTGTAACCTCTCCCTCTCTCTTTTGGTCTAAAATCCCTAATTCATCTTCAACCGAAAAACAATTTCTTCCAAATAAAGTCCCGAAATCCTCACTTGCTCAAATCCAATGTAAAGCAAACAATATTTCCTCTAATTGAACTATTAATATAGTAACAGGAAGAGGGACCAAGAATATTACCTGTGGGAGGCACTCAGTGGTGAGGCGGAGGGGATGTTAGTGGTGGCGCTGAGCAGGGGTAGCCCGGTGGTGGATGGTGATGAATGGCTTGACGGCGAGCAGGTGGCGCCACTGTCCAGTGGTGGTGGGGATGTTGCTGCTGTTTGTTGTTGTTGTGCCCCCCCCCTTTTTTTTATGTTTTTGCAGGTGTATGTAATGGATTGTGCGTGTATTGTTTGTGTGTAATTGGCTGTGTATTTGATGCGTGTTTGTGATGCTTGTGCAGATGCGTGTAGTGTGTGTGTTTGTGCGTATGTGTGTTTTGTTCGCAGGGTGCGTGTGTGTAATGCAGGTTTGTTGTGTGTGTGTGTTCAGGTGTCTATGCAGGCGGTGTATAATGTGTGTGGTGTGTTGTGAATTGCAGGGGTGAAGGTGGAGGTGTGTATAGCGTGTGGTGTGTTGTGTGTGTTTTGTTGTGAATTGCAGGGGTGAAGGTGGAGGTGTGTGTAGCGTGTGGCGTGTTGTGAATGTGTTTTTTGTGCGTGTGTGTGTGTGAAGAATGCAGGAATGAGTGTAATGTGTGTCTATGCAGATGTGAAAATGTGCTGGTGTGAGTGTTTGAATATGTGTTTTTGATTGGATTGGATGTGCCGTGTGTGTTTGTGGGGGGAAGGTGTGTATGTGTGGGGAGGTGAGGGATCTGTGTGTGCTGAAACTGTGTGTGAAGTGAGTGAAAGTGTGGTCTGGCCGAGGGAAAAGAGAATGAGGGAGAGGCAGTTTTGTGCCGGTCTGTTTTGTGTCTGTTGTGAGAAGGAGACAGAGTGAGGAGGCAGAGGGGAGTGAGGGTGTGCGTTTGTGATGTCTGTGAGTCTGTGTAGGTGTGTGTTGTATGTGTGCCTGTGTTGTTTGTGTGATGCAGTGTGTGTAATGCGTGCAAATGAGTGTGTATGTGTGAGCTGTGTGCTTTGCTGGTGTTGTGAGGAAAGCCAGGAGAAGAGAGAATTGTGAGTGAATTGTGCCTGTGTGCAGGTGAGCCGAGAGAGTGGAATGGGGGGAAGATGTGTATGTGCAGGTCTGTGAAGATGTGAAAAATGTGTTGTGGGCTGTGTGTTGCAGAGAGGGAAGAGAGAGGAGGGAATTGTGCCGGTGGGAGTGGATTGTGATGAAGATGAAGTCTGAAAGAAAATTGAACAAAATCCCTTAGAATCTGATGAAGTGTAGTTTTTAGGTGGGTGATGGCATGGAGCATAGAGTTTTTGTCTGATGGATTCAGTGTCCTGCTTTGCTGCTGCGTTCAGCAGCTGCAGTAGCAAACTACTGCAGCTGCTGTAGCAGCAGCTAGGTTTTTTTTTTTTTTTTTGTGGAGAAAAATAAGGAAATAAAGAAAATGAAAAAATGAAAATAAAATAAAACTACTTGAACCCCCCTTTTTTTTTTTAAATTATATTATATAAAAAAACTGAAATACAACATTATATATAAAAAAGAAAAGGTAAAATTTAGTGCAACAACTTAAAGGTTAATTTAATATTAGAAAAATACAACTAAAAATAAATATCAAATGGTCTTAATCAAAAAAACAAAATAATAATAATTTTTTAATTTTTTTTCTTTTTCTCTTTTTTTTTAACATAAAATTTATAAAATGCTCATAGATAAAATTCTTATAAAGAAAATTGTAAATAAAAAGTGCGTTGGAAAACGTGACCTAAATATGGCAAAATTATAAAATTTATGAAAATTAATAAATGACATCACACAAATTTTACACAACATATATTATCACATAAAGCACATATATTATAATTTTCACTCAAAAATTTTGAAATTAACGCATTCTTGGGAAACGTGCCCTTAATAAACAAGAAGATGAAAATTAAATAAATATTAAACGACCTCTAAAAATTATGAGATTTTTACAGAAAATTTATGAGTATTCAAAATGCAAATATAAAATTTTTTACTTGAAAATTATCGTAAAAAAGTGCATTGGAAAACGTGCCGTTGAATTAAAAAATATTAAAATTTTAAATAAATAATGAATGACTCCTAAAAATCATTAAAATCATAAATAATGATAAAATAGTAAAATCATGTATTTAGGAAATAAGATAAAATAAATCAATATTTACATGGCGAAATTACCATTTTGCCCCTGACGTGACGAATTAGACATAATATGCGAAAATTGTACTCGACCCCTAAAAAATAGGAAAATACCCCCTAAAATAAAAGTGACAACATATTTTTACAAAAGGTGTGTCAAAATTTGGTGTCTACAAAAAGAAAGAGAAAAATTTCAGCCAAGGGAAAAGAAAATAAAGCAAGAAAATAAGTGAAATTTTTTGGGTAAAAATTGAGCAAAAATTCAAGTAGTCAAAAGACTAGAAAATAGTAAAATGAACTAATCAAAATTTAAACACTAATATAAATTAAATGGTCAAGTAAAATTATTCTAACTTTAGTACTTAAGTGTTCTTGCTTAAAATGAAAATCTTAACTAATTAACCTAATTAACTCAAGAAATCTTCTAACTAATAAATCAAGGATTAACAATTAACCCTAAATAAGAAAAAAAAATGTCTCTTATATGTGCATTTTCTAGGGTGTTACAGTGTGTGTTAGTAGATAGTGGTGGTAGTGGTGTTATTCGGCATTGATAGTGGTGGTGTTCAGTGGTGGTAATGACATGCGGTGGTTGTATTTGATGGTTGTTGTAGTGATGGTAGTGGAATTTGGTAGTGGTGGAAGTTGGGTGGCTGTGGTTGATGGTCATGGTAGTGATGGTAGTACAATTTGGTGACAATGATGGTGGTGGTGATGGTGGTGCATGTGGTGGTGGTAAGGGCTAATTATTCAACAATTTTATTATCGCATCTAATAGTCATCCCAGGATGACAAATATTGCCACACGCATTGGATTTTTTATCCTAGGTACAAGATATTAATTTGGTTAAATAGGATCTAGAATTAGTAATCTAATGTCGTGTTATTCCATGAACCAAATGCACATTGATTGAATGATAGTCTTGGTTACCAAGACAATATGCATAGGTTTTCATTTGTAAGCTTATACGTAGATCTTCTTTGTATCAATTATAAATATATATATTAAAATACATAATTTTCTCCATCTTTATTTTCATCGTACCAGAGCTATTACAAAGTTTTATTTATTTAATTGTTCTCTGCTTTGATTCCAACCCAATTCTACTTAAATAGTCTCGTCTTTGACTTATTCTGTGATTTTTCAACAATACTAATCAACTTGCATCACCAAAAAGAAAAAAAATCCTCATCTGGCTAGTCACAACCATCAAAACTGCATCTAATCTGAGCCCAGACAAGCCTCTATGCGCTGGGGTCACAACCTCAAATCCAGATATGGTTTTGAGCCCGGACAGGCTCACATGTGCAGAGTAAGGTTGCGATTTTGGTTAGATTTGTTTTATTATTATTATTATTTTTGGTCAAAAGTCAACTTGTATTCATATATCAACTAATTACAAAAATATTTACAAAAGATTTGGTTTAATTTGAAATATGGAATTTTGCTTTGCCTCAATTTGACACCGCTTTCGTCGCCAGCATAGAAATATTGCTTTAACCCAAGATGTCCAATCAACTGCTGCGCCTCAACGACATTAACATGTCATTTACATATCATCAACCACACTAGCACCACCAATTACATATCATCAATCACACTAGCACCACCAATTTCAAGTGCCTGCTTACTAATAGAGTAGCACCAACATCAATAATTTTTGGCCCTATATGCTTAGTTGGCAACCACGTCATCGTCACTACGTCTCAGTACTGTTAGCACTATGTGTCAATGCTATTGGCATCATTTGTCAATGATGTCAGTGCCACATGTGGGGCATATCATTAAATTGTCGAGAATGACAAATGAATAATGTGAGAATGACAAAAGAATAATATAGTTTTATAGAAAAATTTAAAGTATAGAATTTAGGCACGTAAACGGGGTAGAATTGAGTTTGAATATCACAATATTCAAGCTCGACTCAAGCATTATATAGATATATTTGAATTCGAACTCAAGTTCGTCAAACTTACAATTTTAGAGCTCGAACTCAACTTAATTTAGTCTCGAGCTCGAAACTTGCAATTTTAGAGCTCGAACTCGAACTCGAATTCGAACTTAAGTTGAACACCTAAACTTTTATAAATTTTTAAAATTTTTATTTCAAATTAATAAAATGGTATAATATTGCCCTCTGCTATTCAAAGTTATAAAATGTAAAAGATGCAATTTGTTTAAAGAGTGCAAATATTTTAATAATTTTATAAATATATATACAAAATAAAAATATATAATACTCGATGCAACTCATAGTTTATCCTAATTTTGATGATAACAAATCAATAAAAATTATCTAAAGATTATTATTGTGTATAGTGATATATTTGTTGAAATAAACTGCTCATAATGGTATTACACGTAGCCATATCAAAGTGAATCAAATCATGCTAGAAATGTGCAAAAGTAAAGAGTGTTTTGACACCAATTTGGCCACCCATTCTACTGTCCTAACGCTGTTCAGCCACCATTTCGGCCGTCCTAACACACTTGACAGAAAATTTCTATTAAGGTTTGGCCACACTTTCAACTACCCATTCAGCCATCCAAATGCCACCCTTTTGATCGTCCTAGCGCTTCGACAAAATGTAGTTCTTGGGTTCAGCCGCTCTTTCAGCTGTCCTAACGCACTAGCGGCTAGTTTTTTTCCATATTTGTGTATTTGATTGTTAGTGACCATTGGAATTTGTTTTAACCTCTTTTCTCACCCTATAAATACCCATTTGTATAGAATTGATGAAAAACCTTTATCTACACTAATTACAATTATTTTTAGAGTGATTTTGAGAGAAAATACTCTAGTTTGTGTGTTCTTTTAAGTCTTTGTGAGGTAAGTATGTTGGGGATAAATTGTGTTCTTCAAAGTTAGTGTGGTAGCATTCAAGTGTAGTTTTGTGAAGATTAATTAAGTGAATCATAAAACTTTTTGGCTTAACTAGAGGGTGCTTTCTCACCAACTTGTGAAGAAGCAAAATAGTGGATTTGAACTCCAAGTTGAAAATTTTGGGAGGGAATATGGGTGTTGAGTTTGGCATTGAACCACTTGTTTGTGTTCTTTCCTTATCCTTTTTTTTTTCTTTATTTACTTTGCATTATTGAACTATCTACTTGCTTTATTTACTTGTTTAATTGATAGCAAATTATTTGTTTTCTTTGGTTATTATTGGATGAAAATTTGGTACACTTGCCCTATAATTTTTAGACAGCCTAATTCATCCACTCTTAGTTAAACTAGGGTCTACAATTGGTATTAGAACTTGGTTCTCCTTGAGTTTAAGTTTAACTGAAAAGATGACAACTAATAATGTATTGTTTCTAGAGGGACAGTCCATAGATAGAATTCCCACGTTTAGTGGTATAAATTATGGTGGTTGGAGAACAAAATGTAAATATTTTTGCAATCTTTAGATGTTGAATTATAGGATATTGTTGGTGAAGGTCCCTATTTAGCTACCATTTTAGATGAGCATCTAGGCAAAATTAGACAAAAAACTAGGAATGAACTAAGTGCTCAAGATAGAATACATCTTTCATTAAATGCCAAAGCCATGAATGTATTATATAATACTTTAAATGTTAATGAATTTTCAAAAGTAAAAGAATGTAGGTTGACTAAAGATTTTAGGGGAAAAATTGAAGGACTTACATGAAGCAATGATTATACTAGAGACTATCAAAGACAAACATCCAACAATCTCAAGATTACAATGCAAGATTGCAATTCGGATGGTAAAGAGGATTGTGAATTGACTCAAATGGCCTTTGGAAATAATAAGATCAGCACTAGCTACTCTTCTCATGATGAATGTGATTGTGATCATGATAATGATGATTTAGAAGCTTTTGTTTTAAAATCATGATAGTTTAAAAGAGTCTTGTGCAAAAAAAAAAAAAAGAAATTAAGAATTAAAATAAATGCATTGATAAAAGAAAATTCCAAAATTTCTCAAGAAAATCAAAAGTTAAAAAATGAAAATGATGATTTAAAAAAAAATAAGGTTGATTTTGATTCCAAAAATGATATTTTGAGAAGGAAATTTGATGAAAAAATAAAGTTTTCTGAGAAAATTAGAAGTGAACAAGTTTTGCTGAGAATAAAATTTGAATGAGCTTTCAAACTTTCTTGAGAACGTAAAACAAAAAGTTATTACAAAGAAAAGAGGTGGTAAATACATTTTAAATAAAAATCACACTACTTTTTGAAGAATGGTATTTGTTTTATGAAATTTTCATTTATTAGAAATTTAAATTGCCATTGTTCATTTTTGTTGTCAATACAGCCGCATACAACATGAACGCTATGTTAAGAAAAATATTAAGTTAGGTATGAAAGCCATGTGGATTGAAAGATAAGATGCTAATCCCATTGGATCCAAAAAGAAATGGATACCAAAATCTATTTTATGATTTTGGAGGTTTGAAGAATCACTAGAAGGAAGACAAGATAATACATGGAAAAAAGGGTAAAAAATGTCATCTATATTCTTAGTCATTTATGTGACATATTAGACATGAATGAATATGTGGTGATTGAAAATTACACATACATTTCAGAATTGATTTTTGTAATGTATTGTTCAAACAAATGATGATTTTTGTGATGCATACTTGGTGATTTTTTAGAAATTAAGCATTCTTGATTTACTTATATAATTAAATTGAGTATAAACAATTAACGTTGGTGATCATAATTGATAAATGAACTTATGTGAATTTTTGTTTATACATATTGAACATACATCATTGATGAAAAAGTAAAAATATTATGAAAATACGATTGTGTTCATACTGTTTTGGGGAGCAATACTCCCACTTTTTGATATAATCTCATTTTCCTACCTCACTATTTTTTGTTAATGTCCAAAAAGGAAATAGGTTTCTTTAAAAATTAAGTTTTACCACCAATTATATTTAAAAAATGTTGTTAAGAAATGTTTTGTGTTTTTAAATCAAAATAAGTTTTTTATAACATATGTTTTTATTAAGAAGCAGTTCTCCTAAGGGGGAGGTACCCCTAGTTTTGATGATATCAAAAGGGGAACAGTAGATGATCTTTGTTTTATACTTGTTTTAATGTTAAGCATCATTAAGCATCGTTGATTTGTCATCATCAACAAGGGTGGTTTTTCTTAGTTTTGATAATAACAAACCAATAAAGATTCAAAATTTGTTGTTATGTATAGCAGTATATTTGCAGAAATAAACAGGTCATAATGGTATCGCACTTAGCCATCAAAGTGAATTAAATCATGCTGGAAAACGTGCAAAAGTAAAGAGTGTTCGAACACCAATTCAACCACCCATTCAGCCATTCTAACGCCTACGCACTTGATAGAAAAGTTTCAACAAGGTTTGGCCATCGTCTCGACGCCATTCGACCAGCCTTTAGGATGTCCTAATGCTTTGACAGAAATAATCCGACTAGTAGGGCCGTCCCAAAGCATTAACGGCTAGTTTTCTAGCTTGTGTATTTGACCGTCAGTGACCATTGGAACTTGTTTTAACCACTTTTCTCACTGATAAGTGAGAAATTTATCTATTTGAGCATAGTATTTTATATATAATTTTAGTGTGTTTTTAGTATGATCTTAGTATTTTTGTTATAAAATTGGCTCATTTTCACTAAGTTTCTTCCATGTAAAGATTTCCCAAAAATTAGGATTTTTACTCAATTTTTATGGTTTTGAAGCAAAATTTATATTTTGAGCAAATTAATACACAAACTTTATACAATCTTGCAGGTTTTATACATTCAATCATAATTTGGATCAATTGGAACACATTCATTGTAGATTCAAGAATAATTGAATTAGAAGCTCAAAGGAACAAATTTTACATTCAAAACTTGGAGGATTTTTTTGCTTAACTTTTGAAAAATTCTCATCAACAAATTCACTATGGAATTAAAAGAATCAACATCATAAAAAGGTCTTAAGGGCATATGAGGAATAATAAGCAAAAAAGAAGTGCAAAGAAGCAATGGAAGGGAAGAAATGGAGAAAACTAGGGATCGACAACAAGGACACTCTTTTGTATTTTGATAATAACTTGAGCTACAAACATTAGATTGGGATAATTCTTTTTGCATTTTAAAGCTAAGAAGACACTCTACAAAAAATCTAGTTCTCACATCTTCATAGTCAAAAATCCAAATTACTAAAGAATAAAACTCTCCCAACTACGTCTCAATATTTTAGCCATATCTTTGCATTCAGAACTCTAAATGACCTGATTCTTGCGGTATTGGAAATCTAACTCAAAGGCTACAACTTTCATGTTTTAAAGAAAAGCTAATTCGTCCATCTTCTAGGGAAAATCCGCAAGTTAGATCCACTGGTCAGCTAACCTGCGGATGACCCGCAGATCAATGTCGGCCAGCAATTTTCTAGGGTTGCAACTTGTACCAATTTCCGGCTGGTTTTGCAGACAGTTTCGGTGGGGATAGGTTTTGCAAGTTGGAGATTTCATTGAAAACATAAATGAAGACTTTTGTGGCATTATAAAATGCCAATGCAAATCTTGATCATTTCATGCATTGAATGTAATTGCAAATTGCAAAGTGATTAGAAGATCATTTGTCTATAAATAGGAGTCATTTGTAACAAGTTTATCATCCATTATCATCCATTAGTTAGTGTAAAAGTTAGTATAGTTGAAAGAGAATTGATAGAATTCTCTTAAATTCAATAGAATAGTGAACTTCTGTACTAAACTTCTTGTACTTCAACACTTTGAAGAAGAAATAGAAGTTGAAGACTTGTTCATAAGCCTTTCTCAACTCTATCTCTTATTTTCATAATTGAAGCATGAATTCTTGTATTCTTGTTAAGTTTCTTTGTGTTTCACTAGTCATGATTCACTAAAAGCTTTATCTAGAATATAGATGAAGCTAATGAATCTCTAGCATGACTTAAATTCTCCAAGCTAGCTAAGCTTGCATTTGTTTGTTACTTGTTCAAGTTTAACTCTTTTTTTGCATAGGCCAACTTAATCAAGTCATCTAGTTGTTATTTGTCATTGAGAAATGCTCTTAACAATGGAAAATGAACAAGTATTACTTAAGTTATTCATATGATAATAATGAATGCTTAAGTGAATCATTTCAATTCATGTTTTCATAATATTTCATCATGAAAATAGTTAGAATCTAACCATTTTATAGTGAGAGCTAGTTATGATTTAAATGGAATTGGATTCTCAACAAAGCAAGAGAATACTTAGCAAGCCATTCATGCATCTTATGATTCATTAGTGGATTCTATATTCTAGACATCTTGAATTCTATTGAACTTTCTTTTTATTGAACACCTTGATTTTTGGTTGTTTACAAAATAAAGTAAGCCATAAAGCCTTAGTACTTGCAAATATTTGATTCCTCATGGGATACGATACCTATATACTCCCCATACTCCACTTGACCCGTATACCTGTGGTAAAGTTAGGAGATTAGGTTTATTACTTGATTTGTACGTGTTTTGCCTATATTTTCATACTTAATCTACACCACGTCACTCAACACTAGCGGTGTGAACAATTTGAGCTGCAGGCAAACAATTCGGTCAACTATTCGGTTCGAGTTAGGATTTGACTGAGCTCGAGCCGATCTTGAGCACCTTTGTATCTTACTTGAGTGCTCGTCTAGTTACTCAAATATATATATATATATATATATATATATATATGTAAATTTACCAAAATACACTTATGTTTTAAAGAAATTACATCTTTTTACCTATCACAACTTTAAATATGTGATGGCTATTTAGTAATTACATAATATAAAATTTAAAAAAATAGAAAAGATAATGATCAATCAATATCTAAATCTAGATAATTCTCACTTATCTCTCCCTATCTCACTCTTATTCTCACTTATCTCTCTCACTCTTTTTGTCTCTCTGTTGACTATCGACTTTCTCGAATCTCTCCTCCAGGCTATTCCACGCTCGTGCTTCTTGTATTCTCTCTCCGTTATGACTTCAGATCTATTATCTTAATATCTTTCTTTGGCAAATTTGTGTGTGGTTGGTGGAAATAGCAACCTTGGCTCTATCCAATTGGTTGCTGTTTGCCATTTTTGTGTCCAATTTTAATCCTCAACCGAGAAAATTTTACTAGTTTTAAATTGAAAGAGGGAAAGCTCTCCTTTTGTTAGAGAAAGAAAGACCACTCTCAGGCTTAACTGATTTGCTGTTATCCGCCATTTTTTGGTCTTATTTTGTACTCCCCTATGATGTGTGAATTGAGGGGATTCTAATGGTGTAAAACTCTCTATGTTTTGATAATGATTTGAAGTGGATTAGTGATGATATTACCACAGATTATTTGACCAGATATATTAATTTCTAGCAATTTTCACGCGAATCTAAGTTTATAGCTGCAATCTATCAAAAAAAATAAGCCAAATGATGGTATTTTGTAACGAAACACTAGCTCTGGTGAGATTCTTGTAGACACCAAATTTTGACACACCATTTACTTTTCAAACAATTGGGGAGGTGTCTATACTTTTGGGGTTAAATTCTAATTTTTCAATAATCCGGGGGCAAAATAGTACTTTTTATTTGTAAATACTTTTTCATTAGTTTTGAAGGGGTTTAAATTCACATTTTTACTTTCATACATATTTTTTTATTTTTTATGATTTAAATGGCATTTTTTTATTTTATTTTATTTTTACCAGCACAAGGACAAAATGGTAATTTCGCCTCGCGAATACCACTTTACCTCATTTTTAGTTCCAAATTCATTTTTCTAATTCTTTAAGCATGTTTCTAAATTTTTTTGATTTTTTCAGAGACAATTACTATTTTTTCTGTGAATTTTCATTACCCAAGGGCAAAATCGTTATTTTACAAATTAAATTCATTTTTCACCAATTTTGAGTCAAAAATTCATTTTCTAGTGTTTTAAGCTTATTTGTAATTTTTGATAATTTTTTGAGGACAATAACTATTTTTCTGTGAATTTTCATTGTCCGAGGGCAAAATCGTTATTTTACTGTTTAAATTCATTTTTCATCAATTTTGAGTAAAAAATGCATTTTCTAGTGTTTTAAGCTTATTTGTAATTTTTTATAATTTTCTGAGGACAATAACTATTTTTCTATGAATTTTCATTGTCCGAGGGCAAAATCATCATTTTACAGTTTAAATTCATATTTTGTCAAATTTTGAATCAAAAATGCATTTTATAATGTTTTAAGCTTACTTTTAATTTTTAATAATTTTTTGAGGCTAATATCTATTTTTTGTGCATTTTCGTTGTCTAGGGGCAAAATCGTCATTTTATACCCGAGCGCGTTTTTATCAGTTTTGAGCTTTAGTTTTTATTTTTAAAATCTACTTTGAATTCTTTTTTTTTAAAATCTAGAGATTTCTGTCAGATTCTTTGTATTAATTTTCAATTTTGGGATTAAAAAATATTTTTTAATAAAATTAGTATTTTTAATACCGGTGACGTTTTCGTTATTTTATAGAATTCTTGACCAACAAGACAAGTGACCTATAAATACCCCTTTTAATCAGCAAAACAAAAGAAGGAAAAATTTGGAAACCCTACAAACACTTTGCTTTTTGTGATTAAAGATTAAAACACATAGTAAATCACCAAAAATACACACACACACTAAAAAAAAGCTGCCGTTTTCAATTGATATTCACTGTTCATCATCGACTCAGCAAAATTGGATATACTGTTCATCAAAACAGCAGGATTAAAGTGGTAATGTTCTCAGCTTCAATTTTCTTTTCACAATATTTTTCTTACAAAATAATCTGGTATGAATGTTGGGTTGATTTTGTTATATTAATTTTCTGGAATTTTCATTTTTGGTGTTTTCTTTCTGGAATGTTATCTGGATGAATTCCATCTTCTTTATCGTTCATTAACAAAAAACCTCCTGCTTCCTTATCCCACCACAATCCAAAACCTGCAGAAACAAATCAAAGCCTCCCAATCATTAGTACCAGCTTCTCATCAATCTGTCGCTAATCACCAGAGTGAGTATTACGTGCACCACGCGCGCCACGTGACGTGCCACGTGGTGCATTAGAATCAATCACACATCGCCAAATAATACAAGGTATGACCCACCATTGCCACATGGCGATAAATTATTGGTTCTAGTACACCAGGTGACAATGCACGTGGTGTATTGTATACTTTTCCAATCACCAAGGCCCAAGGCCTAAAACCAGTTCCAAACCACTCACCATCTCACGCAAACCAGCAATTCACTGATCAGACAAGCAAATTCAAATCACCCACCACAACTCCAATCTTCCAACCACCACAATCTGCAACCACCAATAACCAACAGCAAGAATAGCCTCTAAATCCCATCAAATTATCACCAATTACTACCATAAACAACCCAAAATACCACTTGATCCTCCACCGTTAGCCCCAATCTACGACTGCCTGCCCAAATTTGCCGCTGCTACCCCATGGCACAGCCATCTCACCATCGAACTCTCCTCTCCTTTGGCCCTAATTCAAACAGGTCGGCCCTCTCAATTCAATACCACCACCATTATTTGGGCATTCACAAGCCCCCACCCCAGCCTCCAAAACCACGCAAATCAACCCAATTCCATCGTAGCCCATCCCAAATGCACACCTCGACTCACAATGCCACCGCCAGTTTCATCGACCACCACCATCAGACACACAAGACCACCCAAATGCCCAACCCAAAACATGCGGCCTTGCTCAACCAATTCCACCAGATGATCACCCAAGTTTAGCTAGACAACTTACAAAGAATAACACAATAGAAACCAACAGCCCAATCCCAACAACTTTCCCCCAAAATCCACTCCAATTCACCAAATAAGCACCACTGGCAAATTACCCGAATCAATCAGCCCCAAATTCGTCAAACTCAACCTCAATTCTTCACCAACATCAAACAATCACTACCCAAATTCGACCTTTACCACCATGGCCTCACCACCTAACCACTAACACCCCCCAGCAGTCACTAAATTCATCTTCCCATCACCACACCACATCCATTACCTTCAAAAGAAAACAAACAAAGCCATCAAAACAACCCAACAGCACCACTTCAATCGGACCTTCTCTTTCATTTCTTCACTTCCCTCATCTCCCCTGCACCACTACCTGCAGAAGCCACACATCAGTCACCTCAACCACCCTCCAAGCTGCTGCCAGCTTGGATTAAATCCTTCGATCCTCTTCAAACCCCTCTTATCTTTCACACACCTGTGCCCACAACCCATCCCAGCGAGAGCGAACCGGAGAAAACAGAGAGAGGCCGAGAGAAAATTAGGGAAGAAGCAGAGAAAACTGAAGAGAATCTGAAGAAAAAGAAAGAGATGTGAGTGAATTAGAACGGTAAAGAGAAAATAGAGGGGAACACAGTGAGAGAACTGGGTGAGAACAGAGAGAAACACAGAGAAGGGAAATCGGGAGAAAAGAAGAGAAATGGAGAAGAGAGAGTGAATGAGAAATGAAGAAAACATAAAAGGAAATTTAGAGAAGAAAGAAATAAATCAGAAAAGGTAGGGAAAAAGAAGAAAAGAAAAAGAAAGGAAGAAATAAAGAACAAAAAAAAAATGAGAAGAAAGAATGATTATTAGGAGAATGGTTTTCTGATTTTTTTATTTTATTTTTTTAGATTATTATTATTATGGTTTAGGATTTTAGTAAAAATAGTTTTGTATAAAAATTAACCTTTATGCCTAAACC
This sequence comes from Mitragyna speciosa, assembly GCA_024721245.1. Lineage (NCBI taxonomy): Eukaryota > Viridiplantae > Streptophyta > Magnoliopsida > Gentianales > Rubiaceae > Mitragyna > Mitragyna speciosa. The sequence goes on along the minus strand of CM045566.1, from coordinate 22,136,037 downwards.
TCCCAAGATTTTAATTACTGTTGTTATACCCCACAATTTTCTTGTCTTATGTAATTAGGTCCCTCCTAACTTACAAATTAACCCCTCCAGATTTCATATTTCCTTCAATTAGGTCCCATGACTTGCAAATTTCTCCATATTTTTCTGAATTTATTATTTTGCTCCTCTAATTTACCTTAATTTTGCATTTGCACCCCTTTAGACTTATGTGAATTTCGAATTTCTACCCCCTGAGTTTTTATAGAATTTTATTTTTAACCCTTTAATTGCTAGACTTTACATTTCACTCCAAATTTTTCACTATTTACACATTTTTAGGTTTTATTTATTTATATTGTGATACCTTGACTTGTTTGTTCATTTTGGGTAGTATTTGTACCAGGTCTTCGAGAGGTATCCCTATTTCTCATTAATTTCCTCTTTATGTGCTCCAATATGCTCCAATGTGATTTTTTGCATTATTTTTATTGTTATTTGTTTATTTCTTATTTTATATACCTGTTGCGTATTTACGTAGTTAATTGGTTTAATTTTTAATTTTTATTATTATTTTGGAAGAATATAATATTTTGTAGTTAGCTAGTCAATGTAATAGTTAGATTATTTTTCTCATATTTTATGCAAAAATTGTGTAATTAGATAGAAAATGTAATAGATAGGGCATTTTTAATTTCCCCCCTTAAATTGTAAAATCAAGCCCCCCGGTGTAATAGTTAGGATTTATTTGCTTTTGCGTGCTTACGTGCTTATTTGTTTTACCGCTTTTATTAGGATTTTGCATCTAGATATCATGCTTATGTGTTATGTGCTCCTATTTGACTTTATATGTCTTTATATGTTTAATTTGTTTTTTAATTCACGTTTTACCATTTAATTCATGTTTTATGTTATTCCGTCACCATGCGAATCCAACGCTAGTTGTGGCTTCATTCTTTTCTCGCTAGTCCAACGCTAGTGAAATTTTTTAGAACGGGCTAGTCCAACGCTAGACCCTAAGGACATTTTAGTATTAGGTGCATTTGTGTGCATTTCACATCTCATTTCACACACTTTTAGTTTTTCTTTCCATTTGGCATAATTTTATTATTATTATTATTATTATTATTATTATTATTATTTTGACATATTTTTAAAATGCATGACATCTAGGTTGCATCTCACTTATAAATTAGGACATTTGTGTGATTCGACTAGAAATAGTCATCTACTCACGTGGGAAACGGTGGCGTACATGCCGTTCCCCCCTCTATGAGTAGAAACATTCAATCACAAGTTATTAGTCTCCCGTACCCGTCATGTTGCATTCCCACTTTCTTCGGCCACTTATTATCTTATTATTATTTTTCTTTCCTTTTTGCATTTCATTTTCCATTCACACTCGTGACTCCCTCGAGGTCTCGATTCGGGTTTCGCAATTAATGCGATAATTCCAACCAAGCCTCAACGAAACATGCCGACCCTCTCGATACCCACATTTAGATTTTAAGATTTGCATCCATTTAGACACATCCGAACGCGATAGAATCTAGGGTTAATTTAGGAAATTTTGATTAAACCTCGTAACTAGCCTCGACTAGGTTGAAAGGGTGCCTTAAGCGCAAGCCTTTGCCTTCCCTTTCTTCAAATGTAACTCCCAGACCTTTTCCTCTCATTTTTCATAGACCAGAGTCGGAAAAGAGTTTTAAATATTTTTTAAAATTTTTTATTTTTTGTTGTTTTGTTAAATTATTTTTTGGGTGACTTGGTACACCCTAACTCAATACCAAGTGGCGACTCCATTTTTCTAAATAAAACCCTTTTCAAAAATCATTTGGCCAAAACTGTCGCACTTTTAGTCCTGGCTTTGTTTTCTTTTAAAATACCATTTTCTTAAAATACACTTTTTTACTAAAATTTGATTTTTCACACACGCGCACGGTTTTTACCGAAACTTGCTTTTTGAAAAGGGCCTTTGACCGGATCGTCTTTTCGGGACGTGACAATCAACGACCCCACTAGCACCCTTTTCCTTTACGATTTTTTAGGACGCGACAATTCTGGCGGTGGTGGTTGGAGGCACGTGGCAGCTTTGCCAGTGCGCCACCCGTTTCAAAACTAAGGGTCATTTTTCATGAATTAGATATAATTTAGGGGTTAAGTGTAAATTTCTTTTGGAGGATAAACTTTTTGCTCCTATGTTTTTTTACCCCTTATAAAGTTATATTATTTATAGATTTGTCCCTAAAATTTAAAAATGATTAATATTAGTCTAAAAGAATTAATATTAAATATTATTTAAAAATAATGAAAATTAAAATCAAAATGTTCAAGGGAGCTTGAATACATAGCTCAAGCTCAAGCTTCAAATTTGCATGCTTGACGAGCTCGAGCAGAGGCAATTTGAAGTCGAGCCGAGCTCGAATATAGTGATATTTGGGCTTGATTTGACTCAATTATAACCCTACTCATCACTATAAATATCAATACGTATATAATTGATGAAGAATCTTTACCTACATTCATTACAAGTGTTTTTAGAGGGATCCTGAGAGAAAATGCTTTAGTTTGTATGTCCTTGTAAGTCTTTGTGAGGTAAGTATATTGGGAACATATTGTGTTCTTCAAAGTTAGGGTGGTGCACTCAAGTGTAGCTTTATGAGAGTTAATTGAGTAAATTGTAAAATTCTTTGGCTCAACTAGAGTGTGATTGGATGAGCAAATAGTGATCCCTACATTGTACATATCAGTTTGCTTTACCAACTTGTGAAGAAGCATAATAATGGATTTGAACTCTAAATTGAAGAACTTGGGAGTGAATGTAGGTGTCGAGTTTGACACCGAACCACTATAAATAATTTGTGTTCCTTTTCTTATCATTTTATTTTCTTTATTGACTTTTCATTATTGAGCTATCTTCTTGCTTTATATACTTGTTTAATTGATAGCAAATTATTTGTTTTCTTTGGCTTATTATTAGGTGAAAATTTAGTACATTTGCACTGTAATTTTTAGACAATGTAATTCATCCTTCTTAGCTTGCACCTAGGGCCTACACGTGAATAGTTCAACGAGCTTTCAAATAGAGTATATACATGCTTGAGTTCAGTTATAATTGACTTAAGCTACTCGAGTTTGGCTCGAGCTTGGAAAACTTCAAATTCAAGTCGAGCTTTTAACCAAGCTACTATACTGCACTGCACTGCACAATTGTGGTAGTGTATACCATTCATGAGGAATTATGGATCCATTCAATTGTGAATTCATACGACACTATTCCCAATTTTTCTTTTTGGTTAGTGGCCAATTACATCAGGACACAACATAAAATTGTGGACTCATATTGCCAATTCGGAATAAAACGTATTGTATTCAAACTCAACTTATAGACCTACCCAGTACCAATTCTTATCAAGGGTTCTTTCATAAAACTGAAGTTTGAATTTTGAAATCTGAATTTTAAGTATTTCAAGCATTAAGTTGCTTAGATAATAAAATTATATCTATTGATAATTGACTAAATGTAAGTGCTGAATTTATGTATATCACCTTGAAAATGTAATAATTTATCTTAAAATAATAAAATAGTTTAGAGATAGTGTGCATGTCTGAGATAGAGCGTCTGTGTATGTGTGTGTGATTTATGTGAGAGAGAGTGTGAATATATGTGTATATGAGTGAAAGGATGTATATGTGTTTGAAAATGTGCGTCTATAAAAGATAAAGAGTGTAAATATGTGAAAGGCGGCAATATTTATGTATGTATATTCGTATATGAGAGGGAGAAAGTTTATATGTAGATGTGAGAAAAAAATTTATTTTTATGTGTGTATATATATGTCTGTGTATGCTAGACATATAGAGAGTGTCTATGTATTTGTGTAAACGAGAATGTGTACTTGTGTATGTGAGAGTGAGATTGTGCTTGCGAGAGCAACTATGTGTCTAATAAAAAGAAAGTCTATAAGTCAGAGAAAGAATTTGTGTGTATGGTTGTGAGTGTGTGTGTGTGTGTTTGAATATGTATGCATGAGATAGAATGTGTTTATGCACGGAAGTGTTCAAGAGTGTGAGTGCACAAGTGTGCGCTTGAGAAGGAGAGCATACATGTATTCAAAATTTAGTAAATTATGTGATAATTATCACTTAAAATTTGTATATAAATTGTATAGTACTTAATATATTAAGTGATAAAGGATTTTTATTATCAAACACGTCAAATTCAAAAACCTTCTAATTTATTAATTTTTAACATTAAATTGAATTAACAAACACCTCTTTGTCAAGAATAAAAAAAGGGGAAACATATGTTGCATCAGATAGTAAGAATCTCACAAAAACAAGATGGCGAAAAGAATGCCACTTGGCTTCAACCACTGACTTTTTCCAATGATTATCGACTTTGACCAATTTAGCTAATAGTTGATGAGGTTTGGCCGACCTTCCGGTTTTTAACTCTTAGCTAACAGATTCTTAAAAGTGGTTTCCCATTTGAGTCGAATCTAGATTTAATAATGCTGATTAATGACACACTGGGAAATATTACATCAATTTTAGTGTTTAACGAAGTGATGTACTCCATTATTAACTTACTGATAGAAGTCTCCAGATGTGGTTTTCGTTTCGTGAGATAACAAAGGAGAAGACATCTCATGTAGTTAGTAAAGTTTCAAAGAAACTTAGAAAAACTTGAGCACACTCAACAACGATTTACTTTTAATCAAGTTGGAGTAATATTCAAAATATGTGGCTAACATTTTGATGCGGAAGAGTGATTTAAGCAATTGTTTCACAAACGATTCTCGAAAAATAAAGAGAAAGATTCATGATCTAACTTTGAAAAGATTCATTAGAATCTTAAAATCTCAAGAACTTTGAGAGAAATTTGATAAAATCCAAGTTTATAGAGAATAAATTGATGAAAGATGATAAAAGTCACTAAAAAAACCCTAGGATATGCCTATTTATATGCTACATCAGTTTCCTAAGACAAAAAAAAAAAAAAAATAGTAGGAAAATAAGAAAAATTGCAGAAAATTGCTAAATCCCGTTTTGACAATAGACTTCTTGACATAAGACATGGGCACACTATATTGAAATAAGTCTTTTGGTCAACTGACAACAAAAATTGGCATAAGGCATGAGCACGCTCTAATGAACAAAGTATTTTATCCACAACTTCAACTATTTAATTATACTATTTTCTACCAAGCTTCTTCTTCCTCTTTTCATGCTCCAATTTCTCCAAATATTCTTTTGCTATTTGTTTCACATCAATCCCTCCCACTTGAGAAGAACTCGCCCTCGAGTTATCTTGAAAATCTGGATATAACGGAACATCAGAGGGAGGATGATGCAATAAAAGATCCGTGATGTTAAAAGTCCTTGAAATTCCTAAAGAATTAGGTAAGTTAACCACATATGTATTAGGGTTTATTCGTTGAAGAATCTTGTGAGGCCTATATTCCTTGGTTGCAACTTGTGATATTTGCCAATAGGAAATCTCTCCTTGCGTAGAAAAACTATCACCTCATCTCCAACTTCAAACACCATAGCACGGATGCTTATCTGCTCAGCCTTGAACTTAGCATTGGTTCCCTCCAACTTTGCTTTTACCTTCGCCTGGATGGCTTGTGCATATTTAGACATGTTTCCTGCAGCAACACTATATCCAGGAACATTGGGAAGCTTCACCAAATCCACAGCATGTCTAGGAGACTGCACATAGACAATTGAGAATGGAGACCTCCTAGTAGAACTGTGAACCGCATTATTGAAATACTGGTTTGTACACTCCTTTGGTTGTTCCGGCTCCAAGTGCTCTATCTGAACTCGTTGTTCGTTTTGCGCCTGCTCCAAGCACTCCATGCGGTCTTTTTAAATTTGAAGGTCGTTCTTTGGGATAAAAGTTTCGTCTTCGGATTTGTTACTGGCCGTTGGAATAATTTAAGAACAGGAGAAGGCTCTAATACTAACTAACGTAGAAGCGTGATTTAAGAAATTTTTTCACGAACGATTCCCTAAAAACAAAGAGAAAGGTTCACGATCTAATTCCAAAAAGATTCGTTAAAACTTTAAAATTTCAAGAATTTTGGGAGAAATTTAGTAAAAAACCAAGTTTATAGAGAATAAATTGATGAAAGATAATAAAAACTGCTAAAGAAACCCTAGATATGCTTATTTATATGTTACATCAGTTTCTTAAGATAAAAGAAAGAAAAATAGCAGAAAAATAAGAAAATTATAGAAAATCGCTAATTCCCGTTTTGTCAGTAGTCTTCTTGACATAAGACAAGGGCACGCTTTATTCAAAAAAGTCTTCTGGTCAATTGGTAACAAAAATCGACATAAGGCGTGAATACCCTCTAATGAACAAAGTCTTCTGTCCACAACTTTAACTATCTAATTATGCTATTTTCTACCAAGCTTCTTCTTCCTCGTTTTATACTCTAATTTTTCCAAATATTCATTTGATATTTATTCCACATCACATTTTCAAGGGTATAAACATACAAAATTAACCTTAACGACAATATAAAAACATAGCAAAGTAGAAAGAGCCACATGTAAATAGAAAATTTTCTTAAAAGTGACCGAAATTGCCTCGAAACTAGATTCAGCGGACTCTATCTGGCCCATTGAGAACTCGTATAATTTTTGAGTTACAATTCCAGCAATATATTATGTGCACCGAAATTTCTCCTTAATAAAAGTTATGGCTGTTCACTTCATCATACGTCTACCCATCTTTGAATGTTCTGCGAAACTTAAACAAGTCTTGGCAACTTGTTCTCCGTCAAATTATGAGAAAAAATTGCTTAACGTTTCAGGAGATAAGAGTTTCCTGTGGGTAAGTAGGTAATAAATGTTGCCAGTAACTAATTTGATAGGTTTTATTGGACATAATTATTGAATAACTAAGTTGCAACTGATAATTCCAGGATGTCTATTTCTGCAAGTCTTTAGTTAAATTTTCTGGCATTTTGTTAGGATATGAAATACCGCCTATTTGATTTTTTTCGCGTACCTTTTATTTGATTTTCACTATACTTTATCATCTCATTGCTCAGATTTTACCTTTTTCCATTCAGCTACTTCAAAGAAGTGCAGAAGACAGTAAGTAATAGGTCATCAAAAGAAACAACTTTCTGATGAAAGATCAAGGATAGGAGAATTGATATGAGCCAACTATTTAGAGTAGTTTTTCCTTCCTCCCCTTGTTAAAGAATAAAAAGAGGCTTTTCTGCTGCAAACATCCATGCCGCCCCAGTGTTGACGATAATCACTAGCTTTTAAATTCACCGATTTCTCCTATTACATTGATAAATTGTAATTATCTTTCTTTATGCTAATTGTTTGACTTGTTACAGTCAATCAGAAAATAGCTGATACGTATGGTACAAATTTTGTCCACCAAACTTTTGATTGTCATAATTAAGTGCTTTGTGGAGCAAACGACTTTATGGGTATAGTCAATTTAAAAGATAAAAAGTTCTTGCACTAGTTAGCCAATTATCAATAAAAGCATAATAATAAATAAAAAAACTCCGAAATAATGCTAGTATAGAAAGCAACGAGAGCATTAAAAGAAAAGTTGGGTTGTAAGTATGGTGCAATTTCTGGGGAAATTAACAACTGCGACTTTGAAATCCTTCATCATAGTCTATGCATCGTGGCACCTTGATTTGTAGCTTTTAGCTGGTTTCAGGGCAATTTCAGAGTACTTAACAGTTTGATGACCACAGTTTTAAAGTCGACTTTACGTATATTTTTTGGTCTTCTTGCCATCAAACTGACTTCGATTTAGTTTTTTTTATATGTATACACAAAATTCTGCACGTCAAGGTTATTCTGTTCTTACTTACAAAAAAACTAGTTGAAAATTTTGTTGACCTATTATTCGTCAATAGTCATTGTCTAATATGGAACATTTTTGCGTTTGTTAATGTAAATTTTGTATAGTATCCAAATTTGTTATCTAAGTTCATTGTATGTGTAAACCTATGAATATGTGCTATCATATTATTGTGCAAAGTACAAAAAATATCAGACAATTTCTCTTTAACTTCATAATAACATGGTATCAAAGGCTTTCTTAATGTAATAAGAATTTTTGAACTATTCCCAGTTTTGTTTATTCAATATCTGATTTTTTTTTTTCGTCTAATCACTTCCAAAATTTTTATTTAGTGCTTCCTTACTGTGGTACACACGTCCTAATTCTTCCAAATTTCGTTGCATCTCTCTTTTTTTAGCTTTTTTTTTTTCATTTGTTTAGTGGTGGGTTGTTTATCCACCAATGCCTTACGGGGACACACTATCATAGCGACTTCTACTTTTAGGACAAACTTTACCTTGTCCATCTCTAATCTTGCCACAATGGTCAATCGGCTTATTATTATTACGTTGATAAAACGGTGTTCTTTGCATAACTCCTTTTATTGCATGTTCTTTATTTTAATGGTGTTCCCTCTTGAATCACTTTTGTTAAGATATGGAAATATTGTTATATTTTTTTAGTGTAACTATAAATACTGATATGAAAAATAGTTGTTAATCATTTAGTTTAATTTGAAATAATAAAGAACCAGAAATTTTGTAGTACAAATCCTTGCAAGCTGATATGCATCACAGTATTAATGGATAATTTCCATTGTGTCATATGTTAAATGCTATATGTGATCAAATATTAATATTAAATTCAACATAATCTCAATGATCAACCTTAGATCTTGAATCTTTTTTGTTGTTAAACAATACTTAATCTTTGCTACATTAACAGTGTAGAGATTTCTTTATACGAGCCGCTCTAGATGCTCGTTACATGCATAAAATGATAATTTTAAATTGATTTAAGGATATGTGGGATGCTCCTAAACGTGCTCGTAAAAAATCTTTATAGTGTTAATGTAGAAATAATTAATCCTTAAAACATAGAAACGTAAGAAAAAAAATGAGGATTTTCTAGTGACGTGGTGTAGATCAGGTTATGAAATATTAAGCAAGACACGCACAATTCAATTAACAAAATTCAATCTCCCATTTAATCCACAAGTGTACCGATCGATTGTAGTTAGTGGAGTATTAGGTATCGTATCCCACGATGAATCAAATATGTGCAATTACTAAGCCTTTATGACTAACTTTATTATCTAAACAAGCATAAATTGGAAAATTTGGTGAATGATTCAATATAATAGGTAAAAGATAAAAATAACTTGTAAGAATTCATTGGCAAAGAAGCTAGAACATAGAATCCACTAATGAACCATAAGTTACATGAATTGTTAGGTAATAATACAGGTAATGCAACGAAAAAATAAATCTCTATTACCTTAAACTATGGATCTCTTTAATATATCTATCGTACCCCATTTTGAAAAGGGAGAAAAATAAATAAGAGGAAAAAATAGTTTTTCCAAAATGGCTTTTAGAAAATGATTTTTTGACTTTTTGAAAAGACAAAACAAGAAAAAGGCCAGGACTTGTGAAAAGCTACGACAGTTTTGGTCAAAAACAAAGTTTTAAAAGGATTTTATAAAGAAAAAAAGAGTTACTACTTGGTATTGAGTTTTGGTGCACCAAGTCACCAGAAAATATTTTATTATAAAAGGTAAGAAAAACAAGAATTCTTTTTAAAAAAACTGTTTTTAAGGAAAATGTAAGAAAAATGAGAAAAACACGTTTTAGACAACTTCGGGACTTTCAAAACATGAGAAAAATAGGTTTGGGAGTCACAGTTAAAGAAAAAGAATGCAAAGGCTCACGCCTAAGGCACCCTTTCAATCTAGTCGAAGCTAGTTACGAAGTTTAATCAAAATTTTCCTAATGTAACCCTAAGATTTTATCACATTTAGATGTCACTACATGAATTCAAACCTAAATCTAAAAAAGGAAGTATCGAGAGGGACAAAATGTCCCTTCAAGGTTTAATTGGAATTACCCTATTAATTGCAAAATCCTAAACTGAGACCTCGAAGGAGTCATGAGTAATACAAAAATAAAAAATACAGATATAGATATAAGTGGCCAAGAAAAAGAAATGCAACAAAAATGGGTACGAGTGACTAAGACTCGTGATACAAATTTCCTTCTTACGGAGGGTAAATGGTGCGCTAAGGTTATGAGAGCCATACTTGCCTATTTCCATATTCGAAGGATGACTCTTTCTAACCTAGGCAGGCAAAATACCTATTTATCCTAAAATTCTATATGAAATGCAATTTCAATGTCATGCATTATATATTTATTGGGAAAGGGATAATATAAGGGAAAATATCATATGAATGGAAGAAAATCCTAAAAATTAGAAAAATGCATGAAGTGAAATGAGATGCATACAAGGGATGAGATTAATGCAAAAGAGGGCTTAAAGGGTCTAACGTTGGATTAGCTCGTATCTACAAACTTTCACTAGCATTGGACTAGCAAGCAAAAACAATAATGACCAATAACTAGCATTGGACTAGTATGGTAACTGTACACATATATCATAATAAAGCAAATAAAAGCATAAATAAAGCAGTAAGCACATAGTAACAAATAGGAACACATAGGAGTATGTAGGAGCACATAAGCATAATATCTAAATGTCAAGTCCTAAGGAAAGCAAGTAAAACATGTAAACACATAAGCACATAACACACAAACATAATATTCTAGATGCAACATCCAATAAAAAATGATTAAAACACATAAACACATAGCACACGAGCCCTATCTATTACATTGGGGGGCCTAACTACAATCTAAAAGGGGAAAAAATAAGAAAAATAATTTATCTAACATATCTATTACATTTTCTATCTAAATATAAAATTTCTCCAAAATAAGAAAAATAGTGTCTATCTAATACCTTTTGACTAGCTAAGTACAAAATAGGCTAAAATAAAAGAAATTATAACCCATCTATTACATTTTACAAATAATAAAAATTAAAACTGAATATATAACATAGCATAAATAAATACTCACGCATATATAAAATAATAAACATATAAAAGATATGTAAGGAAAACACATAGAAAAAGAATACATAGGAGAATATAAGAAAAATTAAGGGATAATAGGAATATCTCCCATTTGAAGAACTGGTATAAATACTAACAAAATAAATAAACACGTCAAGATACCACTATTTAATAAATAAAGCATAACAAAATCAATTCGAACAATTTGTAAGGTAAAAATGTAAATTCAGCAATATTCTAAGGGGAAATGCAAACTCCAGCAAATTCCAGGACAAAACATGAATTCCAGCAAATTTAGAGTAAAAAATTTAATTTCGAGCAATATTCTAGGACTAAAAATGCAAACTACAACAAGTTTAAAGGCTAAATTACAATTTGCAACAAATTGATAGGATAAAACCAAAAATTTTAGCAAATTTAGAGGCCAAAAATATAATTTACAATAAGCCAAGGGGATAAGATATAATTTCCAGCAATGTTTTAAAGGGCTAAATTGCAAATTATAGCAAGCTTGGGCAAAAAATATAATTTACAGTTTACAGTAATCTCAATCGTCAACATTAGGTACCGTCTTTATTTTCAGTTCTTGGTAGGTTCAATCTTAATATTGGGTATCGATTTTCATTTCTAGTTTGCAGTAGGCTTAATTGTCAGCATTGGGTACCGTCTTTATTTTCAGTTCTCGGTAAGCTCAATCTTAGCATTGGGTATCGATTTTCATTTTCAATTTACAGTAGGTTCAATCGTCAGTATTGAGTACCGTCTTTATTTTCAGTTTTCGATAGGCTCAATCCTTGCATTGAGTACCTATTTTAATTTTCAATTTGTAGTAGGTTCAATCGTCAGCATTGAGTACTGATATGTGCCACGGTGACATAGTTTTTCTTAGGATTTAGGTGTAGGTTTGTAGAGATTTTTAGTTATTTTATCACTTATTTGTTAAGTTTTCTCTACTTAGAGTCCTTAAGTGTGATTATTATTCATTCGGTTGTTTTTGATATGTTTGGCAAGATTTCCACCAGTATTTATGCTAATTATGGTCAACTAGTGAACACTGCACTTAATTCACCACCAGATTCAAAGTTGATCCTTTAAGTAAAGTGTTGAACTTGCCAAATAGAGCTTTTAAAGAAGAAGTAGAATTTTCGACCAAGGCTGTAGGCAAAGCTGCGCCACGGCCTTCCCTATGGCCAAGGTCAGAATGATAGCCCAAGGAAGCAAAAGAAAAGTAAACTTTCTAACCAAGGTCACAAGCAAGGCCGCGCCACAACCATCTCCACGGCCTAGGTCAGAAGGTCTGTCCGGAGATGCAAAACAAAGGCAGAACGTCTGATGGAGGTCGCGGTTGCGAACTGACGAGTTTTGATGAGATTTTGAGAATTTTAAAAAGGGAGATTCAGTTTGTAACGAGGCAGACAGAGAAAATAGGGCTTCTAGATATCAAAAGAGAGAACGAGTGAAAGAAACACCAAGTAAGAAGCAAGGGTTTCAAGACTCCACCCTCTAACGAATCAAGAAGGACACTTGCACGGATTCTAAGTAAGAGGATTGCAGCAATAAAGGAAGAAGGATCTCTATAACAACACTTGAAGACTCAATTTCACCATGAGAATGGGTTTTATTGTTCTTCCTCTATTGATTGTTGAATTTTCTTATTCCATTATGAACTAATTTGTTATGAACCTTGATGGGTTGAATCCTAGTTTATTTGTTGTGGATTGATTCAGTTTGGTTAATGAAAGTTACTCTTTTCACCTAGATTTATTTGTGAATTAATTTGTTTGATTGAATTGAGTTGTGCACGCTCTTTTCTAATCCACGATTTCAACGTAAGTTAATTGAGAAATTGCTTAGTTGAATTGAATCACTTCACAAATAAAAAAGCCTACAAGAATCACTAGATATAGGATGGCTAAAGTCTTCCCGAGTTAAATTCAAACCTAACTCATTTTGTGAAATCTATATTTTTGAACCATTCTTTTACGGTTTAAGTGAAGAAGAGATTCTCACTAGTCAACTAAAAGGATAGGGAATATAATCCTTGAAAAAGGTTATACGCCATAAAAGGGATTTGTGGGTCTAGAAAAATTGATAACTTAATTGACCATGAATTGAAATACTATGAGGACGATTATGGGGATTCCCAATCTAGATTCTCTCTTGATTAATTGTTGAATGCAATTACGTAGTGTCCTAGTGTTATCCTATTTTGGTCAAATTAGATTAGTGTTTAGTTAATTTTACAATAATTAAGTTAATTCTCATTCACTCTTTTTAACGTTAAATAATAGAATAAGAGTTAGTACTAGTAGTCATAGTTCTTGTGGGAAACGATACCTGATATTCACCTACACTACACTACAGAACGATAGGTATATTTGCCTAACAATCTGTAGTATATCTCGATAGACATCAAGTTTTTGGCGCCATTGCCGAGAACTGTGATATTAGGAACATTTGAAATTTATTATTTTAACCATTGTTTTTCTATTTGTTTATTTACTTTCATATTTATTATTGTTAATTTTTAATATTTGATAGTTGTTTTTGTGCACAACTTACAGGTATTTGCTCTAGTGCATGACAAGGAGTAGTCGTGCTGCACTTTGGGAGCAAGACCCGGAGATTGAACGAACGTTCCTTTGAGCACTTCGAAAGAGACTCAGACAAAGGGGTGAGGAAATTGAATTAGAACACTAGTGCTTTCTAGAGATGGCATAAACCCCCAATAACAACCCCATAGTCAATGAATATCCTCTAAATCAGAAGAATGCTCAAAATCAGCAGCAGCAACCACGGCAATTGACTATGTCTAATTATGCTAGGCCACACTTGATAGGGACAAAGCTTAGCATAGTTAGACCACGAGTGGAGGCAAACAACTTTGAAATCAAGCCCAATGTAATTCAAATAGTACAACAATACGTCCAATATAATGGCCTCCTAGACGAAGACCCAAATGCCCACATTGTAAATTTTCTTGAAATTTTTGCGACACATTCAAGATGAATGGGGTATCAGAAGAAGCCACTAGGTTGCGGCTATTTCCATTTTTGCTGAGAAACTGGGCAAAGTAATAGTTGAATTCGCTACCTTGAGGGTTCATCACGACATGGGACCAAATGGCTGAAAGATTTCTAACCAAATACTTCCCACCAGCCAAAACTACTAAAATGAGGAACAACATCTCCTTGTATGCTCAAATGGATTCAGAGACTCTCTATGACACATGGGAGAGATTCAAGAAACTGCTAAGAAAGTGTCCTCATCACGGATTACCGTTATGGCTTCAAGTGCAGACTTTTTACAATAGGTTGAGTCCAGCAACCAGGCAAATGATAGATGCAACTGTCGGAGGGACTCTAAATAGCAAGACACCCAAAGCCGCCCACGAGTTGATAGAGGAAATGGCAATCAGTAGCTACCAATGGCAGGGCAGTCGTTCCAGACCTCCTAAGCCGCTGGAGTCTATGATGTAGATGCAGTCACTACATTGGCGGTACAAGTGGAAACATTAGCCAAAAAAATATATAGATTTTTAACTGCACAAATACCAGCTTAAGTGATGCATTGCGACCTTTGTAGGGAAGGTCATGGCCATCAAGAGTGTCTAGTGCTCGATCCTACGGAAAACACTGATGAACAAGCTCATTACATGAGAAATGCACCAAGATCCCAGAATAATCCTTACAGTAATACATATAACTTTGGATGGAGAAATTACCTAACTTCTTATGGGGGAATCAGGGACAGCAAAGACAAACTCTACCATGTTTCCATTAGTAGCATCATCCTTAGGAGAAGAAGCCGAGTTTGGAGGACCTGATGACCAAATTCATCCAAATATCTGAGACACGCTTTCAAAGTACTGAAGCATCTTTAAGAAATCAACAAGTAAGTATACATAATCTAGAGAATCAGATTGACCAAATTACTAAGTTGATTTCAGAAAGACCTCAAAAGACCCTCCCAAGTAACACCGAGACCAACCCGAGAGAGAGCAGGCAAAAACAATCACATTAAGAAATGAAAAAGAGTTACAAAGTGAGGAGGCAAGGGAAAAAGAGGAAGCTTCTATTGCAAAATGGTTGAAGAAAAAAAACATGAGCAGGGCAAAGAGGTGGAGCCAATGAAAAATATGGTAAAAGAATACAAACTTCCTATTCCATATCCAAACAAACTGCAGAAAGACCATAAGACGAGCAATTCGGTAAATTTTTGAAACTTTTTAAACAACTGCAAATTAACACACCGTTTGTTGACGCTTTATAGCAGAAGCCTAAATATGCAAAGTTCCTAAAGGATCTGCTAGCAAATAAAAAAAAAATTAGAGGAACTCTCTATTGTCAAGCTAAATGAAGAATGCCTGGCTATTCTACAGAACAAACTGCTACAGAAATTGAAAGACTTTGGGAGCTTTACTAATCCTTGTGACATTGGCAGTTTATCTGTTGATAAGGTTTTAACTGACCTAGGGGATAGCAATAATTTAATGCCATATAATATGTATTTGAAGTTAGGTTTAGGAGATCCTACCCCTACTAGGATGAGTATACAGTAGGCAGACCGCTCTATTAAATATCCTAGGGGTATCATAGAGGATATTTTGGTCAAAATAGATAAATTCATTTTTCCTGTAGATTTTGTCATACTATATATAAAAGATGATCTAGAGATCCCTCTAATTCTAGGACAACCTTACCTGGCTATTGCTAAAGCATTGATAGATGTTCATGCAAGGAAGTTGACTCTTAGAGTAGAGGATGAGGAAGTGATCTTCAAGATACCTAAAGCAACAAGACATTTTCTGAATAGGGATGATACATGTTTTTATGCAGATAGTACTGACATCGAAGCATTTTCTATTTGTAGGAGATTTCTACAGATGATGCATTGGAATCATGTATCGCTCATGGGAAAGTTCATTCTTCGACCTACAAATCAAGGAGCAGGTGGCCCACTTGGAAGCTAAGAAGCTAATAAGGAGAATCAAGCCGTTTGAAGAGTTAAACGGAACAAGTAGGAGTGGTCTTAAGCCTTCAATTGAGGACCCCCTGAACTGGAGTTGAAGAGATTGCTTCACCATTTGGAATATGCATTCTTGGCAGAAAATTGAAAATTACCAGTAATATAGCATCAGTACTAGAAGAATAGAAGAAGGAAAGGCTACTTCAAGTGTTGAAGGAGCATAATGAGGCGATTGCATGGAAGATATCTGACATCAAGAGTATCAGCCCCTTTTTCTGCACTCATAAAATTCTACTTGAAAATGATTTTAAACCGGTAGTACAACCCCAAAAGAGGTTAAATTCGAATTTCAAAGATGTGGTGGAGGCGGAGTTAATGAAATTATTTGACGCAGGGTTGATTTATCATATTTTTAACAATTCTTAGGTGAGCGCTATGCAGGTAGTACCAAAAAAGGAGGCATGACAGTAGTGCCAAACGAGAAGAACGAACTCATCCCGATGAGGACCGTCACTAGATAGAGAGTCTGCATAGACTACAAGAAGGTGAACAATGCTACACACAAGGATCACTTTCCGTTACCCTTTATTGACTAGATGTTTGAGCAATTCTCTGAGCACGAGTATTATTGCTTCTTGGATGGATTATCGAGGTACTTTCAAATCTCAATAGCCCTTCAAGATTAAGAAAAGACGACCTTTACCTGCCTGTATAGCACTTTTGCATACAGGAGGATGCCCTTTGGACTTTGCAATGCACCGGCAACATTTCAGAGATGCATGGTAGTCATATTTGATTACCTAGTCAAGGACATCATGTAGGTATTTATGGACGATTTTTTCATTTTTGGTGATTCTTTTGACTTGTGTCTTATTAATTTAGATAGGGTACTTAGAAGGTACAAGGAAACTAATCTAGTGCTAAATTGAAAAAAATGCTGTTTTATGATTCAATAAGATATAGCGTTGAGTTATAAAATTTCAAAGAGAGGCATTGAAGTAGATAGGGCAAAAGTAAAAACCATAGAAAAATTGTCACCACATACTTCAGTTAAGGTAATTAGGAGTTTTTTTTACATACGGATTTTTATAGAAAGTTTATCAAAGATTTTTTCAAGATAGCCAAACCTTTAACGAAATTGCTAGGAAATGATATTTCCTTTGATTTTGATCATGATTTCCTGAATGCCTTTTGTATTGTAAAAGAGAAATTGGCTCACCCCCCAATTATAGTAGTACCTAATTGGTCTTTATCTTTTGAATTAATGTGCGATGCCAGTGATTTTGTAGTGGGTGTAGTACTTGGACAGAGGAAAGATAGACATTTTCGTCCTATCTACTACGCGAGCAAAACTCTGACTGATGCTTAAGAGAATTATACCACAACAAAGAAAGAGCTACTCGTAATAGTTTATACTTTTGATAAATTTATATCCTATCTTATTTTGTCTAAAGTTATTGTATACATTGATCACTATGCACTTAGGTATCTTCTGAGTAAGAATGATGCTAAGCCTAAACTGATTAGATGGGTGTTATTGCTGCAAGAATTTGACATTGAGATCAAGGATAAGGAAGGCGCAGAGAATCTGGTGGTAGATCACCTTTCTCGCCTTGGGAATGACTAACTGGAAGATCCACACGAGGGAGAAATCAATGAGAAATCCCTAATGAGAGGCTCTATACTTTTTCTTCTTCCTATCCTCATACTCCATGATTTGCTGATATAGCTAATTATTTGGCTTCACGGGTTCTTCCCAAGGAAATGACTCATCAGAAGAAGAAGAAATTCTTCTTTGATTTGAAACATTACTTATAGGATGACGCTTATTTGTTTAAGATTTGTGCAGATCATGTCATACGGAGGTGCATGGACTATCCTGAGGCGGAGGACATTCTAGAGCATTGTCACAAGGGGCTCGCTAGAGGTCATTACCAAGCTAATGGGATGGCAAAAAAGATTCTTGAGACAAGTTTCTACTGGCCTTCATCGTTTAAAGATGCTAGAAGGCATGTTGAGAAATGTGATAAGTGTCAATAATCAGGTAATCTCTCTCGTAGGGATGAAATGCCCCAATTTGTTATTCTTGAATGTGAAATATTTAATTTATGGGGGATAGATTTCATGGGGCCTTTTTCAGTATCCTTTGAGAATAAATATGTTTTAGTGGCAGTTGACTACGTCTTTAAGTGGGTAGAGGCTCAAGCCTTACCTACGAATGATGTTAGGGTAGTGGTGAAATTTTGAAGAAAACTGTTCACATGATTTGACACACCGCGAGCAATAATCAGTGATAGGGGCACTCACTTCTGTAACCAACAATTTAAAAAAGTGCTCAATAGGTTTCATGTAACTCACAAAATAGTTACCCCGTATCACCCATAGAGTAGTGCTCAGGTTAAAGTAACAAATAGAGAATTGAAAAGAATATTGAAAAAAACAGTTAAGCACTCTAGGAAGGATTGGTCTATTAAGCTAGATGATGCATTATGGACCTATAGGACAGCCTACAAAACTCCCATAGGAACTACTCCTTATAAATTGGTTTACGAAAAATCCTGTCACTTACTTGTGGAGTTAGAACATAAGATTTATTAGGCTATTAAGAGCCTTAACTTTGATCTTAATTGTGTAGGTGAGAAAAGGAAGCTTCAGCTGAATGAACTCGATGAGTAGCGTCAAGAAACTTATGAATGTGCAAGAATTTATAAGGAAAACATGAAGGCAATGCATGATCGTAATATCAAGCAACCGAAGGAATTCCGGCCCGGAGACCAAGTCTTACTTTTTAATTCTAGACTTTGCCTCGTTCTAGGTAAATTTAAACCTAGATGGTCTGGATCATTTGTGGTTAATCAAGTTTTCCCTTATAGTGTTGTAGAAATCACATACAAGGACAAGGGGATATTCAAAGTCAACAGACATCGACTCAAGTTCCACCTTGGAAGAGACTTTAATGATCAAGTGAGGGAGGTTTACTACCTCTATAACCCAAATTCATGAGCACCCATTGAATGTCGAGCTAACGACGCTAAACAAAGCATTAGTTGGGAGGCAACTCAATATTTTAGTATTTCTTTTTGGTAATTGAAAAAAAATTTAACTTATTTGCATTAGTTTAATATAATTTCGTTAATAATATGTTATTGAGTCTTTTACAAGTCCAATAAAAAAGGAGAATGTTTTAATTGGTGGATGAGTACATGAAGCACCACATTCAAGGAAGTTCAGTTTTCCTTTATGCATGTTTTTCTAGTGATTAGTACTAAATTTTCATGATGCAAGCACTCACTAGAACATCAAAGTGTTAGGTAGGAGTTTGTAGATTGATTTGGAGTGAAAAATCACAAACTTTAGTCCTTCTTACTAAGGCCGCTGAAAAGGCCATGCTACGGCCTTCCCCACGACCAAGGTCAAAGGCCAAACTATGTTTCACTTATATTTCATGCACAATCTGATGAAGGCCACGGCGCGGCCTCGTCCAGATTTTGCGAAAAAGGGGTTTTACGATGAAATTTTCACAAAACCCTTAGAGTTCTTTCTTTCCTTTGGCAAGAACTCCTATCTTCCACTCTCTAATCCTTCTTCCTACACTATCATCTACCCTTTAATCCTCAAAAACATCATCTCCCACTTCATTACAAGCGATCTATCTATAGATTTTGAGGAGAGGGAGAGGATTTCTTAAGGTCTTCAAACACTTCACCCACTTACAGACTTTGTTTAATCTAGCACTTTTTCACCTAAATTTCGAAGGTATGATTAATCACTTTCAACTCCTCCTACTTTACTTAATCTCCTTAGTACGTTTTATGGTTAAATACATCCAA
This sequence comes from Mitragyna speciosa, assembly GCA_024721245.1. NCBI lineage: Eukaryota > Viridiplantae > Streptophyta > Magnoliopsida > Gentianales > Rubiaceae > Mitragyna > Mitragyna speciosa. The sequence goes on along the minus strand of CM045566.1, from coordinate 22,116,293 downwards.
TTTATTAATTTTTCTTGAACTAGGAATAGTTGTACTATTTTACTCAAATTTGAATACAAGCATTTCTAGTCAATAATTTGAGTTCGATGGCTTATTTTGGATGTTAATTATATGCTTTGAGATTGAATGAAGCATGGGCTACATGAATTAGAGACTAATTGTTGAGATTTGATGATTATATCCTTACATGTCTTTGTAACTTATATGTTCAATTTGGGTTTTGATTATTAAATTTCATGATATAAAATAGAGTCTACTAGTGATGGGTGATGAATGGATAATGAGTTTTGGGCAATGTAGTTTCTATGTGATGAATTTTCAATTTTGTTGCCCTTATTCCTTAGGATTAATAATTTTAGTAGGAATGGAGATTTTTCATGGATTCTTGATTAAGTAATGTTTTTGGGGTATTAACTAGTCTAAGAATGTGCATTTCAAAGGCCACATGGGATCTTGAAACTAGTTTAGCGCAATAACCCTTGTATGCATATGCCTTCTGTGGGATTCTTAATTTGACTAGTTATTCTTCTTTTACTCAAGTACTATTCAATTTTTATTTCCTATCACATATGAATTGTAATCCCAACTATTTGAGGATTTGATTTGTGTATGGATGTGGTGTTAATGACAAATGTGTTTCTAGAGATCGCGTGTTATTGTACAAAATGAGTCCCTAATTGGCGTATCTGTAACATTACTGATAAATATTAGTTTTTCTTCATGTAAGATAATGCCGAGAACAAAAATGGCAGGCAGCCCTTCGAGGTCTATATGGCCCAAGAGGCAAAGAGGGGAAGGTTCATCATCCTAACCACCTTCTAAACCACCTTGTGAACCCACATATGATGAATGAAGGTTCACCTCATTGGAGAATCAGCAATGGTATCTAGAGCACAAGTTTAAAGAGATCATTATTGAGAAGGATATAGCTGAGAATGTAGATGCCTACCTCCATATCACGGATATATTCGCCAAGTTAGGTTGGGATGAATTGTTGATGTAACATCCCACGTCTGGGCTGGCCCAATAACTTTTGAGCTTTAAACCACGGGCTCAAAATGTTTAAGCCAAGTTATTTAGTAGCCCAAACGTAGGATGTTATATACAAATCATTTTCTTTTCTTCCCACCAATGTGGGACTTTTTGAGGGATCTCACATTCACCCCTCCTTATCAGGCTTTGCGTCCTCGCAAAATCCAATCCATATCATAATCCAAACTGTCCACTCGGTTGTATCGGATTCTAGAGGTGACTCATACGGGCTCTAGAGGTGGCTCCCGCCCTTAGGTCGACGTAGCACTTAGCTCCGCACAGCACTTAGTTCCTCCACTTCCTTGCGTAGTCCGGCCCAAATACCATAGGCCCAGTCTCACCTCGTGCAGAGACCACACGAGATTCGCTCTGATACCATTTGTAACATCCCACGTCTGGGCTGACCCAATAACTTTTGAGCTTTAAACCACGGGCTCAAAATGCTTAAGCCAAGTTATTTAGTAGCCCAAACGTAGGATATTATATACAAATCATTTTCTTTTCTTCCCACCAATGTGGGACTTTTTGAGGGGTCTCACAGTTGAGCCTGCTAAATTACTATTACCCTGACTTCGTGAGAGAATTTCATGCCAACATAGAAGATAAGGACAAGTATGGAGGTTTTTACTTGGTCACTACAGTACAGGGTCAGAGAATATTTTTGATACGAAGGGACCTAGCTGGAATATTACAATGCCCCGACAGTGATACTAAGGTTGTGTACAAGGGAAAGTTCAAATGGTTAGGGAACTGGACACCACTCAAGGCTAGTAATAGATTCAATGTCATGAAGCAATCCGCCCGAAGAGGAACCAAAAAATTCTTCAGAGCTAATGATTTTGCCGTTCCCTATCATGCCTTGATTTTCATCTTTGCCCACAATGTCTTGCCCAAGAGAAGTAGGAAAAATGAATGCCGATATAGTGACATCTACTTTCTAGATGAAATGATCCATGGTAGATAGGTTTGTGAAATGAAAATCGACACCCCACTCTGTTGTTATGTGATTGGCCACATAGGGAATATGGTCAATCCAAGCAGTGTCGAATCCTGCTTCAGATTTCTTCGACTCCTGTCCCTTATTTTTTAAGCCTATGGAGTTCCATTGGAGGGTCAAACAAAGAGGAGTACCGACCACAGAGACAAAGTATTTGTTGCATGCCTGCAGAGTATTGTGCACCCAGACAAAATGTATGTGGTTGATGCTATTGAGCATGGTAATGATCCTTTGGCAGAAGAAGAGGAGATGCAACACATGGAGCAAGAAGAGCCCTCACAGACACAGGAGGATCAGTCTGTTCATGACATGCTCCAATCTATTTTAAGGGAGGTGAGAGGCACTACACTTGCAATGGAAAGGATAGAGGGTCGTATGGAGTCTTTAGAGGGACGGATGACATCGGTAGAAGGAATGATGACTTCTGTCGAAGACAAGTTGAACTCGTAGAGGCCCTACCGCCATGATCCTTAGATCATGCTCACCTTTTTATTTTATGTTTTATTTACTTGTTTTTGTTCTCTTAATTTGGGCCTGTATAATATTTTCTCCTTAGTTGTCACTTTGGTACTAACTAATTTTCATGATTAATGTTATGTTCATTTTTCATTGTGATGTGCTGCAGTTATTCTTTGATTGCATACTACAACTCGTAGCATTTTCACTTTGGAATGAAAAGCAACACGCATATAAAGGGGAGTACTTGTTTTAATTTTCTTCTTTCCTTCATTTAATTTGTTTTCTCAAACATTGTGGAGAATGTGTGACTTAAGTGTGGGGGGGAGATATCAAGTACTTGTTAATTTGATTGCTTTGATTATGTTGGTTTGGTGATTGGACAGCTGTTTGTTTGGCAGGGAGTCATCCCTGATATAAGGGAGACTTTGTCCAAAATTTTCTTTTTAAGTTAATGTGTCCAATCATTCTACTTATGGAAGTTGTAGTGTCTAAGTAGTTAGTTTCAAATTTCCCTTGCCAGAGTGTGAATGTAGCATGCGTCTTTAAAAATATCTTCAGTTGTTTGAATCAGGAATGGAAATTCGAATACAAAATTAGGAATTTTTACCTTGGAGAAAATAGGCTAGGTAAAACAAGAGGAATTAGGTCGAGATTTTTGAAGTTTTGACAATGGTCTTCCCTTTTCTCTTATTATTTTTGTCTTTTTACCTAAAAAAAAGAGAGAGAGAACAAAAAAGTGGAATAATGAATCATTAGCACACTGCTCCAATGATTCATATGCCTAATAACAAGGAATCTTCATCTAAAAATGTTGATTTTCTTGTCAAACAGCATTTGAATTATGAGTACGCATATAGCAAGGCTTGATTGAAGATGAATTACTCAAAAGTGGCAATGTCATTTCTCAAAGCTAAAAGCTATGAAAAAATTTGCGATATAGTGAAGTCAATAGAGATATTAGTGTTGTTATTTTTTGACAAAAAAAAGAGAAAAAAAAGAGAATATCAGGGAAGAACATGTTAAACTGTTTTAATCAAGGGTTAATTCGTTTTTCTTTGCTTAGTATGATGAATATCTGAGGTAATTATGAATATTTTCGTGTTAGTTTTCCTGGGTTGGCAAAGAAGATATTGTAGAGATGCGTGCATTCTTCCTCTTATGGCTGAGTCATTGTTTGAGTGCATTAGAGTTCATTGATTGAGGGTAAGCAATAGCTTAAGTGTGGGGGGATTTGATATGTGCCACGGTGACATAGTTTTTCTTAGGATTTAGGTGTAGGTTTGTAGAGATTTTTAGTTATTTTATCACTTATTTGTTAAGTTTTCTCTGCTTAGAGTCCTTAAGTGTGATTATTATTCATTCAGTTGTTTTTAGTATGTTTGACAGGATTTCTACATGTATCTATGCTAATTGAGGTCAACTGATGAATACTGCACTTAATTCATCACTAGATTTAAAGTTGATCCCTCAAGTGAAGTGTTGAACTTGCCAAGTGGAGCTTTTAAGGAAGAAGTAGAATTTTCGACCAAGGCTGCGGGTAGAGGCCGCGCCACGGGCTTCCCCACGGCCAAGGTCAGAATGATAACCCAAGGAAGCAAAAGAAAAATAAACTTTCTGACTAAGGCCGCGGGCAAGGCTGAGGTCAGAAGGTCCGTCTGGAGAAACAAAACAAAGGTAGAATGTTTAATGGAGGTAGTAGGCAAGGCCGCGCCACGGCTTTCCCCGTGGCCTAATTGCTGCAGTTGCGAACTAACGCATTTTGACGAGATTTTGAGGATTTTAAACAGGGGGATTCAGTTTGTAATGGGCCAGACAGAGAGAATAGGGCTTCTAGACTTCAAAGGAGAGAACAAGTGAAAGAAACACCCAGCAAGAAGCAAGGGTTTCAAGACTCCACCCTCCAACGAATCAAGAAGGACACTTGTAAGGATTCTAAGTAAGAGGATTGCAGCAATAAAGGAAGGAGGATCTCCATAACAACACTTGAAGACTCAATTTCACCATGAGAATGGGTTTTATTGTTCTTCTTCTGTTAATTGTTGAATTTTCTTATTCCATTATAAACTAATTTGTTATGAACCTTGATGGGTTGAATCCTAATTTACTTGTTGTAGATTGATTCAGTTTGGTTAATGAAAGTTACTCTTTTTACCCAAATTTATTTGTGAATTAATTTGTTTGATTGAATTGAGTTGTGCACTCTCTTTTCTAATCCATGATTTCAACGCAAGTTAATTGAGAAATTACTTGGTTAAATTGAATCACTTCACAAATAAAAAGGCCTGTAAGAATCATTAGAGATAGGATAGCCTAGATGTCGCGTCCTAAAAATCGTAGGCAAAAGGGTGCTAGTGGGGTCGTTGACTGTCGCGTCCGAAAATACGGTCCGATCTCGGTGACCCTTTCGAAAATAAAAGTTTTTAGAAAAACCATGCGTGTGTGAGAAAAAAATCAAATTTTAGTAAAAAAGTGTATTTTAAGAAAAATAGTATTTTAAAAGAAAACAAAGCCGGGACTAAAAGTGCGACAGATTTGGCCAAATAATTTTTGAAAAAGGGTTTTATTTAAAAAAATAGAGTCGCCACTTGATACTGAGTTAGGGTGTACCAAGTCACCCGAAAAATTGTTTAACAAAACAAAAATAAAAATTTTAGAAAAATATTTTAAAATCCTTTTTCGACTCCGGTCTACGAAAAACGAGAGAAAAAAGATCTGGGAGTCACATTTGAAGGAAGGGAAGACAAAGGCTTGCACCTAAGGCACCCTTTCTACCTAGTCGAGGCTAGTTGCGAGGTTTAATCAAATTTTCCTAAATTAACCCTAAATTCTATCGCGTTTGGATGTGTCTAAATAAATGCAAATCCTAAATCTAAATGTGGGATATCGGGAGGGTCGGCATGTCCCGTCAAGGCTTGGTCGGAATTATCGCATTAATTGCGAAACCCGAGTTGAGGCCTCGAGGGAGCCACGAGTTTTTATGCAAAATGTGATGCAAAAAGAAAAGAAAATAATAATATATAATAAGTGAATAAAGAAGGTGAGTATGCAACATGACGGGTACGGGAGACTAATAACTCGTGACTGAATATTACTACTCACGGAGAGGGGAACGGCATGTACGCCACCGCTTCCTACGTGAGTAGGCGATTATTTCTAGTCGAATCACACAAATGTCCTAATTTCTAAATGAGATGCAACCTAAATGTCATGCATTAAAAAAACATGTCAAAAATAATAAAAATAATAATGATAAATAATAATAATAGTAATAATAAAATCATGCCAAATGGAAAGAAAACTAGAAATGTGTGAAATGAGATGTGAAATGCATACAAATGCACCTAACACTAAAATGTCCTAAAGGTCTAGCGTTGGACTAGCCTGTTCTAAAAATCCCGTTAGCATTGGACTAGCGGGAAAAGAAAGAAGCCACAACCAACGTTGGACTAGTGTGGTGACGGAATACCACAAATCATGAATTTAAAGCATGAATTAAAAGCAAATTAAACACATAAAAACATGTAAGATCACATAGGAGCACATAACACACAAGCATAATATTCTAAATGCAAAAATCCTAAGGAAAGCGGTAAAAGAAATAAACACATAATCACGCAAAAGCAAATAAATCCTAACTATTACACTGGGGGGCTTGATTTACAATCTAAGGGGGAAATTTAAAATGTTCTATCTAATACATTTTCTATCTAATTACACAGATTTTTGCTAAAAATATGAGAAAAAATAATCTAACTATCACATTGACTAACTAAATACAAAATATTACATTTTTATCAAAATAATAATGATAAAGAAATAATAAGATTTAAGATGAAATCTCATGAAAGAAATAAATACATAAAGAACATACCAAATAGGAAATATGTGGATAAACGCATAAAAATTACATAAGGCACATTGGACCACATAAAGAAATTTAAAAGGAAGTGAAAATACCTCTTGAAGATTTGGTGCAAATACTAACAAAAAGAACACACGCATTAAGATACCACTATCTTTAGATAATAAAGCATAAAAAATAATAATAACAAAAATTCTAACAACTTTTGATGTAAAAACATAAATTATGACAAGTTTGGGGGGACTAAAAATAAAAATTTCAGCAACTGTGGGGACAAAAACAAAAATTCTAGCAACTTAGGGGGCTAAAAAGACAAATGCCTATATTAAAATTAGTAAAATCATAATTGTAATACCTAAAAACTTAAAATTACACAAAACACATTAATTAAATAAGCACTAAACAGACATAAAATAACATTAAAATCATTAAGCAAATTAAAAGCTAAACCAATTTATAACGTTAAACCAAGTAGAGAAATGATTAATTAAAATGAATGAAACATATAGAACAAAATCAGAGAAGCTGCAATCACATTAATCACTATACAAAACACGTGACACCACACCCACAGACTCCCAAAGTCGTTCACTAAATTACACAAATTGAGGAACCTTTCAATTCGGCCTTCAAAGACAAAAACACTAAATTAGTAATGTGATCAAAACATATATTTGCATTTTTTGTGATCAAATGGCCAGCAACTGGACTGACAGTAATGAACTGCCTAAATTAGTGTACTAATTTAACTACTAGATCAAGATTAAATCAAAACTAAATTGAATTCAAATGATAAATAAATAAGTTACCATTAAGTAAAATAAAATAAAGAAAATAATAATAATAATAATAAATGCTATGTAAGAAGAAAAACCAACTCCTGCAATTCAATTTAATGCCTTCACCCGTAAACTACTCTAATTCTATTTTCTTCAACCGGGCCCTACAATCTAATTACCCAAAAGTCAATCCTGTCAACCAAAAGCTTCCTAAACCAATCCTTAATTAATTAAAGAAACAAATTCACCAAACAGTCTCCCAATTTTGTTTGACCAAGAAAGACTAGACAAAACCAATTAAAAGCTTCTCCCCAATTCAGGAATCTTTCTGCTTCTTTTTTCCTTTACCAGATTCATTCTTCATTTTCTTCTTTCTACATCTCTTTCTTTCTCTCAAACTCTGGCCGTTTATCTCAATTTTCTCACTCTCTCCGTTGTATCTATTCTCTTGTCTAGCTTTGTCTCTCTCGTCTCTTCCGGCTTTTTCTTTTCCATTTTCTTGCTCCAATTTCTCTTCTTCAGTTCCTTTTTTTTTTTCCTTGTTCTCTCCATTTGTATCTCTCTTTTTCTCTCTTTTGGTTTTCATTCTTTCTCGGTTCTCCGATTCTCTCTGTTTTTCTCACCCTCGCTCTCTCTTCTCTTTCTTTTCCGTCTGTCTTTCTCTTCATCTCCCTCCCTTTTTGCTTGTGTGGATGTGCAGTTGTGGTTCGGTTGTTTGATGGAGGGGTGGGAATTTGGTTGTTGTGTTGGTTGTGGGACTATGCAGTGGTTGGATGGGGCTGGAAAAAACGAAATTAAAGCAATTGTAGGGGATTTTGGGAGGTTGTTGAACGGAGAAATAGGGCAGTGGTATTTGTGCGAGCAGAGAAATTGCAAATGCTTTGTGATGATATGTGTTCCCGTGTGTATAGTTAATTCTGTGTGTGTATATGGCTGACTGTGTTCGTGTTTTGCCTGTGCAATTGCTTGTTTGTGCGTGAAATTGTGCTTGAGCGACTGTGTCACTGGGATGGTGTGGTTATGAGTGTGTCTGTGTGTGTAAAATGTGTAAGTTTCTGTAGTGACATTTTGCAATTTGAAATTGATTTCGGGATTGAAATGGACTGACTGTGGCTTGAATGATGAAATTTGTGGATGAATTGAGACTTTTGTGGCTGGGCTTGATCTTGCAGGTAATGTCGGTAGTGGCTTTGGCCTGACAAAATGGTGATTTGAGAAATGGAGAAGACGGAGCTGGTTTGTTGGCTTGGTGATGATCTGATAGCAATTAGGCTTTTAGGGCTGGTGATTGATGAAGGTCATAGGCGAAATTGAAGGTGGCTTTGGAGGTTGACAATGGTGGTGGAGAGAAGAGATTTGGCTTTCTGGTTGCAGGGGACAACGACGGTGGTTGAGATTTTTCCTGATGGTTGTAGACGGTAGAAAGGAGGTGGTGGAGGAGGAAGTTCTGGTGGCTAATGATGGTTGAAGGTAGTGGTGGGAGGCTGTGATGGTGGTTTAGGTGGTGGGAGAGGGAGGAGAGAGGTGGTGAGGCGGTGGAAATGAAAGAGAGAGAGAGAGGCGGTGAGGATAAAATTCCTAGAACAAACAAATAGAGCAAAACCCATAAACCAAAATAGAAAACCAGAAAATAGAATAGAAAATTAGAAAATAGAAACGGAGATGAGCTCATAAATAACAAAATAGAAAATAGAAACTAAATCTAAAAGAATACTCAATTAAAATCCCAACAATCAGATCCACAAAGATTATGGAAGAAACATGAATTAAAACAAAAACAGAGAGGAGAACTTACCTGTTTAAGCTTCAAGATGGTCTGGTATTGTTCCGATGAACAGTAACTGAGGAAAAGAGGTGGTGGCTAATGTGTGTGTTTTGTAGGTGTAAAAGTGTGTGTTTTAATCTAAAAATCACAAAAGCAACAGTGTTTTAGGGTTTTTTCCTTTTCCTTCTCCTTTTTTCTGCTGATTAAAGAGGGTATTTATAGGCCACTTTCCTTGTTGGCCAATAATGCTATAAAATAACGAAAATGCTACCGATATTAAAAATGCTAATTTTATTAAAAAAATATTTTTAACCCTAAAATTAATACAAGGAATATGACAGCAATCTCTAAATTTTCAAAAAAAATTCACTGTAGATTTCAAAAATAAAAACTAGAGCTCAAAACTGATAAAAACGCGCTCGGGGTGTAAAATGACGATTTTGCCCCTAGATAACGAAAATACACAAAAAAATAGATATTAGCCTCAAAAAATTATCAAAATTAGAAGTAAGCTTAAAACATTAGAAAATGCCTTTTTGACTCAAAATTGGTGAAAAAATGAATTTAAACTGTAAAATGACGATTTTGCCCTTGCACAATGAAAATTCACAGAAAAATAGTTATTGTCCTCAAAAAATTATCAAAAATTACAAATAAGCTTAAAACACTAGAAAATGTATTTATGACTCAAAATTGGTGAAAAATGAATTTAATTTGTAAAATGATAGTTTTGCTCTTGGGCAATGAAAATTCACAGAAAAATAGTTATTGTCCTAAAAAAATTATCAAAAATTACAAATAAGTTTAAAACACTAGAAAGTGCATTTTTTAACTCAAAATTGGTGAAAAATGAACTTAATTTGTAAAATGACGATTTTTCCCTTGGGTAATGAAAATTCACAAAAAAATAGTTATTGTCCTAAAAAAATTATCAAAAATTACAAATAAGTTGAAAACACTAGAAAGTGCATTTTTTACTCAAAATTGGTGAAAAATGAACTTAATTTGTAAAATGACGATTTTTCTCTTGGGTAATGAAAATTCACAAAAAAAATAGTTATTGTCCTCAAAAAATTATCCAAAATTACAAATAAGCTTAAAACACTAGAAAGTGCATTTTTGACTCAAAATTGGTGAAAAATGAATTTAATTTATAAAATGATGATTTTGCCATTGGACAATGAAAATTCACAGAAAAAATAGTAATCGTCTCTGAAAAAATCAAGGAAATTAAGAAACATGCTTAAAGAATTAGAAAAATGAATTTAGAACTAAAAATGAGCTAAAATAGCATTCGTGGGTGAAATTACTATTTTGCCCTCGTGATGGTAAAAATATAAAGAATACTAATTAAATCCAGAAAAATTATAAAAATTAACAAATTCACATAACAGTAAAAATATGAATTTAACGCCCCCAGAAGCTGATAGAAAAATATTTACAGATAAAATTACTATTTTGCCCCCTAGATTATTGAAAAATTAAAATTTGTCCCAAAAAGTGCAAACATGCCCTTCCAATGTTTGAAAATAAATGGTGTGTCAAAATTTGGTATCTACACTAGGTTGTCTTGAGTTAGATTCAAACCTAACTCATTTTGTGAAATTCACATTTTTGAACCATTCTTTTAGGGTTTTAGTGAAGAAGAGATTCTCACTAATCAACTAAGAGGATAGGAAGTATAATCCTTGAAAAAGGTTATACGCCATAAAAGGGATTTGTAGGTTTAGGAAAATTGGTAACTTAATTGACCATGAATTGAAATACTACGAGGACAACTAAGGGGATTCCCAATCTAGGTTCTCTCTTGATTAATTATTGAATTCAATTACGTAGTGTCCGAGTGTTATCCTATTTTGGTCAAATTAGATTAGTGTTTAGTTAATTTTATAACAATTGAGTTAATTTTCATTCACTCTTTTTAAGGTTAAATAATACAACAAGAGTTAGTACTAATAATCATAGTTCTTGTGGGAAACGATACCTGATATTCACCTACACTACACTACAGAACAATATGTATACTTGCCTAACGATTCGTAGTATATCTCGGTTGTCGTGCCTCGAAATGACATACGGTGGGATCGTTGACTGTCGTGTTCTGAAGAGACGGTCCGATCCTGGTGACCTTTTTCGAAAATAAAATTTTTGAAAAAAATCGTGCGTGTGCGGTAAAAATCGAATTTTAGTGAAAAATGTATTTTTTAGGAAAAATTGTATTTTAAAAGAAAATAAGGCAAGGATTAAAAGTGCGACAATTTTGGCCAACTAATTTTTGAAAAAGGATTTTATTTTTAAAAAAAATAGAGTTGCCACTTGATACTGAGTTAGGGTATACCAAATCACCCGAAAAATCATTTAACAAAACAAAAGTAAAATTTTAAAAAATTATTTAAAACTCTTTTCTGACTTCGGTCTACGAAAAATGAGAGAAAAATGTTTGAGAGTCACATTTGAAGAAAGGGAAGGCAAAGGCTTGCGCCTAAAGCTCCCTTTATATCTAGCCGATGCTAGTTGCGAGGTTTAATTAAAATTTTCTAAATTAACTCTAAGTTCTATCACGTTCGGATGTATATAAATGAATGCAAATCCTAAGTCTATATGTGGGAATTGAGAGGGCCGAAATGTTTTATCGAGATTTAAATGGAATTATCGCATTAATTGTGAAACCCAGAATGAGGCACCGAGGGAGTCATGAGTGTCTATACAAAATGCGATGTAAAAGGAAAAGAAAATAATAATATATAGTAAATGAAGAAAAAAATGGGTATGCAACATAACGGGTACGGGGTACTAATATCTCATGACTGAATGTCTCTACTCACGGAGTGGGGAACGGCATGTATGCCACAACTTCCCACATGAGTAGGCGACAATTTCTAGCCGAAACACACAAAATGACCTAAATTCTAAATGAGATGAAACCTAAATGTCATGCATTTGAAGATGTGTCAAAAAAAATAAATAATAGTAATAATAATAAAAATCATGCAAAATGGAAAGAAAACTAAAAAATGTGAAATGGGATGTAAAATGCACACGAGTGCTCCTAATCCTAAAATGTCCTAAGAGTCTAGCATTGGACCAGCCCTTTATAGGGATCTCCACTAGCATTGACTAGTGGGGAAACGATAAAACCAAAACTAGCGTTGGACTAGTCTGGTGACGGAATAACATAAAACATAAATTAAATAGTGAAGCATGAATTAAAAGCAAATTAAACATATAAAGACATATAAAGTCAAGTAGGAGCACGTAATACATAATCATGATATCTAGATGTCAAACCCTAAGAAAAACGGTAAAATATATAAGCACACAAAAGTAAATAAACCCTAACTATTACACTAGGGGGTTTAATTTACAATTTTAAAAGGGGAAAGAGCAAAAATGACCTATCTATTACATGTACTATCTAAATACAAAATTTTTACTAAAAAAATACGATAAATGTAATCTAACTATTACATTGACTAGCTAAATACAAAATATTACACTTTTGCTCGAATAATAAAATTTGAAAAAATTAAATAGTATAAAGGAAATAAATACACAAAAAAGCATGTAAAATAAGAAATATATAAAGAAGAAAAAAATGTATAAAAATCACATAAGGCACATTGGAGCATATAAAGAGAAATTAAGAAGGAATAGGGATACCTCTTGAAAATCCAGTACCAATACTTAAAAACACAAATAAACATATCAAGGTATCGCTATTTAGGCAAAATAAAGCATAAACTGTAATTCCCAACAAATTGGGGGGTAAACATGCAAATTCTAGCAAACTAAGATGAAAAACACAATTTACAGCAAGTACAAAGGGTAAAAAAATAATTTTAGCAAGCTTGAGGGTGATAATGTAATTTTCAGCAATGTTGGTGGGGGTAAATTTGTCATTTCAACAAGCACAAGGGCAAAAATTAACATTTCCAGCAATATGCGGGGACCAAAGCACAAATTTCAGTAGCAATAAAGGACTAAATTATAAAATACAGCAAGTTTTATCAATTAATTTGAAATTCCAGCAGAGCTTAATGATTTAAAATGAATTTCCAGCAACATAAAGTTCAAAAAAAATGAAAATTCCAACAATGACAAGAGTTCAAGAATGGAATTCTAGCAATAATAAGGACTAGAACATGACTTTTCAGCAATAACAGGACTAAAAGTTGAATTTTCAGCAATTAAAAAATAAAAATGAATTTCTAGTAAACTTTAAAAGGCTAAAATAAAATTCCAGAAATGAGTTCTAGGGGCTAATTGAACAATCCATAGAGTATTAGGGGATTAATTGAGGGATCTAGTAAGTAAAAGGGGTCCAATCACAAATTACAGCAAGTTAGGCGGGGTGAAACATGTAATTTCAGCAAGCATGGGAGCAAAACATGTAATTTCCAACATTAAAGACAACTTAAGGTCTAAAGTATCAATAGGCAAAAAATTAAATAAATCCCCATAAACTAACATCCTCCCTGATCGGTTGTATACTAACCCCAAAATTTCAATTTCTTACAAAAATCCAACTCCCCCCAAATCAACCCTTAACATCTCAAGTCAAGTTGCCAGATTAACCTTTCGAAATCTTTTAAAACCCACAAATCAAACAAGACAAATCTTCATGGACTGAAGGGTGCAAAAGACAAAATTAAAGAAGGATTGACATGTCTTACCATGCTTGGGAGGTGGAGGAGATAACGGCGGTGACATGCTGTCGTGGGTGGAAGTGGAACTTGTTGGCATGGGTGGCGTTTCTGACTAGGCTGCTTGAGACTTGTATTTGTGCTATGGGGTTGCGATTTGGGCTTTCATGGGCAAGAATATAATGATTACAGTGGTGGTTAAGTGGCAAAAATGGGTAGTTTTGAGGTTAATGGCAGTGCTGTTTTTGAAGTTGGGTGGCAGATTATGGCTACTTGAGGTAGGGGTGTCAACGGGCCGGGTCCGGGCCGGAATTGAATGTTCCGGACCCGGACCCGTTTTTGTGTTGAGGTTCCGAACCCGGACCCGGGACTCGACGGGTCTTGCATTTGGTTTTCCGGATCCGGGTTCGTTTGGGTTCGGGTCCATTCGGGTCCGGATCCGGGTTTTGAAAATATAAAATATTTTTATATATTTTATAATTATTATTTATTAAGTATTGAGTATTAGAATTGTAAAATACGTATGTATGTATATTATAATTATTATTTATTGAATATTATGTATTAAAAATTTAAAATACGTATATATAATTTATAATTATTATATATATATACGGGTTCGGGTCAGGTCCGGGTCGGAACATGACATTCCGGATTCGACTCATTTTTTATTAAGAAAAAACGGGTCCGGGTCCGGGTAAACGGAATTTTATTCCTATCCGGACCCGGAAAAAATCAACGGGTCCGGGTCTAGACCCGGACCGTTGACAGCCCTAACTTGAGGGTGGCGATTTGGTGGTTATTGGGTTGAGATTGCTATGTGTTTTTGTGGTTATTTCGTGCAGGATTTTGGGGCTGCAAAGATGGGGCTGTTTTGATGATTTTTGTAGGTATTTTGGGGGGTTGTTTTTCAAGATTTTAGTGGTGGTTTGAGCTGAATTTTGGGGCTGTTTACGCAGGGATTTTGGGCTGTTTTTGCAGAGATTTTGGGGCTGCAATTGTGGGAACTTGGGGTTGTAATTGTAGGCAGTTTTTGGGCATTTTTGAGCTGCGAATTTGCAGGATTTTTGGCTGGTTTTGCAGGTGTTTTAAGGGTGTAATTGTGGCAGTTTTGTGGGCATTTTTGAGCTGTGATTTTTGCAATGATTTTTCAGAATTTTTCGCTGGTTTTGCAGGTGTTTGGTGGTGGTTTGAGAAGAATTTTGGGGCCTATTTTTGCAGAATTTTTGGGTTTAAATTGCAGGATTTTTTGGTTGTTTCTGCAGTATTTTGGTGCTGGAATTGCAAGATTTAGGGGGCTGAAATTTTAGGGATTTTGGGCTATTTTTTTTTATAGGATTTTGGAGCTGAAATTACTGAAATTTGGGGTTGATTCTAGTAGGATTTTGGGTTGTTTGTGCAGGTATTTGGTGCTGGAATTGCAGGATTCAGGGGGCTGGAATTTCAGAGATTTTTGGGCTATTTTTTATAGGATTTTGGAGCTAGAATTGTTGGAATTTGGGGTTGATTCTAGCAAGATTTTGGGTTGTTTGTGCAAGTATTTGGTGCTGGAATTGCAGGATTTAGGGGGCTGAAATTTTAGGAATTTTGGGCTATTTTTTTTTATAGGATTTTGGAGCTGGAATTGCTGGAATTTGGTGTCAATTCTAGCAAGATTTTGGGTTGTCTGTGTAGGTATTTGATGCTAGAATTGCAAGATTTAGGGGACTGGAATTTCAGGGATTTTTGGGCTATTTTTTATAGGATTTTGGAGCTGGAATTGCTGAAATTTGGGACTGATTCTAGCAGGATTTTAAGGCTGAAATTGCTGTGTGTGTGTGATATGTTTTGAGTGATTGTATTTGTTTGAAATTATGAAAATGAATGTGTGCAAATGTGTGCGATTGTGTGTGAATGTTGTGTGTAAATTGTGAATCTGATAATGTTTGTGTTTGCAAGTGTGTATTTGTGAAGTGGTGTGCCTGAGTATGCAACGTATGTGAGAGTGTGTGTAGTGTGTGTAAGATTGTGAGCTAGTATGTGAGAGAAAATGCAAGATGGAAGTGTGTGTAGTGCATGAGAGAAAAAATACAAAAAGTGTAGGTTGAAGATATAATAGTGTGTGTTCTAGGTGTTTTAGGTGTAGGTTTGAAAATACACTAGTGTGTGTTTAGGTGTTTTAGGTATAAGCTTGAATATACACTAGTGTGTGTTCTAGGTGTAGATTTGAAAATGTACCAAAAGCTAGTAGGTGTTTTTGGTGTAGGTTTGAAGATATACCAAAATCCAGTAGGTGTTCTTGGTGAAAATTTGAAAAAAAAAGTGTAAGAAAAAAGTGTGTGTTTTTTGTGTTCTTAGTGTAAGAGATAAAACAAAAAAAAAAGTTTGAAAATTAAAAACTCTCTCTAGGTTTTTTTATTTATTTTCTCCTCTCTTTTTGAATCCCCAAGTGGGGGGTATTTATAGTGTAACAAAAGACTTATCTTCCAAGAAATGACTAAAAATTCAAAATGTTCTTGACTACCAAAATTATAACTTTACCCTTACAAAAAATTATATTCTCTCCCAAAAAATAGAAAAATTATGAAAATGTAAATAATAAATTTATTAATAGCGATTCACCTCGAAAAAAGTTAAAAAATTTTAAAAACATACTTAAAAGACTTAAAATGAATTTGGAGCCCAAAAATGGCGAAAAATGTAGTTAAATTATAAAATGACGATTTTGCCCTTGAATGCAAATATCTATAGATAAAATAGCAATCGTCTCCGAAAAAAATCAAAGAAATTTAGAAACATGCTTAAAGAATTAGAAAAATAAATTTGGGACCTGAAATGAGCTAAAATAGTGTTCGCGAGGCAATAATATCATTTTGCCCTTGTGTTAGTAAAATATAAAAAGAATACTAATTAAATCCGAAAAAATCACAAAAAATAAAAAATACGTATGAAAGTAAAAATATGAATTTAAAACCCCCAAAGCTAATGAAAAAATATTTACAGATAAAAATTACTATTTTGCCCCCTGAGATTAATGAAAAATTAGAATTTGACCCCAAAAATATAAACACTCCGCCAATGTTTGAAAAAAAAATGATGTGTCAAAATTGGTGTCTACATCGGTAGACATCAGGTACCGTCTTTATCTTCAGTTTTCGGTAAACTCAATCTTAGTATTGGGTACCGATTTTCATTTTTAGTTTGCAGTAGACTCAATTGTCAACATTGAGTACCGTTTTTATTTTCAGTTCTCGATAGGCTCAATTTTAGTATTGGGTACCGATTTTTATTTCCAATTTGCGGTAGGCTCAATCGTCAACATTGGGTACCGTTTTTATTTTCAGTTCTCGATAAGTTCAATCTTAACATTGGGTACCGATTTTTATTTTCAGTTTACGATAAGCTCAATCATCAGTATTGGGTACCGTTTTCATTTTTAGTTCTCGGTAAGCTCAATTCTTGCATTAGGTACTAATTTTCATTTCTAACTTGCGGTAGGCTCAATCGTCAGCATTGGCTACTGTTTTAATTTTTAGTTCTCGATGGGCTCAATCGTCAGTATTGACTACCATCTTTATTTTCAGTTCTTGGTAAGTTCAATCTTAACATTGGGTATCGATTTTTATTTTTAATCTGCGGTAGGCTCAATTATCAGTATTGGGTACCGTCTTTATTTGCAGATCTCGGTTGACTCAATACTTGCATTGGGTACTGATTTTTATTTTCAGTTTGCGGTAGGCTCAATCGTCAACATTGGGTACCGCCTTTATTTTCAGTTCTCAGTAAGTTCAATTATTACATTTGGTATTGATTTTCATTTTTAGTTTACGGTAAGTTCAATCGTCAGCATTGAATACCGTCTTCATTTTTAGTTCTTGTTAAGCTCAATCTTAGTATTGGGAACCGATTTTCATTTCAGTTTACGGTAAGCTCAATCGTCAGCATTGGGTATTATCTTTATTTTCAGTTTTCGGTAGGCTCAATCTTAGCATTGGGTATCGATTTTCATTTCAGTTTACGGTAGGCTCAATCATCAGTATTGGATACCATCTTGATTTTCAATTTTTAATAATTATGTTTGCAGCATTAAATAGCATGTCATTCTAATTGCATGCTTATGCATCTTACTTTAGCTTTTTTGTTCTTTTTATGTCATCATGCATTAGTCGTAATGTTAGTCTATTTACTTTTATATTTTTCAAAAAAAAAAAAGAGAAAAAAGAAAGGAAAAAATTTTGATTTTGAATTGAATTGGATCTTGTGCTTGACACTTGTTTTGCTTGGCTTAAAATCTTTATTCCATTTATTTTGTCCAATAGGCCGGACTCACTTTTTGTTATTTACTTTTTCAAGTTTGACAACCCAAATTTTGCATTCCATGATTCCTAACAGTCCAGACTTTGCATTCATCAATCTTGACAGCCTAGAATCATGCATTTGTCATTTACTTTTCTAAGTTTGACAGTCTAAATTTTGCATTCCATGACTTCTAACAGTTTAGGATCATGCCTTTGTTATTTACTTTTCTAAGTCTGACAATCCAAACTTTGCATTCCATGTTTCCTGGCAGTTTAGGATTATGCATTTGTCATTTACATTTTTCAAGTCTGACAGTCCAGACTTTGCATTCTATAATTCTTGATAGCTCAAGATCATGCATTTTGTTTATTTCATTTTTAAGTCTGGCAGCCCAAACCTTGCATTGCATTCTGCAAATCCTGACAGCCTAGAATCATTTATTTATATTTTCAAATTAGCAACCCAACTTTGCATTTATCAATATTAGCAACCCAAGGTCATGTATTCATCCAACAGCCTGGTCGATATCTATTTATATACATTTTCAAGTTGACAGTCCAACTTTGCATTCGTCAACCTTGGCAGCCCGAAGTCATGTATCCGTCCAATAACCTGGTCGGTATCCGTTATTTACATTTCAAGTTTGGCAATCTAAAGTTTGCATTCATCAACTTTAGCAACTTAAGATCATGCATTCGTCTAGCAGTCTGGTCGACATTTGTTTATTTACATTCAAGTTGGCAGCCTAACTTTACATTTATCAACCTTGACAGCCTAAAGTCATGCATCTGTTTAGCAGCCTGAAGGGCATATATTTATTTACATTTTTAAGTTGGCAGCCAAACTTTGCATTCATCAACCTTGGTAGCCCAGGTCATGCATCCGTCCAGCAGCCTAATCGACATTTGTTTATTTACATTTTTAAGTCTAGCAGCCCAAATCTTACATTGTATCTTATGATTTTTGGCAATCCAGGATCATTCATTTATATTTTCAAGTTGGCAACCCAACTTTGCATTCATCAACTTTGGCAGCCTAATGTCATGCATCCGTTCAGTAGCCTGAACGGCATATATTTATCTACTTTTTCAAATTTGGCAACCCAAACTTTGCATTCATCAATCTTGACTGCCCAAGATCATGCATCTGTCCAGCAGCCTGGTCGGCATCTGTTTATTTACATTTTTAAGTCTGGTAGTCCAAACATTGCATCTAACTTATTAATATTTATTTTGTCCAATAGCTTGGACTCATTTTTTGTCTATTAATTTAAGCATTTTATTAGGTCTTGCAGTCTTTACCGCTTTATATTATCTTTGTTTAGTAGTTTGAATGTTGTATTTTCTTCTCTATTTTGTTCAAAAACTTTAAAAAATTGAATCCCTATATTACCATTTGTGGTTGTGTTATCATTCGCGTCAACATTTCACTTGCATCTGAACTACGTTTAACCTGATTCCATTTGTCGAGATACGTAAGCAGTTTCTAGAGAGTTCGGTCGCATGTTTTTCTATATTTATGTGTTCATTAGTTTCACTGCATCACATCCTCATACTATACATGTTTACATGTACATTTGCTTTCATATTTAGGTAAGTCAAAATTTGGTATTGTCTACGTTTTTGTCTGAAATCTCTACGAAACTCTCGACTAAGAAGGGCAAATTCTAGACACCAAATTTTGACACGCCATTTATTTTTCAAACATTGGGGGCATGTTTGTATTTTTGGGGTCAAATTCTAATTTTTCAATAAAAAGGGAGAATAAAATCAGTAATTTCGGATGACAAAATAGTAATTTTTAACTATAAATATTTTTTTAATTAGTTTTGAACTTTTAAATTCATATTTTTATATTTTCATATGTATTTTTTAAATTTTTGTAATTTTTTCAGGTTTAATTGGTATTTTTCTGTCTTTCGCCAATATAGGGACAAAAAGGTAATTTTGCCCCGCGAACACTATTTTTGCTCATTTCAAGTCCAAAATTTATTTTTCAAGTTCTTAAGCATGTTTCTTAATTTTTTTGATTTTTTCGGAGACGATTGCTATTTTTTCTTTAAATACTGCGATCAAGGGTAAAATTGTCATTTCACACTCCGAACGCATTTTTTGCCAATTTTTGAATCCTAAATTCATTTTCTAGGATTTTAAGCTTATTTTTTATTTTTAATAATTTTTTAAGGCTAACAACCATTTTTATGTGTATTTTCATTGTTCAGGTGTAAAATCGTCATTTCACATTTCGAATGCTATTTTAGTTAATTTTAAGCTCTAAACTTTATTTTTTTAGATTTTAAAATCTATTTTGAATTTTTTGACAAATTTTGGAGTTCATTGTCATTTTTTGTATTAATTTTAATTTTTATGTCAAAAATAATTTTTTAAAAATAAAATTACAATTTTATTACTAGTGGCATTTTGGTAATTTTGGGATATTCTTGGAGATCAATATTACTAGACTCTATAAATATTTCCATTAAAAAATAAAAAGGAGGACTTAATTAGAAAATACTAGACACACTCTTTTACTCTTTCACATAGAACACACTTTTTCACACATTAATCTCTACACACACTAACACACCTAATCATCACACACTAGGATCTAGGTAACACACTAACACACCTAATCATCACACACTAGAATCTAGGTCACACATACTAACATATACTTTTTTCACCTACTAAAATCAAAACACATAAATTTTCACACACTCAAACACACACTATCACACAAGAAACACACCAAAAGAAGATTCCATTTTTCAGCCATTCAAGATCATTATTATCACTCATCACAAGGTATGTTTCTTATATTAATTTTTGTTTAATCCCTTTTCTTGATCTAATTTATTTTGTCTATTTGGGATTTCAATTTTGCAATTTCTGTTTATGGTTTAGCTTTATTTCTTTTGGGATTTTGTCCGTCTGGGTTTTTCTTCTTCTGGGTTCATTCTTCTCCACTATCACCTTCTGCTCTCCTCCACAAACCACCAACTCTTCCACCACAAACCTCTAACAACCTCCCTACCTCAACCTTTCAACCTTTTTTCCCCATTGTACTTTCCACCAGCCAACAACCATTAGCAAATAAACCACCAAAACTCCAAAACTAACAAATCAAAACAACCAACAAATATCAAAGCCAACCCCAGATTTGCCAAAATTTCCATTCCCACCATCATTTACTCCGACTCAAGTTTAACAAACAACCAAACAGCAAATAACCACAATCCCATGTGCACACGCCCAAATTTGGCAATCCAACATCGGCATCCCTCTGCCATGGCCATTCTCAGCCCATCAAAAATGTCCCCCCAAACCCCAAGCCCTTTGACAAAACTTGCAAATTCGACACAAATCAGTCTAGCTCATTAGCCATCCAAGACCATAGCTAAAATCCCAGAATCATCACGCAATCACAAGCACAACTGGAAAGTCACAGATTCCAGCAGCCTAACAACCACCTCAGAATTGCTTGTCACTGCCCAACAAGGCCAATTCACCACTACCCACAAGCTCAGATAACAATAAATCCCGAACACCACCAAAATTCAACCACTTTTTATCACCCCTGTCTCGGCTAGCCATCCTCAAACCACAAACAAATAGACCACTCAAAACTCCAACTCTTTACCACCAAAACCTGCACAGAAAGCAACGAAACAGCCCCTAATTCCACCCAAGTCTTCTCCCCTGTACTGCTAAATAGCCCACAAAAGGCCACAATTCATCAAAACCTACTGTCACCTACAAAAACATACGAAAAACCAGTAACAAATAACAATAGCATTCACAATCAATTCATAGCCAATCACCAATTGCAAACCCAGCCCCAAAATTCCCATAATTCTCTGTTTCACCACCAACAACAACCATTAGCACCGTTCTATCCCATACCCATCACCGTCAAATTCATAGCTCCTGCCACCGTTCAACAATCCTCTACTTTGCCACTCTCCACTAGAAACCACTCAATTGCCCCACTAAGGCCCGCTGCCAACCAGTAAAACTCCCTCCCTGTCACCCCTAACCTCAAACAACTACAGCATCACCACACCTGCACCATCAGGACCTCCCTAAACCATCCAACCGACTCACAACTACCACCCAAAACCATCGCACAAGGGTCGCAGAACACACTCATGGCCAGCTCCAAAAATCCCAATCACTCAAGCCACCATAAACACTGTACCCTTACCCCCTAGCTTTTCCATCTGATCCATTCCGACTATCACCACTGAAACACACAACCTATCACTGCACACCACATCACCATCGTCAGAAAATTACCCCACTGCTTGCCACTACACACCACAGTGGGTGGTTGAAGAAGAAAATTAGAGAGAAACAAAGAAAAGGGGGGGGGGGAGAATAGAAACGAGACGGAGACAAACTAAAGAGAAAAAGAGAAAGATGGGAGCAAATCGGAGGGAGAGAGGGAGAAGAAAGGGTGAGAATCGAAAAAGAAAGAAAGAGCTTGAGAGGCGAGAGTGAGAAACGGAGAGAAGAGTCAGAAGGGAGACCGAGTGAGAGAAGAGAGCTAGAAGAGAAATTGAGAGAAATCAGTAGAAGGGAGAAGGAGAGAAAGGAGAGAGGGCAGAGAGCGAAAATGAGAAAATAGAACACAGAGAGAGAGAGAGAGAGAGAGAGAGAGAGAGAGATTTCAGGATGAAGAAGAAGGTTTATTTTTGGGATTTTGATTGTTTGGGGGACCGAATAAGGGGAATGTGTTAGTTTGTTTTGGTCTTTATTTTAGTTGTAGTTGTTTTTTTTTTTTTAGTTTATTCCTTTTCATTTTTACTTAACTCCCCTACTGTAATCTGGTTAAACTCAGCTACTAATTGGATTTTTAATTTACTTAATTAAGTAATTTAGTTATTAGTTTTAGTTTAATCAAGTTTAAATTTTGTCGGTCAATTTTATTACAAAGTATATTTATGTCTTAGCCCTCTAGGATTTGTTTTTGTCACTATGTCATGAGGCATTATTAATTTCTGCAATTTAGTCCTAATGTTTTTAGATTAACTCCCCTAGATTTTACTTTCCTTCAATTAGGTCCTTTATCCTTGCAGTTTGGCCCCACATTTGTTGAAATTATAGTTTTGCTCTCCCCAATTTACTTCAACTTGCATCTCTACCCCCTTTAAATTTACGTGAATTTTCAATTTTTACACCTTAAGCTTTAGAGAAATTTACTTGTAGCCCCTTAGTTTCATAGAATTCATATTTTACGTTAATTTTGTTAGAATTTCATATTTGAGCTTTTATTTGTTTATACCGAGGTACCTTGACATGCTTTTTGTGTTCTTAAGCATTTGTACCGGATCTTCAAGAGGTATCCCCTATTCCTCGTTAATTTCTTTTTATGTGCTTCAATGTGCTATTATGTGACATTTTATGCATTTTTCTTCATATATTTCTTATTTTACATGCTTTTTTGCGTATTTATTTACTTTATGTTATTTAATTTCAAATTTTATTATTTCAACAAAAAATGTAACATTTTTGTATTTAGCCAGTCAATGTAATAGTTAGGTTATATTTCGTATGTTTTACAAATATTTATGTATTTTAGATAGCAAGTGTATTAAATAAGTTATTTTACTTTCCCTCCTTGAATTGTAAGCCAAACCTCCTGGTGTAATAGTTAGGGCTTGTGTGCTTTCACGTGCTTACGTGCTTAATTGCTTCACTGCTTTCTTTAGGATTTTGGCATCTAGATATTGTGTTTACGTGTTAGTTGCTCCTATGTGTTTTTTTTTACATGCTTTCATATGTTTATTTATTTATATGCTTTATCAGTTTTATTATTCTGTCACCACACTAGTACAACGCTAGTTGTGGCTTTATATCGCTTTTCCGCTAGTCCAACGCTAGTAGAGGTTTCCTAGAAAGGGTTAGTCCAACGCTAGACTCTTAGGGCATTTTAGTGCTAGTTTTACTTGCGTGCATTTCATCTCATTTCACAACACACTCTCCTTTTTAGAGTTTTCCATATTTGCATGGTGTTTTGTATATATTATTATAATCATTATCTATTTTAGCATTTTGACAATGTATGACATTTCAGTTGTATTTTCACTTAGAATTTTAGGACATTTGTATGATCCGACTAGAAATAGTCGCCTCCTCACGTGGGAAGCGGTGGCGTACATGCCGTTCCTCCCTCCGTAAGTAGAAACATTTAGTCACGAGATATTAGTCTCTCCTACCTGTTATGTTGCATACTCATTTTCTTCGACTACTTATTAGCTATATTACTATTTTTCTATTCTTTTTGCATTTCATTTTGCGTAGACACTCGTGACTCCCTCGAGGTTTCTACTCGGGTTTCGCAATTAATGCGCTAATCATGACCAAATCTCGACGAAACATTTTGACCCTCTTAATACTCACATTTAGATTTAGGATTTGCATGCATATAGATACATCCGAATGCAATAGAATC